>CM076578.1:939602125-940269060 GCA_034641835.2 Pinus albicaulis
TCAGGGGAAAGGCATTCCTTGAAGGCTCCAAAACAATCTAGCCCCCAGCTTGCTTGTCAAGAATTTCATAGGGGGGCTAACAATAGGGACACCTTACACACCATCAAGAAATCCTATCAAGAGGATCCCTCCACCCAGTCATTTGGAGATGAACCTCGTATCATCGTGTACCTACAAGAAGAACGCCGATCACCTAAAAGGCTCCCTGCTCGATCCCCTCCCCCAATCAAAAGGTGCGTACTTTGTGATGAGCTTGATCATTTCATCATTTATTTCCCAGCTTCAGAAATGTTCCAACAGTGGTATCCAGTTCATATAGTATATCGCAAAAACATGGACATCTAGTATTCATGTCAAATATGTGGTGACAACCACCGAGTGCACCGTTATCACCACGTACCTAGATTTCGTGCAACACTAGCCTATATGCGATCAACCATAGTCTGCCTCTCCCAAGAGGATGGCATAGACTCAAAATCCATGAACAACTCGACAATCCAAGAATATGTGACGAGAAGATCCATCCTATTATTGTCAGCTAAAAAGCGACCACTCAGGGTACCCCTAGTTACCCACAACCACTCTCTGCAGAGAAGACCAGCATGTGCATTATGTAAAATGCCCAATCATGTGGTTGCCATTTGCCCTGATTTAGTAGTGTTACGATGCTAGTACCCTTTTAGACCACAAAATAAGCATGACGAGACCCCCATATCTAGGCTATTTTTCCCTGTATGTCAGGGAAATCACTATGGACAACGCTGTACCTATATCCCATGAGTTCGTCCCCTCATTGATATGATTCTATTTTGGTAAAAACAACACCCCCATTTTTGACTTATGTACTTCAAATAATGGGGACCCTTTGTACAAAATTTGTTGGCTAAACACCTTTTAGGATTTTGATTAAGTTAAATATCCTACATTTTTTGTCATTTTTCATCTTCATCGGAATTTTGTTTTGATTTTTTCATTGAATATGGTTTTTTATAAGCTTTCCAACGATACTTGTTTCGCTTCATTTGGTCAAACGGTATGTAAATGACACTTCTTTGAACTTTTGATCATTTTTCTCGCTTGGGTTAAAAAATGTATAAAGTGTAACAATATTTTAATTCTTGTAGTTAAAATATTCATTCATTGTAAATATTAAATTTTAGTTCATTTTTATTAATTTTCCATTTTCTAACGGTCTTACAAAATGACCGAGCTAAATTGTCCAATGGGCTAAAACACATTTCAAGATCTTGGTAATTTAATCCAACTTGTTATTTTAAAACAAATTGCCAAACCCAAAACCCCAAATTTGTAAAATGGCTTGAGTCTAATTTGTAGGATGGCTAATCCCTTATGCGCTCCACTTCACAATACATATATTTAAAAAACACCGAAGTATAAAAACTTGCCATGCGATACATCGCACATCACATATCGCAATGTTTTTTAAATCAAACAAAAACAATCTTTAAAAAACACCGAAACTCCGATACAATTTGGTTTATGCGATGGGTTAATTTTTTTTGAATATAAGGTTTTTTTATTCTCCTTATAACTCTCGTGACCTCACCCTCACCTCACTCACCCTTCACTTCACTCCCTCACGTCATCACTCCCCATTAACACTCCTTATCCCTTATAACTCCCATTCACTTACCTCTCCTCCTCCCTTCTCTCTCTCTCACGTGAATGTTTGGTTTTTAATTAAAATATATAATAAATACTATATTTTTATTATATTTATTATATTTTAATTATAATATTTAATTATAATTTTAATATAAATAAATTATAATATTAATATAATATAGATATATTTTAAATAAATTTTAAATTATTTATTTTTATTAATTAATCTTCGTTTATAGTAAATTGAGATTAATAACATAATTGTAATTAACTAGTATTAATAAATTAATAATAATAATCTAATTAAAGATTATAATTTAATTTAAAAGTTTTGATTTTTTAGCCCAAAGAACAAAAAATTCCAGAATTCTGGCAATTTTAATACACCAACTTTAGAAACTCATAAATAGAGTTTTATTTGGCCAAATGAAGTCCAAGATGGCTCATTAAATAGATAAAATCATGGAGAGAATTTTTGAAGTTTTTTCATTTCTAGATTTGTTCATTTATTGACTCTAAAATTCAGCAGAAGATCATGCTCTGAATTTTTAACAAAATAATTTTTCTGAGTTTTATTTTCTGCATTTTAATTTGCCCACAAATTCTTCTAAATGCACATCCATTTGTCAATGATATCCTTGGCCAATTATATCAGCACATAAAATCAAAAGAAAGCTTATATTTCCATTTTCAATTATTTATTTAATTAAGTTTTGATTGGAATTATTTTAATTTCTAGATTTTTCATTTTGATTTTATTTTTACATTTTAATTTTGTTTTGATTTGTTTTTGCAAGAAAACATTTGAAGAGATGAGAAGAAAAATCTCTTAATCAATGAGAAAGCTCCAACAATTGAATAATATTATTTGAACCAATGAAAATTGATTGAGCAAAACCACTCTTCAAACAAACTTTCCTATGAAGAATTCCTTTGTAAAAATTATACATAACATATTGCAAAATGTAATAGGGGCTTCTCTCCTCTGCAATTCTGAAATTTTTGTTGGCACTATTATCTAGAGGATTTAGAGGTGTAGGGTGAGAGGAGAGGAATTTCAGATCTGAATATTATTGAGGTTTTTCTTTTACATTATGAGTTATGTATAATGAACAGAGTCTTGCACTACTATAGCTCTGATTTTTAAAGCAGAAGTTCAGACATTGTAAAAGACTGTTAGAGACCGGAGCTGGAGAAATTTACTTAACAAATTGGTATTTATAATACTATTATTTTAAATGCTGGTTTCATTTTATGATAACAAGAATGTGTCAATTTATTCGCATACTTGTGCACTTCTGTTGGCATGATTAATTTGCCTCAAGTTATGTTATTATTTGTCTCTACTCTTATCGGTTGAATTCTGATTTCTGATTAAATATTTAGTCAGAAATTTGTCTTATAAAACTGATTTATTGAATAGTGATGTGTTGTGAACTATTTCCGCATGTTATTGTTTAATTATTCAAGTTACTGATTAAATGATCAATATCATTTTGAGAACAATTTCCTGAGTGTTGTTAATTAATTATTTTAGTTAAAAGGTTTCTAGATAGAATGTGTTTGATATTCACGATATAAGTTAATTGAACTACTTTGTTAGCTTGATATTCATTTAAAAAAAAACATATTTAAATATCAATTATTTAAAACATCTTGCTCTCAATTGGGATAGATCTATATCTTCCTAATTGAGATGGAATTAAAATAGTTTCTTTTGATTGCATCTTAGAATAATTTTGCATTTAGATTAAATTATGCATCCTTAAAATGTCCTCTTCCTAAGAGGTAAAATTTTAATTGTGGCTTGGCTAAGCCCAAATTAGCTTAAGGATCACTTTCTTGTCCGATCGACAAGAGAAATGATTTGATTTATCTTTCCCATTGATATATAAAATTCATGTTTTAAGCGAATGGAGATTGAGAGAAGGTAATTGGACCTAGTTAAACCATTCAGAGCCACTATTCCGAACGGAAAATGAACTGCTTTAAGGTACGGACCGGGTGGTCATCACTCATGTTGTTGCAGTGAATTTCGAGGCCTCAATATTTTGGTGCTAGAAGGAGGGCTTGCAACTTGTTTTACCTTGGAGTCTTTGTATTCTAATATTTTATTTTTATTATAATGGCTCCTTTAAAACTTCCAATTTGGAGTTGTATTTCTGGACGAGCATCTTCCAATACTCCACCAAAAATAGTAAGACATTTGTCTCAGGTAAAGTTTAATGGTAAGAGGAATACTTCTGCATTTAATCATGCTTTACAATTCATTCAAAATTTTTCAAATTCTGCTTTTCATGAAATTGATAAAGGTATTTTATGCAGGATTTTTACTCTTACATTCTTGGCAAAAGCCAAAAGCTGGTGCAAATCACTTCCAGTTGCCTCAATCCACACTTGAGAACAATTTATTACAATTGTCCTTTGTAAATTTGATGGATATATCTACAAACAGGTATGTGATGATTTTGAAGATATACGAATGTTTGAAGGTGAATCTTTAATTGATTTTACCATTAGGTTTCGTTTAAATTGTTTAAAATTTAAAATTGAAGATAAACGTTCGGAAACACAATTATTAGATTTGTTTGAACATATTTTATTTTTCCTTCCATTCATAATCCATGTGAAATTACTTCAAGATTTGGTCAATATCCTTTTAAATTCATTGACATAAGTGAAAATTCTAATATGGAGGTACAAACAAATGATGATGAAAAGGCCTCTATTTTGTATAATCGATTCCTTCAATTTCTGCACATTTCTTACAATATTGAGAAAAATCAAGGTGCACCTTCACATGTCCATGAATCTCATTCATAAAGCTTGGAAAATTCCATTGATCATTTACAAGAAAATATTATCAGCAGTACTGAGGAAGATACTGCTTTGAAATATGAAAATTAGTATGCATTATAATCAGAAAATCAGATCATAATCCAACAAGTACCAACAATGATTGAAGTTTCCAATAATATGCAATCTGCTGTACAAATTTCTGAATTCTTTCATGATGAGCAAATTCCAAATTCATATAAACAAAACAACATTCTTCAAGAAAGCATAAGTAGTCAAGAAAATGATCTTAAATCTGAAAATTGCCATGAAGAAAATACACCAGAGTGCTAAAATAGAGATAGTTTCAAATGCATTGTTTCAGATTCATATTTTTCTCTTTATCCTGATAATTTTTTTAATAGCAATTTAAAATCTCTTCACATTAAAGATATTTTAGAAAATAGAGAGGCCGATATAAATGAATTGCCCATTAGTTTTTATCAGGATAGAGAATTAATTAATGATCATTCTTATGGCATTAATGAACATGTGCTAAATATTCCTTCTTGTTTTGATACACTGAATAAGATGGAAGGGAATTAAAATGAATGTCTTGACGTCATTTATGATAACTACTTTGACATTGAGGATATTGATTTGTCTTCTTTACAATTGAATTCTCATGATCAAAGTATAATCACATGTGAAAATGAAGAACAATCTTATTCATAAATTGTTCCAAATGGTTCTCATTTTCAAACAAATAATCATACTTATGATTTCAGCATTCAAGAAACCATTCCAATCTATGATTTATATGATGATCAAGCTCGCATTCCTATTCAGAGTCATATCTCTCTATAATTCACAAGTGGGTATCAACAATCATTCTAATTGCATTATTCTGTCCAATTCTTGTGAAGAAGAAATTACTTTAAGTCACTCCCAATTGTGTTGTAACAATAGTTGTAACACTAGTGTAAACTATGATTCAATTTTGTTATTTTTCCAACATTTAATTTTAACTTCAGATTTATTTTCTGTTTTAGTTCTAGATTTTTAGATACTTTGTGCTGGCATATTGATTTATTAATGTTTGACATGTACACACATGCAGGAATTAAAATGCTTACATGATTTCATTGGAAGTATGACTATACCTAGTCATGTTTCCTTCATTAAGTTAGAAATAGGAATAGATTAATTTTATTTTCTGTTTACATTTATTTCATTATTTCATATTTTCAATAAAACAAGTAATGAATCCATTTTCTTTTGGGCATCCCATTTCAATTATAGAGAAACAATCTAGAGCATTTTAGAAGCTCTTGAATTTTCTGATCATACTTATCTGTTAAACCTTCAATTTTCTTGGTTTTCAAAATTCATAGCATTGATCATACATGAAGAAATTCCAAGAATTTTATCACTTCACAATTTTTGATTCACAAGTAATTCTAAGAACTAATTTTTACCACTCTTTCCTTTTGATGAAATTTTGGAAATAATGCAATTTGAAAAAAATCATTACTTATCATTTCAGATTAAATTAAGTAGGTGATGTTGAACATATGCAAATTTTGAGAAAATTTGGGAGAACTTGATTATTCATGAGGTAAACTTACAATCAAAATTCTTCCAGATCTTCATTAACTCGATTATGTAGATCTGAGATAAGAAAGCAGCCAACCCTTGTTTCCAAAATATGCAACATGTTCAGGGAACTATTTATTATTTCATTTGAATTTGAAGGATATCTAAATTTTTCTTATATTGAAATCCTGAGAAGTCTTAATAAATTGTCGGAATAATCATATCAGATCATTTTATTTCACAACTCTCTTTATAAGAAAGTTCTGATAAAATTAATTTCCAGTCAAAAATTTCAATATTTAATTAAATTATTAAAATGGTTATTTATTATAAAGCAAAGTTAAATAACTCACTTTCTTTTTGAATTGAATACTTTAAATAAATCATCAACCCCACATATGGCTCACTATATATCGCAAATCGCATATCAGAGGATCTGAAATTAGCATATACTAAATATATCTGATCTTCCGATATTCTCATTCCCTCCAATCTCCGATGATCTCTTTGTCTGATATCAAATTATCTATATCACAACATGTGATCAGAGACAACTCTTAACAATTCCCGATAGGAAACCTTCAATGCATTTCTTCCGAAACAATTTCAATACTCTCGCTCATTTTCCGATAAAATTACTTCGCCAAAATTATGATGTTCATATAACTCGGACCTAATATTACATTTAAATCTTCTATATATATATATATATATATATATATATATATATATATATATATATATATATATATATATATATATATATATATATCGTGTCCGTTTATAAATCGCAAATTTGGTAGGGACATATATTTAAAAGTTCCGATGTCCTGGATTTGATATGAAATTAAAATTCATATAATAAAAATATTGGGTCCATTCTTCATCGCACATCGGCGCATCAACGAAATTATATTTCGCATATCGGCAATTTTAGTGGTTATTGTTAAGACCTCGCCCGGTAAATTATATTATTTGCGATGAGATAAAAGACAAGGTAAGGATATTCCGATGTGATGCTACGCATATCGCATATCGCACGAGATAAGTAATATGCTAAACGATAAAATTTGCAACGAGAAATGTGGAGTTCATTGCGAATTGTGAAATCACAAAATCACAAAATTGCAAAAGTGTTGAGTTTTGAAATCTACAGGAAGGTAAATTATAAAAGATGAGAAGTGAAAATGTGCATGATTGGTCACTGTTTGTGTGGGCCACAAAATCAAAGTTCCACACATATATTTTGATATTTGCAATCATGTTGCATCAGTCATTTATCGCATTTTCATTATCGCAAGAATTATATCGACGTTTCATTTCATTCACAAGCTTTGATATTCCGATATGACTATTCTCTGATATCACATTCATCCCTTCACAATTTCTCGTCGCACATGCTCATCACGCGACATTTCCATCAGAATCATTATATCACATTACTAAACACAAAAAAAGCTTTGTCTTCAAGATTTTTTGATGCGATAAACATTGATATTTGACTTTCCACCATTTTCTTTTAAATTAGTATGGAAAGAGCTCAATCACATATTGGAAAAAGTGGAAATCACAGATTTTAGGTTATGCAAGGCAAAGAATCTCACAATGAAAAAAATTTATCAAGGTAATGTACCAATGATTAATTCATATTTTTAATTTTCTTTTATTCTGAATTTTTCTCCATACTTATCATATAAAGATTTAAATCCTCTTTATATACTGTTACAATATTCTGGATTTTGAATCAATTTCAATATTTTGGGACTGATATAAATTCAGAATGGAAGAAGTAAAAATAACATTTATCATTTCAATTCATAAATAAGCACATATTCACCTTCATTTTTGATGGATTCGATTTATTTATGATTCCTTGAACATGAAACATTTATTTCCTTTAGTTTACTGCTTGTTTTACTTTAGATTTAATAAATAATGGTTTTGGCTCAATAAAACTTGTTCATGATTTTAATTCTAATTCAAGAAAGAAGTTAACTTGCATTGGAGAAAACCATCTTTCTCAGGTAAGATTAAATGCAGTTCTTCAATGTTAAGTTTCGTGTGCCCACTTTCATTTATTCACATTTCTTCATTTTTTTTGTAGTCTTTGCTGATCTTGAACTCTATTTCTACAGGAATTCATGAACCATTCACACCTATACCAGATCAGTTTTTAAAAATTTCTTTTTGATATTTGAGATTCTTGAAAGAAGCAATAATGATCCTCATTGAATCAGCTAGACTGAGGAGTTTCTCTACCTTTAGTCTGCTTATTTAAGCATTGTTTCTATTAGAAGGATGCTTTGATGTAGGTTTTGTCTTGAAAAAGAAAATTTGCAATAGACAAAAACTTCTCATTCAACATGTTATCTATCATAACTGTTATTCACCTTCTACATTTTGAGAGCCTCATATAACTCTGCAAGATAAAAAATTTAAAATCTTATCATGGGAATGAACATACATATGTTTATTTTCTTTTATAATCCTTTGTTGAGAAATTCATATAAGCAATCTTGTTAGAGTTTAGATTTTAAATTTTGGTTTTTCTTTTAATTTTTTATTTCTTCATTTTTTATTTGTTGATTTCTTTTTACTTTAGTTTAGGAATTATTTTCCTTTTGTTTTCAGTTTTGATTTGATTTTGGTGACTTTGTCATGATTTATGTGAAAGTAATTTTTCTTACTTTACAATTATTGACATACATGGAAAATCTTTTACTCTATCCATTTAAGTGAATTTCATTGATCATTAAAGGCATATCTTTATGGAACCATAAAGCCATATTTCTTTAAATATTTTTCGTGGAGGAACACACATCCTTTCTAAGTGATTGAGTTTACTTTTTGAAGGAAAGAACTGATTTGAGTTTAATTCAATGAATCCCTCCCACCCCTCCACATAAAAATCCTCTGATTGATAGTTGCAGGGAAAGAATTTAGAGCAAACATTATGAAGTACTATGTCCATTAAACATAAAATATCTATTACCATCCCACCTCTTTCACTCAAATACATCATAAATAAAAAGCTTGCAAATGCACTTATCAAAAGAGTGATAAAAAGATGAAGCATGGGAAATACAGGTAAACCCGTCGGAGCTATGGACGCTCGTTGGTAGCGGGACTAGGTTTGTATGGCGTAAAAGATAACTTCCTCGGGGTACTGTTCAGGCTCACTGGCAGCGAAGCGATGTCAGATACAATCACAAAATGGATATATGATTTATAAAAAACTTCTATCTCTACCTTCCTCTATTATTTCACATAAGGAAAAACAAATTTCCCCAAATTTGGATTGATTACTTTTACTCGAGTATGTTTTAAGTACTTATATTTACAAACTCATTTTTCTTAATCTATTTATGTGGAATGTATGAAAATATTTATTGTTATACGATTTCGTAATTTCCATTATTTTTAAACTTTGGGTAAATTTAAGTTCATTATCTTTAATCAGAGATAATTGGTTATTTTCTCACATGTCACCATTGTTGTGGTAAAAACAACCCCCCCATTTTTGACTTATGTACTTCAAATAATGGGGACCCTTTCTCCAATTTTTTTTGGCTAAAAACCTTTTATGATTTTGATTGAGTTAAATATCCTACATTTTTTGTCATTTTTCATCTTCATCAGAATTTTGTTTTGATTGTCTCATTGAATTTGGTTTTTTATAAGCTTTCCAATGATACTTGTTTCACTTCAGTTGGTCAAACGGTTTGTAAATGACACTTCTTTGAAGTTTTGATCATTTTTCTCGCTTGGGTTAAAAAATGTATAAAGTGCAACAATATTTTAATTCTCGTAGTTAAAATAGTCATTCATTGTAAATATTAACATTTAGTTCATTTTTATTAATTTTCCATTTTTTAACGGTCCTACAAAATGACCGAGCTAAACTGTCCAATGGGCTAAAACACATTTCAAGATCTTGGTAATTTACTCCAACTAGTTATTTTAAAACAAATTGCCAAACCCAGAACCCCAATTTTGCAAAATCGTTTCAGTCTAATTTGTAGGATGGTTAGTCCCTTATGGGCCCCACTTCACAATACATATATTTAAAAAACTCCGAAGTATAAAAACTTGCCATGCGATACATCGCACATCACATATCGCAATGTTTTTTAAATCAAACAAAAACAATCTTTAAAAAATGCTGAAACTCCAACGCGATTTGGTTTATGCGATGGGTTAAGGATTTTTTTTTAATATAAGTTTTTTTATTCTCCATATGACTCCTGTGACCTCACCCTCACCTCACTCACGCTCCACCTCACTCCCTCACATCATCACTCCCCATTAACACACCTTATCCCTTATAACTCCCATTCACTTACCTCTCCTCCTCCCTTCTCTCTCTCTCACATGAATGTTTGGTTTTTAATTAAAATTTATAATAAATATTATATTTTTATTATAATTTTTATATTTTAATTATAATATTTTACTATAAATAAATTATAATATTAATATAATATATTTATATTTTAAATAAATTTTAAATGATTTATTTTTATTAATTAATTTCTGTTTATAGTAAATTGAGATTAATAACATAATTGTAATTAATTAGCATTAATAAATTAATAATCATAATCTAATTTAAGATTATAATTTAATTTAAAAATTCTGATTTTTTAGCCCAAGGAACAAAAAATTCTAGATTTCCGGCAATTTAAATAAACCAAATTTAGAAGCTCATAAATAGAGTTTTATTTGGTCAAATGAGACCCAAGATGGCTCATTAGATAGATAAAATCATGGAGAAAATTTCTGAAGTTGTTTCATTTCTAGATTTGATCATTTATTGGATCTAAAATTCAGAAGAAGATCATGCTCCGAATTTTTAACAAAATAAATTTTCTGAGTTTCATTTTCTGCATTTTAATTTGCCCAAAATTTTTTCTAAATGAAAATCCATTTGTCAATGATATCTTTGGCCAATAATATTAGCACATAAAATCGAAAGAAAGCTTATATTTCCTTTTTCAATTATTTATTTAATTAATTTTTGATTGGAATTATTTTAATTTCTAGATTTTGCATTTTGATTTTATTTTTACACTTTAATTTTGTTTTGATTTGTTTTTGCAGGAAAATAGTTGAAGAGATGAGAAGAAAAATCTCCTAATCAATGAGAAGGCTCCAAAAATTGAATAATATTATTTGAACCAATGAAAATTGATTGAGAAAAACCACTCTTTAAACAAACTTTCCTATGAAGAATTCCTTTGTAAAAATTATGAATAATAGATTGCAAAATGTAATAGGGGCTTCTCTCCTCTGCAATTCTGAAATTTTTGATGGCACTATTGTATAGAGGATTTATAGGTGTAGGGTGAGAGGAGAGGAATCTTAGATCTGGAGATTATTGAGGTTTTTCTTTTACATTTTGAGTTATGTATAATGAACAGAGTCTTGCACTACTGTAGCTCTGATTTTGAAAGCAGAAGTTTAGGCATTGTAAAAGACTGTTAGATACCGGAGTTAGAGAAATGGACTTAACAAATTGGTATTTATAATACTATTATTTTAAATGCTGGTTTCATTTTATGATAACAGGAATGTGTCAATTTACTCGCATACTTGTGCACTTCTGTCGGTATGAGTAATTTGCCTCAATTTATATTATTATTTGTCTCTACTCTTATGGGTTGAACTTTGATTTCTGAGTAAATATGTAGTCATAAATTTGTCTTATAAAACTGATTTATTGAATAGTGATGTCTTGTGAACTATTTCCGCATGTTATTGTTTAATTATTCAAATTACTGATTAAATGACCAATATCATTTTGAGAACAATTTCTCGAGTGTTGTTAATTAATTATTTCAGTTAAGAGGTCTCTAGATAGAATGTGTTTGATATTCACAATATCAGTTAATTGAACTACTTCGTTAGCTTGATATTCATTTAAAACAAACATATTTAAATCTCAATTATTTAAAACATGTTTCTCTCAATTGTGATAGATCTATATCTTCCTAATTGAGATAGGATTAAAATAGTTTATTTTTCTTGCATCTTAGAATAATTTGCAATTAGATTAAATTCTACATCCTTAAAAATTCCTCTTCCCAAAGAGGCAAAAATTTAATTGTGCCTTGGCTAAGCCCAAATTAGCTTAAGGATCACTTTCTTGTCCGATCAGAAAGAGAAATGATCTGATGTCTCTTTCCCATTGATAGATAAAAGTCATATTTTAAGCCAATGGAGATTGAGAGAAGGTAATTGGACCTAGTTAAACCAGTCAGAGCCACTATTCCAAACGGAAAAGGAATTGCTTTAAGGTCTGACCGGGTGGTCATCCCCCATGTTGTTGCTGCGAATTTTGAGGCCTCAATAGATTCATACAATAGCGAAGAAATAGGATGATGAGCTCAAACGATATAGAAAGTACATTAGTCCTAGGCTAGCAACCCCACACCCACATAAGTTGGGAAAGTGCACCAACCAAGCATGACCAAGGCCCAACTTAGGATAACATGCAGACTATCCGATCTGAATTACCACCGAGTCAATTATTTTAAATAACTGAAGCCCCTAGAAAAAAGTTTTCGCACAACCTCTACGCTCCCTCAGAGACTTCTCTCTAACCAAGAGAATATCACACATAACTATTGCCAGATTTGTTCACACTTTCACCATATGATTAAATGTGAGCATCTCCCCAAGATAAGAGCGGTAAGAACAACGTTAATTCTATGCTCCCCCATAGAGCTAGACACACCTAAGCCAATGACACGAAAATGGAAGTAGAAGACCTCCTCTTCTACAACAGATTCTTTCCAAGCGTCCACATCCTGGACGAAGAGTAGTGTTGCTTCCCACACAATCTACTGCGTTGGAACAATGGTACCATGCACCATTTTAACTGGCCAGAAACACGAACTAGAGGCATGCCTGCTAATGGAAACATTCAGGCACCTCTGCAACAAGCACAATTTCCACCCACAGGAGATTGACCATCTTAGCAGGGAACCTAACCTTGGGCTTATGCAAACTCTTGTCACAGAGATTCTTCCCCCACTAAACACTGAAGACATGATACACCATATACAATTCATATCATCATGTATTGGAACTATGACTCGAGCTATATGCTCATCTACCATAGGTGTCAAGTCAGCTGCAACTATGAGAGTAGCTTTACCTACGATAGTGCAGACACAATATGTCTACACTTTTTCGACCACGTCTGGTTCCACGACATCGATGATGGAATCCTTCTCATGTCTCTCAACTAGCACCATGCATATTGAACCTGTTTAGCATAACCTTGCGCAGGATCAATCCCCCTTAGGGTCCCTATTTCATTCAGATGAAGACATCCTAGAGGTAATGATAGAGCCAGATTATCCATGGGATGCAATGCATCACCATTCAATTTTTCTCCCCAAGCATACGTTTTGTCCCAACAAGACAAAAGAAAAAGAGATCTACGTGATCGAATCAAAATATTTCCTCCCATCAGGAAAAGTCAATTGGTTCAAAAATCCCATCCCAGAGCTCGATGCGTTCGAGGAAGGAAATATGTCAAACATCTCTCCTATGGTAAAGGTGAACATATCACAAAATCCTACAAAGGTCAATGAAATCTCACTGGGGGTAGCATGCTCTCCAGAATAAGTGGCTTCTTATACCCAATTTCTACAAGAGTATAGAGATATCTTCACGTGGGAATACTCAGAAATGCCTGGACTTTGTCCCACCATCGTAGAGCACCATATTGACACTTGGCCCGACGTACCTCTAGTACGCCAAAAACAACATCAAATGCACCCATTAAAGGTAGAAGCAAGAAAACGAGAAATCGATAAGCTTCACAAAGGTGGGTTTATATACCCCATCACTTGCACATCTTTGGTTTCCAACCCTGTTCCCATTATGAAAAAACATGGCACGATAAGCGTTTGCACCGATTTTCAGGATTTGAACAAAGCTTGTCCCAAGGAAAATTATTTCACCCCATTCATCGACTAGGTCATCGATGCTTGTGCAGGACACGAGGCTCTATCCTTCATGGATGGATTCTTTGGGTACAACCAAATTCAAGTCCTCCACACAGACTGGTACAAAACATCGTTCACCACCCCTGGGGCACATTCACATACAAGGTAATGCAATTTGGCCTAAAAAATGCTGGAGCCACCTTCCAAAGGGCCATGAATTATATATTTCATGACTTGGCACACCTTATCCTCACCTACTTGGATGACCTGACCGTCCACTCCAAGAAATGCTCAGACCATCTTAGGGATCTGCGATTGGTATTCCAACGATGTCGTCAATACAACCTATGCGTGAACCCCCTAAAGTGTGTCTTCCACATTAGTGCAGGAAGAATATTAGGTTTTATCATGTCCCAACAAGGGATTTATGTGGACCCCCTCAAGGTCCAATCCATCAAAGAGGTACCTCCACCTCGAACCCTCAGGAAACTGCAAAGCCTATAGGGGAAGGCCAATTTTCTGAGATGCTTCATCATAGATTATGCCACCTATGCTTAAGGGTTACTGTGCCTCCTTTGCTAGGACATCCCATTCAAATGGGATGATTATGTGCAGAAAGAGTTTTATGCACTGAAAGAAACATTATCTTCAACACCACTCATCAGTCCCCCAGACTATGACAGAGGTTATATCCTGTATCGATCATCTTCCGAGTCCACTTTGGCTGGAGTATTGATCTAGGAAGGCCCAGATGGGAAGGGGAATGTAATATATTGCATTAGCAAAACCTTATCAAGCCCAACATTAAGATATGATCCTGAAGAAAAGACTGCCCTCGCATTAATCCATGTAGTCCAGAAGCTTCACCACTACATCATCTTAAAAACCACTATGGTCATCATAGATATTAATCCCATCAAATACCTACTCACTCGCCGCCAAATGAACCATAAGTACGCCTGATGAATACTCATTCTCCAAGAATATGACTTACAGTTTCGCTCCCCTATATAAAAAAGGTGCTTACCTTAAAAGAGTTCATTACAAATCTCCCAAGAGATACCAAGGGATCACTAGTGAATGATTCACTACCAGATGAGCATCTCTTCTTCGTAGCCACCGATGACCCTTGGTATGAAGAAATTATCCTCTTCCTACAAACTCAAAAGTTCAAACCTCATCTCACTCGGTACGACCGTCAGCGCATACGCCAGCAGGCCCCCCGATATCTCCTCATGGGAGATGTCTTGTACTGACGAGGAATCAAAACCATTTTACCTTGATGACTCACTCACGACCAAGAAGAATAGGCTTTTAATGACTGCGACGGAGGTGCTTGCAAGGACCACCTATCTAGAATGGCCATCGCCCAAAAAGCCCTACGGGCAGGATATTTTTTGCCCTCCCTATTTCGCGACTGCATTACAATAGTCAAAACATGCGAGCGATGCCAACGCTTCGCCCATAACGCAAGAGCACCCCCCGCTCCTCTGCATCCTGTAATTTTCGCCGACCCCTTTTGTAAATGGGGAATTGACTTCATGAATTGCAACCCCGCATCATTGGGAAACCATAAATATATCATAGTGGCTGTCGATTATTTCACCAAGTGGGCAAAGAACATGCCCACATACGACAACACCGTAGAAACCGCTGCTTGATTTTTGTTTAACCACATGATCGCCCGGTTCGACATTCCTAAAGGGTTAGTCTCCGACCATGGGAAACACTTCCAGAATGAAGTTTTCGAGGAGCTATCTCACCACCTTGGATTCACCCATGAATTCACTTCACCATACCACCCCAATCCAATGGACAAGTAGAAGCGGTAAAAAAAGTACTCAAAACTATGTTACAACGCATGGTGAACAACTATAAAACCAACTGGAGCCACATGCTCTTTTTCGCCCTATGGGCATACCACACGAATGTGAAGACGTCCACTAGTTTCACTTCCTTCCACTTGGTATATGGGGTCGAAGTCGTGATTCCCATAGAAGGCGAGATTCTGAATTTGTATGCTGCTATTGAACTCCTCGATGATACCCAACCTATAGAACAACGCCTGGTACAACTAGAGCTCATCAACGAAAGCCGACGAGAGTCATTGCAACACAATGAGGCCCATAAGAAATGGGTAAAAGCACCATTCGACTGCCACATCAACCCTCACTCGTTCACCGAGGGAGAACTAGAGTTCCGCTATGATGTCAGAAAAGAAGCCCTAGGGCAGGGAAAGTTTGAAACCTTGTGGAAAGGACCCTACATAGTAAGACATTGCCTCCACTAGGAAGCATACATCTTGATAGAACTGGACGGGGCATGCCTCAGAAACCCTGTCAACAGCCTTGACCTCAAGAAGTTCTATCCATAGCGCCAAGCAAGCCCTACATTAGAGTTAACATACACAAACCCAACCACTTTAAATTTTTGACCAAAAGGCTTATTACAAAACGCGCTTGTGTGCCACAATGGATTACCAAACCGAACCTTAATTTGGATTTTCTGATGGAGCATCAAGATGGTCTCAAAGTTTAACATCAACATCCTGGGTTATCTATCACCTCGACCGATCACCACTCTACACAAACAATGTGTGCATCAGTTCAGCAACAAGCAATCAGGTAGAATATGAAGCTATCATCGGACATATGTGCGATTCCCGCCATCAGGGCATACGCCATATGCATATCTACCTCGATTCCCAGTTAGTAATGTCGTAGTTAAACCAAACATGTGAGATAAGAGATTCACATCTATTTAGAAAATATTTGTGTGCCAAAAGATTAAGCAGAAAATTTGACTACATTACATTTATACATGTACCACGAAGTCAAAACCAAAAAGTTGATTGCATAGTTAACAATATTCTAAATTGGAATGCATCTCGAATGAGCCATTATACATTAAAAACCATAAAACATAGATATCCATTAGCATAACATCATCTATAAATAGAAACATGGGGCATAACATATAGAGCTGCAAAAGATATCTCTCATATATATATATCATGGTGTATATGTCTGAGTACAAAAAATAGTGTCGCTGACCCATCGGCCAGCTCAAAGATACACAAAAAGTCGTCAAAAATAGGGGAAAATCCTCATAACGGGTGCTTTCCCCATGTACAAGTAAAATCTAGGGCGGTTCTCCCCCAGGCAGGGCACCTGGACTCACAGCCTCTCCTAGTACCACAACTAGAGTCACCGTCAAAATTGAGACTTCCACCCGACGTAAAATAGTCTGATAGTCCCTCTCCTGGGCCATCAACATCTCGAGCCAGACCTCCTTGATATCATCCAAAAAGCCTTGAGAAGGAATCCCCTAGGTCAAGCAATCCACTCAACCCTAGGCATCCTCTAGAACTGACACTCGAGTAGTCATCTCAGCAATGCAATCCTCCGCCGCATCAGCATGCGGCACCTCCACATCGGCACGAGCTTGCTCAGTCACAACCTCGGTAGCAGTCGTGCTGTTGCCCTCTCCTAAAGGACCAACACCACCACCAAGTCCACCACCCTAAGGTTGTGCAACATCTCCTCTTGGCCCCCCTATAACTGCCCTGAGGTCTCCGAAGAGGACCGTGGCCAACCAATCGAGCCACGGGGCAACCTACCTTGCAAACATCTTGAAGAGTAACCAAAACTATGTCAGTGTCACCATCAAAACACATAAACACATATATACTCAAATAAATGTAGAAAACATAAAAACATACCTAATAGCCCCCAAGCATAACCAGGAGGGAGACCCATCTCTGGATCCCCCACCATAATGCCCCACCATACCCCCACCTCCCCGTGGCATCACAAGATCCCACCTCCTCATGCGAGGCTCTCGTGGCCCCCCGAGAGGCATCGCCACCACCGGTCTCAGCAGCACCACCCTCTCGTACATGATGCTACATAGAATATTGGCGTATGCAAAAAAATTTGATCCATTCCGAACCTTGTTAAGTTGCCTCACCATCCTGTCATAGCAGAAGCGGGAAAGATAAAAAAAGTGCCTAGACCTCAGATGGCACAAGAATCCAACCTGCGGGCCTAATGCCTGATTTGGAGCCGACGACCCTGCGAGTCACACAATAGCTGCCAGAGCGCACTGCTTTTCCAAGTCTGTCACCGAGGCAATGCCGATGCACCCCTCCATAAGGGGTGCCCCGCCATAATGATGTGCCCAAAACATCTCCAAATCCACTCTCCTAGAAGGGAGTGGATACCATAATGCCTCACCACGAGGCAGTAGCCCGATCAAAATGTATACATCCATCTTAGGATGGATAGCAAGGTTAGTCCCACACAACACAAACATGTTGTGCCTCATATGCCAATGCTGGATCAAGTAATGCAACAATTGGTTCTGTGACCGAAGAAGCTCATTCTCCATGAAATTTAGGAGCCCCCATTGCACCTACTGTCGGTGTGCCTGACCGTCGATGGCTAATGCAGTGTGGAGCTTGGGCCAATCCTGCTCCCTCCACAACAACCCATCACCCAAACAGGAACCCATCAACAACCAAAAAACAAAAACATCAAAAATAGGAAAAAAATCCAAAAAATTTCCTCAGCCTTTTGTGTGCTTGTCCCTCAGTCATGCGTGCTGAAGGCATGCCTGTATTTCTCATAGGCATGCCAAAAGAGGGGAAAAAGCGCTTAAAGCTTGCAAAACTCCAAAAAAATGTGCACAGAGGGCGTGCTCTTACCCTGATTGCCTACGCAATCTAGGGTCAAAATTACTTGAAATACATACAAACCAATTTTGTACAGACCTTGGCACTCTCAGACTGAAAAAGTTAAAGTGCAGGACATCATGGAGGTTACCTGTGCATGATATTGCTAATCCTTGGTGCTTAGGCTGACCGCAACGGTAAGAAATGCTCTGCAGAAGCCTCTGACCTCTCAAAAACTCAACACATACAAATGAATTGAATTAGGGCCATATTCACCTATATATCGCCCTTTTCAAAAGATTTGGAGGACCATAATGAGAGACCAGAAGGTCCGTTCTTTGAACCAAAAGCAACACTGTAACCAACACTCCATAACGAATAGAGGTGATGCCACACATTCAAACTCCCGAAAAAATAAATCTTCAGTGCCTGCAGGTATGCCGTCTTTCATATTCTTTTTTAAAGCTTAAGACTTTCAATAATATTTGATAAAGAAGATGCTTTCACTTGAGGTAGTTGTTTTTGCAGGATAGCTCACAAACCATCCACAACTCCATCCACTGAAAGTTCCAGAGCAGGTATCATTCTACCCCCATCATGATAGAGTCCCAGAAAACTCTGCATATCCTGACATCATTTCTCCATAAGAAATAAACCATAGGCTCCACATATCCGATCATGTTTATCATCACCTCTCCCTACACATGATAAACATCCTCGTTGGTCGGTAGCGCCTTCCCTCCATGGAATTCGTCACCCATAGTAGACCATATATCACAACAAAAGTGATGCCATGGCCATACCACTTTAGTTTGGGAAGCACCTCATGCCCATCCATCCACCATGCATTAGGTTAAGTTTTACCATACAAAATAAAACTCCTTTCCCAGACGGTCAGGTTGTAGAAGCAGATCAAAAGCGCATTGCCGCGCCTCGCGTTTGTCCCACCATACCTCCATCAACATAATCCCATCTGTGATACCTTTTCATCCACTTCATCAACCTCACACATGATACCAACCAATGGTGCCCCAACCCTCAGCGAAACACCTTCCTCACATCATTAGTGAGTGAACACTTTCATGTTTTGGGCACCCATCTCTATGTTTTGTACAAACCAAACTCCATTATTTTATTCTTTTGCTAAGTGTAGAAAGACCACAAATGATGCACTATGTCCACCACCCACTCATTCATTTTCCCCCATGACAGGAATCCCTGGTCATCCTTGGTCAGAGTATCACACCCTCACGCAAAAGCCACCATGACATTCATAACCAGTTTA
This sequence comes from Pinus albicaulis, assembly GCA_034641835.2. NCBI lineage: Eukaryota > Viridiplantae > Streptophyta > Pinopsida > Pinales > Pinaceae > Pinus > Pinus albicaulis. The sequence goes on from CM076578.1 coordinate 939,622,038, forward strand.
TACCCACCCTGGAAGTCCCACCGACTCCAGGGATTTCCCCATCAGACATAGTTATGACTTCTGCTAAGCTGATTTTTATACTCCGACCTTGGGCCACTAAATCCCCATCATCAATATTCAATCATTTCTTGCCAACATGCCTGTGTTAAACCCATCACATCCAGGATCTTGATCCCCTGAATCAGTGACCCCCTCGTTCAGTTGAGGCTTCCTTTTTTTCGACTTCAACACCTATTTTCCAAAAAGGAAGTGTACCTTGGATCACCCCTCTCCATAAAAGGGGCATCCTCGAGTGGCACTGTGGGAGACATCACTTCCCACAGATTTCATCAATCCTCCTGAAATTCAACTACAACATAAGCTTTCATGTCAAGATGGTATCATACCTTACAACCATTTCACTTCGACCAAATTCTTAGAAGACCCGTACCTTCATAAGCATCTCTTTTAGCAATGCTTACGTGGGAAGGTCCCAACCAGCACCTATGCATACAATGTGCAATTATATGACATACCAAGTTTATGCGTATGGGTACCACATTCCACTATTGTCAAAGAAAAAAAGCCCCTGAGGGCGTCAGCAGTCATCGTCATCAACCAACATATCACTACCATATTAGTGACACAAACATAACATGTATCTGTCAAATATATTTGTTTAACTAGCCACAACATTACGACCATGGGACATGCTCACCTCGTAGAAAATTTGTATATATTGTATTATATTTGCTTACAGGGTTCCCACAGGACATGTTCGTTCTTTGAACCGGTGTAGGGTGTCTCCAATTCCGAGCTACACACAGGTCTCTCTCTCTCTCTCTCTCTACGCACAATATAATGAAAAGAAACTATAATATATTTCAACTATACAATTCTTCCTAGACATCACACATTAGGGGGAAACTGTTAACACTGGAAAATCATACAAGCAAAGAAGACATTAATTAATGTTAGGCAGAAGGATTTACAGGGCTGAGAGACATTAGAGAATCTAGAAAGTATTTAAAAATCTCTAAGGTTTGAGGAAAAATCAAATTTGAACTAGTCATAAATGCTTTTGCGTGAAAAATCCTTCGATAAGAGCGCCTTTGCATGCCTTTTTACCCGAAAAGCGTCCAATCTTGGGAGTGGCGAAAGTCACTTTCCAGGACCATGAAAAGCACAATCTAAGACATTGATTCCACACTTGAAGCCACCTAAGGACAACCACCCAAGCCTCCTTAGGACATCAAGGGAGCATGCAATAGAATAAATGTGGCACACAATGGAATCATCCCCCTCTCTTTGGTCACCATCCAAAATGTAACAAGAGAGGGAAGGAGGATTTTAATTCTCCTGTAAAATTCCACCAAGAGATGAAAAACTTGAGAGCACATTGTTATGCTGGCCAGAATTTCCCCAAGTAATACTAGTAGTGTGTGATCCAGAGCAGAGATAGAGGGGACTCAATTGTTGGCCATCCAACAATTTCAGTACACCATAGTAGAGAGAGGGAGACTTTGCACCAAGGCAAGCTCGGAAGTAAATACATCCTTTCATTGGGACTTAGAACCCCAAGTTCTAAGGGCCCCTTGGAAAGTGGTTTAAAGTTTCATCCTCATTCCCTACCAACACTCAATAAGAGAGGACATAAGCACCGCCGTTTGGATTATTGAAGTTGTTTGACTCTATTTAGAGCTTTTGTCTTATTTTTTTTAGTTTAGTTTAATTTTTATGTTTGAATATGCATGCTATTTATCTATCTAGTATGTTTATGTTCTATCATGTTCCATTAACTTGCTTGACTCCATATCTTTTCTGCCCATGACCAATAACTTAAGAGGGTAAACCACACCCCTTAAGTTGGTGTGATTTCATACATGTGTGCACCTAACACACTAACACACCCGGAGTAATTCTCCCTCTACCCCCCCTCCAATACTATTCACCGCCATCACCCCCCTCCGAAAATCGGTTTCTACCATTTACTATACTGCTGCAATTTTGACCATTGCGAATGCCTTTGTGCCATGCCCACGACTCCCTGTCCACTCCACCCTATCACATCCATTCCCGACAACAACCCGTTGCACCATAAATGGTCAGGCCATTATCTAATGGACCCGTGCCAACTCAACGATCCCCAAATCACATTTTAAAGCTTGAATTCATGCCTGGCATCAAGGTTTACCTTGCTTATGTTGTTTAACAAAAAATTGGAGGTATTGGATTTGCTGAGAAATAAAAATCAACCACCATTGAAGAGAAGCCATAATTCATCAAAGGAAATATCAGCTCTCTGCAACTTGAATTATAGTTTCCTTAAAATTGATCAATTCCGATCAAGATCCCCTTTCTATTCTGTCCCTTCCCCAGGATTGATCTGCGACAATTCCCCATTCTCCACTCCCTTCTTATTTCATCCCATTCTTTTCTTCAAAAGTGAGAAATAATTTACAGAATATAAAAAATGCCTCCTAAGAAAGACTAGGATCCTTTTAACCCTATGGTATACCATCAGATGGACTTAGATCATATAGCCTTGGTAGACAGAGATTATAAAATCCATGAGACAGAGTTAGACTTCGATTTATTCGATGTCTACTGCTGGCTCGAGGACAAATTCCTTGAAGAAGTTGATGATATAGGCTCGTGGGAGACCAAATTTCTTTTTTATATCTTTCCTAAAACCCATAGCTGTCCAGAGTTTATCAAAAAATGTCAATCATGTTATGACATCAACCAGACAACCATAGTTAATCTAACAGGAGAAACATTGTTTTCTATTGATGCCCAATCCATTCAAAAGATGATGCAATCCCCCATTGTTGAGAACACCATTCCTTTTTCCTATGAGGCCCTTAGAGAGTTATATCAGAAGCTGGATTTTTCTAGTAGGGCTAAAACCTTAAATTTTCTCATGGCTACTAATGCCCAATGCCTACCAAGAATCCACCCTATCCTTCATATATCTTTCTAATAGGACCCAAAAAATTGTTACTATTTTATCTTATTTATTAAGGTATCACACTGATTATTGGGTGGATGAAGCCATGATAGGTTTCTTATCTATTCTTTGCTCAGATGCCAAACCCACATTCATGTTCAACCATGCCCAGTTTATTTCTGATGCTATTCATGACCAGTTCCTAAAGTTTCAGACAGAAGAAGTTTTCAAATACACCTCCATGTTGGTGTATATGTTTGTCTACTTTCAATCCAAAAGGTTTCAATTTGACATGATGAAGCTAAATGATGATTCTTAGCCCCAATCAATGATTTTCTGGACTACTTTATTGATGAAGGAGCAAAAGAATTACTCCTACAAGAGTTTTGTAGACTTATTTATACATCCAAAAATCAATGCACTCAGTAGTGCCACAGACCCAAGAGTCAGTGAGGAAATTAAGAAAGTGATGCAATCGATATATCATATTATAATAGTTGATTGGTACCTCTACAAAAACTACCGAGAGATTAGACTTTATGGCAGTGAATTGACCCCATACAAACTGCCCAAGTACCTCTCTATGAGAATATTTGCACTTTAATATATCAGAAAAATGATAAATGAAGATGAGGTGGATTTTATCTCTATAAAGAAAAAGTCCCAATTCATGATAAAATCACAGATTGGTCCATTCATTTGCAACATAAAAGTCGCAGGGGAGGAGGTAGATAGAATATTGAAGGAGATGAAGCTCACTCATAGCTTCACTTGGTCATATGCTCCAATGGGAATCATCTCTAAGAAGAGGGTGGATAATAAATCCACACCATACATTAATACCCATATATTAGAGATAGAAAAGTACATGAATCAAGAAGAATGGGTAGCCAACACACTCCAGGAGGCAGAAGAGCAGGGCATTTCCTCTTCGAGAATAAAAACACCAATTCCACAAGAAAGGAAAGCTGCAGGAGCAAAAAATGACAAAGGGAAGGAACGAGAGAAAGAAACGGGAAGAAAAAGGACAAGGGATGACCAAAATGACATGGATATTGATACATCCACCAAGGACTTCAATATGAAATATAGGAAGAGAGCCAAAGTCCACATGGACATTGACCATGGTAGTGATAAAGATCAACAAACTATTATCACAATCAGATATTCACCAAGCTCCTCTCCAGTAGGTGGCTAGACATTTTTTTCAACATCTTCTACCATTGTTGCTTTCCAACAACAGAATGTGAAAACTCCAACATCTACTTCCACTGCAGGCCAAAAGGAGGATGATATATATGATACATTCAAATAATCAAAATAAGGAATGAGATACTTAAGACCAACACTTATAATCAGTTTTGGAAACAAACTGGCAGCTCCCAAAGTAGGCTTATATCAGATTTTGACTCTGAAAAGGGAAGAATGAAGATAGCCTTCTTAGAAGCACAAATCCCTCTGCCAAAAACAACAGTAGATTACATGAAGACCTCTTTTGAATTTTATGTAAAGCATATTCATCCAATAGACCAAATGGATATGCATAAGCAAACATGAGAAATGATCTCCTCTACATTAACCAATACATCCATGAGTCTCTCAAAGTTTCATATTACATTGTCCAACACACAATCACAACTGAAGATGGAAAATATTTCATACATGGCCAAAGACTCAAGGATTAAATCCCTGGAGGATTTAATGATGAAAATTAGGTACAACCCATCAAACTTAGCGGTGGAAAAAGCACTTGTAAAGAAGAAGAATGTAGATATAGCTGATTTAAGAAGACAACTCAAGATGCCGACAACAGAAGATCCTCTAACAAAGGAGATAGAGGAAAATGAGACACATAAGGCAGAAACGATGCAATTGATCATTAAAAAAGCTAAGCATATCAATAAAATGGTAAAAGAGAGACATAAATAAGTAAGAGATACAACAAAGGAAGCAACAAAAAAAGCAGCCAAGGCCATGATTCCACTGCAAGCAGTCCCTCTTGTTGTTATTCATTCAGAAACTTCCACAAATACAAGTATGCCAGGAGAAGGCACTAAGCAGTTAGCTAAGGCTATGGAAAAAATTTCCTTACATACAGCATAAATAATTTTTTTTTAAGATCAAGTCAGTGACCTACATGATCAGATAAAAAGGAAATAGTCAACACATGGTACAGAGTTGCAAATCAGTGAAAATTTGAGAGAAAGTTTGCAGAAGTCCCTTCAGGAATCTTCAATTGGGAACATGGTAGGAAGAGTCAAAGAAATTATCTAGGAGAATATAATTGACTCCATACATGAGATATGGACATTAATCCAGATTTTTTTTGAGAAGAGGGATTTAATTATCTGGTAAGTGTTGCAATAGAAAAGGAAAATGAAGAACTTGGGGATAAGCCTGCAACTACTAATAAAATGATTAAATTTCTCAATTCCAAAAGCAGTTATGAATTGGAACCCCTGGGAGTAGAAGATAGGACAACAACTATACTTGAAGTTAAAAAAGTGTTGAACAAGAATAATTTAGTTTCATAGGTTGAAGAGAAGTGTAATCAGCTTTGGATTGGAGTAAGTAGGTTCTTCAACAGGATGGAACCCCTCAACAAGTAAGGATTTACTTCATTATGTGTGATTAATGACAAACTCATGGAAAAACTAGACTATGTAAAGTAGCTCATTGATATCTCAAAGGATGCATCCAAACATGCTAATATGAAGAACACAATGATAGGGAGAGATTTATATGAAGTTCTCAATAACGACATCTTCATAAAACACAAAATCAAACACATATTTCAGGTGAAGCCAACATTTATGAAGTACACAGAAATTGATGAGATATACAGAAGATTAATCAAGATCAAAAGTATGAGTCTAGAGGATTGGGAGAAATTGTGTGACTTGCAAGAATAAGGACAACTCAGTATGATGACAAAACAACCAAATCAGTTAATTATCCTCATCAATAGATCTAATGTATCAGTACAACACAACAACATCGAACTTGCCATCACAACAAACCACTACAACGCTCAAAAATGACTTAATGAAGACTTTAGACATCTGTGAAAAAACCGTTACAACGTGTCCATGCATTGGTGACAAATGTCAATTTCAGTTGTAATTATAATAAATGAGCAGATTACCTCTTTTGATATGGAAATTAGAAGGAATTAGTTTAAATATAGCATTTTATTCAGTATTAAGGTTCGGACTCTAGATTGTAAGCAATTTTTTTTCATTGGAGCATTTTAATTTATGGAGTTGGAGTATTAATAAAAAGGACCTTTTGCAAAATTTGTGCTGTGTTTTCCTGGTGATGTTTTTCCTTTACCATGTTTAATGTTTCTCACTGTCATCTCTTTATATGTATCATTTAAATTATAATTGTAAAAAAAGAAATTTAGATTAATATTTGTTGCTTAAATAACCTTAGTTCTGACTATTTTTACAATTTTAATGTTTTCTTATGATATATGGTTTAAGAATAATTAACTACTTTTAAACCACTACTGAAATAATTCTTCTCCATCTCATAATTTCACTTTGTTATAAAACACCAGTATACACAACTAGCTTGAATTGTATTTTCTCTGGAAAATTGATGCACACACCCAACCTGTGTTGACTTCATAGCCCAATGGAAACTGTTTAAATAAATCCCTTAAATCCAACAAAAAAAAATCAATAAAAAAAAGTCTCATAATTAATTTAATTAGCCTAATATCAGAAAACTAAAAAACAAAGCTAAATCTTATAGAGAGATCCCTCTCTGAGTCTAGGAGGGATATATCCTAGGCTCCAAAGTGGTTTGATGCTGTTATTTTTAATTTAGTCTTGCCAATATTATAAATTATAGAGCGATAACATAGTGGTAACCATACCAACGAATAACTGAAAATTTTCAATTTTCATCTGAATTCAGAAAATCCTAGTTAAAAAGGACTGTAAGATAGAAATAATTTTCAAGATTGGTTTCTTTTAGTTTTTAACTAATCATTTTGTCTATGGTTTTGATCTAAATTCTAGCTCCTAAAATAATATCCATTATGTTATCACTCAGTAATTTCTCCAGGTTCAAGAGAGAAATCACCGAGGTAACCACAGACCAACTTCAAACTCTAGGATCTAGCCTTCCTAGGGTTCAAAGAGGGCTCTCTCTTTAAGTTTTAACTTTGTTTGATTGGTAAAATATTAGGCTAGTTATGAATGTGCAACTTTGGTTTGGTTTTGGTAGATTTGGTGGGAAAAATCACTTGAAAGGATGGATAGTGGGAAATCTATTTGTCCATTGAGTTAATGAGTCAAAATCAAGAAAAAAAACAGGGATCAAGGCCAAAAGGTCAAATGTTTTCAGGGCAAGATAGATAACCCTTGAAGATCTTGGAAAGTTTTTTTGTATGAGGTGGTATGATCAGGATAAAGGGAAATTTAGAATCCTTTGATCCGGAAAAGGAAGTAGTAGGAAGAGTTCAAACGAGAGAGAGAGAGAGCAATTAAGTTTTCCCTGCACTGGAAATCAAAGGAAAACATATAAATGATAACTAGTTAAAAACAGGGTGCTCTTAAAAAATCTTGTAGTAATGCTCCTAGTTATTCATTAAGATTTAAAAAAAACATAGATGGATGCATGTAACAAAGAAATATAACAATGAAAAGTAAGGAAATACTTCACTCCAAATAGCTCATCACAGGAATCCTGAAGTATGATACCAATTGGTTTGATCTAGTCTGCTACTCAAAATTTGACACACAAAAGCTTTGAAGTCCAACAAGAAATGAATATAACAATCTCCAGCAATTTTATTCCACAAAAATACTTCAAAATATGAATTATATATACAAATTCTAAACTAGAATATCTTGAAAAAAATATCAAGCATGGTTTACAAATATCTCAAACTGTTTTACATAAATAGAACTTAATAAAGGACACTCAAAACTAATGAATATATTTGGCACTATACTTATGGATTGATGGTGAAAAAGAAGAGAATTTAAATTTGATATCAACTCTTAGTTGATGATGAGGCATCCAAGTCACTAGATGTCTCCTTTCTTTGTGCATGCTGCTCCAGAAATTCTGCAAAATTGGGGTCCAAAGATACCTTTGCATTGCTCAATAAGAAATATATATGTAAAAAGTGAAAGAGTTTTTTGTAGATAAATATGTTACTAAGATAAATCTCTCTCTTTTTCCCAAAATTCAATTCCAGTTGCTCACAATAGGTTTGCAAAAATGATATGTAAACAGAGCTTTGCACAGTCTGAAAATAAGCTGTAAATATGTGCATGTATCTCTCATTTTGTAATAACTGTGAAAAAAGTGAGATAGGTTTTTGTATATGGTTCTCTTAGGAACAAAAAATTCCTTCATTTTTGTAAGATATATTTCTAATTGACCAAAAGCTTCTTTGCAAAATGATGACTTAACAAGAATTTTCTGTAAATAGTGATTTCAAATATTGTTTAATATTTCCAAATCCATAATGGATGTTAGACACGTGAGAGAGGTTTTTGTAGTTGGACACATTAGGAACATAAAAATCCTTCAGTTTTTCAAAATTCATCTTGGATTGGTCACAATAGTTTCTACAAAACAATGACTTAAACATGAAATTTCTGCAAAAATGTCCCTTTTTGCTCTGTTTTCATCTTTTAACCTTACTTATTTTTAACCGTTTTTACTTTCACTTTGGATAAAATTCATTGTTGTTGAAAGTAATTTCATATTTATTTACCATTTTCTACCTCTGTATTTACTTTTACTGTTTACCTTTAATTCTCTGTAAGATCTTCTGATTTGACTTTCACTTTGACTTTCATCTGATACACTTTAACTTTGATGCTCTTTGACTGTTCTGTTTTCACTGTCACTGTGAATTCTTATTTCATTTTTATCATTCACTGTGAAAATTTATCTCTCTCTGCATAAATGAATTCTTTCTGTTCTGCTGTCTGGAATCTTTTGTTAAGGAATATCAGTTAAAATTCTTTTCTTTGTGAACTTTTGGAGTAAAACAAATCTTTAACTAGTATTTAGATTGTTTATCCAAATTCTCCTTTGCTAATGACCTGCAAAACAAAATAATTGTTAATTAAATAGAGGTTTGCAAGGAGGTGATTGAAGGCTTTTTGAAATACCTATGGAATGAGATCTGGCTGTGGAGGTTTTAACTCTGTTGGCATTGAGTAATTAAGTGTTACAGTTCTGGATTCTGAGCATTGGTAAAGAGTTTGAATTTTTCAAAGGGTTTCTAAAGGTCTGAAAAAGGCTAAATTTATTCAACTTTGATTAAAACAGGTTAAAGTATTCGAAATTGTGGTTTGACTAGGGTTTCTGAGGCATCAGAAAGGTTCTGATGGCTTTGGAGGTATCCGAAACAAACTAAGGTTTTCAGTGGTCTTGATAGCAGTTGCAATAGCTTTTTTTGGCTTTTATAGGAGTGAAAACAACGTACAAGTCTTGTTTCTTTTCAATCGGGAGGATGAATGCACGGATAACAAAAAAAAGGTCTTTTATGTGCATAATATGAAGCTTTTTATAAGGTTTTAGGTTTAGCAATAAGCATTGAATGTCGATCATGTCAAAGCAGAGGGCGGTTTTGGCACTTAAGGCAGAAAACTGGAAATGGTTATCGCGCAGCATTTGGGTGGTAAGCAGTTTTAGAGCTAACCCACATGATATAATGAGGATCGAGCACATGGAGGAGAGAGGAAATCATAAAACAACCCATTTCGCTCAGAAATGAGCTGGGAGTGGCCGTACATGTTTTCTACGCGATATTGTTTTTCAGCCGTCAGATCTGGGTTTTGGATGCAAATGGCCCATATTGATTGGGAAGTTGCATCAGGATTGGGGTGTGGGGCCAGGGTTTATCAATGTGGCGGGGATGGGTTTCAAATCTTATAAATATAAATTTATAAATTTAAACCTTGTGTTATATGATGGGAGGAGGGGTAAAGTCATATATGTGTTTTAATTAAAACATTTAACAAATGTTTCAACCAATAACATTGGCGCAAGTCTTATTATATAGTTTTTAAACATTTTTCATTTGTTTAATAATTACAGGGGGCGGGGTATTTTTATATAGATACGTTTAAAACAATGGGAATAAGGGCGGGGTTTTAATTCGTCACATGGGTTATTATAACATTGGCTTAAAAATTAAATAGAGGGTTTTGTGGGTTATTTAAAAAAAGGATATAATACTATACAGGAGGGTATAGTTTTTAAGGAATTAATATCTAGGTTAGAAATTAATATGGAAAAAAGGTGTAATGTAGGTAAATGAATAAAATACATGTTTTAACACTAAGTAAAGTGTAAATAAAGCATAGTTGTCCCTTTTGTATTTTTCACACTTAGACTTAGGATAAAATGCATTTTATGGGTTTTTGAGTGATTTTGAATGGAAATGAAATTAGTTATTTAGGGTTTTACTTTTACGAAGTAAAAATGGCTTTTTACTTAGGGAAAGGGATTATGATTAATGGATGAAGGGTAAATGCTGATTAGTATGGGTTTTGTGTAGGAATTCAATATTTTTAAAAATCAATCAGTTATTGGGCCTTGGGTCTAGTCCCAACAGAATTCAGAGAAATTCTCTGAGCCTTTTTAATTGATAGTTTTGAATACTGAGTCATTATAGGGGAAGGGAAATTAGTAATTTTTCCCAATGATCCTTTATTACATGCTTGCACAACTTCTTTATACCTGCCCATCTTTATTTCTAACATTTTTACTTCATTTTTATGGGTTCATTTAAGTTTGCAACCCTAAATCCATTTTCTTTCAAATCATAAAAACTATCTAAGTCTAACCTTATTTCATTTGAGGGCTCAGATTAAACTGTTGAGTTCCTCATTTATTCTCTATCTAATATACTGATTTGTCAAGTTTATACTGTTTGACATATCTTTATTCTCTATCTAACAACATGAAATTTAAAGCATGAGAGGTCAAGTTTAAGTTGTTCGACCCTCATGGATTATGGCATTTAGGACAAGCTGCACACAATATTATTGGAAAAAAGTAAACTAAAGTAGTGGTTTAAACTTGCAACACTTTCATGATCTATTTTTGATGGGGTTCATATTTAATATTCTTTTGATCTTTGTTTTTTTTTGTCCTTTGATTGTTCTTTTAGGACATACCCTCTTTTTTCATTTTTTAATCTGGGAATACGTTTGAATAAAGCAAAGGTATGTACAATATTTCAAGAATTTTAACAGAGTCAAATCAAAATTATGAATCCTATATTTATAGGACCCTAAAAGTGGCTTCACATGGGGATGGAATTTCCTTTTGAGATGTCAAGAACACCGTCGACAAGTAGCCTGATCCATTGGGCCAATCCCAAACATGCATATGCTGTGACTGAAAAATCTTGAACTAAATTTACACCTTTTCTACAAACTGAACTCTGATCTGAGACTAAAAGGTGCTACAACCTTCAAACCAAACTACTAAATCATCAATATCCTAGGGATTTTTCCTTAGCTTCAAATCTTAATGAATTATTTCAAACTAGCTAAAAATAAAAAATTGAAATAAGTTGAAATCCTATTTACTTACTCTAATAAGTTGTCCAACTGCTGGTTAGGTAAAATGAAACAGCCAATGCAACCATTCAAGCATTATATAATTTGATAGATATTGCTACATTTTATTGTTTATGATCAAAATTGTAATTCTGCAACCTATTAGAAACTTGTCAACAAATGAGATGATAAGGAAACACTCGATTTCCTTTGTGGACTCTAGAAACTTTTCAAAAGGATCTTCCAAGATATATACACTAATGTTTAACTGATCTAAAAAATTGTACATCTATTATGGATGGCCTCCATGCCATGAAACTGAAATGTTATTTTTGTCTTTATCTCCTCGCAAACGTTTAGATAATATTTGTGATGATATTCGTACTGATTGTAATGTTTGACTGCTAAAACCTTTATCATCTTGATTCTGAAACTCATAGTTAGTTAATGGAGCCAGGTTTTGAATGCATTCAATATCCAACATATCTACTATTGGATCATGAAAAACTTGTGAGGATGGCTGCAATCTATTGGATATGGAATTCCATGGGACTTCATACATTTCAAAAAGTTTCTCACCCTTTTCTTTAAATATGTTATACCAAATTTCCTTTAAAATCTAAAATGATTCAAAACATAGTGGTATGAAACTTTCTTGTGTTATCTGATTAGATTTTTCAATGGAATTTGATAACTGCCATTGTGAAACTGAAATATCCTGATCAAGAGTTTCATTATCTTCTTTGTTGTCAATCAAAATTCCTAAATACTGTTGATTATTGATAGCATGAAAGTTGTCTCGAATGAATTGAAATGAAGCAAAACAAATAGGTAAAGAATATTTACTTATTTCCACATTTTTTTCACTTTCCTCTTCACTCTCATGGTTGATCTGTATTGGCTGATCACTGTATTTTGACTGTTGAAACTGAGTTTCCTCATCACAAAAACTAGCTTCTGATTGCTCTTTAAAGTTAGCTTGAGTTTGGAGAACATAACTATCATCATAATGATCATACATAGGAAAATCATCAAAAGAAGGAATGTCATCAAACATACACATTAGATCAGTAGATTCCTCTTCCACATATTGATCTGTAAATCCATTTTTTGATCTATGATAACTGGAATTATCAGGAATTTTTTCATGAATATCAATCTCTTCTATTTCTTCATGGTGATTTTGAACAAAAAATTCATATTTCATAGTGATCTTATGTATAATTTTATCTAGTTTTCTTACCAAAAGGCTGAGTTTTACTTCTTCAATGTTTTTCTTCTCTTCTTCTTCTGCTTTCAATTTTTCCTTTCTGATTTGAAAATTAATTTCTACATCAATTACAATATTTTTCATTTGTTCAAGTGTTTCTAAATCTCTTTCTCTTAACTGAAGTTCTATTTCTAGATCAAAGTCACTTGGATAATGAAAGAGAGCTGAATCATGAAGAGGTCTTATATTTTATGGCATTGAATAATAAACTTGATTAAATCTGTCAGAATTTTTTTGTATTGTTTCATTTGGATGTCTTTTTAACTGATTATATTCTTCTATGATCACAAAAATATTGACTTTAATTATCCATCTGTGAAGAAAAAGTTTGAAAAACTGTTGGAAATTTGAGATGCTTGCTATAGGTAGATTCTTGAACCAAATATTTACTCTATTTTGCAAAGAAACAGCAAAAAGTCTGATTCTAACATCATCTTCATCAATCTCAAATAGGTCCAGATAATTCTCAAAACCTTGAATATGTTTTTGGGTAGTGATGTTATTATTTTCTCCATCAAACCTAGGAGAAATTTGTAATAGTTTAGGGAAATCATGGAGTATAGGAGGTAAAATGAGGGGCTTATATCTATCTGGAACTTTATATGGTACAGGAATATGTACAGGGATTGTATGATCAATCTTGATTATTTGAGGCTTCTTAATTGGAAAATTATCATCATTAGATTCAGAAGAAAGCTGCTCAAAGAGATTAAGAGAATTAGTACTTACAATCTTCAAAGGAAAATAATTAAGATCTTCTCTAAAATAGAATATACATTGAAAAAATTTCTTAATGAGAAATAACATAATGTCTTGGATTAAGATACAAGTTGAAAGCCTGATCTTTCCATATTTTTCTTTCAGATTCATTCCTCTAGTGGAGTCTTGATTGTGAAATTGATTTGGAGTCGCCAGGTGGATGATTTTAACCTTTGTGTGTCTGATCAATGTCCACCATCATAGATCAGATCGGAACCTGTAAAATATTTCTGAAGAAAATGTTAGTATTCCCCAGTATGGTCGCCCTTATGTTATCACTCAGTAATTTCTCTAGGTTCAAGAGAGAACTCACTGAGACAACCATAGACCAACTTCAAACTCTAGGATCTAGCCTTCCTAGGGTTCAGAGAGGGCTCTCTCTTTAAGTTTTAACTTTGTTTGATTGGTAAAATATTAGGCTATTTATGAATGTGCAACTTTGGTTTGGTTTTGGTAGATTTGGTGGGAAAAATCACTTGAAAGGATGGATAGTGGGAAATCCATTTGTCCATTGGGCTAAGGAGTCAAAATCAAACAAACAGAACTGGGATCAAGGCCAAAAGGTCAAATGTTTTCAGGGCAAGATAGATAACCCTTGTGTTGAGCCTTGCAATAGGTATGTATTTACTCTTGATTACTGTCATTTTTCCTCTTCCTTATCCATCTTGTGCCATGATAATAATATAATGTAAGGATTTTGATGAAGAATTAATGAAAAATGATCCTGATATGATTTAACCGTCCAAACTAATTCCCGTTGCTTTTTATGCTGAAAATAACAGATGGAACAACAGCTGATCCCAAGAAGGAACATCAGGACCTAATTACAGGAAAGAAGACACGTTAAATGCAGTCAAATCAGAAGAAAAATCAATAAGGATTAGTCTAAGAATGAACGAATTGTCTGAGGATAGTATTTTGTCATGGATCCCTCAGGATCCCCTAATCTTGAGGGATCACATTTATCTTTCCTTTTAGCTATAAAGGGATAGGGAGAGCTAGTTCTCGGGAGTAATATATCTTTCACTTCTGCATAATTTGTAATTGTAATTTACAGAATGTAGTTCTGAACAATGAGATTGTATTGTGATGTTAGTTGACTATGATGATTAATATATAATTCGTGTTGCTATTCATTCAAATATTCTAGAGTAGTTAAGCAGTATTTGCCGGTGGCTGAGGGCATAGTCTCTGGTAGATCTCACTATTATTCCCTGTGTTATACTTTTCCATTTATTGCAAGTATATTCTGCTTTTCTGCTTTGCAGTTGAAGTACTTTTGATAATTCGGATTTCTGGTATTTATTCCCTTGAATACACAATTCCAATTTATTTCCTTAAAGAATTAGTTGCTAGTTAAAAGAACTGGTTTTGATTACTTAAAGAATAGACAGTTATTTCCATTACTTTCCTTCTATTCAATAGTTCAAATCCAGCTAAAAGAGCTCGGTTAATGCTTCAGTGCTCTCGGTTGATTGTCATTTGAATTAGTTGAATTAAGAATGAATCATAGTTTTGGGTTATAATGCTTAGATGAACCACTTTCTTTAAAGCTTCAAGATTTATGATTGCATCTATATGAAATGCTTGATTTCAAATTTACTCTTTGTATTTATAGCTTGCACATATTGTGTACACGCTTGAGATAAAAGGACTTACCTAGGTTGATAATTAATGTGAGGAAATTAGGAGTTTTTAAAGACACCTGTTAGCACCCAACATTTTTGCGCTGTTGCTGGGGAGCGTGTTGCCAATCTGTAAAGAGTAATGTATGATTGATGTTTTTTTCTGCTGAGGGAGAATTGTTTATTAAAAATAGAAGGTAAGAACCTGTGTAGCGAACGAGTAAAATGCTCGCTCATCTACCCGCTTTCTAGCACAATTGCGTAGGAGTTTAAGGTAGGAATTAATGTTCATATTTCTGCATGAATGACAAAGAAGGAAAGACCTAAAAAAGAAAAAATTCCTCCTTCTAAACCTGAAAAATATAAGGGATTGGTGACCCTTGGACGATAAAATTTTATTGACGAAATCTTAAGAAAAGCTAAGTCTCAATCATCAGTAGGACCCCGAATTGTTGTTGCCAGACATCCTATTGACTTCCTTCAAGCCGTAGGATTACCGTCTGTAGCTAACGCTGAGATTCACGGTAAGACTGAAGGGATTGAGTAGAGTTTTCAAGATATTGAGAATTTAAAAACTCACCCTTCACAAGAAGGAAATTATTGCAACCTTTGTGAAGGAGAAGGAGAAACAGGCAATCTTGAAATTAAATTATCAGAACCTAGATCTCCTGAAGTAGTGATTAAGCAGAGGACACCCAACATTCCAGATCAAGGTAGTGCTGCTAGAACCATTCCAGCCTCTCGTGGAAATCCTAGGAATAACTCTATAGCTCTGGAGATCCCTGAAGAATATTGGCATATTTTTGACCAAATGGCTAATAACCAACAACCTCAAACTTCTACATTGCAATACCCTATTTTTGACACAACTGTCAATGCCCCCATGAAGGCTCTCCCATCACAGAACATTCCTACCTTTCATGGGCTAATTTCAGAAGATCTCAATGCATTCCTTTTCGAATTTGATGTCTTATGCAGGGGTTATGAATACACTACCAACCCCGAGAAGCTGAAGCTATTCCCCTCTACTCTAAAGGGAGCATCTCTGCATTGGTTCATGGGACTCAGTGGAGGCACTATCAATGATTGGGACCAAATGAAAACATATTTCCTTAAAAAATACCAAGATTATTGCCAAACTAGAGAACTAAAAGATGAAATCTTTCAAATGGTAGCTAAGCCTAGCGAGAATATGGAAGAATATGTAGGGTGTTTCCAATTTAATATGCAAATATCTCCTTATACAAATCTACCTGATAATTTTCTAAAAACCACGATGATCAAAGGTATGAAAGACCAATTGGTAGAGACACTAAATATAATGGGTAAGGGTGACATTTATCAAGAAAACTATAACAATATTATAGATTTTTGCATAAAGTGTTCCAGGGGCAGTACAAGGCTGAAACCAGTCAGACACGATCCAAGCCCAGAGACAGCAAAGCCTTAGGAGGAAGCATTACATGAAGTGAAATCGGCAATCTGTTGGAGGATTTCAAGACTGATATCCTGAGGACCCTGACGACATAATTGGATGTTATGCAAACTAAGAAAAAGAAGAACAGAACTTGGCTATTTTCTGCCCCCGTTGCTGACAAAAGCACAGTCATAAATAATGCCCCCTAGATACCATACGAACATGTGCCATATGCACTAAAGAGCACACCACGGAAAGTTTCCCATCACTCCCAGGATTAAAAGAAGTCTTCAAGGAAGCAGAAGAAGAAGTGGAACTAGTATATCTATTGAACCAACATCATCAATGGTAAGCGCGTTAGATAGGTATGCCTACCGATCCATATTCATTCTTTCCTCCCTCGCAATATAATTCTCAGCAATATTCAGGGGCAACATGGCAAAATCAACCACCTTTTTTTCCACCTCAAGAATTTTTTATGCCACCATGTCCCAATCAGTCAAATCCAAATAATAATAATTGGGTAAATTCCCCTTACCCGCCACATTTCTGGTAGAACAACCCTTATTCCTCCCAATGGTCCCCTTCCACCTCACAAAATCATAACTGGCAATCAAATTGGCAAAGATCTACGAACTAGCCTATGGGGACAATTCCTCTACCTCAACCAACTTTACCAGCACATTACATGTTGCAGCAGAATCCTCAATCTAATATACGACCGCAACTTCCAGCTCAACCCAACCCAAATCCTAACAACATACCAGTTCATTCAATACAAATCATTGAGGGTCTGAACCCTGAAGATGAGTTGAAAGAATGTAATGAACTTAAGTTGAGATCTAGACGCATAATCAATCTAGATAAGGATAAAGATTTGCAACCTGAAGAACCACACACAAATAAGCCTCTGATTGTAGATGATCAACAAATAAAAGAAGGGGAAGATACAGTCAGAAAAAAAAAAAATCTTGAACAAATCATAACCACTTCCCCCCCATGCCCAGAAATATTGTTGATACCACGCCTGATTGAATATCGTAACTTTGATCTTCTGGGTGAACTTAAGAATATTTGTATAAAAATTCCCCTCCTCCAGGCTATCCCAGATATTCCTATATATGCCAAAACTATGAAAGAATTATGTATAAAGAAGTCTGTGAGGAAAAAAAAATAACCCCTACTGTCCATGTTGTCGGGAATTTTTCTGACTTATTACTAGGCAAAGAAACTCCTGTAAAATATGAGGATCCCGGAAACCCCATTGTCATAGTCCAGATAAATGGCCATTCTTTTCCCAATGCTTTATTTTACTTAGGAGTATCCATTAATATTCTCACAACTATAACTTGCAACATTCTTGGCATCACAGCCTTGGAACCAACAACTACCTTACTGGAACTAGCTGATCGCTCAGTCATTAGACCAGAAGGAACATTACAAGATGTGGTGGTATCTGTAGAAACTTGGGAATACCCAATGGATTTTTTGATTATTAACCCTAGGAACCAGCTAGATGGACATCCCTTAATATTAGGACGGCCTTGGCTAGCGACTGTTGATGCTTATATCAGCTTCCATACAGGCAGTATGACTATAACCAAGGGGAATGATGTTAAAAATTTAGCTTTATACCGTTCCGCTCAGCCATGCTTGACTATTATGAAAACCAAGGAAGCAACCTACAACATACTTAACATAAAATATTCGGTCACCATTGACTGTGGTAGATGCCCTTGAATTAAAAAACCAAACTAAAGACGATGTCATTAATACTTTTATCAATCATCCTACCACAGTATCAAGTTTTAAATGCCACATGCTTCAAGAAGTCCTTGAAAATGAAATCGAAGAAGATCCCCTGAGAGATATCAATGACCAATAAATACCAAAAACCACTGTTTATAATAAAAAACCTATTGAAATTGAGCCAAGGAAGATCCTGAACATTAACAGTAACCTGAGTGATGACCAGCAACAGAAAATTATTCAAGTCCTTAGGAAAAATAAAGGGGCTTTCTCTTGGGATTACTCAGATATGAAGGGATTGACCCTCAACTATGCATGCATCACATCGTCACTGAAAAGGACGTAAGAACCATTTGACAACCTCAACGTAGATTAAATCCTCACCTAAAAGATATTGTTAAAGAAGAACTTCAAAAACTATTAGATGTGAATTTTAGCTATCCTATATCTGATAGTAAATGGGTTTCTCCATTAGTTGCGGTTCCCAAAAAGAATGGGAAATGGCGAATATGCATTGACTATAGAGAACTCAACAAGGCAATGCAAAAATACCATTTTCCCCTTCCATTTATTGATCAGGTCCTAGATACACTGGCTCGGAAGAAATTTTTTTCTTTCCTAGATGGCTTCAGTGGCTACAACCAAATTCAAATTGCCTTTGAAGACCAGGATAAGACTACCTTTACCTGTCTGTGGGGAACATTCGCTTACAAGGTAATACCTTTTGGATTGTGTAATACACCTGGCACATTCCAAAGAGCCATACTCAGTATTTTTGCAGATTTGATAAATGAAGGATTGGAAGTATACATGGATGATTTCACACCCTATGGAGATGACTTCGAGCAAGCATTACAGACATTGGAATTTTTTTTGGAATGGTGTATTGCTACAAACCTATGTTTAAGTCACAAAAAGTGCCATATGATGATGACATAATACCTAATCTTGGGTCATTACATTTCAGCAGCTAGAATTCAGGTAGATTCGGCAAGAATACAATTAATTCTCTTACTAGCTACTCCCTGCACCCAAACAGAGGTACGTAGTTTTCTGGGATTTGCTGGATATTATCGTAGATTTATCAAGAATTTTTCATATATTGCTGCACCATTATCTGCCTTAATAGAAAACAATGATTTCATATGGACTGCCAAATGTGACACTGCCTTTATAGATTTAAAACGGCTAGTATCAACAGCACCAGTATTACGAGGCTTGAACTGGGATATACCATTCCAAATTTCATCAGATGCATCAGACACAACCATTGGAGTAGTTCTTGGCCAAGAATAAGACAAGAAACCCTACGCTATATATTACATTAGCAAAAACTTAACCCCTGCTGAATTAAATTACACAGTAACAGAGAAGGATTTTTTAGCTATTATTTATGCTATTAACAAATTCAAACACTATATAACTGGATACCCTGTAATTCTATATACAGATCACTCTGCTATCAAATACTTAGCTAATAAACCCATTACGAATGGAAGAGTGACACGTTAGTTGCTAATTTTGTAGGAATTTGATATAACTATAAGGGATCGACCAGGGAAGGAAAACCTTGTGGTAGATTTCCTCTCCCGAGTGCCAAGAACAGATGACACAATAGTAGTAGAGGATCAATTTTCGGATGAACACCTATTTTCTGTAACCATGAAAATGCCATGGTACGTAGATGTGGCGAATTATTTAGTAGTGGGAAAACTACCTAAACATCTGACACCCAGAGAAAGGAAATCGATAGTACAACACAACACTCGGTTCTCCTAGATTGGAGGATACCTTTTTCACACAGGGGCCAATATGCACATCCGTAGGTGTATTAGGGAAGAAGAAATTTATGATATCTTAAAAGCTTGACACGATGGAAATTTCGGTGGACATTTTGCAGACCACAGAACTGGATGTAAAATTTTACAAATGAGCTACTCCTGGCCCATGATTTTTAAGGATGCTAAGAAATCTGTTTAGGCTTGCGATTTTTGTCAAAGGATGGGCTGCCCTAGCCAATCTGATGAGATGCCCCTGCATCCACAGCTGGTCATAGAACCTTTTAAACATTTGGAATTAAATTTTGTTGGGCCAATCAACCCATCATCCAACCAGAAATCATATATATTGGTTGCAATAGAATACGTAACCAAGTGGGTAGAAGCAGTAGCATTACCAAGAGCCACAGAAGAAATTATGATAAACTTTCTTTTCAAAACTTTTGTACGATATGGGTTACCCATAGAAGTAATCACTGATGGAGAGCCACAATTTGTAGGCCACAAGATTTCTGCTACACTAAAAAATTATCATGTTATTCACATAATTACCTCTCCATACCACTCGCAAGCGAACAAGCAGGTAGAAAGCAACAACAATGTAATTGAAGCTATTCTAATGAAGATAGTCTCATCGCACATACGAGACTGGACTACTCGACTGCTAGAAGCCTTGTGGTCATATCACACAACTTGGAGGAACACTACTGGATACTCCCCATATCAGCTGGTATTTGGTAAGGAACCTATTTTTCCCATAGAATTTGAGATACAAACACTAAGGATAGCCTAGGAAGTGGGACTGGATTTAACTGAAGCCCAGATTAATAGATTACAAAAAATAAATGAATTAGAATAAATCCGTCTTTTGGCTCTGTAGCATACTACACTTATTCAACAACAAAGATCCAAATGACACGATTCTATGATCAAGAAAAAGACATTTCATGAGAGCGACTAGGCACTTCTCTACAATTCCAGGTTTCAAGACTTCCTTGGTAAATTGCAGACTAGGTGGTTAGGTCCCTATGAAATAAAGGAAGTACATGACAATGACACTCTTACGTTGGCCACCATTGATGGGTCTGATTGTTCCTTTAAAGAAAATGGGCATTGAGTGTGACTCTACCAAAGACCACTCACAAGAGAACCTTTTTGTCAACAGATACGCAAGGACTCCACCATGCAAGTTTTAGTTGCAGAAGATAATCCTTTGGCAACTTCATCTTTGTAAAAATTCATTTCTTTTTCTAAAAAAAAAAAAAACTGTAAATAGGATTGCTGATTCAATTTGTTTTTTGCCTATTTTGTTGTTCCATCTTCGGAACAACACTTTTTGGTTTTGTTGTTCCATCTTAGGAACACCACTTTTTGGTTTTGATGTTCCATCTTCGGAACAACACTTTTTGGTTTTACTGTTCCATCTTCGAAACAACACTTTCTAGTTTTGCTGTTCCATCTTTGGAACAACACTTTTTGGTTTTGTTGTTCTATCTTCGGAACATCACTTTTTGGTTTTGTTTTTCCATCTTCGGAACAACACTTTTTGGTTTTGTTGTTCCATCTTTGGAACAAAACTTTTTTATTTTGTTGTTCCATCTTTGGAATAACACTTTTTGATTTTGCTGTTCCATCTTCGGAACAACACTTTTTGGTTTTGCTGTTCCATCTTCGGAACAACACTTTTTGGTTTTGCTGTTCCATCTTCGAAACAAAACTTTTTGATTTTTTGTTCCATCTTCAAAACAACACTTTTTGATTTTTCTGTCTGTTCCATCTTTGGAACAACACTCTCTTTTGCTTTTTTCTGTTCCAATTTTGGAACAACACTTTTGTTTCTTGTACAATTTTTGTGTGTTCTGAACAACACCTTTTTTTATATATTTCACAAACACCTCTTTCCTCTTATGGACTTATTCCTAGCTCATTTTAGCCTCATTTATTTGATTCCATTTATGGCCTAAACTACAGTATCGTCATGCGGGTAAGAATTATGGATTTTATTAAAGTAGGTGAATATTTTTAACGTTATGATCTTTGAAAAATACAACTTCTTGATGATAGACTTAAAACAATTGAAAGGGACACAATTATTTATATTTCACTTTACTGTACTGATTTCTACTGTATATGATAATGATTGATCATCTTTAACATGATGGTTCTACTCTTCCTGGTTACAATTATCTCTGTCTATTATCAATGGGATTATGGGTATAATTTTTCTTATTATTGACATGCTTCAACTTCTTACACCATCCCTACTCTTAAGGAGTACTGAGCCTCCCTCTATTTATCATAAAAATATGTAATGAAAAATAAATTTTATCTACAGATAGAGGATAGGGAGTCTCATTAAGAGCCAACCTACCATGTTCATAAGGATGTAGCAATGTGCATTCCCACTATGGACACCACACTAGGTTTATGATCCATTGGATGGCTAAAACATCCTTGGAACAGGGGGTCTCATCACAAACCGGCCTCCTCACTTTTGCTACTTCCCAGTGAATGGTAGTATGGTTATCAGGTTACCACGCCAACACACTAGTCTGTTTCGTAGAAACAACAATGAAATTTTCCAATTATAAATTGAGGATCCTGGCTCACATGGGTTAAAAAGAAACTTTGTCGAGGCTATGGATGCCTGCTGGCAACAGAAGCTCTACTAAAGGTATTGAAGTTCTATTTCCTCAATAAATAATTCTTATAATACCCTCTTCTCATTTATCTTTTTATCCGAGAGATTATTTCCTCTAAACACTTCCCTAATTTGAACCTTTATGCATGCGTTTATGTTTTTTACTCAATCATATTGTGTACAGCCAGAATATTGTCAGCAAAGCCTCCTTTTGTACATATTGTTGTCCTCTTTCCTTATCACATAACTTATCATCAACCAAATTGTCTTGTCTCTTGTCATTTACTATGATTATACACCACACTTTCACTCTATCCATCTCTCTTATTGTCCCATCATTTATTTACGTACTCTGTTCCATTTACTGTTGTGCCCTTCATCCTTATATCCTGCCGTCGGAACAACCATTCCCCATTTATTCAGTTGTAGCGACCTCTCATTTCGAAGGGGGAGAGAACTTCCATTACACTCGTACATGCGTTGTCATTATTTCATTGATTGATAAGATATTCCATGATCACGCAGCATGCGAAAATTTAAAAACCCTTCAAATAACACAATTAATATCAACTACACTTAGCTGTTACAAAAACTTGTTGTTCTATCACTGTAAGTGTTGTTGTGTTTTCAGTATTGTTGTGTTTTTTCAGTATTACTGAATTTTTCCATTACACTCATCCTTTGAAATAGTAGGAAGAATTCAAGCATTATGGGTGGTAATACAGTGCGCTGCGAACCTTTAGTGTTAGAGGTCTCCGACAGAGCCAGGGAAATTCTGATTCATGCAAGGAGGATATCCTATCTCACAAGATTTCTGCCCTTGAATGAGGAAATTGCCATTGAATTTCTACAACATTTGCAAAATGGGGAATCCATGGTGAAAGGTAGAATAATTATAGTTACAGACGCTGTAATATCTGAAGTATATGGGCTACCGACAGAAGGAACTATATGGTCACAAAAACATGTATTGCTGCAAGACGCGGTGGAAAATTTCAAAGACGAAGGTGAACAAGTAGTCAGGAAAGGCAAAGGCATCCAACCATCTTCTTTGGCAGAACCATGGAAAGAATTAGCAAGAATTATCCAAATATACATTACCTGCGATGGACGTCGAGATGTGAGAGCATACAAAACCCTGTAATCCAACATCCCGCAATTGCAGAGACAAGCCAACAGAACCCTGTTTCGAAAAGAAAAAGGACTTCCCATTCAAAGGTTGAACCCCATAAACGCAGGAGGTCTGGAAGAATTGAACTAGCCTAGAGGATGTCTGCAAATCTTCGGGATGAAAGCAACCAACCTGCGGAGATAGCCAGTCTAGTTAGGATAAGAGATTCTGAACCTAAAGAAGAGGCACCCAATTCTGCATCAGAGTCTGAAGAAGAGGCCAATTCAGAACAAGAACAAGAACAAAATTATAATAATGAACTAGAAATTGAAGAAGGACCGGATGATCCTTTGGATGTTTTCGAGACAGGGATGGCTGAGGTCCTGGAAAATCTTAATGTATATATGCAACTTGGCACGACATCATGGTCTCAGGCCTATTATAGATAGATCTTCTCCAGCCTACTCCTTAACTTCTTCGCATAAGAATTATTTATTTTTCATGGGGACATGAAAAAAGGTAAGTAGAGGAGTATGTTGAGCCTTGCAATAGTTATGTATTTACTCTTGATTACTGTCCTTTTTCCTCTTCCTTATCCATCTTGTGCCATGATATAATAATATAATGTAAGCATTTTGATGAAGAATGATTGAAAAATAATCTTGATACAATTTAACCATCCAAAGTAATTCTCGTTGCCTTTTATGCTAAAAATAACAGATGGAACAACAGCTGCTCCCAAGAAGGAACAACATGACCTAATCATGGGAAAGAAGACTCATTAAATGTGGTCGAATCAGACGACAAATCAGTAAGGATTAGCACAAGAATGAACGAAATATCCGAGGATAGAATTTTTTCATGTATCCCTCATGATCCCCTGATCCTGAGGGATCACATTTATCTTTCTTTTTAGTTATAAAGGGACAAAGAGAGCTAGTTCTTGAGAGTCATGTATCTTTCAATTCTGCATAATTTTTAATTGTAATTCATAGAACATAGTTTTGAACAATGAGATTGTATTGTGATGTCAGTGGACTGTGATGATTAATATATAATTCGCGTTGCTGTTCATTCAAATATTATGGAGTAGTTAAGCAGTATTCGCTGGTGGCTAAGGGCCCAGTCTCTGGTGGATCTCACTGCTATTCCCTGTGTTATAATTTTCCATTTATTGCAAGTGTATTCTTATTTTCCTCTTTGCAGTTGAAGTACTTTTGATAATTCAAATTTCTGGTATTTATTCCCTTGAATACGCATTTCCAATTTATTTCCTTAAAGAATTAGTTGCTAGTTAAAAGAACTGGTTTTAATTACTTAAAGCATAGACAATTATTTCCAATACTTTTTTTTTGTTCAATAGTTCAAATCCAGCTGAAAGAGATCGATTAATGCTTCAGTGCTCTCGGTTGATTGTCATTTGAATTAGTTGAATTAAGAATGAATCACATTTTTGGGTTATAATGCTTAGATGAACCACTTTCTTTAAAGCTTCAAGATTATGATTACATCTATATGAATCGATTGATTTCAACATTACTCTTTGTATGTATAGCTTGCACATATTGTGTACACTCTTGAGATAAAAGGACTCACCTAGGTTGATAATTAATGTGAGGCAATTAGGAGTTTTAAAAAACACCTGTTAGCACCCAACACCTTGAAGACCTTGGAAAGTTGTTTTTAATGAGCTGGTATGATCGGGATAAAGGGAAATTAATAATCCTTTGATCCAGAAAAGGAAGTAGTAGGAAGAGGTCAAATGAGAGAGGGAGCAATTAAGGGTTCCCTACACTGGAAATCAGAGGAAAACATATAAATGATAACTAGTTAAAAACATGGTGCTCTTAACAAATCTTGTATTGATGCTCCTAGTTATTGATTCAGATTTAGAAGAAAACATAGATGGATGCATGTAACAAAGAAATATAACAATGAAAAGTAAGGAAATACTTCACTCCAAATAGCTCATCATAGGAATCCTGAAGTATGATGCCAATTGGTTTGATCCAGCCTGCTACTCAAAATTTGACACAAAAAAGCTTTGAAGTCCAACAAGAAATGATTATAACAATCTCCAGCAATTTTATTCCAAAAAAATAATTCAAAATATGAAGTATATATACAAATTCTAAACTAGAATATCTTGAAAAAAATATCAAGATTGGTTTACAAATATCTCACATAAATAGAACTTAATAAAAGGACACTCAAAAATAATGAATCTATTTGGCACTATACTTATGGATTTATGGTGACAAAGAAGATAATTCGAATTTGATATCAACTCTTAGTTGATGATGAGGCATCCAAGTCACTAACTGTTTCCTTTCTTTGTGCATGTTGCTCCATAAATTCTACAAACTTGGGCTCCAATGATACCTTTTTATTTCTCAATGCGAAATAGATATGTAAAAAGTGAAAGAGGTTTTCGTAGATAAATACGCTACTAAAGTAAAACTCTCTCAGGTTTAAAAAATTCAATTCCAGTTGTTCACAATAGTTCTACAAAAATGATGTGTAAAACAAAGCTTTGCACAATCTGAAAAATAGGCTGTAAATATGTGCATGTATCTCTAATTATGTAATACCTGTGAAAACAATGAGATAGGTTTTTGTATATGGGTCTTTTAGGAACAAAAATCTCTTTTCATTTTGTAGGATGTATTTTTGATTGACAAAAATATTTTCTGCAAAATGATGACTTAACAGGAATTTTCTGTAAAAAGTTCTTTCAAATATTGTTTAATATTTCCAAATCCATAATGGCTGTTAGAAAAGTGAGAGAGGTTTTTGTAGTTGGATATCTTAGAAACATAATACTCCTTCAGTTTTTCAAAATTCATCTTGGATTGGTCACAATAATTTCTGCAAAACAATGACTTAAACAGGAAATTTCTGCAAAAATGTCCCTTTCTGCTCTGTTTTCATCTTTTAACCTTACTTTTCTTTTAACTGTTTTTACTTTCACTTTGGATAAAATTCATTGTTTTTGAAAGTATTTTCATCTTTATTTACCATTTTATGCCTCTGTATTTACTTTTACTATTTACCTTGACTGCTCCGTAACTTCTTCTGATTTGACTTTCACTTTGACTTTCATCTGATACACTTTAACTCTGATGCTATTTGACTGTTTTGTTTTCACTGTCAATGTGAATTATTATTTCATTTAATGGCAGAAGTGTCCTTAGATACGTCATTTTATTAACAATGGAAAAGAAATTACATAAAAAGTTGTAGGAGTTTACAAACGTAAACTTCTACTAAAATTGCATTTAGGAGACTAACCTATTTATAAGCTCTATGTCCTAACTTAATTTTGTTATGGATCACTTGAAAAAATAACCAGTGTCCATTTACAATAAATGATATTCTATCCAATCTACTAACTTTATTCCTATTTTAGAGCGTAAGATACGACTCAATTCTCGAGTCCTATCTTTGCTAACAATATTCTATTTCTAAGTGTCTCTAATATTTATTAGATATTATAATTTAATAAATATTTTATCCTAACTTTACATTAATATATTTGGATCATCTAACATTCCCCCATATGATCCAAAGATACATTACAACATATACCAAGTTCATCTCTGAACTTAGTAAATTTTATTCTGCCAAGAGGTTTGGTGAAGATATCGGAGGTCTGATCTTCTGAAGGACAATAAATCGGCTTGATAAGATCCTTTAAAATGAGTGATATGATATCATGATACTTGGTGTCCACATGCTTTATCTTTGAATGAAAAATTGGATTCTTGGCAAGCTTTATTGCTGATTAATTGTCGATGAATAACGAAGTAGCTTTTGTTTGAGGAATTCCCAAGTCCTGTAAAACTCTACGCAACCAAACAATATCACATGCTTCTTCCCATGCTAAAATGTACTCTGCTTCTGTTGACGAAGTGGTCACTGTAGATTGCTTTTTACAACTCCAAGAAACTACAGCTAACCCCATGTTCATTAAATAACCTGAGGTTGATGCCCTCTCATCAATACTGCCAGCAAATTCGACATCTGAATAACCACCAAGTACAAATTTTTTACTATTTTTGTAAAGAAGACCAAAATATTTTGTTCCTTGGATATAACGAAGAAATATTTTAGCTGCATTCCAGTGGTTGTGTCGTGGTTCCTACATAAAGTGGGAAAGACTACTGACGGCATAAGAAATATCTGGTCGAGTAGTTTTCAGATAAATCAAGCTACCAATCAACTGTCTATAAGTAGTGCTATCTACCATTTCCCCCCCTTCAAATTTTGAAAGTTTCAAGTTTTGTTCCATAGGGGTGAGAACAGGGTTTCAATCCTACATTTCAAATCACTGAAGAATTTCTGCTGCATAATTACTCTAAGAAATGAAAATATGATGTGGACATTGGAATACTTCAACTCCAATATAGTAATGAAGTAGTCCCAAATCTGTCATCTTAAAACCTGAATGTAACTCCTTTTGCACCTATGCAATGTGATCATCTTTGTTTCCTGTGATAATCAAATCATCTACATACATAACCAAATTCACCAGATTTTTACCTTGTTGACGTACATACAAGGTATCATTAGATTCACTTCGTTGAAAACCAACTTTTCGAAGGTATTCATCCATGTTAGCATACCAAGCTTGGGGATCTTTTAACCCATATAAAGCCTTTATCAGTTTGCAGATTTTATGTTATTGTCCTTCAATTTCAAAACCTGGTGGTTGTGTCATGTACACTTCTTCCTGTAAATCGCCGTTGAGGAAATCACTTTTTACATCCAGTTGAAGAACTTTCCATCCTTGTTGAGTTGCTAAGGTAAGTGTGAGTTGAATTGTGTTCCATTTAGCTGTAGGAGCAAACGTTTCCTCATAATCTATCCCTTCTTGCTGCAAAAAACCTTTAGCAACAAGTCTTGCTTTATACTTTTCAATTTCACCATTTTTCTTTTACTTAATTTCGTAAACCCGTTTTCATCTGATGGGTTTAACATTTTGAGGACAATCAACAAGTTTCCAAGTGTTATTTTCTTGAACTACCTGATATTCATCAACCATAGCTTTTTGCCATTCTTTATGTTATACTACCTTTTGGTATGTAGAAGTTTTAGTAAAATAATTTGCTATCAAGGCTCCTTTGTTTCTTTGTGATCCCCTTGTTCCTATGATCCTCATTTTGGCAATTGATTTTCACTGGTTTGGGATTGTGAAAAATCACCATCATTGTAAAGAGGGTTGATATAAACTAATGTTTTTTGATTAACCGTAGGTTCTGGGGGTGGAGAGTCATTGTTAGAAGAACTGATGCTTATAAGAGAGTTGGATGAACTGCTAGAAGACCCAGATGGCACTGATGATGAAGATGAAATGGATGAATCATTTTGCAGATGAAGGAAACTCAAGTTTATACCAATTTTGTGCATTTGGTTGACTTTGTAAATTTTCGTTTCTTTTATCACTTTTTGTTACTAAATTTTGAAGAATACTTTCAACTTCTTCAACACTCTTACTCTCATTCTCATCAAAAATCACATCTCTGCTTACAATAAATTTCCCATTCGACAAAATTTAATACCCTTTCTTCTCATCAGAATACCCAATCATTGTGCACTTTAAGCTTCGTGAATCAAGCTTAGTTCATTTTTCCTTTGGAACTAAGGCATAATAGACTGATCCAAAAACTCTGAGATGTTTTACTCGAGGTTTGAAGCCAAACCATGCTTCATAAGGTGTGATTCCATCTAAAGAAGTAGTGGGAGATCTGTTTCTCAAGTATACAACGGTATGAATTGCTTCAGCCCAATATAAAGGACTTAACTTTTTGAAATTTAACATAGATCACACCATTCCTAACAAGTTACGATTAATTCTTTCTACTACTCCATTTTGTTGCGGAGTGTAGACATTGGTAAGATGTTATTTTATGCCATTATCCATGCAATACTTTGTGAATTCATTTGAAGTGAATTATATGCCATTGTCAGTTCTAAGAGTGGCAATCCTCTCCTTTACTTCATTTTAAATAAGCTGACGAAAAGTTTTGAACTTTTCAAATGCTTATGACTTTTGCTTCAAGAAATATACCCAACTCATCCAGCTAAAATCATCAATAAATAATAAGAAATATCTGCAACCTCTGAGCGAAGTTGGGAAGGGTCCAAAAATATCACTTTGAATCAACTGCAAATGCCTGTTTGTGTGCCATGAACTTGTAGGAAAAGTCTCTCGATGTTGTTTTCCACAAATGCAAGATTCAAACTTTGCATTTCCCCTTTTAATGTTGGAAGTCCCTTAACCATTCCCTGTTTTTGTAACTGAGAGAGAACTTTGAAGTTGAGATGGCCATATCTTACATGCCACAATCGGATCGGTGAAATGTCTGTACTTGATGCTCCTGCAAAGTCAGAATTTCTTGGAATAACTGTCCCTTTCTTCCTTAACAATTTTCCATCTTCATAACCTGTCATTACTATTTTCATGTTCTGTTTTACTGAGTTAATTTTAACTAAGGCATCTTCCATAATGACCATATGTTCTTCTTGTCAAATTGTGACTAAAGATAACAAATTTTGCTTGAATGTTGGGACATACCATACATTTGAAATCATTCTCTCCAATTCCTGGTAAAAAAAATTTAACTACGCCTTTTCCTGAAGGAGTATGTTTTTTTTTACCAGCAATATAGATTGAATTTAGATGGCATTCTTTGAAATTCCAAAATAAATCCCGTCGAAAATTCATGTGTTGGGTTGCGTCTATATCCATAATCCATGCATCTTCATAATCACTTCTAAAAAGGCTTGAAATCTGTAAATTTGTTGCTTCTGTGTTGGTGAAGACATATTCGAAACCATTAGGATCATCTTCATCATTTTCAAACTGTGTAGAGTTTGGATGAAACTTGGGAATCTTCTCAATAGAAGTTATACAATCTGCCGCATAATGGCCAACTTTGTTACATCTCCTGCAAACAATTTGACTCAAATCGTTGCCTTTTCCTTGAGACTGTCCTCTTCCTTGATACTATCCTTGGCCTCTGCTTGGAACTTTTCCTCTGCCTTGATGATATCCTCTACTTTGATTGTTTCCTCTTCCTTGAAAATTACTCCTACCTGAATTGTAGCCTCGATTGAAATTGTTTCCTTTGTTTTGATTGTGACCAAAACCTTGGGCTGCTTGATTTTGATTGAAATTTCATCTTCCTCAGTTTCTTGAACTATCAGCTGAGGAGTTGCTTGAGCTGGATTTGGTGAAGAAGACATCTTATCCAATCTATTTCTTCTTCCCAAAGTTTTTATCATGTTGAGCTAACATGTCACTCAATTCATCAAAATTTAGATTCTCTAACTTTCCAGTGACTTGCAAAGTTTCCAAAAAATGTGTATATGATGATGGAAATCCAGTAATTAAAATTGTGGTCAAGAAGATTTCATCAACAACTTGAAAACCAACATTTATTATTTCTTGCTTGATGTTTTTAAGTCGTGAAATATACTCAAGAACATCACCACCTTCAGTGTATTTTTGTTGAAGAAATTTTAATTGAAGATCAAACTTCTTTGATTCAGGTTGTATATCAAAGATATCTTTGAATGTACATAAAGAATTCCATGCATTTGAAGAATTTTCAATATGTATGTACATTTCATTATTAACTGAAGCTTTTATAAGAGCTAATGCTTTTCCATTTTTTACTTCCCATTTTGAAAGTGAAGTTGCATTTGTTGGTTTATTTGGCTTAATGTTTCCGTCACAAATTACATGCCACAATTCATTATATATGAGAGTGCTTTCAATTAGATGTTTCCATGTCTTATAAGATTTCGCTCCTTCTATCTTATTAACCTTCATAGCAAAGACCTTGGATAAAATATTTATGCAATTGGCATAAGGGGGTAGATTCATTACATGCATATATTTGACCCTTTGTACTGAATGTAGTACCCTCGGAAAGTCCTAATATGATTTAAATAATGACCTAATATGCTTTAAGTCCTAATATCTTATTAATGTCTTAATTAATCTGTTTCCTTGCTTTGAGAACAGATTAATTAACTTCGACATTGTAGTGTTGAAGCAGTTCACAAAAATAATCAAGCACAAAAAATGAGCAACTCATCACATGCCACGCAAAAATGACACACGCCATGCAAAAAACGATCTATTGGGGCTTGGCCTTGACCCCCGTATAGTCGTTCAAAAAAGGATAAAAATGATTGAGATTTTCACTTGGTCTATTCAATTTATCATTGAGTGTTTACAATGAAATCTTTGCAAAATTTGACAATTCCTTTACAAATCTCCTTAAAAAATTTACCCCCCCTCAAAGTAAAAAGATACTTTGAGTTACAAATAATAGCCCTTATTTCTCCAAAATAAAAAAATAATCTACTTATTCCTCCAAAAAAGATAACAACTTTTTACACCTCAATATTATCAAACAAATACAATAAAAGTATTAAAAAAAAAAAAAAAAAAAAAAAAAAAAAATCTCTTCTTCTAAATTCTCCACAAACTTTGCATTGATCTCGTCTACCTCCTTACTGTAATCCAAATAGCTTGAGTCTGTGCTGAAATGTCTCCTATCAATCTCAAACGGGGATCCCAAAGTACCTATTTTCGTGCCCCAAGTTTGAATCCGACCACTAAATTTGAGAGTTCCGTTGAAGAGACATTTTTTAGATCCCTTCGAAGTAAGGGTTTATTGCGGTTATAAGACAAATTCAGGGTTGACAAGAAAATTCAGTCATTTTGTGAATCTCCAACATTAGTTGTCAATTTCAAAATAGTTTGAACACTTGCCAGTGGGGTCAAAGCAGGAATCATTCCTTTTACACATCATGCATCTAACTCGGTACTGGCACTATGCCTTCCTCAAAGGAAAGAAATAAAGTATTAGAAAATAAATTACCTACAATTCTCCATTGCAGATAGTCTATTAGGGGGAGCGATGATATCAATCACGGAAATTTCATTCTCGTTCTATTGACTGCACCAGAAACCAAAATACACATAGAACTTGAATATTGACTACCTTCATATCATTAGCAGTCTTTGCCAAAGCTCTTGACATCGGCATTTGAGTTTGCACTGGATTTCCCACGGAATTGAATAAGACTTGAAGATTTAAAGTAAATTTATTATGGAGGGAGAAATCTGTAGAATTCGTTGCTGGAAATGGTGGACTGAGACAAGGAGTTCAGTTACTGAAGCAAGGCGGACTGCGACTGGGTGGATTTGTTGGAACATATATCCTTCAACTGCAACTTCATCTTTATATTGCTAGAACTTGTACTACCAAAATATCCATGTCTGTTCTTCCTAAGAGAACATGCGCAACCCAATAAATTAACTGATTTCTCCTCTGAACAACATAATTTGAGAAACATCAATAGAAAACAGTGAAACAACAAATAGTTTGTAGCAATACATTATCACCATGCAGTAAAATGTTGAATTCTTAATGGAACCCAAGGGCAGCCACCTGTATTCAATAGTCAGGGCAAGGGGTGGAGGCAACATACACTTGAACATAAATTTTTTATGGCCCACTAACTGCCAATTGTGCAAAGGAGTTGAGAATCGAGATCACATTGGTCACCTTCGAAATTTTATTTCAGATTTTACCACCAGGTGTACCAAAATTTCATTTCACTCTCATTTATGAAAGTAGAGAGCGTGTTCAGATCAGAAACCACATGGACTCTCTTATCACTCTAGTCATGTGATTGGGAGTCGGAGGTTATCAAACAAAAATAAAATTAGATACGCATGATAAAGTCAAGGATGCATTATTGCAACGAATTCAATGGGTATTATGATTACATCATGTTTCAAAGGACCATTGGCCAAAGTAGCGCACTGTGTGGGATCTACCAGATGGTTCCTTATCCAATAAAAAATCGATCGATCCTGGATTTGGTTTAAGAACAAGATGAAGGGAAATAAAGATAAACAAATGAAAGAGGATGCTAGAGAATTGGAGCAGGGCATTCATTTGGTCAAAGCTCCTCATGCCATGCAAGAAGAACCTGGGCTTATGTTGCCAACAAAGGAAAAGAAGATTGGCAACGTATATAAAGGAGCAAAGGAGCAGGGTGTACATAGGATGAATTTATGCAATGTAGGATGAAATAATGAATCTTAACGGGATGACATTCAGATTTAAAAATCCATAAATAAATCACAATTGAATTTCTTTTCCATTAAAAAAACTTTAATAGATTGCATACGGATTCATCTTTTAGCAGAACTTTCCAAAAGTCTGCAAAGCTGTAATCTTCACCTTCATGTCATCTGCATTACTAGTGGCTCTAATACCACATTAATGGCACAAGTGTCCTTAGACACGTAATTTTATTAATAATGGAAAAGAAATTACATAAAAAGTTTCAGGAGTTTACAAACGTAAAATTCTACTAAAATTGCAATTAGGAGACTAACCTATTTATAAGCTGTATGTTCTAACTTAATTTTGTTATGGATCACTTGAAAAAATAACAAGTGTCCATTTACAATAAATGATCTTCTATCCAATCTACTAACTTTATTCCTATTTTAGAGCCTAAGATATGACTCAATTCTAGAGTCCTATCTTTGCTAACAATATTTTATTTCTACGTGTCTCTAATATTTATTAAATATTATAATTTATTAAATATTTTTATTCTCTAATATTTATTAAATATTCTAATTTAATAAATATTTTATCCTAACTTTAAATTAATATATTTGGATCATCTAACATCATTTTTATCATTCATTGTGAAAATTTATCTCTCTCTGCATAAATGACTTCTTTCTGTTCTGCTGCCTGGAATATTTTGTTAAGGAATATCATTTAAAATTATTTTCTTTGTGAACTTATGGAGTAAAACAGATCTTTAACTAGTATTTAGATTGTTTTATCCAAATTCTGCTTTTTCTAATAACCTGCAAAACAAAATAATTGTTAATTAAACAAAGGTCTGCAAGGAGGTGATTGAAGGCTTTTTGAAAGACCTATGGAGTGACATCTGGCTGTGGAGGTTGTTGGGCGGATAAATCAATCTTACAGACAAGATTGATCTCCCTAGTACCAAAAAGTAATCTAGCAACAAACAACCAAATAAACCTATCTTTCTCTAGACATGCGATTTACAAAATAATACTATAAAGGTGTTAAGAACTTACTGTAAATCCAATGCTTGTTCGAAGTAGTTGTCCCTCGATCACTTGAAGGATTTATCTTTTATAGACCTACAGTCACAAACAAGCAAACATTAAATAGCACCTGTATAGTAAATATTATAAATCATGCCTATCATGGTGATCAAGGAATCCATGAAATAAACAGTTAATTAAAAACTTATTGAGAAAAATGAATTCATTTGTATTAACTTTGAATAAAGAAAACATTACAACCTTAGCCTTGATGTTGAACAGGCCTTCCTGGGGTCTGAAGCAGGAATCTCCTCTACTCTGACAAGCCTTGCACTCTTCCAACCGAGATAGATAGAGGTATGTGATCTCTCCTCACAAAAATCTCAGTTGAATGAGTCTGAATCCCAACAGCACTTAACCTCAAATAATTCTAAATCTTGAACTCTGTTTGAGGCTACCCAATGCCCCTTTTTATAGTGCAAAAGAGGAGGTTTCAGTTCCAACTATGAAGGGATAGAATCCTCCTTCAAAGGGATAAGCTCTTCACATCAAGGGGTTAGCTCCTTAAGGTAAGGGATACATGAACCTCAAAAGAGCGGTTCTGCCACCGCAAGATTCTTTCTAGAGGCTTCTAGAATTTACTGAAAGTGAGATTTTTGAGTTTAATTGCACCTTTTTAATCTTTTACAGGTTCCGCACCCATAACATAGAAAAAGTGTGTTCAGGTACGTAGGAGTCATGAACATTAGGTGCGGGACCGCAGGCAAGACAAAGAGAAAGTGTGATACCAGAGTTAAAAAGATTTTTGAGAAATTTTCTCTTATTTTTAAGGCTTGAAATGAGGAACTGATGTTTTTAGACTTGCAAAGGAGGAAATTATGAGTGATAATGAGCTCATACGGACAACGAAATGTCAAGGTGACAATTTTTAGTGTAACAGATCTCCCCCTAAAGTGCGAAGTCTGTAATAGATGAAGAGTGAGTCTGTAATGTATGAAGAGTGAAGTACTTTATCATTTCAAGGATTATCCTATGGGCACCCCAGTCGGAACCTGTAAAAACATTCAATGCAAAACATATATATGTAAACACATCATCTCTGAGGTAGGAATTCCCATACTCAGATCAAAACTAACTAGAAACTGATTTAAACTGTTCTGATACAGGAATGATTTTTAATACATCAATGGTATAGACATGTGTAGACACAGTATGGATGTAGTCATCTGTTTATGAATAGTCCACTATATAAATGATAACAAAATTCCTCACAGCCTGGATGGTAGAAACTAGATCCAGGGTCTTGATTTATGTTTCTCGAACTAGTACGATTCAATCCATTTGAATGAATGTGTCGAAGTCGAACATGGTAGAAACCACTTGATTACTAGTCAATAATGTAAACTGTTAACAAGTGCGAGAGTAACCACCAGTAATGTCAATGTCTCTCAAAGTACGCAGTACAATCCATGAAATGTGAATGAATGAGCTGAAGTCGAACATGTCATGGAATCATTCAATCGAAGGTCAATGATACAACCTGTCGTCGAAGGCGAGAAACCTGCCATTGAGGCATGCAGATTTCAAGGTACTGAATATTTCTAGATCAACTTCCTAGATAATGAGCTGTCGTCGATAGAATTTGATCTGTCGTAGGTAAGCCCACAACATGAAATCATAGATTAGGTTTTGAAGAAATATATTGGCAAGGACTGACTCAGGGATGGTTAAAATGGAAGAAAAATATTTCAGAAATGAATGGTTTGTTTGAACTATCCTCTTGAACACATAACGACATTGCATATGGCTTGGTGACAATTGACCCAAAGCTAATACCCAGAAACCGGCTGAAGACTTTCAAAATGGTTTTATTAACTGTTAGGCAAAGGATTTCCCAACCCAAGTGAACAAAAAGTGTCGTGTTCAAGAGTGATTAACGGTTTTCTGAATAATCAAAATGTAACAAACAGGTTCGTTTTTCTCTCTTTTCCCCCACCATTTTTGGAAAGTACCTCTTTATTTTTGACAAGCTTGAGGAGGATAACATTTCCTTGTTTATAAGCTCATCCTTCGGATGAGTCCAACTTAGTTTAAGATTCTAACCCTAAGAAGGAGTGGTTCGTTCCTGTTTTGAAATTGAACAGGTCCTTTACTGTTAAATTTTAATGAGTCCAGTATAGGAGAAACACGGTGTTTTTCATTTTTAGGGAGTCAGAAGAAAAAGCTTAAGAAAATTCCATGGGTGTACTTTTTCGTAAATTTAGTCTCTCGAGCCCGAAAAAGGATAAAATAATGCGGGAGAGAACTCTATCGACCGTAATTAGTCAACGTATACCTTTTTCATAAATAGTCCATTTCAGTCCGTAAAAAGGGTAAACTTGTACTGAAGGGATGATCATTCATTTACTTTAACGAGTTCAAATAGTCAAGTACTCAGCAATCTCTTCATTTTTAGAGAGTCTGAAAAGGGCTTAAAAGAGAACTCAAGATTTCTCTTTTTCATAAGTTTTAATGAGTTCAAAAAAGGGATAAAAATGTACTCATGGTTTTCTCTTTTTCGTAAGTTTTAACGAGTTTGAAAAAGGGATAAAAATGTACTCCTGTGGTAGACTTTCAATTTAATTTACGAGCATGAAAAGAAAAAAAGAACTCGGCATTTTCACGTGTTTTACGAGAATGAAAGTTAGAAAAATAATCTCGGGATTTTCATGAGTTTAACAAGTCTTGAAAATAACCGAAATTGACTCAAGATAGGTCTCATTTTTACAAAAGCTTGAAACAGAGAAAAACTATGCTTCAGAGTGGTTTCATTTTTACACAAGCTTGAAACAGAGAGAAAACTATGCTTGATGCCCCCTAAGTGTAACTGCTAGAGCGCATGCCCCCACAACTTCATTTTATTCAACTAAGTACACTAATGGTAATTAATAGCTGGATGGAATGAAGGTTCATTTACGAGATCATATGAAAGACCCAACCTAAAATTGTAAGAAAATTATGCAAAAAACTGAAATAGCTAACCTAAATATATGAATTAACATTTATGAGATCTATTCAAAGACTCAACTCAATTAGGGGAGGATTTGTTTCATTTTTTAATGATCTTGACACAGGAAAAGAACTATGCTCATGGCAACGTGATTCATTTTTTAGTGAGGTTGACACAGGAAAAGAACTGTCCTCATGCCCGATTCATTTTTAAACGAGGTTGACTCCGTAACAAGAAATTTCCTCATACCAACTGATTCATTTTTTAACGAGGTTGACACAGGAAAAGAACTGTCCTCATACTCATTGATTCATTTTTTAACAAGGTTGACATAGTAAAAGGAACTTTCCTCGTGATACACTGATTCATTTTTAATGAGGTTGACACAGTAAAAGGAACTTTCCTCATACCTGATTCATTTTTTTACGAGGTTGACTCAGTAAGAGGAACCATCCTCAGAAACTACTTATTTCTAATCTATTAATCTACTCTCAACAATCTACCTACTGATTCATTTTTTAATGAGGTTGACACAGGAAAAGAATTGTCCTCATACCTGATTCATTTTTTAATGAGGTTGACATAAGAAAAGGAACTATCCTCAGAAGCTTGTTTCATTTTTTAAACGAGCTTGACACAAGAAAAGGAACTATGCTCTCGACTAACTGATTCATTTTTTAATGAGTTTGACACAGTAAAAGGAACTATCCTCATAGTCACTGATTCATTTTTTAACAAGGTTGACATAGTAAAAGGAACTCTCCTCATAGGCCACTGATTAATTTCATCAGAAGGAAGAATAGTTCTCTGGAAGGAACACATGTCAAGGGACTCAAAAGGGATAAGAACATTGTGTTCAAATATTCCCATAGAGTTTTCCATGTAAATTAGTGGATCTAAGTCAAAGGAAGATAAGCAAACAGTGAGAGGCTCACTTACATCGGTAATTGAAAAAATGGGACTAGTTGCCACATAATAACCCGTGGCGGGGTAGATACCACTTTCGTATGAGGAACATTCAGGGATGTCGGATTATTGGTAGTCGAATCAAGACTAGGGAATGAAAGTTGGTCTACAGTCACAATATTCCCATTGTGAGGGAAAGACATCACACAAAAGAGTGTCGACACTACAGCTTTCATTGCATAGACATAGTCTCACCCAAGGAGTAAATTTAAATCCAAGGGGCCTCGAACTACAATAAGATCAATAGAGACAGTTTTACCTTCCAAAGTAATAGAAAACTTAGGAAGTATCCCTAAAGGTTCACTAATGGTTCTGTTAAAAGCTTTCATATTCTGCGAAATAGGCACAAGCTGAGGGGAACCCAAAGCTTTCCAAGCAGTTGAGGATAAAATACTAACAGAAGCACCTTCATCTACCTGTGTGCGGTGCATGTCCCTACCACCAAACTTCACAATGATTTGGAAAGGGATGGAGGAATAAAGACGAGGTTTTTTCAGTCTATTCCAATCAAAGGAAAAGACCTTAGTACTTGGAGGGGGTTCTGTAGGAAGAGGTGAAATGCCCCCTAGCGTAGAAGAATTTGATGTAACAAGAAGAACCTGAGTGGTATAAATTTCACTCTCTACAGGGAGAATGGGATCGACCGAATATGAAATCGAATCGGCCACTAGATCAACTAATGGATCATCAACCTGAGTGATATGAGTTTCACTCTCCAATGGAAGAGTGGGATCGACTGTACTTGAAATTAGATCAATCACTCCGTTAGTTGACGGTAGGTTGGGAGAAAGTTTATGGTAACCCGTTGGAAATTATTGCTATGGAACAGTAAGGTTTTCCAATAATTTTGAGGCTTCATCCATGTGAGGGAAAATGTGAGTTTGATGAATCCATTTGCATAACTTACAAGGAAATCTAACTTTACCCTTTTTCCCAGGAACCTGAGTATCATTGGTTGATGGATCAACGGAAAGTTGATGAGATTTTTCTGACCAAACTTCCAAGACCTTTGGAATACTAGGACAATTGATAAGGAAGTGGTCACCCTTACAAAGCTTGCAAGGGTATTTGGGTTTACGATGCATGTTGGAGGTTTCCTCAACACTACTAACATTTACAACCATGGTTGGTTGGTTGACTTATTTCTTATCTTTATTCTTCTTCTTCTTATTCTTCTTCCCTTTCTTCTTCTTCTTAGTCACCTAGTTACTAGTGTCAAGGCTTTTACCAAGCGAAGAGGAAGAAATGGAGGAAGAAATATTAGGCGAAGAAGGTAAAGAGTCAACAGAAGGTTGGTGATGTTGAGATGGTGAACTCTGTTGAGGTGAAGCATCCGGTTGAGGTGGAACAATTGGAGTATTCAGGGCCAACGAAGTTGAAAATAACCATATCGGTAAACCTATTGTAAATCCAGGTAATGACAAAGTGGCCATATAAGGAGGACCAACATTTCCAAAGCAAGGAAAATTACTAGGATTCTCGTTAAGAGGGGTTCCTTGGTTGGTAAATTCCGGAACAATTGCCATTATACTCAACTTCAATGAATTTTATTAACAATTTAAAACTAAAATTAACAATTCACAATTCACACCTAACAATTAAAATTCACAATTCACACCTATGGTCTCTAAAAGTAAAAACAAACAAATTAACATGCGCTATCAAATCTAGGAGTCAAACCACACACAAACGATAACTTCCCATACTAAAAACACTAGTTGGTGATGAAATCCAACTTAGTAGAAATTTAATACAGAAAGGGCGGTTGGAACAGTTACCCCGACAACCTGCTTAATGAAACAGACTGGCAAAAGTTTCTTCACAAAACCATCTCGAGTGAAGAAAACCCCCCAGAGAGTCCAAGTGAGTCTAGTCGACGTCTGCTCCAGGTACAGTGAGATCTTTCCTTCACCGTCACTGTAGGAAATAATGTTAAGTTTATGGACACTAAGGTTACCAAAAGTAACAAATACAACTGGGGGAGCAGTCTACGATCTGATTCCACGTGCAAGGGTAGAGTAACAAAGCTAAATCCCTTTGAAGGCTCCTCGACATGGTCAATCCGAGGTTTACCAACAAGTGACCCCAGGCTCCTCGATAATGGTTAATCCGAGGTTCACCGTTTGTAATGCGCGCAGATCTTCTATCTTTCCCAATGAAACAGAATTGATTGTCTCAAAGTTTCGGACATGATCTCTTGATTAACTCCTTTAAGAGAAGCTTCCTAGATTATACCAATTACAATTGGATTTATTTCCTACCGCAAGATTTATCTACTTGTTTGTTTTAGTTTCTTTGGAAAGTTAACTAAAACCTATTCCAAAGCACTAATCCTGAGCTATATTGGTGGAAAGAGCCCTAAAAATGTAAAAATTACTAGATGAATTTTATTAAGCGCTGTGTTATTTAGGCTGTTATTACTCA
The DNA here is from genome assembly GCA_034641835.2 of Pinus albicaulis. NCBI lineage: Eukaryota > Viridiplantae > Streptophyta > Pinopsida > Pinales > Pinaceae > Pinus > Pinus albicaulis. Next base: position 939,663,370 of record CM076578.1, read on the forward strand.
AAGGGTAAATGGATATGAAACCAATGGTGTTATGACCTGACCCAAAACTGAATGTAATTGAATATGATAATGCAATATTTTCAATTTGATGAATCCTAGCTAAAGTAAGGAGAGAGTTTCCATTCACTTCCAACAATGCAAAAAATTGATCAATAAGAGAAAATATAACAAATTCTCTAATGCACTAATTTCATCAAGAAAAACTAATGCAAATCAATTCCAAAACAATTTTTTTATTTTTGTGTTTTTAAAACAAGCATAAAAACATGTAAATTCAAATCAAAGAAACTAATCTAAATCTACGATTGATTTTTCAGAATGTAAACTATGCAGTTGTAATCTATGCATAATTCACTTGAAAAGTATGCAAATGTAATCTATGCACATTTTTCATTCATATTCTGAAAATGAAAATTCTAATTATGAAAATGTGATCTATGCAAGAGAATTCTCAAACACAAGATGATTCTAATTTAATCTAAGAACCAATCAAGTGAAAGAAAATAAAATTGGGTGAGAGTTCCAAAGATCAAAAATAAAAATACTCAAAGGCAATTAACACTCATACACAATTTAGCCCCCCCCCCCGGCGAATGAGGGGGAAATGTTTTTGCAAAAAAAAAGCAAAAAGATGCAAAATTGTGAAAATACTGAGACAAAACTCCAAGTAATGACCAAAGGAAATCAAATTAATAATTTCTCAAAATAGAGAATTAAAACACCCAATTAACTTAACGAAGATTAATGAGATGAAAAATTTGCTAAAAGAAACTCATAAACAAGGCTTTTTGACAGAAAAATACAGATCTGGGTAGATGCTAAGAATCCTAAATTAACTATAAACTCAAATTGGAAGGAGAAATATTAGGTTTTTCAAAAATTTGACAGGGTCTGCAGGCTCCAGAGCAAACAGGTGTGGTCCCACACTGGTTACTTAAGGAAAGTGCGAAACTACCCGCACTGTGCAAAAGAAAAAAGTGCGGTCCCTAGAAAAGTTCAAGAAAAACATAAAATATTTCAAAATTTTTAAAAGAAAAGTAAACCTAAGCTACCCAGGTAGATATCCATCAATCAAAAACCAGAAAAATCTTTTTCTCAAATCAAAATAGAGGAAAACCAAAAAAACAAGAATCCTTCCCCAGTGGAGTCGCCAATTTTTTGGGCGGATTAATCAATCTTGCGGACAAGATCGATCTCCCTAGTACCAAAAATTAATCTAGCAACAAATAGCCAAATAAACCTATCTTTCTCTAGACATATGCAATTTACAAAAGAATACTATAAAGGTGTTAAGAACTTACTGTAAATCCAATGCTTGTTCGAAGTAGTTGTCCCTCGGTCACTTGAAGGAGTTATCTTTTATAGAACTGCAGTCACAAACAAGAAAACATTAAATAGCACCTATATAGTAAATATTATAAATCATGCCTATCATAGTGATCAAGGAATCCATGAAATAAACAGTTAATTAACAACTTATTGAGAAAAATGAATTCATTTGTATTAACTTTGAATAAAGAAAACCTTACAACCTTAGCCTTGATGTTGAACAGGCCTTCCTGGGGTCTTAAGCAGGAATCTCCTCTACTATGACAAGCCTTCCACTCTTCCAACTGAGACAGATAGAGGTATGTGATCTCTCCTCACAAAAATCTCAGTTGAATGAGTCTAAATCCCAACAACACTTAACCTCAAATAATTCTAAAGCTTGAACTCCCTTTGAGGCTACCCAATGCCTCTTTTTATAGTGCAAAAGAGGAGGTTTCAGTTCCAAATATGAAGGGATAGAATCCTCCTTCAAAGGGATAAGATCCTCACATCAAGGGGTTAGCTCCTTAAGGTAAGGGATACATGAACCTCAAAAGAGCGGTTCTGCCACTGCAAGATTATTTCTAGAGGCTTCTAGAATTTACTGAAAGTGAAATTTTTGAGTTTACTTGCACCTTTTTAATATTTTACAGGGGTCTAGACCCATAACACAGAAAAATTGCATTCAGGTACGCAGGAGTCATGAACATTAGGTGCGGGACCGCAGGCAAGACAAAGAGAAAGTGCGATACCAGAGTTGAAGAGATTTTTGAGAACTTTTCTCTTTTTTTTAAGGCTTGACATGAGGAAATGATGTTTTTAGACTTGCAAAGGAGGAAAGTATGAGTGATAATGAGCTCATACAGACAAAGAAATGTCAAGGTGACAATTTTCAGTGTAATAGAGGTTTTAACTCTATTGGCACTGAGTAATTGAGTGTTACAGTTCTGGATTTTGAGCATTGGTAAAAGAATTTGAATATTTCAAAGGGTTTCTAAAGGTCTGAAAAAAACTAAATTTCTTCAATTTTGATTAAAACAGGCTAAAGTATTCGAAATTGTGGTTTGATCAGCGTTTCTGAGGCATCAGAGAGGTTCTGATGGCTTTGGAGGTCTCTGAAACAAAATGAGGTTTTCAGTGGTCTTGATAGTAGTTGCAATAGCTTTTTCTGGTTTTTATAGGAGTGAAAACATCGTACAGGTCTTGTTTCTTTTCAATCGGGAGGATGAACGCATGGATAAAAAACAAAAAGGGATTTTCTGCGTATAATATGAAGCTTTTTGTAATGTTTTAGGTTGAGCAATAAGCATCAAATGACGATCATGTCAAAGCAGAGGGCGGTTTTGGTGCTTAAGGTAGAAAATTGGAAATGATTATCGTGCAACATTTGGGTAATATGCAATTTTAGAGCTAACCCACGCAATCCAATGAGAATCGAGCACATGGAGGAGAGAGGAAATCATAAAACCGCCCATTTCGCACAGAAATGAGCTCAGAGTGACCATACATGTTTTCTGCGCGATATTGTTTTTCAGCCGTCAGATCTGGGGTTCAGAAGCGAATGGACCAGCTTGATTGGGAAGTTGCATCGGGATTGGGGAGTGGGGCCAAGGTTGATCAATGTGGTGGGGACGGGTTTCAAATCTTATAAATATAAATTTATAAAGTTAAACCTTGGGTTGTAAGATGGAAGGAGGGGTAAAGTCATATATGTGTTTTAATTAAAACATTTAACAAATGTTTCAACCAATAACGTTGGCGCGGGTCTTATTATATAGTTTTTAAACATTTGTCATTTGTTTAATAACTATAGGGGGTGGGGTATTTTTATATAGATACGTTTAAAACCAATGGGAATAAGGGTGGGGTTTTAATTCGTCACATGGGTTATTATAACATTGGCTTAAACATTAAATAGAGGGTTTTGTGGGTTATTTTAAAAAAGGATTTAATATTATATGGGAGAGTATATTTTTTAAGGAATTAATATCTAGGTTATAAATTAATACGGAAGAAAGGTGTAATGTAGGTAAATGAATAAAATACATGTTTTAACACTAATTAAAGTGTAAATAAAGCATAGTTGTCCCTTTTGTATTTTTTTCACTTAGACTTAGGATAAAATGCATTTTATGGGTTTTTGAGTGATTTTGAATGAAAATGAAATTAGTTATTTAGGGTTTTACTTTTACCAAGTAAAAATGGGTTTTTACTTAGGGAAAGGGATTATTATTAATGGATGAAGGGTAAATGCTGATGAATATGGATTTTGTGTAGGAATTCAATATTTTTAAATCAATCAGTTATCGAGCCTTGGGTCCGGTCCCAACAGAAGTCAAAGAAATGCTCCGAGCCTTTTTAACTGATAGTTTTGAATATTTAGTCATTATAGGGGAAGGGAAATTAGTAATTTTCCCCAATGATGCTTTATTACATGCTTTCACAACTACTTTCTACCTACCCATCTTTATTTATAACATTTTTACTTCATTTTTATGGGTGCATTTAAGCTTGCAACCCTAAATCCATTTTCTTTCAAATCATAAATGTATCTAAGTCTAACCTTATTTCATTCGAGGGCTCAGATTAAACTATTGAGCTCCTCATTTATTCTCTATCTAATCTACTGATTTGTCAAGTTTATACTGTTTGACATATCTTTATTCTCTATCTAACAACATGAAATTTAAAGCATGAGAGGTCAAGTTTAAGTTGTTTGACCCTCATGGATTGTGGCATTTACGACAAGCTGCACATAATCTTATTGACAAAAATTAAACTAAAGTAGTGGCATTTAAACTTGCAACACTTTCATGATCTATTTTTGATGGGGTTCATATTTAATATTCTTTTGATCTTTGTTTCTTTTTGTCCTTTGATTGTTCTTTCAGGACATACCCTCTTTTTTCACTTTTTAATTTGGGTATACGTTTGCAGAAAGAAAAGGTATGTACAATATTTCAAGAATTTTAACAGAGTCAAAGCAAAATTATGAATCCTATATTTATAGGACCCTAACACACTATATCTCACCCTGATCCCAATCCTCCCCCTATTGTAGACAATCCTGAGAAGATTTTGAGAAAGGCTCCTAGAACAGAAAGTCAAACCAGTAGCAGAGTTCTTCACAGATATAATTCCCTACCTGAAAACTTTGTTACTTTGCAAGACATTCAATTTGATTTAAATTTTGAACAAGGTATATTCAGAACGAAATTTGAGAGTTGGACTCACCATACAGTTTTTATCCATCTATCCTACATCAAAGTCCAATGAGGGAATCCTACTCTCAATTTCAATCTGATATCCAACTTTTTGATACTCTCCAAGATCTGGTGACTGAGTTTACTTCCACTATTGATGATACCTACCTCCAACAATCTATAGAGTTAACTACCTTAACCATAACAGCTTCTTCAATCACATCTCAAATAGTTCATCTTAGGTTAGTTAGTCCTACTACCTCCACAATCCCTACCACTACTTTTTCTCATCCCCATACTCAAATTTCTACACAAACGTCTTCTCCCACTACCTCTACCCATTCTACTTCATCCACTATTCACCTCCCTCTACCACCTCCACCAATCATGGTAGCCAGATATGTCCCATTGGTGCTGCCAACACATTTACCTCCTATGCCCCAGGATTACCAATATAATATTCCAAAAATTGATGGGACTAGTCCTGTGACTACCCAACAACATATATATAAAATGAATGATTGTTTTGACTTGAAAGAAATTGATGATGACAATGTCAAATTGAGAATTTTTGCTTAAAGCTTAGGAGGTGAAGTCAGAAATGGTTCAAGGGATTAACTGCTAATAGTATTCATGATATCCCTTATTTTCACCAAAAAATTATTAATAGATTGGAAATCAAGAAAAATCCACTACAAATTCTATCAGAATATGATATTATTCAGAGGTATCCAAGAGAGAGTGTACAATATTAATGTATTAGATTCAACAACATATACAATGCACTCCCCGCCCACATGAAACCACCCCAAGGGTTAGTCCTGGTTAAGTTCCCATATGGTTTTGACCCAGACATGGCCTATCAACTTAGGGAGAGAGACTCATAAAATTTAGAAGAGATTCAAAGAGATGACGTGAGTGTAGAAGCTAATTTATTAACAAAAAGGGCTAGGATTAGGACTGAGAGGAGATTTGCAATAAGAGAAGAAACTGTAGCCTCTACATCTGATGCAAAAATTGATAATTTGGTAAGGAACATGGAGAGGATGATGGAGAGAATTATTCTGAATGAGAGTGCTATTCCCAGAGAAATTCAAACAGCTCCCTAAAACAAAAATCAAAACCTAAGAAGAAACCCTCCTCAAGTTAGACAAAGAGACCAAAGGGGTACTGATCAACAGATTAGGCCTCCTTTTCAAGAAAACTATGCTGATGAAGATGAAGGAATAGTTGAGGAGGTTGAGGAAAATCAGATTAATTTGATGGGGATTAATGAAGATGATTCTATTTTTATCACAGAAGAAGAATAAGAATTGTTTTCACTAACCCAAACAGGCTCGAATCCGAAGAATTTGATGATTACAAAATGGGTTTTGAGAATGCCATTATGGAGGTCCACAGACAATACAATTTAATAAGAAAGAAAAAATTAGATAATTCTAATAGAAATAATTCATAAAATTCTACCAAGAAAATATCTAAATCTGAAGTTAGGAAAACAATAGAAAAATCAAAGAAAAATGTAAATAACTTAGAAAAGAAAAATACAAAAAATAGTACCAAAAAAATAGTAGATATCCCTGCCAAAAATGCTCAGACAAAAATTCCTAGTATGTCAAGCAAACAAACTGAAATTACCCAAAGATAGTGGTTGAAAGAACTGATCTGTCAAATCTGCTAAAAACTCAAACACCATTTAGTATTGAGTGTGAAATTGCAAAACTAAAGATATCTATCCCTCTCACTGAATTGATCAACAAGAATGTTTACAGGTCTTAGGTCCTAAAAGTATTAAATATAGGGTATAGAGTAAGCCACTGATACTCTCAATTTAAGTGATGACCATCCTGAACTTTTTTTTGGGCCAGAGGTTGATGGTAAACCCAAAGAAGGAGGTGTGCCTCCTTTTTATATCAGTTTAAATTTTCATGACAAGATTCTTCGTAATGCCATGTTGGATTCCGGTGCATCACACAACCTTATGCCAAAGGCTGTCATGGAGAAGCTTGGCCTTGAAATCACTATACCTTATAAATATTTATACTCTTTTGACTCTAGTAAAGTTAGGTGTCTAGGTATGATTAAATATATTTGTGTCACTCTAGCACAGATACCTGCAAAGAGTTTAGTGATGGATATAGTTGTCGCTGACATTCCCCCCAAGTATGGAATGCTTTTATCTCGCTCATGGGGAGAAAAAATACAAGGGACCCTGCAGATGGACATGACATATGCTACAATACTAGTGTTTTGACAATCAATAATACTGTATAGGGAAAAATTAATGAAGTACATGGTAAGTAGCCAAGAAAAACCTCACAAATACCCTCTATACTTTGTTCACACTAACCTTGACTCCTTCATTCTGTATAATGATGGAGCAATTTATTCACAAGTTTCCCATAAAGAAAATGATTCCAAAGAAAATAATGACAGTCAAATACTAACAGAACAACCAGATCCTACAAATGAACCTCTTTCGAACATGAGTTTTGATGGCTCATGTGGAAAAGCTGGCTTAGGGGCAGGTATTTGGGTGTATAATGCAGGAAGTAATAGTGCACAGGGTCATTCATACAAGTTAAATTTTTAGTGCACAAGCAACATTGTAGAATATGAAGCTTTACTTTTGGGATTACAGACGTTGAAAATATTAGGAGAAAAAAGGATCTCTATACATGGTGATTTAGAATTTGTCATAAAGCAAATAAAAGGATAATATGAAACAATAAATCCTAGATTAGGAGCCTATAGAAATGACGCACTTGATTTCTTGAGAACATTTGATGAATATGATCTAGCAGTAATTACTAGAAATCAAAATTTTCTAGAAAATGGCCTAGCTTTTTTAGCAAGTACCTGTAAACTGCCTCACCAAAAAAAATAGTACACGATAGAGGTCAAACATCATCCTTCTATGCCAGATAATATGAGGTATTGGAAAGTTTTTGGCAGTGATAAGTAAATTGAAAGTTTCCTACAATCTAAGGATGAATTTGAAGATAGTAATATAGACCTGGATCGTGAGGAAGACAATATTATTGGTGAAAAAAATACTAAAGAAAAAAAAATAGCTGCTTTTGATGTACAGATGTAAATATCCTAGCTAATAAAATTGTACATAGCACAGAAAATAAAAAAGACCTAGAAAAAGAAGAATTTGAAGCACTCCAACTTAAAGACAATACTTTTCCCAGAGTGTTGGTCCCTTTAGAATAATTATTTGACTTTAACGATGTGGCTAAGAAAACCAAAATGGAACCAACTGGAACAAATATTGAAGAATGTAATATAGGCACTAAATAGAACCCCAAAATTATCAAACTGTCAAAATCACTACCTATCATTACAAAAATAAGATATATAGCTCTTTTCACAGGATTCATTGATGTGTTTGCTTGGAGCTATGAGGATTTAAAGTCTTATGATAAAATCATCATACAACATAATATTCCAATCAAAGAGGATAAAAAACCTTTCAAACAAAAATTGCGCATAATAAATCTTGTTTTGATGCCTTTGGTTGAGAAAGAAATTAAGAAGATGTATGAATCAAAAATCATAGTAGCACTAAGATATTCCAAATGGGTGTCCAATATTGTGCCAAATAGAAAGGAAACAGGTGATATCAGACTCTGTATTGACTTTAGAAATCTTAACAAATTATCTCTTAAGGATAATTACCCTTTACCAAAAATGGACCACATATTGCAAAGGGTAATAGGTTCCACTAGGATATCTTTGTTATATGGATTTTCTGATTATAATCAAGTTTTAGTAAACCCTGTCAAGATAAGACAACTTTTAAAACTCCTTGGGGAACTTTCATGTATGTGAAAATGCCTTTTGTATTAATGAATGCTAGAGCTAAATTTCAAAGGGTCATGGAAATTGAATTTGCTGATGAAATTGGTCACTTTATTGTAATTTATTTGGATGACATCACTATGTATTCTAAAAATGATGAAGAACATCTAGCGCACTTGAGAAGAGTTTTTGGAATATGCAGAAGATTTAGGATTTCCCTGAATCCTACGAAGAAATTATTTGGACTAGAAGAAGGAAAATTGTTAGGTCACATTATTTCCCAAGATGGAATCAAAATTGACCCTAGCAGAATTGAAGAAATACTAAAAATCAGTCATCCTAGAAATATTAAAGAAATCCAATCATTCATTGGTAAAATCAACTTTTTGAGGAGATTTATACCAAACCTAGCATAAAGTTTAAGGAATACCACCAATATGCTCAAGAAATACTCATAAATTAAATGGACCATAGAAGCAAAACAATCTTTTGATTTATTCAAGCTAGAATTGACAAAAGCCCCAGTCCTAATCAACCTAGATTTCACTAAATATTTCATGGTTTTTATTTTACTTATGAACATACTATTGTTGTTGTTTTGTTGCAGAAAAATAGTGAAGGACATGATCAGCCATACTTTTTTCAGCAAGGCATTAAGAGATTCATCATTGAAATTTAATATCATGGAAAAATAGTCTTTTTCTTTGGTTAAAGCGTTAAAGGATTTTAGTGTCTACATTATACATTCACATATCATTGCTTATGTTCCAAATTTAGTTGTCAAATATATCTTAACACATAACGTTCCAGATGGAAAAAGAGGCAAATGGATTGCAGTGATCTTAGAATATGATTTGGAAATCAAGCCTACCAAGTTGATCAAAGGCCAAGGATTAGCTAAATTGATGGCATAATCTAGATTTCATGCACTGGACATCAACATGGTACATTCTTTGGATGACCAATAGGAATTGGTGACTCCACCGATTCATAAAGAATTCTTGAATTCTCCCTGGCATGCTAATATTTTGTATGTACTATCAAATTTGAATGCTCCTCCTGGTTTGTCTAAAACAAAGGCTAGATTTATAAAACTTAAAGCTTTTAAATTTTACATTTTGGAGAATGGTTTGTATTGGAAATATATTGGAGGTATTTTTTTAAAATTTTTGCTGAAGGATGATGTAGATAGAGTTATGAAAGAGTTCCATGGAGGTGACTGTGGTGGCCATCTCTATTGGAAAACTATTGTAAATAATATCATGAGAGACGGTTTTTAATGGCTTACCCTTTTTCTTGATATCCATAAAATGGTCACTGCTTGTCATAAATGTCACATGTTTGAAGGAAAGAGAAAGCTATTTCCCTTACCCTTGAAACTTATTTTCATAGAGAGCCCTTTCCATCAATGGGGATTAGAATTAATTGGAGAAATTCATCGACCATCCTTTTCCCAACATAAATGGATCCTCACTACCACAGATTATTTCACCAAATGGATACAAGACACTCCTTCTAGAAATGCCACTGACTATGTCATAATAAAATTCTTAGAAACCAATATCCTTTCTAGATTTGGCTGTCCTAGAAAAATCATTACATAAATGTTGCAACCTTTAAATCCAAAAATATTATTTATTTCTGTAACAGATATCATATAAATTTTGGGCATTCAACAACCTATTATCCTTGGGGTAATGGAATAGCTTAATCTTCAAACAAAATTATAGTGAAAATCATTAAAAATATTTTGGAGGATAATAAGAAATCATGGCACAATAAGTTTATCAATGCTCTTTGGGCTAATAGGCTTACTACAAAGAAATTAATTGGAATGTCTCCATACCAATTGGTTTATGGAATGGATGCAGTTTTTCCTTCTTCCATAGGAGTTCCTGTTATGAATATTATTAAGCAAATTCAAGCTGAACGAAATGACATTCAGAGAAGGATCAATGAAACCATTCAGTTGCAGCAGTCCAGAGAGGAAGTTTACAACATAAATCAAGTGATTCAAGAGAATATAAAGAATATTTTTGACAAGAGAACAAAGGCTAATGATTTCAATTTAGGAGACAAAGTTCTGAAATGGGATTCTAGAAGGGAAGATAAAGGCAAGCATGGAAAGTTTGATAATATTTGGCAAGGGCCATACACCATTGATGATTTCAGGGGAAACAATGCTTATTTTCTTAAAGAGTTGGATGGTACATAATTGACTAGAGGTCCTGTCAATGGCAGGATGCTGAAACATTATTTCTTCTAAAAATTTGGTTGGTTTTCCACCATTGTAAATACCACAGTTTTACAGTTTTTAATAATTCATTGGACAAGGTTGAAGCTCAAAGTGAGGCCCTAATCCTAGTTTGATGAACATACACAAAAACATGAAAATAATTCAATTGAAGATATTGCAGAAAATGGAGCATTGAAGGTATTGGTCTTAGTTTCTTTACACTTCATTGGTAGAAGTGCCATCCCCATCTCGAGCCACTGTTAGTATCTTATAATTCATAGGATATCAAGGTGATTGGATATTTCATATTACTTGCAATTTCATATTGAAAAGTTTTCAATATTCAAATTATTTACAACAAAAAATATATGAAAAAGAAAATAAAAAGAGGGTATAAAAATAGAGAAAAGAAAAGAGAAAAAAGGGGAAAAAAGAAATAAGAAACCCCAAAAAGAAATAATAAGTGAAAGTGCTGCAAATTAAAATGCCACTACTCATTAGATAGGTTTTTTCAATCATACAATTTAATCATGATTGTACAATTTTAAATTTCTGTCGATAGGTTAGAAAACAAGATTTTCCAAACTGTTTAATCTTGGCATATCAGTAGATAGGTAGAGAATGAAATTGGCTCGACAGTTTAAACTGAGTCAATGACTGAAATAAGGATATATGTTAGGTTATAAATTTAAAAGAAAAAATTATTGAGGGTCTGCAAGCCCAAATGCACCTTGCAAAAGAAGAAAAAATGTTATATTTTTAGTTTGGGTAGGTAGATATGTTGAGGTGAAAGAATGGAAGGAAAATATGAAGTATATCCTACAAGGTACATCATCAAAATTTCATTTTTCCTATGGTGGAAGAAGAAGATCAAAACATAGGGTGTTTACACTTAAAAGGTTGAAATTTTTTTTATGTTATAAAATTTGTGAACTAAATTATATTCCAAAAATCATTTGGGCATACCTTATGTCTAAATTTTACCATAAAGTTTCAAAGATATTATTATTCCCTTTATCCCAACCCCTTGAAACACTCATATTTTTATTTTATCCTAAAGTTCTAAATTACTCGCCGACATCCATTATTTCCCAACCCCACCATCACGTCACACATCCCATCCGTGCTAATTGTCCCTCACCTCTTCGAAATCTCTGCACATTGCTCCATATCTGACGATCCATAATTATTTTTGACCCCCCCTCAGCCTCTGAACTTTAATAATCAGGGGGGAGGGGGGGGGGGGGTCCGAAATGGGTGGTATTGAATACTGGTGAGACAGAAATGTGTCATTCCTAGATTAATTCACACCTCCCTCCAACACCGTTCACCGCCATCACCCACCTTCGAAAATCGATTTCTACTGATTACTATAATGCTGCGATTTTGACCATTCAAAGGATCATTGTGAATGCCATTGTGCCACGTCCATGGCTGTCTGTCCACTCCTCCCTATCACATCCATTCCCACCAACAACCCATTGCACCATAAATGGTTAGGCTGTTATCCAACAGACCCACACCAACTCAATGATCCCACAATCATAGTTTAAAGCTTGAATTCATGCCTGGGATAATTTTTTACCTTGATTATGTTATTAAAAAAAAAAATTTGCAGGTATTGGATTTGTGGAGAAATTGAAATCAACCGTCGTTGAAGAGAAGCCACCATTTTTCAACTCGAATTACAGTTTCCTTAAAACTGTTCAATTCTGATCGAGATCCCCTTTCTATTCTATCCTATTCCCAGTACCAATCTACAACTATTCCCCATTCTATGCTCCCTTTTTCTTTCATCCCATTCTTTTCTATAGAAGTGAGAAATAATTTATAGAAGATAAAAATTGCCTCCTAAGAAATACCAGGAGCCTTTTAAACCTATGCTCTACCCTCAGGTTGACTTAGATCATATATCCATGGTAGACAGAGATTATAAAATCCATGAGACAGAGTCAGAATTCGATTTATTTGATGTCTGGTGGTGGCTCAAGGACAAATTCCTTGAATAAGTTGATGATATAGGCCTATGGGAGACCAAATTTCATTTTTATATCTTTCCTAAAACCCATAGTTGTCTAGAGTTTATCAGAAAATGCCAATAATGTTATGACATCAACCAAAGAGGCATAGTTAATCCAACAGGAGAAATATTTTTTTCTATTGATGCCCAATCCCTTCAAAATATGATGCAAGCCCCCATTTTTTAGAACACCATTCCTTTTTCCTATGAGGCCCTTATAGAGTTATACTAGAAGTTGGATTTTACCAATAGGGCTAAAACCTTATAGTTTTTCATGGCTAATAATGCCCAAATGCCTACTAAGAATCCACCCTATCCTTCATCTATATTTCCTAATAAGACCCAAAATGTTGTTACTGTTTTATCTTATTTATTTGGGTGTCACACTGATCAGTGGGTGGATGAAGCCATGATTGGTTTCTTATCTATATTTTCCTCTGATGCCAAACCCACAATCATGTTCAACTATGCCTAGTTTCTTGCTGATGCTATTCATGACCAGTTCCTAAAGTTTCAGATAGAAGAAGTTTTCAAATACACCTCTGTGTTGGTGTATATGTTTGTCTACTTTCAATCTAGCAAGTTTCAGTTTGACATGATGAAGGTAAATGATGATTCTCAGCCCCAATCAGTGATTTTCTGGACTACTTTATTAATGAAGGAACATAATAATTACTCCTACAAGAGCTTTTTAGAATTATTTATACATCCAGAAATCAGTGCACTCAGTAGTGCCACAGAGCCAAGGGTCAATGGGGAAATTAAGAAGGTGATGCAGTTGAAAAATCAGATTAGAATAGCTAATTGGTACCTCTACCAAAACTACAAAGAGATTAGAGTTTATGGCAGTGAATTTTCCCCATACAAACTGCCCCAGCACCTCTTTATGAGAATCTTTGCACTTCAATATACCAGAAAAATGATAAATGAAGATGAGGTGCATTTTGTCTCTGCAAAGAAAAAGTCCCAATTCAGGATCAAATCACAGATTGTCACATTCATTTGCAGCAACATAGTAGCATGGGAGGAGGCAGATAGAATATTGAAGGAGATGAATTTCACCCATAGCTTCACTTGGTCATATGATCCAATGGGAATCATCTGTAAGAAGAGGGTGGATAATAAGTCCACACCATATATTCATACCCATAGATTACAAATATAAAAGTGCATGAATCAAGAAGAATGAGCAGCTAACACACTCTAGGAGGCAGAATAGTAGATCATTTCCACTTCAAGAATACAAACACCAACTCCACAAGAAAGGAAAGTTGCAGGAGCAAAAGATGAAAAAGGAAAGGAAATAGAGAAGGAAACAGGAAGAAAAAGGAAAAGGGATGACCAAATTGACATGGATATTGATACAAACACCAAGGATTTCAAGATGAAATATAGAAAGAGAGACAAAGTCCACATGGACATTGAACAAGGTAGTGAGAAATATCAACAAATTGTTATCACAATCAGAGATTCACCAAGCTCCTCTCCAATAGGTGTCCAGACAGTTTTCTCGACATCTTCTACCATCGTTCCTTTCCAACAATAGAATGTGAAAACTCCAACATCTACTTTCACTTCAGGACAAAAGGAGGATGATATATATGATACATTCAAAGAAATAAAAAAATGGAATGAGATAATTAAGACCAGCACTTATAATCAGTTTTGGAAACAAACAAGTAGCTCCCAAAGTAGGCTTCTATCAACTTTTGATTTTGAAAAGGGAAGAATGAAGATGGCCTTCTTAGAAGCACAAATCCCTTAGTCCAAAACTGCAACAGACTACAAGAAGACCTCTTTGAATTTAATGTAAATCATATTCATCCAATAGACCAAATGGAGATGCATAAGAAGACATGAGAAATGATCTCCTCTACATTAACCAGTACAACCATGAGTCTCTCAAAGTTGCAGGTTACATTGTCCAACACACAATCACAAATGAAGATGGAAAAGATTTCCTCCATGGAAAAATACTCAAGGATTAAATCCTTGGAGGATTTAGTGATGCAAATTGGGTACAACCCATAAAACTTATTAGTGTTAGAAGCACTTGTAAAGAAGAATAATGCAGATATAGCTTCTTTAAGAAGACAACTCAAGATGTCAGCAAAAGAAGATCCTCTAATAAAGGAGATAGAGGAAAATCACACACAGAAGGTAGAAATGATGCAATTGATCATTGGATAAGCTGAGCAGATCAAGAAAATGGAGAATGAAATGTAGAAAATGGTAAAAGAGAGACAGAAAGCGGTAAGAGATGTTGTGAAGGAAGCAGCAAAAGAAGTATCCAAGGCCATGATTCCACTGCAGGTAGTCCCTCTTGCTGTTATTCATTCAGAAACTTCCACAAATACAGGTACATGAGGAGAAGGCACTAAGAAGTTAGCTAAGGCTATGGAAAACATGTTCTTACAGACAGTATAAATTAAAAAGTTGTAATATCAAGTCAGTGACCTATAGGATCTGATAAAAAGGAAAGATTCAACACATTCTGCAGAGTTGCAGATGAGAAAAAAGTTGACAGAAAGTTTACAGAAGTCCCTTCAGGAATCTTCAATTTGGAACATGGTAGGAAGAGTTAAAAAAATTATCTGGAAGAATATAATTGACTCAATGAATGAGATATGGCCATCAATCCAGATAATGTTTTAGTAGGGGGATTTGATTCATCTGGTAAGTGTTGCAATAGAAAAGGAAAATGAAGAACTTGGGGATAAGAGTGCAACTGCTAATAAAATTATTAAATTTATCAATTCCAAAAGTTGTTATGAACTGGAACCCTTGGGAGTAGAAGACATGACATCAACTATACTTGAAGTTAAAAAAGTGTTGAACAAGAAGAATTTAGTTGCATAGGTTGAAGAGAAGTGTAATCAGCTTCAAATTGGAGTAAGAAGGTTCTTCAATAGGATGGAACCTCTCAAAAAGAAAGGATTGCCTTCATTATTTGTGATTAATGAAAAACTCATGGAAAAACCAGACAATGTAAATGAACTCACTAATATCTCGAAGGATGCATCCAAACATGCTAATATGAAGAACAAAATGACATGGAGAGATTTATATGAAGTTCTCAGTAACGAAATATTCATACAACATGAAATCAAACACATCTTTCAGGTGAAGTCAACATTTATGAAGTACATAGAAACTGATGAGATATATAGAAGATTAATTAGGATCAAAATTCTGAGTCCAAAGGATTGGGAGAAATTGTGTGACTTACAAGAATAAGGACAACTATGTATGATGACAGAACAATGAGATTAGTTAATTATCCACATTAACAGATCCAATGTATCAATACAACGTACCAGCATCGAACTTTCTAGCATAACAAACACTACAACACTCAACAATGACTTGATGAAGACTTTAGACATCTATCAAAAAATCGTTACAACGTGTCCATGCATTGGTCACAAATGTCAATTTCAGTTTTAATTGTAATAAATGAGCAGATTACCTATTTTGATACAAAAATCAGTAGGAAGTAGTTTAAATATAGCATTTTATTCAGTATTAGGGGTGGGACCCTAGATTGTAAGCAATTTTTTTTTCATTGGAGCATTGTAATTTCTGGAGCTGGAGTATCAATAAAAAGGACCTTTTTCAAGATTCATTTGTTGTGTTTTCCTGGTAATGTTTTTACTTTATCATGTTTAATGTTTCTCATTGTCATCTCTTTATATGTATCATTTAAATTCTAATTGTAAAACATGAAATTTAGATTAATATTTGTTGCTTAGAGCACCTTAATTCTGACTGTTTTTACAATTTTAATTTTTTCTTATGATGTATGGTTTAAGAATACTTAACTTCTTTTAAACCACTACTGAAATCACTCTTCTCCATCTCATAATTTCACTTTGTTATAAAACACCAGTATACAAAGATAGCTTTCCTTGTATTTGCTCTGGAAAATTGATGCACACACCCAACCTGTGTTGACTCCATAACCCAATGGAAATTGTTTAAAGAAATCCCTTAAATCCAACCAAAAAATATCAATCAAAATGAACTCTCATAATTAATTTAACTAGCCTAATATCAGAAAACTTAAAAACAAAGATAAACCTTATATAGAGATCCCTCTCTGAGTCTAGGAGGGCTAGGTAATAGGCTCCAAATTAGTTCGATGTTTTTCTTTATAATTTAGTCTTTCCAATATTATAAATTATAGAGTGAGAACACACTCCAATTATGAGCTCGCATTGTTTATCACTTACCCCGCTGTGCAGTCCATCTCCACCTCCACCTCCACCCCTTCTTGAAGTAGATATGGCTACATCCATGAAGTTATATAATTTCAGAGGAATTGGAAATGAGGACACTGATCACTTCTGGTTTGTAATTGAGACCATATGGCAGGCTCAACAAGTAAACAATTTTGATATCAGAAAAGCACAACTGGCTACTGCATTTCAAGATCGAGCATTAGACTGGTACATTGGGTATGCATAAGAAAACCCTAATGCTACTTTGTAATTAATTAAATCAGCCCTAAGAGATTAGTTTAAGAAACCTAAATCATATGTGCAACTGGTAACAAAGATGAAGGATATTCGTCAAGAACCTAATGAGTCTATATGGGAGGTTGATCAAAGGTTGAAGTGCACCATCATAGATGGTGGATTTGTGATTTATGATACTAAACATAAAGAATGGTTCATTTATATGTTTCTCCCCCATTTGCGCTAGCCATTAGGTTAGCAAAATATTGCTACACAAGCTGAGGAGGTATATGTTTCAATGAAGCTAGAAGTTACCACAACACCTATTGTGCTAGGAACTCAACATATTTAGAATCAGTTGGAAGCAATGCATTTAGAAATTCAAAGTCTGCGCCAAGACAAAGGCAAGGAGGTTTGCGCAGAGGTCTAGTGTATAAAGTGCAAAGCTTCTGGGCATCATAAAGACCAGTGTCCTGTGTTTAAAAATTATTTGAATGTTGGAGGCCCTAGTCCATTGAAGAGACCTGTATGGTGTACCATATGTCAAATTTCTGGGCTACATGATACAGATTATTTTCCAAGGGTTGGAAAATATCAAATTGACTTACAATAGCTATTTTGAAAGTTATTTTCATCATTAGGGCATGATGAGTAACATTTCTTAACCTATGATATGATGTTGGATAAAGATGTGCTCTATGGAATGCAGGTTGAGCCTACATCAACAACATCCCCTTCTAGGTGCGGAGGATTCCAAGGCAGAGGAAGAGGCCGAGGAGGTGGATCAACTATTAGAGGAAGAGGACAAGTGATTTGCTAAAAATGTGGTGATGCTAGTCATTATGTGCGCGACTGTCTGAATCCAGAGAGATAGTCCTGCAGGTACTGTAGACAATTTGATCATGTTATAGAAGATTGTCCTGTCTTGATTGCTAAAATGAAGGAAAAGAAGACTCCAACGCAGAATCTGAAAATGGTTCATGCAGAGACTCGTGATCAAGATCCTTGTGTGAATGTAGTTACTAGGAGTGATGTAGCTACCAATGAAAATAAAGGAAAGCAACCTACCACTGATATACGGATTCGAAAAGCGCTTGAAATCGAGGAACGCCTTAATATTTAGTGCACAAAAAAAACCTTTATTGAAGCAAGGAAAGAATTCACAGAAGAAGATACTTCAACAAGTGGTAGAACACTAAAAGGAGTCAGAGGAGAAGAAGAGATCAAGACATTCTTACAATAATACATAAAGTTGCTACGCAAAAAAAAGGCCATTGAAAATTTGCAGGCATTAATAGAAACTTGCGTAGAAAAAGAACAACCTCTCGTTGAACAATGCACAATCAAAAAAATCTATAAGAACAAGAAGAGAATGGGTAGGGAGATGTATCTAACTACACAGATTGGTGCTTATCAAATAGACCAAGTCATTCTAGATTTGGGATCAGATGCTAATATTCTACCCAAACAAGCCTGGAAATGTATGGGAGAATCAAAGTTGGAATGGTCTACTATCCAACTGTGCATGGCTAGCCAACAAAAGATCATCTCTTTGGGGAGATTGTCAAAGTTTTTGGTCGATATAAAAGGTGTTAAGGTATGCCATACTTTGATGTCATATAGATTGTAGATGATACTGATCCCTATCCTACACTTCTAGGATTGGATTGGGCCATTGGCATGGATGGTGTTATCAATCTAAAGAAACAAAAAATGGAATTTGAGAACAATGGAGTTCGAGTCATCATTCCTCTGGATCCTATAGAAGGTCAAATGTATACTAAACCAATATGTACTGAGGACGAGATTGATCAAATTTACAAGCTAAATTTGCACGAATAATACTGGATTAATTCGACATTAGATGGAAATCATAAATGGGAGAAGGATAGTTCTTGTTTTTCAGGCTCTAATGAAGAGAAAGAGAATTGGCATAACCAACTACATGAGGTGTCTGCACTATGCTATAATCGTTGGACCTGCACTCTGCATTGCATAACATCAGAGGTACGTGATTACCCACATTATGATGGTTCTATTGATGTAAACATGTTCTTGGGAGAACTGGAAAGAACTGTGTTGACAACACAAAGGTTCCATGTTTCGGATATTGGCTTGCGTGCTACTCCAAAAAGATGGTAGGAAACACATAAGCATAATATGGGATATTGGGAGGAATTCATGCAGATGATGTGGCTAAGATTTTAAGGACCAATCATTAAAGAAGAGGACTTATACTCTGTCAGGGAGGACCCATGCAAACATCTGGAAAATTGGAATCAAGTATGGGGTGTAGAACCAAGGCCTAATTGGGTTCACATTGTTATTCATACATTGGGAAAGGTGACAACTAAATGGTACTTGGAAACATAGATGCACAGAGGCACTAGCGACTGGTCTGCACTGATAGATAGTTTTCTTCTTACCTTTAGCATTGAAAGTGTGATTGATATCATTGGTGAATATTTGATCATCAATGCACCGATAAGAGAGTCTGTACATTGACAACACTTGGCACTAGTAGAATCTAGGGAACCATGCGTGCTCATCCCCTCTAACTTCAGACAAATATGCTCCATGCTGAGTATTGTGGGATACTATGGAAAGCACATTACCTAGTACAAATTGATACCTGCACAAATGACCATATTACTTTGTAGAGGTGCAACATTCCATTGGGATGATGAATGTCAGTGAAGTTTGTAGTTACTAAGGGATATGACAAATACTACACGACATGATTTGAATTACCTGGTCAACAATCCTATGTTGGGGGAGATGATTTGTCAATGATTATGTTTAGATTTGGATTACATGCACAGTAAGGTGTGACACTTGCGCGGTATCTACCCCAGAGGATTGACTAGTGCGCGAAGGTGTCAAAAAATAGCCGCTGGAACAGTAAAACTGGATAAGACAGAATTATTACCATTTTTAGGAGTGTCCAAGAAGCATTTAATGAGGTATTTGTTCCATATTTGGGACTGTTTTGTTTGTAATGGAACCTCATTAATTCCCACAAAGTTGTTGCAGACGCGCCACAAGTATAAATATGAAGCAGGGGATCACAATAGTTCCCTTTGCATTCTAAGAAATTTTTATGCTGTGATTTGTTTATTTTTCTTTTATTTCTCTGCGTCTATGTCCAGATTGGATCCTATGTTTGAGGAATATTTGTGCCAAGCGAGTTTAGGATTCGTGACTCAGAGCAGAATTACTTCCACCAGACCAGGAGAAGACCCTACTGCACAGGACGTGCCTGTGGTAGAGACCCCAACACCCTCTAAAACCAAGAAGGGAAAAAATTCTAGGATGCACAAGTCCCCAAGAGAAAATACCCCCAGACGTCTACATTCTACTAGAGAGAAGATGAAGAAACCCATGCCTAAACTATGAGAGACTATTGAAGAAGGGGATGACGATGTAGTAGAAGTAGCACCATTCTTATGGCTGCCTAGTTACATTACGCCACAAAAACCTATAGTGAAAGTTCCAAAGTACTTGGATAAGGTGCGCGCAGGTATCCAAGTGTCCCTGATACCAAATAACATTCCTATGGAGGGGGACATGTTATCCAAAATCCCTCAGCTGCGATTCGATGACTGGGACATCGCAGATGTGGAGAAATTTCCAGAGCTTGCGTCAGATATTTATCTTGATCCAGTTCCATATGTAGGAGGTTTGGTGTGCCTTGAGCCTAAGAGAGAAATGATGGGTCTGCAAAAGGCATGTCTCCTCAATATTTTGCAGATCCCTCATTTTGGGAGTGACCCCATTAATGATATCTGTGTCAGGAAGTTATTGGCTTTGGTGCATGACAATGTGCTCTGGTTGGGAGAGCGCATCTCGATTGATGCAAATATAATTCACAGAATCACAAGATTTCCAAATAAGGGGAACGATCCTATGGCCAATTTCAGAGGGAAAGCATAGGAGAAAGTGCTGGAGGATAAAATAAAAAAGAAATATGATGTTACATACAAATCCCGGGGATTTGTGGTCGAAGAAATTAACGACTTGGTAGTTCGTTTTGGCGTGGTAATATTGGCTTGAAAGTAGATGTGCAAGTGTAGGCCAAAGGAAGAGCTCGCACATGTGATTATGCTCACAGGGAGATGCGAAAAAGGAATTGTATACAACTGGTGCGCATACCTGTGTAAAGGATTTTTGGAAAAAACGCACAAAGTCCAGGAGGAGGGCAAGCATTTTCATTATTCTTGGCTCTTATCTTTAATCGCGCTGATTGGGTGGAAAACCCATGAAGATACACAGTTCCTGGAACTCACAAAGCCCATGTGCGAAGTTTCACACTACACGACTCTTTAGCACTCTCCTAACCCTATGCAAGCAAAAGAAAATAAGATATTTTGGGTCCTATATGATGCAACTTATACCAGGCGGTACAATCAAAGTCGCTCCTATATCCCACCCTTTATGAGTAGTACAAAATGGTAGCTGACTTTAAGGCTTCCTTTCAAAATATCCACATTCGCATGAAGGGCACTATGGAGGGTGTATGGTATGAGTTTCCTTACTTGGTGACTAAATATGAATTGATAAAATTCACAACAGACTGGTCGTCGGCGTGGTTGACTCAATCAACACAACCGCACCACAACAGGTAAATAAACGGAGAAGGACACTGAGAAGCCCGCTGAAACAATACAACCCAATGTGACAGACAACCCCAGTGATAAGGAGCCTAGCACAATGACAACAGGAGAAGAAACTGACACCACTATGCCAGAAAAGAATGGCTCTACTCGCAAAGAAAATGAAGAAGCCATATCCAAAGGCACAAAGCATGGTGCGTAGACCAAGGTTGGGTTAAGGAAAAAGCATAAGGGTTCGAAGCAAACATGACAGGAGGTCCTGACACTAACAAAGGACAATCTTAATGAGATTGCAAATACAGTGACCATTGCGCAGGAGGATCACTGTAGGAACATGGAGGTCTAGTATAAATCTACATTGGAGGTTGTACAGGTTGGCCTACAAGAGTTAAAAATGCTAGCAAGCCTATTCCAGGCAAGCGTGATTCAAGCAAGCTAGACTAGTGCAACTGTTACCAGCGCACAAACTTTAGATGTAGCTTTAACACCATCTGAGGAAGGACGATTCGTCCATATCCCCTTGCTAGCATTTCAAATGGATGCGAGCTAGTGCACTCAGTTTACTGGCACAGGTGATGTTCATATTAATCTTGCTATGTTGCCTACAGGAAAGCTTCATCTTCTACACTCAGTTATTACTGATGAGCTGTAGTACTAAGAAATAACCGTGTAGATGCAGACCCAGGATGCATAGAAACAAGATGCACAAGTGCATGAGTAGTAGCGACAGGCAGAAACAACACACCAAGAAGAGAGGCCCAATGCGTTGTGCTAGAAGCTAAGATCAACCGAGTCTTCCAGGATATTCTAGAAATCGCAGCCACCACTCTAGCTACAAATAATTTGGATGGAATAATTGTTGCAATCAAGGTTACATGCACAAAATATCGCACCATTTGAGTAGAATATGAGAAACAAATCTCGAACCTTTCGACCAAGATACATCTGGAGACACTGCCTGAGGTCCATGCCAAGAGAGTAGCAAAGGTGAAGTAGACCCAAGAAAGTATCGCCATTGTAGTTACTCAGTGTGACCAATCTCTGGATGAGGCCAAGGAAATATGGGCCTCTTTCTAAAAATATCTGGTCATGAAGTAGCTATGAAACACACTCAACACCAAGGAACAACAATTTGAATTAATCTGCATCGTATCACCTACAATGGTGGTTCAACAGAGACTTTCTCTTCTGCAAGAAGGCTGCAGAATCGAGGGAGAAATTTTAGATTTGCACCGAAAATAACAAGTTCTCATAGAACGAATGAAACCATGGGAAAAGGATGCACTACAACTCTCAAAGATGTTGGAAAATAAATTCAAGATCATTCAGAAGACGCAGCATAGTGTGGAGAAGGCCACAGAAGGGCCCATAACAGATAAGATAGTTCAACAGGTGCAAGGTGCATCAATGCAAAGTCTAGATTTAGTGCTCCCTCTCCAAAATTCTATCAATACGCTCCAAGACAAAACCAAGGATACAACCGCAATGCCTCAGTGACTTGGGACAAGTCACATTTTTGTGTTGGGGGCCTGTTGGAGTAGGGTACCCTAAGGCACAAATTCCAATGCTCTTTTTTGTATATTTGTATTGTGTGTGCTGCGCAGGGGTAGTCAAAGGGCTTTTTTCCCCAATTTTGGATATATTTAAGCTTAAATGTAAAATATGGGTCTCAAACCATGGTTTGAGACCAAAATATTTGTGCTCCAGGAATATTATAAATAAATAGCATTTTTATAAGCTAAGTAGTTCAGCTATGTACATGTGATATTGATATTAAGATAATATATGCATCTGTACGGGTTTTTGGGTTGGGTAAAAGGCTCCTGCTAGCTGTGTGAGAAGAGAACTAGTCCTGATTGTGTGTGGACTCCGATGGCTATGTGCGTGGAAGGGATTGTAAGGGTTTTGTATGGGCTTTTGAAGGAAAAGTTGATGTATTGATATATCTGAAGGATTAATAGAAGGAACAATTTTGGTGAATTCTTTGTGTTATGTGTCTAATTCCTATTTATGCTTTGATGAGAGCACACTATTTGTTTTCTTACTGATGAATGTGCAGAGCTAATTGATATGTATATGAATGAATATTGACTTTTGCTAAGTAAGATCGATATTTGGTTCTGATCTGATGTCTGCATTGAAGTTAACCCTATTTCTGTGACACTATCTCTGTGTTTCTGTTATAAGCTATTGCACACATCTGATTATAGTGATTAGGTCAAGATTTAGCTCTGATTTATTATCTAGGAAAATTACTTCTGTGTATTCTGTGGAAGGTCAATTAGGTTTTTTCCAAGGACCACTTCATTAAATTCTCTATCAGGGCATAGAAACTTGGCTCCAACACCCCCCCCATACTGCTTCGGGTGAGAATTTGGTCTGCGCAAGAAGATAATTGCCGAAAGGGCCAATAGTTGGAGGGTTTGTTGGTTTATCCATAAATTCCAAACTTGGGTCAGAACCCCTCAAGAAACCACAATGGATCAAGAGTAATGATGAGAAAGATGGATTCATCTGGAATCGAATCATCAAGAGGAGTGGGATCAACTACAGTAGGAAGATCACAAATCAACTCAGCAAAGACTAGGGATTTCTTAGACTTAGCAATAGTTTAAGTCAAACTCTTGAAGGATTACAATCTATTTTGAGTACTTTCCCCTAAGAAACTAATTTGTGAAAATGTAATTCATGGGGTTGAAATCATAAATCATAATTTTTTTTGCGCAGGAGGATGTAATGACGAAAACACTAAACAACATGGACGACAACCATCATGAGTTTCTCTACATGAGCATAATAGGTCTCAGTGTCAAAGAGATTGTGGCTCAAGTAGTATACTACATACTCTTTACCATCATCATCGACCTAAACCAGCATGATACCAATAGTGTTGTCTATGATGACCAAATACAAGTATTAATCGCGGTGATAATTGGGAGGATGCAATATAGGAGCACTGATGAGAGCCTGTTTCAAAGCATCAGAAGAGATTTGGGAAATTTCATCCCATATCAATGGGATTCCCTTTTTCAATAAATGAGTAAATCCTTTGGAAAGCTCAACATAATTCAATACAAGCGATGGAGGAAATTGGCTTTCCCCTACAAACTTTGCAGTTGCTGAATAAAATAGGTAGGAGGGAAATTGATGATAGCCTCGACTTTAAGAGGATCGATGCAGATGCCTTCTTTGGACGCCAAGAAACCTATGATTCGACTAGATTCGACAAGAAAGACACACTTATGAGGGTTCAACCTGATATTATAGTGTCGACAATGAAGAAAGATGGCTTTGAGGTGTTCCGGGTGATCTTGAAATTTTGTAGAATGAGAAGGAATGTCGTCGAGATATGGCTGAATTATGTGCTTGATGTCACAAAAATCATACGACATAGCTCGTTGGAAGTTGGCCTTGGCATTCTTTAGGCCAAAAGGGATATTTTTGTAGAAAAATGTCCCCCACGGATAGATAAACATGGTTTTGTGCTGATAAGTTAGAGAAATGTGGCTATAACCAAAAAAATAATCCATAAAGGAAAAAATCTCACTCCCGACACACTCGTCAATTATTTGGTCGATAAAATGAGTGGGTAATTATCCTTAGGACATGCTCGATTGATATCATAGTAATCAACGCAAACCCGTATGGTCCCTTGTTTCTAAGTAACCGGAACAATATTCGAGATCCAATCTATCAATGGCTTAAAATAAATAAAACCAACATTGAGAAGCTTTTCAACTTCACCCTTTATGGAAAGAAACCTTTCTTGGGTGCATAGGACAAAGTCGTTGGCAAACAGGCTTCGAATCTGGATAGGTAGGAATTTCATGCACAAAAATACTAGGATCAATGTTAGGCATATCTTCGTATGAACACAGAAAGACATCATAGAATTCCTAGAAAATCTCGGTGTAGATCTTGATCTCATCTATAGAACAAGATGCACCAATGTGAACATTCTCGACAATCCTAGTTTGACAAAGGTGTCAATTGGAATGGTTGGAGTGATATTTCCCATGTTTCCTTCAGACAACAATTCATGAATCAAGATAGGATTCTGAAATGGGCCAGTTGGTACAGACAAGGCATGGGATTCCAGATAGGAAGAGATGTCACCTAGGGTTGGGAGAAATGAGAAACGAAGATGTCCATCATCACATGGGTTTTCTTCAAGAGACATTACCTCCATGATACTTTCGTCAATAGGAAAATTCTCATTCAAGGGATCATAAGATTCCCAAGAACCAAACTAGGGAGACTGTACATAAGTATCCAGAGAAGAAACCAATTGGTCATTGGTTTCAGATACAACCTAAGAAGCCACGAGAATACTCTAATACATTTGTTCAACAGGGCTCAAAGGCATAACATCACCAAAAATTTATAGTTGGTCGGGATTGGTAACAATCCATGGATCGTGACCATATGATATCATACTAACAGTGGCAACATTTAGAGGTGGGAGTGAAAAAATTCCCATAAGGGATGAATCTTTGAATAGACCCAGCCTGATGTTCTCATAGTGGGTAGTGGTATTCCCAACATATTGAATGTTTCCTGTTGAAGAATTAGAGGAAAAGAAAGTTATTTGATCCATAGTCACGATTTTTCCCTGATAAGGAAAACATAAACGAAAAAGGGTGGAGACCATGAAAACCATGGCATGAGTCAAACTGAGGCCAAGAAGGAGATTATAATTCAAGTTTTCATCTACCACCTCAACTTCTAAATTCACCATTTTTCCCTCCAATAGGATGGGAAATGATTTGAGAATACCATATGGCCGAGAACCTCTACCGTCGAAAGCTTCCAAGGTATGCGGGGATTGACTCAACGAAGTAGAGCAGATGGATTTTCAACACATGATAGACACGATGCAGGTTGAAGTGCCTTCATAAAAAATAATCCTATGAATAGTTTTTCCCATCACGGTAACTTGAATCAAAAAAGCTACTTGAGATGGGAGGCGAGGAATGATTTTTTCAAGGTTGAAAGTAAGAGCATTGGAATCTATGGGATCAATCCTTCCAATAGCGGATAGTAGTGCCTTTTTTTGTGAAGGACACGAATGAAGGACCTCCAAAGCCGACATTGTCGAAGGTGCTTGAGCTAGATCCTCTACAATATTGTAGTGTTGTGCAACTCTCGCATTCAGATTATAGGAAAATTTGCGAAGAACACCTTTTAGGGGTAGTCAGATGATGGATTCACTACTAGGTATCTCAATCTGGAGAGAACCAGAAGTAGGAGGCATAGAAGAGGAAGGGTGATCTGTGGCTTCCGGTTCCATAGGAGCCTTAGATGGATTAGGGTAGTCTTTCGATCTCGTGGTAATAGAGATAGGTTCCATTCCATCCATTAAAACTTGAGAGTTTCTAGACTATTGGTGTTGATCTACCATTTGCGTCTGCTGAGAAGTGAAATTCTCTTTCAAGGCAACCAGAGTCCTGGGGGTGCCTTTGAAAAGACAAGAAACTTCAGCACATTGAGGAAAATCCTTGGTGTAATCATTAGGGGAGTTTTGAGGCCTAAAATGGGACTCCTAAGGAAATTATAAAATAATAGTGGAAATAATAAAATAAAATTTGATTACATCATCATATTTTGGAGGGAAAAAATAAAAAACTACTTTTTCAACTCATATTTTAAACTTATCTCCGAACGGTTTTACTCAAATTTCGAGTGGGAGTACTAATTTCCAAGGAGTACCCATGTTGCATACTTTCGATGGATCCTTCTACACAAAAAATGAGAAATACATGAAAAATGTGATTGCAATCACGTTTTTCCATGTGTTTCTCATTTTTCATGTAGTAGGGTCCATCAAAAGTATGCAACATGGGTACTCCTTGGATGAGGAATTAAATTTTGCATCCAATGAGTAATCCCGCCCGAAAATTGAGTAAAAATTTTGGGAGATAAGTTGAAAATACGAGTTGAAAATTAGTTTTATTATTTTATTATTTTTAATCTTTTTACCCTTTTACTTAAAAAACGGTGAATCATCCCCCATGGTTGACATCGTCATCTTGAATCCTATTGGTTCTTATAAAATTTATTTTGGTTGTACGTTTTTCTTAGGAGGCCCATTTTAGATCTCAAAATTCCCCTAATGGATCATCATCAAATATTAGATAAGGATATTTAGGCTTGCACGTAGAAGAATCATCAATAGATGACTTCTTTGAATCCTATTTAGGGTTGTCAGATTTTGATTTTCATTTACCCTTTTTCATACCTTTCGAGGATTTGTCTGATATGGTAGATTGCACAAAATTTACCTCGGAGGTTTTACCAGGATTCTTATAGACTAGAAAGAGTGGAGGGCGCAACAGTAGTAGTGTATTTTGACTTCGAAGAAGCTTTAGGTGCACTACCATCATCATGAGACACTATCCCTATAACACCATCAATCGAAGGTGTAGTAGTAGACTGAGATGATGCCAGATTAGTTGAAGGTCATGACGCATAAGGAAAGAGCTCTTATAGATTCCTAGATTGGGAATAAAAAAAATTGAGGTATTGGACTTTGGCAATGAATTCCTCTTCCAGGATACATCTGCCCATGGCAAGATATTTAGCAATGCTGGGAACAAATGATTTCATAAATCGTTTAGTCAACAACTGATTGGGGATCTCGAATTTTATGAGGTGATGACGACACTGCCAGTCGTGAATGTGATTTGAAATGTGAGTAGCAATTGACTGCTTCAATGAGGTGAGGAGGTGGGTGTCGGTTTCATACTGGACAGGTAACTGGAATTGAGTGAGGAAAGCCATAGCCAAGGAGTTGAAATCAAAGAAAATTCCTTGAGGGAGATCAATATACCCCTTGGCCATAGTATCGGTCAAAGTACGCTGGAAAAGATGAAGATGAATTGAATCATCAACCAAATAGTTAGAAGAGAACCAAAATTGGTATGTCATGACATGGGTTTGGGGGTCTTCCCTAGAATTTCCTTCAAATTTAGGACAATCTCCTAGGATTTTTGTTGGAACTGGTGGCCAATGCAACTGATGTTGAATGGGGTAATTTGTAATATTTGACACATTTGACCATTCCAACATAGCCAAAAATTGTAGGGGAGGATCATGAGGAGAAAAATGTCAAGGGTTTCAACCTGGTTGATACAGATTCTACCCCAAATAGGGCATATTTTGTCCTGGATACACATATTTCCCACATTACTGGTAAGGACCTTGCTGCAACTATTGCTGACCATAGGGACCTTGTTGGGGTCGTGGATAAAACCATTGTTGGATTTGAGGTTGCTGACCTGGATAGACATAAGGTATAGGGTGAGGTCCTTGCTGAACATAAGGTCGAACCTATGGTACCTGCTGAACATGGGGTCCAACATGTGGTCTTTTCTGAAGATAGGGTCAAGCCTGAGGTCCCAATTGGGCTTGTTGGTACGGAAGAGTCTGCTGATATTGAGCACCAAGCTCAGGCCTAGGCTGGGGTTGCTGGTACTAAGTGCTAGGTTGACCTAGAGAGAGATTAAAACCAGTTTGGGTGTAAGTACCAAATTAAGGGTTAGTCGCAATATCCTGTGGGAAGCTGGAGCTATTGGAAATATTGCTGAAAGGCACTTGATCAAGGAACACACTGATATTGTACGTACAACTATTGAACATATTGATGATGGATGTTAGGTTGTTGAACATTCATATGAATATGGTACATTTGGTTGCTGAAGGGGTTGTTTAACCTGAGAATATTGACTATGGGGTTGGTGAAAGAATAATACGGCTAAAGTAGGTTTACCATTCGAAGGAATGGGGCCTATGAAAATGTTCATAGGTTGTGAGGACCATGTCGCACTTAGAATATCATTAGGCTATCCCTCCCTAGGAATGGGTCCAGAGTTTAGTGGCCCCCCACCTGAAAGGGGGGTTATGTAAAGAGGATTAGACTACCCCCCATGCATGGATGAAACCATATATTTTCCACCCAATGGTGGAACTGCAATAATCATAGATGGCGAGAAGGGGGTAGAGGATCCTATCGAAATAGTAATTTGACCAATAATAACTATATATCTAATAACAGGTTGAGACATGGTGGCCACATTCGAAATGAACTGTGTCAAAGGAAGGGGGAATACCCGTTGACTGAATGGGATCCAAAAATAAAGATGTGGCACGGGAAGCTCCTGAAATAAGATTCCCTAAGGAGGTATACCCTGGGGAAGTAGAGATGCCACTTGAATAAAAGATATTTTGGTACCACTGCCTGAATCGTGAGGTGCGGAGCCGCAAATTTTTCCTTTAGAGGTAGATACAGAGGAGGAAGCTTCCAAGATATAGGTTCCAGTGTTTTCTTGTAGAGTACCCTGGAGCACTCACGAATGGGACATTATCAACATTGGATGCCATTTCGTCAGGAAATAATTGAGAAAAAGAATAGCGAGATGCTACTGGAGAAGTCGGAAGTGGAAATATGGGTTGATCACAAGGACTATAAGCCTGTTGAGGCAATACCACAATTGGATCAAAGAGCGGATTTTCAGGAAAGACCGTAAAATTTTTAGATGGTTCGGGGATTTTTGGCTTAGAGTCTTCTGATGTCGTCCAAGGAGAATCGTTAGGAGGTGGTTGAGATGAAATAGGTTGTACAGTGATGACAATCCTGAGTTTGACCCCTTGAGCTTCAAGGAGTCCAACTGGAAACTAGGGGAACTTAGGAGGAGGTTCTTGAGATCCTTCGGATGAGGGATGACGTGAATATGACGATTCAGCCACAACGACATTTTAATACAAGATCAAATAAGGAAGAGGTGAAAAAACAAAAAATCCACAATTTACCAAGAAATGATGAGGCTGGAGAACTGCACAGTTAATATGTTTTCATGGGAAGTTACTTTTAGAATTAACAAAAAATAAATAAAAAAAGGGTGTACTAGGCATACAGGTTTACCAAGTATTCGTGAACTGTAATATACACCTTGGTGATAAATTATAGAAAAAATGACCAAGGAATTAATGTACTGCAACCGATATCCCCGAATGATGTGTTCGGTGTATCATGTTTACAAGGCAGCCAACTCGGTTACCTATGATAGGATTGCAACCTAATGGTATCTCCCCAAATATTCGGGACGATACCTGGGAGTCTAGTCCATAGTAGTGTTGTCTAATGCGGAACCATTCGATGAGAATTCCCCAAATATGCTTATCATACATCAATATACTTCCATACATGGGACGGGATATCACCCTCAGGCTGTAACATAGACGGTTAGTGACAACACCTACGTTTTACGATGCTATAACACGTCTCTAGCCCATACCTCTAAATATTCTTGTTAGTTCCAAATGCTCCTTAGGGTAAATTGGGTAAATTTTAATGTTGATCTTGAGTTATGTTTCATCTTTTCGCTCAAAATCGATGTCACCTGAATCCTATGATGCAGGCTAAATGCAAAAAGAAAATATTTCCATTTCAATGAAGTCTAAACAATTTAGGGAAGATATGAAAAAAAAAGTGTGATTAATGCAACAAACAATGATACCCCCCTAAACCAATTCAAAATTACGAAATTAAATTCTTTCCAATCGAATTCACTTTTCCCAAAAAATGCAACTTATTGAAAAAATGAAAACATTTCTCTTTTCCACTAAGATGAATAAAATAATGTTTTTTTTTGGTTTTTACTTTGAAATGCAATAAAAATTAAAATGAACGAAACAAATGAAAAAATGTAAAAAACACACTTTTCACTTTACTTTCAATCGAACGAAAATCAAAATCGTTTTGAAAAATAGATGAATGAAATGCTTTTCACCCCCTTTTTTCAAAATGATAAAGACAAGCCAAATCAAAACTAAAATGAAAATAAATTTCAATTTCTTTTTAATTTTGAAAAAGACACACTCTTCTAAACTTGTGAATCAAACAATTTGTGATCTTATGTTTGAAAATAAGTTGAAGGTAAGATCAGAAATGTAGTGATGACCAGTGCATATGAAAAACTACTTCAAACTAAGTCAGAAGAAATGCGAAAAAAGGTGTTTGCAATGGTGAAAAATCTCCCAACTCATAAACAA
Organism: Pinus albicaulis; assembly: GCA_034641835.2. Taxonomy (NCBI): domain Eukaryota; kingdom Viridiplantae; phylum Streptophyta; class Pinopsida; order Pinales; family Pinaceae; genus Pinus; species Pinus albicaulis. Next base: position 939,695,064 of record CM076578.1, read on the forward strand.
GTCAAAGAGATGAAAAAACTCACTCAAAGAAGACAAGCAAGTCAAACAAACATGCAAGAGGTCACTAAGACTCTATATACATTATTTAGGGGCTAGATGATCAGATTGGGACCAAGACCTAAGGAAATTGCTAACATTTAAAAGTGTTCAAAAGTGTACCAAACCTGAGTGACCAGATAGATCTCGTCTTCCTGATTCCGGCACCGCAAACGGTTCAAAAAATCAATGTTGTATGAGTAAGATATTGCATTCTGATCGAAATGCCAAACATGCAAAAAATGAGCAGAACAGGTATAGTGGTAATGTGGCAGGTACAGTCAGTAGTTGCAGGAATAACCTCTAGAAACAAATAAGGACATCACACCAAGTGGCACCTTCAGATTCACTAGATGGAATAGTGAAGGGAGAAATTTCCCAATGACCTTCAAATTTTTTGTAAGTTGGAATTTGAATTATTTTTTAAGGGTAGGAGTGAAACCCAACCAGAGGACACCACGTGTCCTCTCTGGTGGGCCACCTCCTAACCCTAAGGTTGAATTTTTGGATTCAACATTTAACCCTTGGTCTAATTATATGTCACATTAATGTTGGACATTAGATTTTATATGGTGAATTATTTTTATATGTAATATGTATATATATATATTATAAAGTTTATTAAACCTATATGGCGGGGTCAACCAAATTTGGAGGAGCATTTATTTTAACCTGGCGAAGGTCTTAATATGGAGGCAAAGTCGAAAAATTTGGTGGAGGTCTCATTATCCATTTGTGTAGAATTATTGTGGCAGAGTGGGGGTTGAACCCACACCCACGAACTTCCACCTGCCAGCCAAGCGTTTTACCAGTTCAATTACACAGTGGATCTTACCCTATACATTTTCCGATTCCATTTTAATCAAAGTCAACCGACGATTGGGGGTTGGAGGGGCCAGCCCTCTCCCCATGTGGTTGTAAACTGAATAACAGGTGCTTAACCAACAGAACTAGCAGATTTTATTAATGATGTTTAATTAAAGATTAAACATGGTTTAACCACGTTAAACCATCGTTAGCCCGTAAAAAATGCTTAAGATTTAATGCAAGTTTATCCTCTCGTAAAAAACAAATTAGTGCTAATTAATCAATGCTTAAATTGGCATAGATTTTGGAGGCAGTGCCAATTCTAGCGGATATTCTAAAATTGGAAAGCTAATTGGCAGTGGGCCCAGATTTAGTGGAGGAAATTGGGAAAAAATTAAATGTGCTCTATCTGGAGCATATTTGAGCCAAATTTCAAAAATTAATAGTAAATTTCACTTATCGTGGACATCCTAGATCCATTGGTGAGGTTTGGAGAGCCAACTGAGGACTTCTGAGCCTGATTTTTTTTTAGAGAAGTTCCAAGTGCCATTAGGAGCCACTAGGACAATGAGGCCTAGCCAGGGCAACCAAATGCCATTCTCAGCAAGCCAATAGTATATTTTGACTATCTTGAATATTATTAATCCAATTATGGGGTTTGAAGAAGCATTTGGATACTTCTGAAGGCTGAGATGATACAGGGAAGTTTTTAGTGAACCAAGAGCCACAGGGTGCGACCAAGTGTTGGAGGCATAACCAGAGTAGCTAGAGGCCAATTTCAGCAAGTGAATAGTAATTTATGACTATTTTGGACATTATAAATCCATTGGAGGTATTTTTAGAGACATTTAGAGAATTATAGTGCTGAATAATCCGCAGGGAAGTTTCTGGGAGCCTAGGGCCACCAAGTGATGGAGGCCTAGATTGGGGAGCCAGAGCTCATTCTGAGAAAATGAACAATATATTTTGGATGAATGATATATGATGGATACATTAGAAAAATTTTCAGGGATATAAAAGGACTTCTAAGAGAATTTTTTCCAGAGAGAAGCTCAGGGAAGCTTAAGGACACCGATAGAAGAGATCAAGCCTAAGGGAGCCTAGGTCCATTTCCAGAGACTTAGCTGTCAATTCAGGGGTATGATGGTATTATAAACCCATTGGTACAGTCCAAATAACCATTGGAGTTAAGTTACAACACGTAAAATAAATTTTCCATCTTAATCCCAAATAGCCAAGGAAATTGATGAAGGCTTAAGGAGATGGAGACCAAGAAATACAGGTGAACTCCTTTATTATGTTTGCTTTTATGTGTCGATGATTAATTTTCTACAATTTATGCTTTCTATAAATTTTTTTAATAAAAAAAAACAAATTTTTAATTCCTCACACATAAATCCTTAAAAAATTTAAAACACATACACCTGATTCAAGTATGAAATTCCGCAGATGCATGTATCAGTAAGATATTAATTTTTTTTAATTGAGTGGGAGGTGCTTGCATAGCATAACAAGTAAAACACCCATTGTAGATTAGGTTGGTATCATAGCACTAGGTTTCTTGCTTGACAGAGCACAAGGTTGCTTGCTTGCTTGTTTGACTTGAAAGGTGTTTAACAGTGCAAAGAATTTAACTGTTTGAAAATTGACTGATGCTTACAAGTTTAAGTTTTCTAGAGGTGAAGGGGAGCTACTGATAGCTAAGTCTAGAAGAAGGAAGAAGGATGAAATAATTCTCCTTACCCAAAGGACCTCAAGGAAACCCTTGAAGCACAAGAAGGATTGCTTGCAAAAAGAGGTTGCTTGAAGAAGAAATACAAGCTACAGAAAAGAGCTTGAATCTACAACCAAATTGTTAAGAAGTTTTGTCAATTTTTTTTGATGCATTGAGAATTTTTTTTAAAGTTATTTAATTTATTTAAATAGTGATGACAACTTCATAAAGTTAGGTTTCAAAATCCTCCTCCTTTGCAAGACTCTTTGATAAATAGATGAAGCAAGACTTCTACATCTTGAAGGATATGGTGCAAAGTCTGTATGAAGATGTAAGGGAAAGCACTAGACTTCATTAGAAATTGGTTGCTATGAATCAAGAGAAATAATGATTCTTAAAATAATGCATGAGATGGATATGCAGCTCAATCATGCCCAAGAGGCCTTAACCAAACACATGCTTGAAGCAGAGGTAGATCATTCAAATTTGTCTTCAATTTCCCCTTTAGATAGATGTGTAGGTTCATTTGAAAAACACACTAGAGGTATAGGGTCCAAAATGATGTTAAAAATGGGCTATGAAGGAAAGAGTCTAGGAAAACATGCAAAAGGGATGATTGAGCCTATTATGGTTGAGGAAAGGCCTAAGAAGTTTGGTCTAGACTATGTTCAATCTTATGGCGAAAACTCCAAAGTCATGAAGGCACCTGAGACAGTTCCAAGAAGAAATTTTATTGTATGTTAAAACCCACAAACATGTCAAGTTTGTATTCAAGATGAATGCCATTGTTTGAAACCCATGTTGCAGCAAGGTGTTTGTAGACATGTAGCTTATGGCGAGAAAGAGAGTTTTGATAGCTATCAAGACATGAACACTGATGTTGGTATTCAAATGAAAGTTGGAACCTCTTCAAGTTCATCTCCTCAAGAAGGTAAAAAGGATGGACCTGTAAATCAACATTAGAGGTATAATCCTTCCCATAATCAAGTTGTTTATGATTATGTTAAGCATGACAAATATGCGTGAATGAATGGAAGAAAGAGTTGTTTTTCCTATTGTTGTTTGTGTAACCATGAAGTTTCAAAATGCTAGAAGAGAATGAAGGCATAAAGGAAACAGTCAAAGCAAAGGAAACTTGAACAAAAGATGCAAAATACTTGCACACATTGCCAGAAGAAGGGACATATCATTGCCCAATGTTGGACATTGCATCCAACCAATCATCCCAATAATTTGAAGCAAGAGGATAAAAATAATGGCGATAATGGAACCAAATATTCCATCATTGATGTGAGTCTATATGATTCACAAGAAGAATATATTCAGTAGGAAAAACCACCATGGAAGTGGCTTGATAATAAGTGGTTTGATTTATAGACCCGGTGAGACATACATTATTTTGTACATATGCAAATGTATTCAGTTTTTAATGTTGAAAACTTACATTTGTATGAGCCACCTTTGATCGATGATTAAGGAAGTGATGCTCAACTACCTTCTATTGAAGATTTCTCACCAGAGTTTATGGATGAACTCAAGGAAGATATAATTATTAACAGGAGGAAAAGAGTATCAAAGAGAGGAAGTGTTGACTACCTTCGAGTTGGGGCTCAAAGGCACTAATCCAAGCATGGAAAAGTGGATGGAGGTTGGAAAGGTGAGGGAGTTGTACCCTAATCTATAGAATAGGTAGTCAAGTCTTTTGGGATCCAAAAGATTCCCAATGGGGAGGAGTGATCAGATTGGGATTAGGAACTAAGGAAATTTCTAAAATTTTAAAGTGTTCAAAAGTGTGTCGAACTTGAGCGACTGGATAAATCTTGTCTTCCTTATTTTGCTGCCTCGAACGGTTCAAAAAACTGATGTCGTATGAGGAAGATATTGCGTTCTGATCGAAATTCCAAACAGGTAAAAAATGAGTAGAACAGGTATAGTGCTGATGTGGCAGGTATAGGCAGCAGTTGTAAGAATAACCTCCATAACCAACCAATGACATCGCACCAAGTGGCACCTTCAGATTCGCCAGATGGGATAGTGAAGGGAGAAATTTCTCAATGACTTTCAAATTTTTCCTAAGTTGGAATTTGAATTTTTTTTAAGGGTAGGAGTGAAACCCAACCAAAGGGCGCCATGTGTCCTCTCTGGTGGGCCACCTCCTAACCCTAAGGTCGAATTTCTGGATTGGAAATTTAACCCTTGGTAGAATTATATGTCACATTGATGTTGTACATTATTTTAACCTGGTGGAGGTTTAAATATGGAGGCAGAGTCGAAAAAGTTGGCAGAGGTCTCATTCATTAGGGTAATTTTGAGGTCTAAAATGGGCCTCCTAAGGAAATAATAAAATAATCGCTAAACCAATAAAATCATATTTATGAATTTTCAATTCACTTTTTGCACCACAATCAATGTAACCATAGTTAAATTCAATTCAAAAGTTGTACCAAAATAAAATTAATAAAAAAATTGTATTGATGTGACTATAAATAAGAATGAGTTTTTCAAGAAAAAGTCATTATCTTTGAACAACTAATGCATTTGTCCTTTGTACTTAAATAACTTAAAATAAAGTATAAATATAAATTTATAATTTCTTAATTATATTATATGTTATTAATTAAAATTTATATTATTTAAATTGCATAATAACATATAATTAATATACTATATAAAAATAATATAATATAATAAATTTTTAGGGATATGCATTGTTTCTTTCAAAAAAATTGAAATGACAATAATATATTTTTATTCAAAAAGTGTGAAATGACATTTATTATGAGTAATTTACTTTGACTTTAAAAGTATTTAGAGAAATAATATGGTTAACCATGAGTTTTTATCCATCATTGAGAAAGAGACAAGTAAGTATTTTTAACTCAAGCAATGCCACCTCAACCATTAGGGATGATGTCATCCCCTAAAATGTGATTGGTTTTCATAAAGTGAATTTTTATTGTAAATTTTCCTTAGGAGGCCAATTTTAGACCTTAAAATTTTCCTAATGATCCATTTGTGTAAAATTATTGTGGCGGAGTGGGGGTCAAACCCATGATCTTCCGCCTGCTAGCTAGCCAACCAACTAGCCAAGCGTCTTACCAGTTCTACTACACAATGGATCTTACCTTATACGTTTACCAATTCCATTTGAATCAAAGTCAATCAATGGTTGAGGGTTGGAGGGGGCCAACCCCATGGGCCATCCCCCTCCCCATGTGGCCGTAAGCTGAAGACCAGGTGCTTAACCAACATAATTGGTGGATTTTGTTAATGTTGTTTAATTAAAGATTAAACATGGTTTAACCACGTTAAACCATCGTTAGCCCGTAAAACATGCTTAAGATTTAATGCAGGTTTATTCGTATGTAAAAAATAGGTTAGCGTTAATTAATCAGTTCTTAAATTGGTGGATATTTTCGGAAGCAGTGCCAATTCTAGCAGAAATTTTAAATTTGGAAAACTAACTAGCAGTGGTTCCAAATTTAGTGGAGGAAATTGGGAAAAAATTAAATGTGCTCTATCTGGAGCATCTTTGAGCCAAATTTCGAAAACGAATAGTCAAATTCGACTATATTGGACATTATAGAGCCATTGGCGAGGTTTGGAGAGCCATCCGAGGACTTCTGAGTGTGATTTTTCTTTAGAGAAGTTCCAAGGGCCATTAGGAGCCACCAGGAGAATGAGGCCTAGCTAGGGCAGCCAAAGGCCATTATCAGCAAGAAAATAGTCTATTATGACTATCTTGAACCTTCTGAATCCAATGATGGGGTTTGAATAAATATTTGGAGACTCATGAAGGCCGAGATGCTACAAGGAAGTTTTCAGTGAGCCTAGAGCCACAAGGTGCGACCAGGTGTTGGAGGCATAACCAGAGTAGACATAGGCCAATTTTAGCAAGTGAATAGTTATTTCTAACTATTTTGGACATTATAAATCCATTGGAGGGATTTTTAGAGCCATTTGGAGACTTCTATAGCTGAAGAATCCATAGGGAAGTTTTAGGGAACCGAGGGCCACCAGGTGATGGAGGCCTAGATTGGGGAGCCAGAGCTCATTCTGAGAAAATGAACAGTCTATTTTGGATGAATGATATATGGTGGAGATAGTAGAAAAGGTTTCATGGATAGAAAAGGAATTCTAAGATATTTTGTGACAGATATAAGCTAAGGGAAGCTTAAGGACACCGACATAAGAGGTCAAGCCCAAGGGAGCCTAGGTCCATTTCCAGAGACTTAGCAGTCAATTCAGGGGTATGATGGTATTCTAAACCCATTGGTATAGTCCAAATAACCATTGGATTTAAGTTGAAAATTTTAAAATAAATTTTAAATCTTAATCCTAAAGAGCCAAGGAAATTTATGAAGGCTCAAGGAGATGTAGCCCAAGAAATACGGGTGAACTCCTTTATTATGTTTTTTGTTATGTGTTGATGATTAATTTGCTGCAATTTATGTTTGCTATACATGTTTTTAATCAGAATTTTTTTTTTTTTAATTCCTCACACATAAAGCCTTAAAATAGTTAAAACACACACACCTGATTGAAGTATGAAATTCCGCACATGCGTGTATAAGAAAGATCTTAATTTGTTTTAATTGAGTGGGAGGTGCTTGCATAGCATAACAAGTCTTCCAACCATTTCAGATCACCAGTATACACTGGAAAAAGGAGGGGAAACCCTACCTTTTCCTAGGTCTGATATTAGCACTTATTTGATAAGCAGAAGGATGTTGAAAGACAAATCAACGTGACTATGCTATATAGAACAATGCTGGCAGCGCTATTGTGCAAACATAAAATGCGATGGTTGCTAAAAACAAGAAAATACAAAAAGGAGTTCACACCAAAACCAGACTTGACACAGTGAAATGACTATCAAACGCTATGAAAACTAACACAAAACTAAGAAATCTTAGATTTCAGTGATCAGTCAAATTGATCCACGATCAGTCTAGGAAAGGAAGGCTAAGACGTTAAACTCCCCATCGGAGTCACCAATTTTGTTGTCAAGATAAATCCCTTTTGTGGACAGAGGCAATATATATACCATTAGAGTGGGTCTAGAAACTTGAGATACTTTCTAATGCAAAGATTTATTAGCCAATATTCAAAATGTGACAAGCAAAGAGAGAGAGGTACCTTTTCCTGATGCTATGTTCGAACCCATTGATGATGGCCTTGATCCATGACCCTTTTAGGCTCGCTTCTTGCTACTGGTGGCACACGAATACCGGCGGATGATCAAGAGGAAATAAAAAGCGTAATACAATACATTATAGTAATTAACCATTAACTATCTACTAGATCAAGGACTACCAGAATATTTGCATACAATATTAGACAAATATAGAAAGCAAACATCAGATGTTTTATTGAGAAATATGAAAGGAAGATCTTAAAACCCAGGCATTAATGTTGGAGGCCTCCCTTTGGTGGAAATCTGAGTCCTTCACCGAAGCTTTAAAGAATTCCTTCTCCTGAACAACTTAAGTGTTATCACAATGCAAGAATGAAAAGGGAACGAGAGTTTAGACTAGTCCAACAATGACCAACTAGTAGTGGAAGGATGGGGATCAATTTGTAGGAAGGGAGAAGAGGTTGGGAGCCCATGAAAGGAGAAGGAAGTTCCACTTTCTAAGGGATAAATCCCCATGTATTAAATCAAATATCTAAAATCAGAGAGCTCGACTCTATCACCACCGTTTAACAACCAACTTGCCACCCTGGAACTTTTAGAGGTCGAAAATTCTCCTCCATTTGAGGAAACACTACCATAAATGGATTAGCATGATTTTACAAGAAATAAGGGCATTGGAAGTGCTAAGCCAAAACTATCAATTTGACATCAGCGTGAGCATGAAAATAGAAAATGCGTTGACCCAGAAAACTAGGGTTTTGACCAAGTTCCTTCAGTAATATTCCAAGGAATTTTTCTTTGAGTCTTAAGGGGATGTCTTTGCATATTTTGTCATGGTGGAAACATTTCACAGGGTCTATTACGAGGCACTTCAGAATCAAGGGCGGGAAGTGAGCACAATGAAAAATGACTATGTAACACTTCTAAGTTAGACAGGGGGATTCCTTAGCACTATGACATGGAGAGTTTGATGCAGGTCAAGGCTCAACTTATTGGCATCAATGGCCTTCAATTTTTGGTGGTATTGCCATGAATGAAAAAGGGGGAGACTATTGCACATAGTGTTTTCATTGATGAGAACATGTACCATTGATTTCAAATGGGACGTACAAGACAACAATAATATTTCTCATGACTTAAAGAAAGGAGTACGACAACTATTGATCTAGATGGATTAAATAGGTACAAGTACAAGTGGCTTGAGTAAAAGGCCCAAAAATCAAAGTGTTTGAAATATTCTCAAAACAAGTTCATGCTGTAGACCTCGTCTTTCTAATTCCAACGGTGCAAACAACACTCAATTCTGAGTTCGTATGAAGAAGTTATAAGCGGTAAAAGTTCGAGGTTGACTTAGTGACTGGACAGCCTTAAGGAAGGTGCAAATTCGACTTTTTCTGGCCACCAGATTTCGGCAAGCTCAGGCCAGATTCTGGGCAAATTTGTGGCCTGTTCAAATTGCCTCCTACGGTCAAAAACTGAATTTTTCAAAACGCATAATTTTTTTTTTTTTAAAACAAAAATAATTTTAAAAAAATGGGGTCGGGCCATGATCCCCGCCACCCCCAAAACCAAATCATATTAAATTTTGGGGGGTGGGCTGTCAACCCCGCCACCCCCGCCATCAGAAATTCCATATATATATATATATATATATATATATATATATATATAACAAGGAATCGAACCCACCCGGTCTCAAAGGCCGACCCACTCCACGGGCAGACCAATTTACAAACCAAAACCAACGGAACCCACACAAAAATCCTTTCATTGCGAACTGTAACAGGTTATGTCATATATATATATGTGTGTGTGTGTGTGTTATAACCATATCCTTTGGATAATTAAATGACATGCGGGTTGGTTGGGATGGTTGGGCAGGACGCCCAAGCTGGACCTGACCCATACCATGTTTAAAATTTTGTTCAGATTATAAAACGAATGCTCCAGGATTGGCATGGGCAGGATTTGATGCCCCGACCCCATGTCCATTATTACACCATTTTTCCAACTGTGCCCAACGGTAGGCTTGGTTTAGTCCGCTGAGATCTGTTTTATATAAACTCGGATTTTCATAAGTGTGCCAAAGGGCCATGAAGGAGTGGAGAGCACGCACGTAGTTGGATATTTATTATTTTTTTATTGCAGGTGCAGTGGAACCATGAGCCTAGAAAGAAGCAGGCGGAACCCTGATTGAGGCTAACTTTCAGGAGGGCGAAATTTTGACTTTGTCCAAATGGGACAAATTTTATATCGTTTTAGTACTACTCGATGCCACGAGAATAATGGCATGCTCAGTTTCTGCATCTAATTTTTTGATTTTTCAGCCACTTTTGGAAGTGGGTTATGCAGGTGTCAGATTTCTGCATGTGAGCAGTCATTTTCATATTTTTCGATGCCACAAGATCGATGGTGTTTTCAGATTCAGCCGCAGAGAAGCTCAGCCTTCAGCAAATGGTAGCATGAGGTATATGATGTGGATTCCATGTACTTCTTCATTTATTTCTCTTTGAGATGCATTAAGTCTTACAGATCCCGTTTGATACATGAGTCGTGGGATCTTGCTTTGTGTTGTTATTGATGTACTTTCAGCTATGGATTTGTGTCATGTATGAGTCCTTTTTATTCCACATTGGCGGGATGCTCCTTTTCATATGTGTATTTTTTAGATCCCTTGTTTTCCAGGATTGGTGGGATACTCTTATTTATTACATGTCAGCTATGGTCATACTGATAGGTGTCTTTCTTTATGTATGAGAGTTCTGCAGTGGAACATCTCTTAAAGAAGTCAAACCACTCTTACGTGAGGGAAATTTTTCCTTGTATGTCATAGGAAAGCATATCCATGTACATATTCTTCTTACAACACATAATGCAGCGGCCTACACCATCTTGACACCGAGGCCCAGAGAAGTAGTCCCTCCTGGACGAACTCCGTCACCAAATGACGTGTTCTTATGTTTGTTGATCTTGTTCATTTATGTTCCTCTTATTTACAGCTACAATTTTTCATTTCAGTTCATTAGCGCCTTTAATTAAATGCAATTCTATTTATCAGCTGAAGTAAAAGGTCTTGGTTAAGGGGTGTCAATATTTTACCCTGGATCAAGTGGTATCGGAGCAGGTATTATTGCTGATTGGATTGCAGGTGTGAACATTGAATGTTTGCTGAGTTGAGCCATGGAGAGTGTCAAGGGCATGTATGAAACCATGCTTAGGGTGTCCGAGAAAGAAAATATATTATACGAGGCTTACGAAAAACAAGAAGCAGAGAATGAAGAATTGAAGACCCTCCTACGTAAAGAGAAGGAGGAAAAACAACAGTTGCAGCTTCAGTTGCGAACCACAACAGAAGCGTTGGAATATTGGAAGCGCAAAAATGAAATTCTACAAGCAGATCATGATGCCTTGAAGGCGTTCCTACATCAAGAGAAGGAGGAGAAGCAGCAGTTGCAACTTCAGTTGCAAGCCACGACAGAGGCGTGGGAATATTTGAAACGCAACAACGAAACTCTTCAGAGAGATCATGATGCCTTAAAAGCATTCATACATAAAGAGAAAGAGGAAACACATCAATTGCAGCTTTAGCTACAAGTCGTGTCTGAGGCATTGACGGAAGTGAAGCACAACGAGGGCTTACAACAAATTTCTTCATCTGTTTCGCAATCAACACCTAAGGTAAACAATGTTGATTTATCTTCAGTTTCTTCACATGATATAATTTTAGTTGGAAGTGTGGAGATACCCATCACAGGTACTGGCATGAGGCTCCTCACTAAAATGGGGTATAGAGGAGGAGGACTTGGCATTCGTGGCCAAGGAATAACTGAACCATTGGAGGTTGTGCAATGACCTCATTATGCATGTTTCGGGTACACTGGTGAAGGATGTTCGAACGACATCAAGGGAAAATAGATAATGATGAACTCTCCAAGGAAGAGGAATGATAGGGACACTTCGCCATCGTTCCACGGTAGTGCACATTGCAGTGAAGGAACCGAGGCAAACTCCCATCATCATGATGGCACCAGAGACCACCACAGAAGGTATAATAAGTCTCATTATTCCATAGTGCATTTTAATTACAAGAATGCTGATAACCACAGTCGTAAAACATGGCATCGTAAAACTTGTTTATTTTGTGGTTTAAATAACCATGTGATTTCTGAGTGCTGGAAGAGGATGGAAGCACAAAGGAGGAAGAGGCATGAAAAACCTTCTCCCCAACAGGAAAAGAAATCGGCTAAGCAGGTTTGGAGGAAAAAGAACTTTTGCATCCATTGCGACCGAAGTGGCCACCAAAGAGCCACATGCTGGAAACTTCATCCAGAGCAGCGCCGTAAAGAAAAAGTGCCCATGCATACACCAGTCGAAAGAGCTGATCGACAAGCAAGTTCGCCACAGGGAAATGATCCACTCGTTTTAATAAATGAGAAGTGGTTCTTCTAGATTGTTTTTTCTAGAGATGTTAAGCTTGTCATGGCCATGCCTATAAGTCATTTTTGCATTTTTATTATGAAAGTGATGATGTGTTTCCATCACTCGTTTAAGCGACCATGATATTGTTTTTGGCCTTGTTTTATGAGTCGTGTGTTACATCTCTTTCATGTAAAAGTGATGATATGTTGCCATCACTTTGAGACGTGACGATTATGTTTTTGGTCATGTAATATGAGTCGTCTGATGCATTTCTTTCATGTAAAAGTGATGAGGAGTTTTTCCATCACTTTGAAATGCGACGATGAGGTCTGGTCTTGTAATTTTGTTGAGGTATGATTTCCATTTTTCTGTAAACTTGACCACTGAGTGCATGTTATAAACTCATGGCAAGTATAGAAATATCTGGGTCATTGTTGGTCACATTGAGAATGTAATGTTCATTGCAGCTTTAGGAAGGTGTTGGCTTTGCATCTTGATTCCGAAGGACGAGAAGTGAAGGAGTCTTTGAGGGATGTGCCTTGTCAAACATTTGTGTTGCAACAAATTGTAGGTGTTGTCTTTCTGATTCTGAAAGATGAGAAGTGAAAGAGTATTCGAGGGATGTGCCTTCTCAAACATTTGTGTTGCAACAAATTGCAGGTATTGGCATTCTAATTTCGAAGGATAAAATTGAAGGAGTCTTTAAGGGATGCACCTTTTTAGACATTTGCATTTCAGCAGTTGCAGGTGTTGGCTTTGCATCTCGATTCCAAAGTACATGAGGTGAAGGGATCTTCAAGGGATGTGCCTTTTCAAACATTTTCATTTCCGCAGTTGCAGGTGTTGGCTTTGCATCTTGATTCCGAAGTACGCGAGGTGAAGGAATCTTCAAGGGATGTACTTTTTCAGACATTTGAATTTCCACAGTTGCAGGTGTTGGCTTTACATCTTGATTCCGAAGTATGTGAGGTGACGGAGTCTTCAAGGGATGTGCCTTTTTAGACATCGCATTGTAGCAGTTGTACATGATGGCTTTGCATCTTGATTCCGAAGTATGCTAGGACAAGGAGTCATGTGGGGATGCGCCTTTCAATGACATTTGTAGATAGTTGATGATAGGTAAAGCTTGACACTTTTGGAGGACCAAAATCTCCTCAGTGGGGAGGATTGATCCAGGTGGATTAAACATGTACAAGTACAAGTGGCTTGAGTAAAAGGCCCAAAAATCAAAGTGTTCAAAATATTCTCAAACCAATTTCATGTTGTAGATCTCGTATTTTTGATTCCAACGACGCAAACAACACTCAATTCCGAGTCGGTATGAAGAAGTTATAAGCAGTCAAAGTTCGAGGTTGACTTGGTGATTGGATAGCCTTAAGGAAGGTGCAAATTCAACTTTTTCCGGCCACCAGATTCCGGCAAGCTCAGGCCATATTCCAGGAAAATTTTTGGCCTGTTCAAATTGCCTCCTATGGTCAAAAACCAAATTTTTCAAAACGCATAATTTGTTTTTTTTTAAAACAAAAATAATGTAAAAAAAAGGGGTGGGGCTGTGATCCCCGCCACCCCCAAAACCAAATCATATTAAAGTTTGGGGGGTGGGTTGTCAACCCTGCCACCCCCACCATCAGACATGCCATATATATATATATATGGGCCGGCAGGAATCGAACCCGCCCGGTCTCAAAGGCCGGCCTGCTCCACGGGCAGACCAATTTACAAACCAAAACCAACGGAACCCACACAACAAGCCTTTCATTGTGAACTGTAACAGGTTATGTCACACACACACACACACACACACACATATATATATAACATATGTGCTATAACCATATCCTTCGGATAATTAAATGACATGCGGGTTTCTTGGGATGGTTAGGCGGGACGCCCAAGCTGGACCCGGCCCATACCATGTTTAAAAGTTTGTTCAGATTATAAAATTAACGCTTTAGGATTGGCATGGGTGGGATTTGATCCCCCGACCCCATGTCCATTATTACACCATTTTTCCAACTGCGCCCAACAGTAAGCTTGGTTTAGTCCGCTGAGATCTATTTTATATAAACTCATATTTTCATAAGTGCGCCGAAAGGCCATGGAGGAGTAGAGAGCACTCACGCAGTTGGAGATTTATTATTTTTTTATTGCAGGTGTAGTGGAACCATGAGCCCAGAAAGAGGCGGGCGGAACCCTGATTGAGGCTAACTTTCAGGAGGGCGAAATTTTGACTTTGTCCAAATGGGACAAATTTTGTGTCATTTCAGTACTAATCGATGCCACGATTCTGATGGCATGCTCAGTTTCTGCATCTGAGTTTTTCATTTTTCAGCCACTTTTCCACATGTGAGCAGTCATTTTCACATTTTTCGATGCCACAAGATTGATGGTTTTTTCAGATTCAGCCGCAGAGCAGCTCAACCTTCAGCAAATGGCAACATGAGGTATATGATGTGGATTCCATGTACTTCTTCATTTATTTCTCTTTGAGATGCATTATGTCTTACAGATCCCGGTTGATACATGAGTCGTGGGATCTTGCTTTGTGTTGTTATGGATGTACTTTCAGCTATGGATTTGTGTCATGTATGAGTCCCTTTTATGCCACATTGGCAGGATGCTCCTTTTCATATGTGTATTTTTGAGATCCCTTGTTTGCCAGGATTGGCGGGATACTCTTATTTATTACATGTCAGCTATGGTCAAACTGATAGGAGTCTTTCTTTATGTATGAGAGTTATGTAGTGGAACATCTCTTAAAGAAGTCAAGCCACTCCCGCGTGAGGGCAATTTTTCCTTGTATGTCATAGGAAAGCACATCCATGTACATCTTCTTCTTACAACACATAATGCAGCAGCCTAAACCATCTTGACATCGAGGCCCGGAGATGTAGTTCCTCCTGGGTGAACTCCGTCACCAAATGACGTGTTCTTATGTTTGCTGCTCTTGTTCATTTATGATCCTCTTATTTACAACTACAATTTTTCATTTCAGTTCATTAACATCTTTAATTAAATGCAATTATATTTATCAACCGAAGTAAAAGGTCTTCGTTAAGGGGTATCAATATTTTACCCTGGATCAACTATATATCTCACATGCCCTCATCAGGTGAAGTAAAAAAAGGTATGAATTTGTTGAGTTTTTCAATAGGTTATAATGATCATATTATCCCACTCTAAAAAAATCCTCCTATATGAGAAGTTATGGCTATTTGAAACTAAGCATTAGTTTAGGGCCAAAAATTCTAGGGCAAGACCCCTAAATATCAATATGTTAAAAATTGTACAACTCTCGAGTAGATCAATGGTTAATTTATTAAATCCATAGTGGATGGAAACCAAACATGCATGAATTTTAAAATCATTAATGAGTGCACACCTTGCTAAGGTCAAATGACACATATGTGCCCACATGCACATTGGTTAGCTATTTCCGCTCCCACCATAGTGGCTAATCCAGGGATGACATGTGGCAATGTCTGATTAGATGATTCAAAGATGATGCGACCCCTATAGAATGAATTAAAAATGTCAATATTTGACTAGATGACATGGTCACCTACATAGTTTGCAAGAATGAAACATGGTAATTTTGGTTGGATGATGTGGCCTCCTTGTACAATCAATACATGATGTCAACACAATGATGTGGTTGCACAAGTGATTGCCACATGGTAGATGAATTTGGCACATTTTGATGGGTGATACGTGGAACCCCTCATAGGATGCCACATGTGATGATGACATCATCATGATGTCATCATGTGAATTACCATGAATTCCTAGGTCAGCGTCACATGGCAAGATCATATGTGGATAAGAAAAGATTTTAAGCAAGGTCATATGGTCACTGCTCCTTCATAATAGGGTGTTGGCAGGGGGAAAAGTAACAACTGCAATGATATTAGTATTTTCCCGATCATGGTCCTAATTAGACCCCTTTTCATTGAAAATTGTTGTATACTCTTCGGAAAAAAGGCTCCATTTCCTAATCTAACTTAAAAATAAACTGAAATAATGCTAAAATTAAATAGGATTAGGGAAAATATATGGCATAAATTAATATTTACAATTAACTACAAAAATATTCAAACTAATGGGTGTGTAAGTTGTATTTAGCCTGAGGGATCAAACGACAGTGAAGGTGGGAGGATGTGATATTCATTAGAAGATAATATTAAAAAAAAAATATCTGTTTGAATCTCGCTGGAATTTGGGTCGAGCTAATCACGCAAAATAATTTTGGGAAGACTCTCTTTCAAGAACATGGTATATATATTTTAAAGATTTTTTTATATATTAATTTGCATGGAATGCACTAAAATTAATTGAACTGAAAGAAGATCTATCTCGATAGCGAGAGAAAACTAAAATATTATCATTAGAATATCAATATTTACCATCAAACATGAAACATGAATAGATAACACTTTTTTTGTACTCGAATAATTTTGATAGCAAAAATATACTATAACATATCATAAAAATTGTTAACCAAAATATCCTAATATGCAATAGAAATAAATATGTAGATAAGTTGGAGGATGAGTACTAGAGGCATCAATTAAATAGTTAAAATTATTGTGTGATATCACATGCATAACCCAAGAACACTTTCAATTATGAAATTTGGTCTTAAAAAGTATTAAAATCAAAGTATAACTATAAAATCCAAGTTTTGAGTCTAAAAAATGTTCAATCCATACACCAACATAATGGGTCATATAAATACTAAACTAAAAATAGAATAATAACTGGTTTTTTTTAGCTAAAGGTAGAAAATCTCTAAGATTTTATTCAGAAAATAATAATGCTAAAATAAGATATGATCCTTATCAAAAATATATTTCTCTTGGAATGTGGTAGGCCATTTTAATATTCCTCTTCATCTTCAAAATATTTATCTTCAGTGGGAATAAAATTTAGAGCGGTTGCTTGGATTAAGGTTGCCCAATATGTGAAAAGTTGCGTTATTATAGAGAAATGAACTGGTTGAAAATGATCAATATTAACATGACATATGACTACTGTTATCACTGGAAAATCGGACAAGAAAAGATGACATTATTTAATGTCAGGCAGAAGGATTTACATGGCTAAGAGACATTAGAGAATATGAAGTCACCAACTTGGGGATCTGGGCTAGATTATTTACGAAAAAAGAATACCTTAGCCTATCGTGACTAAGAGGTTATCTCAGACACAGTTTTCTACCTTTTTGGATATGTGAGACTACCTACGAAAAGGGCCACAAACACACACTGATCCCCAGTGGAGTCACCAATTTGTTGTGTAGGTAAATCCCCTCTGCCGACATAGAGCCAATGGGTGCGGGGCTCAGTGTTAATTTCCTTTATCGGCACGAGGTCATAACAACCTACCAGCGCCAACCCAAAAGCATGTGTTTTTTATGGTATTTTCAAGGAAAATTCAATAGAGGAAATGTTCTCGTCATGGAAAGGGATGCAATGATACTTTTTGCAAGGCATGAAACTTCATGTAAGTCACAAAAATAGTCCTCCAATGTGTGGGATGGTAATTGTAGGGATGGTGACAAAATGCTGTGTAACAGATGCCCCCTAAAGCATGAGGTCTGAGAGAGAGGTAGGAGTGAAATTCTTTACGAGAATGCGTTCGAACAAAACACCGCTATCAGAAGACCTGCAAGTACAAATACAACTGATATATCTGATACATGAACATGTGGCATGGGCACAACCATCCATAATAGATTACATAAAAACATAGATTTGAGGTATGGACGCAGCCATACAGTAATAAGGGTAAACAAATAGACTCAGGTATGGTCTCAACCATACAATAAAAAGAGTCATGCATAAAGTCATGATAAACCACAATATCCTACAACCTAGATCTTATCAGACAAAACCCAGGGTTTTACCCTCCATCTCGACCCGAAAAAGTACAAATTCAAGCATGTGAATATGTGAGCTGAAGTAAAACATGCAAGAAAGTCACCTGATTATTATCCAATGATGAAATCTGTTAACATGCACGAGAGAATCCACCAATAATGACAATGGCTCTCAAGGTACAACAGGTACAATCCACATAACGTGAAAAGTGATCTGGCGTCAAACACCCGCAGAATCACTCGATCAAAGGCCGATGACATGGACCTGTCATCGAATGCGAAGAACTTGCCATTGAGGCATGCAAGCTCCAAGGTACCAGAAGGGATTCTCTAGATCAACTTCCTAGATAATGAGTTGAAGTTGACAGGAAGTGACCCAATGGAAGGAGGGCGATAATGTTTCCCACATCATTGAAATGAGAGAGAGGAACATGATGATAGTGAATGAGGACTAAACATAGGATTAGAGGGAGGTTGTAAACTACAATCGGAAACTTCTCTTGAACATATCAGTGACACGACTCCGGATTTGGCAGTATTTGACATCAAGGAATCTGAGGTCATGTTGACATGGAAAAAAGTAGATCAGAGGTCAAAATAGATTACCCAAACCCATGGAGGAAAAAATGATGAAATGACATGTCCCTAAACTAACATGAATGCAAATGAGTGTCATGTTCAAGAGCGACAGACTGCAAATACGACTGAGAACTGGTTTCATTCCTCAATTATTTTTGGAAAGCAAGCTTGAAGGGGATAGAATATGCTTGTTATATAAGTTTGTCCTTCAGAAAAATCCATCCTAGTACATTTTAAAAGCCCTAGGAAGGAGGAACTCGGTTACTTCATGGTGACGGTGCCCAATGTCATCTAGGGTTTAACAAGTTTTACAAAGGAAGAACTTGACATATTTTCATGTTTAGAGAGTTTGAAAAGAAGTAGAAAAGAAAAATCCAATAGTCCTTTTCATAGGTAGTATCATAGATCCGAAAAGGTAGAAAACTGTGTCTGAGAGAACCTCTTAGTCCTGATAGGCTAAGGTATTCCTTTTTTGTTGATTCTAAAGTTGGCGACTCCATTGGGGATCAGTGTGTGTTTTTTGTCTCATTTTTTGTTGAGATTTTACCTTGTCGAGTCGACTTTGGTCATTTGATTTCTTTTCTGCCTTTCTTGGCTTACTTGACTATCTTGGATCCTCCTTTTCAGCTCCAGAGTGTCAAGGTTGACCTCTGATGAGTGGCTTTCTCCTTTTACCATATTTTTTCGGCTTGGTTCATTTTTTCTTTGAACATTCGCACCAATTGGCGCTTTTTGCCTTTGTCACAGTTGCACCAACCCCTATTAGGTGTGGATTATAGCCTGACAATTGCGCCAAATCCTGTAGGATTTGGTTTGGCCTTCTTCCTGAGTCTTTGGTCAGTAGTTCTTGGATTTGGGTTCTTTCTTTGGTTTGAAATTGGTCTTTTGGTATTGTTTTGACTTTGTAGCCTCAGTATTCTCAACTGTTTGTCCATTGTCTCATAGGTGAAGTTTATAGCCTTAGGGTTTCTAGGTGTCTTTTGCTCACTGAGCCTTCTGGTTGAAGTTCGAGTCACTTTGATTTTTGTCATTTCAATTTGCTGGTCAATTGTGTTAGTATTTCTCGATTCTTTGTGTCTTTGGCTTGTTGGGTGATCACTTGCATTTTCATTTAACTCTCCATTTCATCACTTCGAGAATAGATCACATTGCTCATTTGGATCGTTTTTAAAGCCTTTTTTTTGCTTGGAAGAGTGCATCCTTCTTTTGAGAAAATGTTATGTTTGTATTGCATTTGAATTGTTCATTTTAGATCTCTACATTCGTAGTGCTAAAAAATAATGTTTGCTTTGATTTTTAGTGCAATAGTGCATTGTGTTCTTCATTCATCTAAAAAAAAAAAAATTGCATTCTTTCATTTGGATTGAAAATGAAAATTTATTTTGCATAACTAGCTCTTAGTGAACTAGGAAATAGTTTTTCGTTTCTCATTTGGTTGTATTACATGCATTAGTGAAATTCTTCTTGTGTTTTCATTGATTTTTGCTTTGTTGAATATCTCTATCCTTCTCTTAGTTAGCATTCATCGAACGGAAATGGTGTTATTTTGCATGTAGTGTGCATTTAGGAATTCAAGATCACATTTGGTAGGGCCTTGGAACTGAGACATAATTCAATATCAACCATAAAATTTATTCAATCAATCTAAGGAAGCATTGAAACCTAACATAAATATTTTAGAGGTCTAGGCTAGTGACGTGTTCTGGCATCATTAAACCTAGTAGCTATCATTCTCCACTTGAATTTATAGCACTAGCACGAACTTGTGCTCCCCGTAGCATCATGTAAATAAAGGGAGACACTCATAGGTTCAAATACTTTATCCATAGGAAGTTGAGTCTGTCACCCTGTAACTGTGATATACCGAACACAAAATTCAGGGAGACTACTTGCACATATGTCAACTCCTTGGTCATTTCTCTTTCATTTGGTCACCAAGGTGTATATGGGAGTTCACAGAAACTTGGTACACCCTCTTGCTTAGATTACCTGAGTAGTCATTTTGATATTTTCGTGACTCTATAAAAGTGAAAATATCATCTAGCTCTTGTCCTTTCACGCTTGTTTCAACTTGAAAGCGATAGAGTCACCTTTTTCCTATTTCTCGACTCTTAAAATATGAAATGATAGAGTTTTGTTTCAATGTATTTAAATTTTAACTGCCCATGAAATATTCCTGGTTAAAGTTATCTTCCTTAGTGTTCTGTTTTAAGGTTGTTTCCAATGGCAATGTTTTCAGAGTTCACCAACCAAGGAATCCCCTCCGAAGGAAATCCTGGTCCTTTTCCTACTTTTGGGAATGTTGGTGCTCCTTATATCGCAACATTATCCCTTCCTGGTTTAACTGTTGCTTTTCTTGTATGGTTATTATTGACCTCTGTAGTCTCGAGTACTTCTCCCTCTGTACAACCATCCCCTTCACCTAAACAACATCATGTTTATTCTAAGGTGGACCTCTCTCCTTATTCACTTATTTCTTTGTCCTCCTCTTCTACTTTGCCTTGTGAAAGTCTAGATTCTAGTAACAAGGTGGCTAAGAAGAAGAAGAAGAAGAAAAAGAAAAAGAAGAATTCATATCAGAGAGAGGCGAAATCTGTGGCTATTGCTCCTAAGACACCTTCCCTTAAGAAACCATCCAACCTTCCACAAAAAGTCAAATTCCCTTGCATCTTGTGCAAAGGTGACCATCTTCTTTGAGACTACCTTGAAATTCCCAAGGTACTTGAATTATGGTCTGATGGCCATCCGCTATTGCCTTTGGCTTCTCAAGAAGTCATATTGGTGGCACATCTTCGACTAGCCATGATAAGACTCATAATAAACATGGTAATATTACAAATACTTGTAATTTGTGTGAAGGAAATCATCCCATTCACATTTTTCCATACATGGAGGAAGCCATGAGAGTGTTGGACAACTATATTGTTTCTACACCCTGCCTTTCAGTTGGTTATCAAAATCTCTCTTCAAGTCCTCCACTAGTTGATTCAACAATTGATCAAGAGTCATCCTTGGTCGATTCCATTCCCTCAAAAATTCAAATTCACTAATCCATTCCAACCAACCATTGGTTGTGGTATCGGTCAATCTGATCTTGCCTATGGTTCACTAGGTCTTTTCTGTCAAGAGCGGATCTCATCCCCCTGATGTTCTTCTTATTTATTCAGACTCCTCGGACTTGGAGAAAGATCCTTCTGTCCCTGTGACTCAAGAAGTTTCTATTCCTGCTCCCAAGTTTGAGGTCTAGGAATATGCTTCTCTTACTCCGGTAACATCAAGGGATGACCATCTCAGTTCTATGGTACCCCCTCCAAGTAATTTGGTCGCTTCCTTTGATTGGAGTTGATTTGTGGGATATGACCTTCCTTCTTATGTGCCCTTTGAGATCACAGTATAGGCCTTCGATATGGTCATACCTAGCATGATTATAGATGAAGGCACATATATTAGTATTCTATCTTCAACTACTTGGAAAGATTTTGGTTCTCCACCAGTTGTGCCTATTACACAAAATCCGTTGGCATTTAACAGAGGAACTAGTCAACCGTTAGGGGTCCTTCTAGAGTGGCCTATTATTTTCGGAGGGAAAACCACCTATATAGATGTGATGGTGGTTAAAGGCCCCTTGGATTTCCACTTACTCTTGGGGTGTGACTATGCTTATGCCATGGGTGCACTTTTCTCTTCCCTCTTTTATGTGTTCTGTTTTCTGCATAAAGATCGGATCGTGACCATTGATTAGCTTTTTTTATTTGGTCTAGAGGTGGCAAATGGCCCACCATAATCCTTTCTGGGTCTTTAGCCGTCGGTTTTATCTTCCCCGCCACAGGTTAATTATGTGGCCACTTGTTTTTTGCCCTCATCCAGTGATAGTGCCATCGAGTACCATCTATGTTATGTGGAATTATGAATTACGGATAAATAATTCTTCCCTAGATAGGTGTTAATATAGAACAACAGGTCAAAGAATTTATGAATATCTTTCCTAACTGTAAATAGACACACAGAATTAAATATGAAACCTACTTGGGATCCAAGTGCTTCCAAAGTCTCCTTCTGTTGCTTTTGTTGTAGGTTCAAATTCCAGTGAGTTGTGAAAAATATTTCCTGCAAGAATGAACACTAAAAATCAAGAGATAGAAATAATACAAATGTCTATTCAAGTTATTTAGCTAAATCAATAGAGCATAAACCATATACATCAACTAAGAAATCATGATATTGAAAATCAAAGCTTATACAAATGCATATAGGGAAAAATAAGCAGTAATATTTATTAATGATAGAAGGGGAGGTTACAACCCAGTGATTGATTTGGTGTCACCATCTCGAGCAACATCCCAGCCTCATCACAATGTAGATATCTCCAGCAATATGTCACTCAAATCAATCTCCTCAATTGAAATTCCACTATCATTTCTCTAGACAAATTCTTCCTTTTCAAACACTAAGATATGTGCTTAATTTATAGAGGAGATGAAGGTAGTTTTACAGTCAATGACTTTATAATAATAGGAAAGGCATGTTCCCAATCTTATAGATGTCAAATGGACACATGGATTCAAAGTTTGACACATGTGAACTCTTCTAGAAGGCACTCGCCAAGTGGAGATTCCGGAACAATGCAGATTTCACTCCCATTGTCACCAACGTACGCTTGGATGTCGGGAAGTGCTTTGCAGAGTAGCCTTTCATAGGGCTACTTGCATATGCAACACACTTCGTCCCTTTGGAGGCAAAATTGATGAGCTCTCATATGATATATTATAAACTTCAAATCTTGGAAACCTTTGCAGATAAAAGTCTTGAATGATTTGTGTTGTTCTTTGTCTTAGGACATATAACAATTGAAATGATAAGGGATGATAGACCCTATTCATTGGTCCTGGAGATGATGCCCAGTTAACCAGGTCATTGGAAATGGTGCCCAAATTGACCTATAACAATTTCCCCTTAAAGCATGAAGTCAAAATAATAATAACAATATTTTGATTGAGATTCTTTACACTATGATGGGCTGGAGATGAAGTGGATTGGCGACTTGCATCAATATTACAATACATTACATCATGATATATCCTCTTGATCATAATTTTTTAGGGTAGGCATTCCCATGTCCAACACATAAACAATCTAATAACATGTACATAATTTAGAAAGTCGTCTACATTGGAATGTTGCCCAGTATAGACATACCTATAGATATAGGCCCATGTTCAAATGATGATATATATGTAAGGTCACTGTACAGATGATATGTACAACAATCCTAAAATCATAGCCGGATGGCTGAAAATAGATCCGGGGTCTTCTTATCTCATTCACTCGACCATTCGGGTACAATTCTAGCCATGCGAATATATGATTTGTAGTCAGACATGCAAAGACATCGTTTTATTACCAGCTAATGATGTGAGCTGTTAACAAAAGTGAGAGAACCACCATTGATTTCAATGGTCCTCAAGGTATTGCAGTACATTTCGTAAGGCATGAATAGATGATTTGATGTCGAACGACAAGAAAAATATTTCGATCAAAAGTTTAGAAGCGAGGATCTTGTCGATGCTGTAACAAGCCTCATGGCACTGGAATATGATGTTTCTAAGTGAACTTCCTGGATAATGATTTTGTTGTTGAAAATAAGTCACCTTATTGTGAAATGGGAGTTAATGATTCCAGAGACAAAGGTATGAATTGATATAGAAATGTTCAGGGATGACAGTCATGAGAATGAAGGTTTACGAGTATTACAAAAGGATGAGCTATTCATTGGATGACTTCTCTTGAACATATCAGTGACACTGAGATGAGTTGGCAGCATTGACCCAAAACTGAAGTGAAGGTATGATGATCCATAGGTGTGAATGATCCATCAAGATTATTACCCAACCCAAACAGTTACGGACATGGAGTGAAGGAAGTGTCATGTTGAAGAGCGATTTGCTACCATAAAGAATTCTCCTCACTTTTCCCAAATTTTTCCCGGTCATTTGTCGACTAATACTTTTTTTTTTATTTTCACAAGCTTGAGGAGGATAACATTTTCTTGATCTATAATTCAACCCTTCGGGCGAATAAAGTACCGATATTTAATAATTTAACGAGTCTAGAGATGAATGAAACTCGATTTTTTCCATGAACGACAAGCCTGTCGCTATTTTATGTTTTAACGAGCTTAACGACAGTGATAGCCAGCTCCTTTTTCATATTTAGAGATTTTTAAAAAGAGGACGAAAGAAAACTCCATAAGTAATTTTTCGTAAAGTTGTCGCTCAGATCCGAAAAAGTGTAAAATAATATTTGAGAGAACATGTTTAGTCATGTTTGACCAAGGTATTCTTTTTTCATAAATAATCTATCTCAGTATGGAAAAGGGTTAAACTTATACTAAGTAGATATCAATTCATTTACTTTTACGAGCTCGAAAAGACAAGTGCTCGGAAATATTTTCACATTATCGGATTCTGAAAAGAGCTGAAAGAAGACTCTAGGGGTTCCTTCTTCGTTGTTATCGAAGCTCGAAAAAGAGATAAAAGTGTGCTTCAATTCCTTTTTCATTTTTAACAAAGCTCAAAAAATAAGGAGAAAAAGTATGCTTTGTGTTCAAATAATTCTTAAAATAAATATGCACGACTAATCAGTTCATTAGTTGTAAGACCAGTTCATAACAACATCAAATGGATTAAAAATACCCGTTTCATGATTAAAAACATAATAAAACCATAGTCATAGCAATAAATTTAATTTGAAAATAATTAAATGACTATTAAAAGTAGTTTTACTATTCATTTTTACCATTCCATAGTTACCATTTGCATTTTGGAGCTCTGAACGTGATTTTGTGCCCAAACTTCAGCTGTTGATTGCGATCGTTTCTATGGATGGATTTCATATCCGTTTGATGTAGGTTAGTGATATGAACCTTCTCTTTCCTTTAGTAATCAATTTGTTTCCAACTTCTGCAATTTTTTAGGTTTTTGGGGTCCCTACGGTAAATTCTACCCAAAACGAGGGCAACGCACCGCTGAATGTTGGGAAGTGATTTGCAGAGAAACCTTGCATAGGGCTACCTACATATGCAACGCACTTAGTCCCTTTAGAGGTAGATTTGATGAGATCTCATATGATATATTATAAAATTCAAATCTTGGAAACCTTTCAGATGAAAGTCTTGAATGATTTGTCTTGTTCTTTGTCTTAGGGCATATAACAACTGAAATGATAGGGGATGATAGACCCTATTCATTGGTCCTAGAGATGATGCCCAGTTAACCAGGTCATTGGGAATGGTGCCCAAATTGACCTATAACAATCTAATGGGGTATTTGATCGCGATTTCCAAGATGTTTTTCTCCCATCAGATTCAAACCTCTTGGAAGCCATGACCTCTTATGCGTTATGCTAAAAGTTCGTTGGAGCCTAGTTCATTTTCTTGTGTCAAGATCCTTAAAAAATAAAGCAAGGTTCTAAGAGGATGGTCTATCTTCTATGTCAACCTCGTTAAAAAATGAACTAGGTCATGAGGATAGTTCTTTTAATGTGTCAAACTTGTTAAAACAATGAAACACATTTTTTTTTAATTCGAGTCTTTGATTAGATCTCGTAAGATCCTAGTCGAGTCTTTCTCTAATCTTGTGTTTTGAACCTTCAATCCATCCGATTTTCATTCATTGCATCTAGACTGAAGCTTGGGGGGAATGTACCTCAAATTAAGTCACGGTGCTGGGGGCATTCCCGTGTTTCAAGCATAGTTTATCTTTGTTTCAAGCTTGTGTAAAATGAAACCAACTTCAAGTAGAGTTTCCTGATTTCAAGCTTGTGTAAAAATGAAACCATTATTATTTTACCTCTCGTGATGGCTATATTATCAACCTGTTTTGTCATATGAACCTTGGTTTTCACATTCCACCGTCACCATCTGCTTAGCCGATCATACGCCTTCACTTGATTGTTTTACCCATTCTCGAGGAACATCTGCAACAGTGGTTTTGTTAGCTAGCGTCTTTACCTTTACTTGTTCTGAACAGTTCCACCATCACTAGAACCAGTTGCTACCCTTAATACCACTCATTCCTCTAGGAGGAGTCAACTTTCAGCTCTTTTCTGACTCTCTAAACATGAAAATATTGTTGAGACTCTTGTCATTTTGAACTCATTAAATGGCTGCGAAACGATATCTACCTAGTATATTTTTACCCTTTTTTTGGGCTAGGATATTATTTACGAAAAATGAATACCTTAGCCTATAATGACTAATAGGTTCTCTCAGACACATTTTTCTACCTTTTTGGATATTTGAGAATACCTACGAAAAGGGACTATTGGAGTTTTATTTTCCTCTTCTTTTTAAACTCTCTAAACTTGAAAATATGTCGAGTTCTTACTTTGTCAGACTTGTTAAACCCTAAATGAAATCGGAGATCGTCACCATGACGTAACTGAGTTCCTCCTTCCTAGGGCTCGTAAAATGTACTAGGATGGATTTTTCCGAAGGAAAAACTTACATGACAAGAATATGCTATCCCCTTCAAGCTTGTTTTCCAAGAATAATTGGGGTACTCTCCAAAAATGGATGGGGAAGAATGAAACCAGTTGTTAGTCATGTCAGCAGTATGTTGCTCTTGAACATGACACTCATCTGCATTCGTGTCGGGTTGGGGACATCTCATTTGGTCATTTTTTCGTCCATGGGTTTGGGTAATTTCTTTTGACTTCTCATTTTTTCTTTGCCACGTCATCATGACCTCAGATCCCTTGATGTCAAATACTGCCAAATCAAGATTCGTGTCACTGATATGTTCAAGAGAAGTTTCTGACTGCACTTTTCAACCTCCCTCTGATACTCTTTTCAGTCCTGATTCACTATCATCATGTTCCTCTGTCTCATGTTGATGATGTGGGAAACATCATGGCCCTCCCTTGACTGGGTCACTTCCTGTTGATTTCAGCTCATTATCTAGGAATTTCATATAGAGACTCCCTTTCGGTACCTTGGATCTTGCATGCCTTAATGGCAAGTTCTTCGCATTCGACGACAGGTCCACATCATTGGCCTTCGATCGAGTGACTTTGCGGGTGTTTGACACCAGATCACTGTTCACATTCTATGGATTGTACCTATTGTACTTTGAGAGCCATTGTCATTATTGGTGGTTTCTCTTGTGCTTGTTAATAGCTTTCATCATTGGCTGAATCAGGTGACTTTTTTGCATGTTTGACTTCATCTCACATAATTGCATGCTTGAATTTGTACTTGTTCGGGTCGAGATGGAACACAAAACCATGGGTTTTGGCTGATAAGATCTATGCTGCAGGATATTTTGATTTATCATGACTTTATGCACGAATCTTTTGATTGGATGGTTGTGACCATACTTGAGTCTATTAATTGATCCTAATTGCTGGATGGTTGCACCCATACCTCAGATCTCAGTTTTTATGTACTCTATTATGGATGGCTGCACCCATGCCACATGTTCATGTATAAGAGATATAAGTTGTATTTGTACTTGCAGGTCTTCCAACAATGGTGTTTGGTTCAAACATTTTCTCATAAATAATTTCACTCCTCCCTCTCTCTTGGACCTCATGCTTTAAGGGGAATCTGCTACAAAAATTTTTGTCACCGTCCCTGAAATCCCCATCCCACACATTGGAGGACTATTTCTGTGACTTATATGAAGTTTCATGCCTTGCAAAAAGTATCATTGCATCCCTTTCCATGAGGAGAACATTTCCTCTATTGACTTTTCCTTGAATAGACCATCAAAAACACATGCTTTTGGGTTGGCTTTGGTAGTCTATTATGGCCTCGCACATATAAAGGAAATTAACATTGGGCCCCATGCCCATTGGCTCTTTGTCCCAGTGAGATGCCCGTGCTAAGCTGTTTTTGGAATTTTTTTTAAATATAGAGGTGAAGTTTCCATGCTAACTACTTCGTGAGCGAGTCAGCTTGGGTTATTCGACTGCATAACCACGAACTCCTTCGTTTGGCCTCTTGTTTCCACCTTTTGGGGGAACCTCCCAAAGGATAAGGCCTCCCTTCCACCATTTTAGGGATCCCAACCTCCTCCTCTCCCTCTATAAATAAACCTCTCTCACATTGATGCAGCTAGCTGAAGAGGAATTGTTGTACATTTTGCTAAAATAGTCTATAGCTAGTGAGATAGAGTAGAGAGAGATACCCTTTTCGAGAGAGAGCTTAGTATTTTTCCTTGCCACTATTATAAGTCAATTTAGGAACCATTCCCAATGACTTGGTTAACTAGAAATCATCTCCAGGACCAATGGATAGGGTCTATAATCCCCTATCATTTCAGTTGTTATATGCCTTAAGACAAAGAATAAGAAAAATCATTCAAGACTTTCATCTGCAAAGGTTTCCAAGATTTGAAGTTTATAATATATCATATGAGAGCTCATCTACACTGCCTCTAAAGGGACTAAGTGCATTGCATATGCAGGTAGCCCCACACAAGGCTGCTTTTCAAAACACTTCCCGACACTCATAGGTGCGTTGGTCACATTGGGAGTGGAATTCTCATTGTTCCGGAATCTCCACTTGGCCATTGCCTTATAGAAGAGTTCACATGTGTCAAAATTAAAATCCATGTGTCCATTTAACATATACAATATTTGGAACATGTCTTGCCTATTATTGGAAAGTCATTGATTGTAAAACTACCTTCAACTCCTATGTAAATTGAGCACAGATCTTAGTGTTTGAGAAGGAAGAATTTGAGTAGAGAAAAGCTGGTGGAATTTCAATTGAGGAGTTGATTTGAGTGACATATTGCTAGAGATATCTGCATTGTGATGAGGCTAGGATTTTGCTAGAGATGGTGACACTAAATCAATCACTGGGTTGTAACCTCCCCTTCTATCGTTAATAAATATTACTACTTATTTTTCCCTATATGAATCTGTATAAGCTTTTATTTTCCATATCATGATTTCTTATTTGAAGTATATGGTTTAAGCTTTATTGATTTAGCTAAATAACTTGAATATACATCTGTATTATTACTATCTCTCGCTATTTAGTGTTCATTCTTGTAGGAAATATTTTGCACAACCGACTAGAATTCGAAGCTATAGGAAAAGCAACAGAAGGAGACTTTGGAAGCGCTTGGGCTCCAAGTAAGCTTCTTGTTTCATTCTTTGTGTCTATTTACAGTTAGGAAAGACAGTCGTAAATTATTTGGCCTGTTTTTGTAGATAAGCACCTCTCTAGGGAAGAATGATTTATCAATAATTCATAATTCCGCATGTTATCCACCTATAAAAATTTGTCATATCAAGGCTAAAAATTTCTTGTAGCCTTCAAGAAAAAAATTTATGGCCAAATTATAAGTTCTTAAATTCTTATGAAGATAACTAATATTTTAGTTAATATTCACTGTTGTTTCCCTCATAAACCTGAAAAATATGTTGTTTGCCTAAAGAAGACTGCTGAAAGAACCCATTTTTCCCCTTCATTTTACCCCTCCCTTCACCCATAAATAACCCCATTTTTACCCCTTATTTATTTCAAAAAATTCCTCTATAAGCCTCATTTAAACTTCAAATTCACTTCAATACCCTTTTAAAACCATTTTGTCTCCTTCCATTTGGTTAAAAAAACCCCTTTTTCCTCTATTGGAACCCTCAATTTGCCTCAGAAACTCTGTTTTTAAGCCTAAAAATAGTCTTTTTCCATTACAAAGGATTTTAGCCCCCGAGGGCTTAACTACTATAACCCCCCACCTCATGAGATATTAAGCCTCACAACCAGGTGCTTAAAGGGTCTAAAACCCCATTGTAATCCCTCATTTCCTTATTTTCCTTTGTATTTCTGTAAAACCCGACTTTCCTTCGTATTTCAATAAAACCCGACATTTCAAATTTTAAATGAATATCAACCTTCGATTTAAACCGATCAAAGATCATCGAATTATTGCATTGCACAAATAAATCCCATCACAAATAATCATATAACCCTTTTTTCTTGGTTCTTTCCTTTTCTCTGATGCAATCCTGTGATCGTTTCTCCATCGTTGATCTGATCCATCATGCCCAGATCTGACAGTCCCTATCACTCCATTCTCCAAACCCGTTGTTTTGCCTTTTGCCTTCATGATTAAATCTCCACCGTTGATCTCTAAAAATGATTTGACGGTCAGCGCTTAATATCGCACCGTAAAAACAAAAGACCTAGTGTTGCGGCCTCTTTCCTTTTTTCCGATGCGATAAAATATCCACCGTTGATATCTCTTAGATCTAACGGCCCGTGCTCAATCACATTGGTGCATTCCATTGTCACTCTTCTTTTTCATCCCGTCGATCGCGATCCTGCGATCAAATCTCCGCCGTTGATCTTCTCTGATCTGACGGTCCACATTACTCCCGCTCTTCAAACTCCTCCCTTTTTTTTTTCTCCCCCATCGATAGATCTTGACCATTTATTTCCATAATCCAATGGCCAGGATCTAAATCGCCACTGAACCTACCCACCTTTTCCGCTCATGCATCTTGCCCTCCATCGTGTGCAATCCGCACCGTTGGATCTACACCCCTTCATTCGACGGTCGAAATCCCTTTTCGCGTTTTTTCTGCACATGAAGTTTAACAACAAAAAATTACGTGATAAAATTGGTTTTTGAGGGGACACGTGTCAGCAGGTTTGTGATATTGTGTTTTTTTGGGAAAATTTTAAAACCGCTCTATTGTCGTGTGAAAACCACTCTAGTTTTCCACCAAACCACTCTTCCCCGCAGCATTGGATTTTCAGTTTTTAATCTTGGCCGTTGATTATTAGAATCAAATGGCTCTTCTAAAATTTCCCCACCAAGCCATCGCCTATCTCCTCTGCTCCCAAACACCCTGTTCAAAGAATCCCGACCGTTGATCATTCTAGATCAACGGCTCTCATTCATCCTGCGTCCGAACTTAATTTCAACCCCATTTCACTTCCGCCATAGGGTTTTCCCCTTTTTATTACATTTTCTTCCATTTCATTATAATGTTACCCCCTCCGCATTATAAACTCCTAGATTGATCTCAGCCATTGATCAACTTAGATCAATGACCTAGACTTAATCTGACCCTCATCCATCCGACCGCCTCCCCATTGAAATTTATCGAGCAATATCAATCATCGGTTGATTTGGATCGAAAGCCACAATTTATTATCACCTCCAAAACAACCTCTAACCTATTTTAACCGGTTTTTCTTAATTTTGTTCATTTTTTGAAGGTTTTAAAGCTTTTCCACAATTTTTTAAATGAAATCGAGAGCCAGGGATGGCGATCCCTCAGGCCACTATTCATGAAGAAGATCAATTTGCAGGGTTTTACCTATGATTTATCTATGCCTCATGAGCACTGATAACATTATAAAACCCTCTGCGCGCCTGCAAAAACAACAAAAACACAGTGAACCTTAATTATACATAGAGTATCAGTGTCAAAGGGTGAGATCAAAGTAGAAATCAATGTTTAGAGGTTATAAACACAATTTTGAGGGATTTAGGAAAAAATTCGACTATCAAAGGCCTAATCCACACAGTTAAAGATAGAATGAAGTCCCGAAGAAAAATATTAAGCCTAATCAGGCCTAAAATACAAATCTAAAGTAAATTAAAAGTGTTTTTAGGGAAAGACAAGGAAATATATCAGTCCGAGAAGCCTCCACTGCCACATCAGAGGCTAATTGAACCCTCTCCAGCTACCAAAAGCCACCTACAGTCTCAAAGAAATCAAAGAAGGAAAATTTGTTGCCTCAGTCAGTGATATTTTGCCTAAAAGACAGCTAGATTTATTGCTAACTTGCCTCAAGGGTTTTTAAGTCAACAAAATCTGCCCAGTATGCATAATACTTAATGAAAATCAATTAATACAGAGGAAATATCAGAAAGCTTCTCCTTTGAGCCCCTCAAAGGCCGAGAAGCATTTAACTGTATTAATTGAGCCTAGGGATATTTTCTCTCATTCGACCTCCTCATTTCTTCTATAAATACTTATGTAGAAGATGAGATAAGGGTTGGTCACTGCATATCTATTACCTGTAAATAGTTTTCTGAAGCTGCTCTAAGCACTGCTTGTAATTGAAGATACCTAAGTTGATACGAGAAGTTTGAAGCTATAGAGAACCACTGGACTTGATGATTGTAACTCGTTTGAACATCAAATACAAACTGATTTAAGGGATTCTGGTCTATGTCAATAGTGATGTGTTTCTTATTGTTAATTGTTATTTTTTTTTTTCCATTTTATCCACTTTCTCTGATAAAGAAAAACAAATATAGAGCTAGGATTTACTCTTACAAGTACCCTACTCTCACTGATAAGATTTATCTTTATGTTTTCCTCCAATTGTGTATTTGAGAATGATTTAATACAGTCCAAGCAGTTAAGGAATTTTGGTGTTCCCACGTCTTATTGTCTAAACTTTAAACATTGTTCTTGAATGTTATTTTCATTACTTGCTAAGTAGAGTTGGACTAGGAATGTTTATGGTTTTCCCTGTCTTCTATTTTTCCTCCAAAGGTTGTTTGAAAGTTTCCCTTAAGAGTATGTTGAAAGTAGGATAGGTTCAAAGTCCTTACCTGATCTTAGACTACTTTTTTATGTTTATCTTGAATGTTTTCCTTTTGAATATGATGAAATCAAGATAGGTTCAAAGTCCTTATTTGATCTTAAGCTATTCTAAATTTTTTAAATGTTTTCTATTGAAATTGCATCAAAAGCGGGCTATTTTCAAAGTACTTACCTGATCTTAGATTAGTTTTATGTCTTTCCTTAAGTGCATGCCAAAATCAAGATAGTTTCAAAGTACTTACTTGATCTTAGGCTACTCTTTGTTCCTTCATTTGTTTTTTCTCCATCTCTTATTGTTTTCATTCCATAAAATCAACTTAAAGAGATCCTTTGACATAGACGACTTGCCCCATGGACCACTCTTAAACCTTGTCGTTTCAATTAAATCCTATTATGACTCCATAGCCCAATGGATTGAAGCTGCTTCTTGCCTATCTTGTTAGCTGAATCACTCTTTCACTTTCATACACCTTCACCCTTCATTTATACTTCCTTCACCTTCATTATATCTTTTCCCAACCAAAACCAAACAAAACCTTTTTCTTCATAACTAGCCTAATATCACATTTCAAACCTTAAAAGATAAATCAATGTTTGCACTTATAGATAGATCCCTCTCTGGATTCAGGAGGGCTAGATCCTAGAATCCAAAAGTGGTTCAGATGTTGTCTCTGTAGCTTTAGTCTTACCAATCTGCTAAAAATACAGAGACCTAACATTTCTAGCGACTACGCTGGGGATTTCTGAGTAAAATCCTTAAAACAAAACACTTAGTGTTCGATGCAGTATTAGTAGCTCTCTTCAAGCACTGCCAATCATGTTGGTAATCATGATAGGACTTATTTGAATCAGTGACAAACTAAGTAACCCTTAGGATTCTCATAGAAACTTATCAAACCTTGAAGGAATCAGCTAGCTAAGCCATAAGAGTAAAATTTCTATGTCTCATCACCTTATCTAAGTGTTGGAACATATTTAGGACACTCTTAGAACTCATAGGACTGAAAAAACTCAGAGAACCCAAAAATATATTTCAGATTGGTTTCAAATAAACATGGTGGTGGACCATAAAACATTTTACCTCCAAAAGAGCTAAAAATTTCCACTTGGTGACTCCACAATCCTAAACAGACCTTAAGAATCCACTGGGAAACCCATTATCATCATAACATCATTTAAAATCAGTTAAGAATACTTTAAGGATTAAAGTTTTCTTGTTTAAAGATCAGTTAGCCTCCTAAAGATTGTCATATTTGGTTAAACTTTTCTTGTAAGTTGGATCTGAAAAACATAGCACGGTGGCTTCTAGAAGAGTTCATACTATAGCCGATCCCGACCCAAATCCTCCTGAGATAGTTGATAATCAAGAAAGAATTCTTAGGAAATATCCTAAGTCCCAAGCTTCAACTATTGTTATATCACTCCATAGAGCTAATTATGTCCCTGAAAACCTTACAACTCTACAAGATTCACAAGTTGACTTAAGAAACCCATTCAGAACTAGGTCACTTGATGATATAGATCAAATAGATTTAGAGCCTTCACTTTCATTCCAAGATAGACGTGAAAATCCTGGTAGCAGAGAAACTACTCCACCTGATTCACATTTCCTTCATAATTTTGGTTCCTCTCATCCTAGATCTGCTCAACAATCTCTTGCTGGTCCATCCACTTCTGTTATCCACACATCCACTATTCAAACTACACCATTCCATCAACCTCCTCCACTTGTAAACCCCCCACTTTTTCCACAACCTCCTATCATGGCAACATGGTATGCTCCCCTAGTCCTTCCTTTACCTCTAGTCAATCTTCCACAGGAATATCAGTCCAAGATACCATTATATGATGCCAGTGGTGCTACTGCTACTTCACAACATGTGGACAAGATGAATGACTACTTTGATAGAAAGAGATTGATGATGAAACTATCAAACTTAGGTTATTTTCTCAAAGTATGGGGGGAGAAGCAATAAAATGGTTTAAAGGCTTAACCCCTCACAATATTAATGATCTCCAAGCCCTTCATCAGTTTTTCCTGAACAAGTGGGAAGTTAAGAAAAACCCTCTCCAAATACTTTCAGACTAAAAGAATCTCCAAAGAAACACTGGGGAAATTGTTCAAGCTTATTGCACTAGGTTCAATAGTGTTTATAATGCTCTTCCCCCAGACTTAAAACCTCCACAAGGCTCAGCCTTGAACAAGTTTCCTAAAGGATTTGATCCTGAAATGGCTTATCATCTTAGAGAAAGAGACCCTCTGACTTTAGAAGATATGCAAAAAGGAGATCTTGCTATGGAAGTTAATTTAATGGAGAAAAGAGCAACAATGAGGAATGAGGAGAAAGTGTCCTTTAGAGAGGAATCTACACCTTCCACATCTAGCTCAAAGATGGAAAGAATGATGGAGGAGATGATGAAAAAGATGAGCATACTTGAGAGAGCACAAGCAAGTCAAAATCAATCAGCTCCTCAAAACAGAAACCAATCTCAAAACCAAAATCAGAATTTCAAGAGAAATCAGCCTCAAAACAAACCAAGAGACCCTGACCAGGAGATTATACCTCCTTTTCATCAAAATTATTTGAGTGAGGTTGAAGAAACAATATAAAAAATAGAGGAAGATGACATAAACATGTTGGGAGTAGACAATGATGATTTTGAAGTTCATTACAATAGGAAACAAGGTCTATACACACCCTATGATGATAAAAGAGAAGAAGATGAATTTTACAATCAAGGATTGGAAAATGTCATCATAGAAACCCCAAAAGAATATGACCTTAGGAATAAAATCAATCAGGAAACTCCCAAGACTAAGACCTCTAAAAATTCTGCAAAAAATAGCGCTGTGAATAAACCCAAAGTCAAAAAACAGAAAGACAATACAGTGGCTGGAAATTCTGATAAAAACAAAGAAAAAGGCACTCAAATTAATGAAAAACAGAGTGCGGACCTTAGAAGCATTAGCACCTCAGCTAGTGATCCTATTAAAACAATTTTGACCATTGTAAATAGAGGAAATCAGCAAGCTGATTTTTCTGATAGAATGGTGGTTAATAAGGCTGAAACAAATATTGTAAAAAATCGGATGCCTTTCAGTTTGGAACAAGAAATTGCCAAGATCAAAATCCCTGTCCCCCTTATGGAATTAGTCACCCAAGATGTATATAGATCACAAATTTTGAAGGCTTTTAACATAGAAGATAATAGTGACACTGTCAATCTTAATGATGACCAACCAGAGCTCATATTTGGTCCTAATATTGAGGGTAGATATCAAGAAGGACCAGTTCCTCATTTTTATGTTAGTTTAAAGATTCACGGCAAAATTTTACACAACGCTATGCATGATTCAGGGGCCTCTCATAACTTAATGACCAAAGCTGTAATGGAGAGCCTAGGCCTTGAAATCACTAGACCATATAAAGATCTTTACTCCTTTGACTCAAGAAGAGTGAAATGTTTAGGTTTGATCAAATACCTCTGTGTGAACTTAGCACAAATTCCAGCCAAGTGTTTAGTAATGGATATTGTAGTGGCTGATGTACCCTCCAAGTATGGTATGTTGTTATCAAGATCGTGGGGATCTAAGTTACAAGGAATAATGCAAATGGGTATGAGATATGCTACCATCCCTATTTTTAATCAAACTAGAAGACTTTATAGGGAATCTCATATGCAATACATGGTTACCAGCTAAGAGAGACGACAAAACTCTCCTCTTTATTCATTTATCCTTTTCAATGATGAAACATTCAGTGAGTAGGAACCTTAACTGAATTAGTGGTAGTTATAGAAAAAGAGGAAGACAAGACAGAAGTCTTAAAACAGTTTGCCAAATCTGAAAATCACAACAAACAAATCACAGGTCTAGAGTTGCAAGTCAGTCATCCATTGCTTTTCAACCTTGAGATTCAAGAGAAGAGTCCTGTTGTGACCAGCAACAACCCCCCTTTTTATTTAATATTAGTAATAATACTAATTAAATGGGGACCCTTGGTTAAAAAATCCAAAAAAATCAATTAGGATTTGTTTTCCTTTTCAAATAAAACTTTATACCATAAAATTAGGAAAATCCCTTAGAGAAAACCTTAAGAAACACTTAAGTTTATGATAGATCACGATAAAATTGTTCTTCAAACAATATAGCGCATCCATCGCAAATAATATATATATTTTGCAAAACTAAAATTGCGATTTTAGGATATTGCGATAACGCGATCCAAAAAATCCTATACAATAACATATTGGTTGCAGATCGCATAACATAGAAAAAAGAAATGTTAAAACGAATACTTTTTGCGCTATTTGCATATTTGCGCTTTTGTGCTATTTTCAATATTGTGATTTGCGCTTTTGCGCTATTTTACAATTTGCGCTTTTGCGCTATTTACAAAATTGTGATGGTTACATTTTGCGATATTACGATATTGCGATATTGCGCAGCAAATCGCAGATCGCAACGTCGCAGATTCATAAAAGCACGTTGTTCAAAGAAAATCTTTCCATAAATCAATATCTGTTTTGCACCTTAATGATTGGATTAAATGAATGGATTTTCAATTAATGGTAAATGAGATTTTGTTTTGATCGAAAGGTCGTTTCACGTTATAATAATATATTTCATCCGCCTTCGCATTTAAAACTATCTCATCACCTTTCTTATGCCATTACTCTCATTTAGCTCATAAAACGCAGGCACGAAGGAGCGAACGTCTATACAAAGCGTTCACAGAACATTATGGGTAAGAAAGAGAAGAGCTCAAATTCTGAAAATGGAGAAATGGCTTCATTTTATACAGACACCGCTTGCAATAAGGATGTCGGTGTAACCACCTGGGAAGGAATGTATAATTTGCTCGAAGAAGAAAATCCTGTGGTGATGAAAGTTGCGGCTACAGCAGGTTCCAGTAATTCATCTGAGGCAACCCTCAAAGAACTGGCTTGTTCATTTCTGCATAGGATAGCGGCAAGGCCGAGGATTCTCCCATATACGGACATGGTGAAATGGGTGCTGGACAACACCGATATTTCAGACTGGAAATTTAGAACTCCATCTCAAGAGCTAATCAGGTCATTCACCAAGGAAGATTTGAGGCTGACGTATAAGTTTCCGGAACCTCAGGCGACTTATAATAAGCAATTTATGGAAGAGTTTACCACAGAGCATGCAAATTTGTCAGAATGCACACAAGAGTGGACCAAAAGAGATGAGCCGTTGAAGAAAAACAAACACGGTATGTACGATCTTGGTTCACTTACCTCTCCTTATTGTTTCTTGCTGCCATGTTGTCACGAGGCTTTTGGGAAACGACAATAAATATGATCTTGCCTGAATGGCTCCCTTTGTTGAATGCTGTCGTTAATTCTACAATTGTAGATTGGGCCAAAATCTTGTCTCGATAATTTAACCACATGTAAAAGAACGTGGTCGACGCGTTTCGAACCAACCAGTGTGGTTCATCATCGGGACTATGAGAGATCAGATCCAGACATTAAGTATAAATAGATGTAGAAATGGCTCAACTAGCCATTAGGATAACGGCTAGTTTGACTAAGAAAAAGTAAATATTCCATTATTTATTTATTTAATTGATTAATTAATTTCTATTTCTTTATTTATTATTATTATTTTAATAAATTTTTACAACCTTTAATATATTTAAACATCTAATTGACCAATTCAATAATATAATGGTAAATAATTTAACCAATCTTGGTGCATATATGTAAATTTTTTTTATATAATAATCAATTATTATTAATAATTAATAAATACATTTAATTCTTATCCATGTAATTTAACAACGTATCAATTCAATAGTCAAACAAAGAGTCAAACCAAATATAGAGAACAATAAATAAATAAAAATACAAAATAAAATAAAATAAAATATAAATATAAATAAATATAAATAAATAAATAATAAATAATAAATCATAAATGAAATAAATAAATAAATAAATAAATAAAAACAAAAATAAAATACAAATTAATAAAAATAGATTTTTTTTTTTTTTTTTTTATTATTATTATTATTTTAAATAAATAAAGTATAAAAAATAAATAAATAAAATTAATTAATTAAATAAATAAATATAAATATAAACATAAATAAATAAGTTAAAATTTTTTAATAAAAATAAATAAAAAAAATAAAGTATAAATAAATAAATAAATATAATTAATTAATTAAAGAAATAAATAAAAATAAAAATAAATAAATAAATAAATACATAAATAAATAAATCAAGAATATAAAGCAGGAATCTAGCACCTGCTGATATTCCAACCGTCGTCTCTATTGAGATTAACGGGTCGTTTTTCAATTTCAATAGCCTCTCTCAACTTACGATGATGGAAATGGTCGATTCTAGCAATGACCTTAGCATCTTCTATGCAAATATGATGGTTAGTCTTTTCTGCATGATCAGCTAAGGCGGACGAGCGAGATCTTCTATGCTTGATATCAGCAGCATGCTCACAGATCCTTTGATTAATAGACCGACCCGTCTCACCAATGTAAGGAGTCCCACAGGAACATGGAATGATGTAGACACCTTTTCCATCCCTGGGGTCAATCGGATCTTTAACCGATTTTAGAGAACTACGAATTGTATTAAGAGGCTTGAAATAAGAGGATACCTTATGCTTTTTAAGGATTTTAGAAATCTTATCAGTGGTACCTTGGATGAACGGAAGGCTGACACTGCCATACCATTCACCTGGTTCTTTTTTATTTTTATTCTTAAAAGAAGGACCTTTCTCCGCTTTGAGGAAAGCTTTGAGGCCCTGCGACAAACTATAACCATTATTACAAAAGACATTCAACAAATGGATCTTTTCCTTCTCAAGGTGAGACTCATCAGAGATTCTCAGCGCCCTCGTGGCTAAGGTGCTAAGGACGCCTAATTTCTGAGCAGGGAAATGGTGGGAGCTAGCAAGAAGATACTGCTCAGTATGAGTTTTCTTTCGAAAAACTTGATGGGAGAAAGAACCATCATCATTCCTAGAGATAAGGACATCAAGGAAAGGAAGGCTACCATCCACCTCATGTTCCATGGTGAATTTTATGGAACTCGATTGGCTATTCAGATGAAGGAAAAATTGATCTAACTTATCTTTACCATGAGGACAGATAACACAAGTATCATCAACAAACCTTTTCCATAACTTTGGCTGGAAAAGAGCTGAGGAAAGAGCCCTAGATTCAAAGTCCTCCATAAACAGATTCGCAACAATCGGGGAAAGCGGAGAACCCATGGCAACACCGCAAGTTTGCTCATAGAATTCACCTTCAAAACTAAAGAAAGTGGAGGTTAAACAAAGTTTTACTAAAGGGGCAGTGTCTGGATCAGTAATGCGATTAATAACGTCAACAGCCTCATTGATGGGGATATTGGTGTAAAGTGAAACAACATCAAAACTAACAAATCTATCATCAATATCCAACTTAACTTCCTTCAAATCCTTGACAAAAGAGTAGGAATCTTTAACAAAAGATTCTGTACGACCAACGAGGGGCTTAAGCTTAAGGGCTAAAAACTTGGCGAGAAGGTAAGTCGGACTCCCAATTGTATTAACAATAGGTCTGAGGGGAGCACCATCCTTATGGATTTTTGGAAGACCATAGATTCTTGGAGTAAGGGGGTTGCTCCTTATGATTGTCTAATTGTTTTGAGAGATTCTCCTCATGATTGACCGTAATGGTTGTCAAAACAATTAGACAATCAAAATCCTGAGTCTCCTGAAGTGCAATATTTAATACATAAATTAAAAGGATTCTCATTATCTCTAGATGAATCTGAAATATCTGAAGGTAGTGTAACTTGAAAATTTGTTCCTTCAAAACCTCTTACTAGGCTTCAAAGTGAAAAACTTGGTATTTCTCCGAAGAATTCCCTTTACCTAGTAGAGTCAAAACAAAGAAAAATCAATCGGAATCATTAAGTGATATAAGTTCTTCATCTCATATTCAATTACCTGTTTCTGAAAGCCCAACTCAACAAAGTACAGTTGTTTCCACATCATCTGCTCAATCATCATTTTCTCAATCATCATCAATCTCAACATCATCTATTCCAACAATTTCTATTTAGACATCACCATCCTCTACTACTCCTCCAATAGTTGTTACAATAATGGCTAGACCATGGGCTACTCCAGGGGCTGTCAACAATCCTGGAAAATAGCTTCCTAAGTTTAGTCCAGAACTTAATATTCAAGCTGAAGAACATATCAATAATTTTATGCTGGCTGTAAATTTGAATGGATTCGTATAAGAAGATGTTGTAGTCAGACTATTCCCTTATACTCTTCAAGGGGCAGCAGGATCCTGGTACTTTTCATTACCTTCAGGATCCATAACAAGTTGGGCTATTTTTGCAGATCATTTTTTAACCAAATTTGGAGATGACAGATCAATAGCTACTTTAATCAATGATCTCTCAAATTTGAAGACAGAACCAAAGGAGCCCATTAAAGATTTCAACGCTAGATTCAAAAAACTCTTGAACAAAATACATGTAGATTCAAGGCCTAGTGAACAAGTCAGAAGTGAATGGTACATAACTGCCTTACCCTCAAACATAACAATTTTTGTAGATAAAGCTGCAAAACCTACGTTGGTCGAGAATATGAAAGAGGCTATTGCAGTAGAAAAACGAATTATTTCTCTAGAAAAGAAAAATGCTATTGAGGAAAGGAAATCAAATAAGGTCAGCTTCAAAGATGATTCAAAGAAAAAGGCCAAAGACCCATACGACATGGAAGGTTTACAAAAAGTTCTTAAAACCATGTCAAATGAAATGGTGGAAATAAAAAAACAAGTAGCTGAAACTTCTACCAAAAAACCATTCCGAAATTTTAAAAGAAACCAAGTTGAATCTAAACCTCCTAATGCAATCTCTAATGCAGAATCAGAAGAAGAGGAAGAAGAATAAGATACATCTTTAGTATCAGAAGAGGAAGATGAGAATGAATAAATAGCCTAATTGCATGGAATGTGGGATTTTATTCTCTCTAATTTTGATAGTGAGGTAGAAAAATAAGCTATGCCTGTAAGTACTAGGAGTAAATCTACATCGGAGCTTGTACAAACTGTTTCTAAAAGAAAATTACAACTCCAAGTACCAAAGATAAATCTCCTGCAAAGAAAAATTCTCCCTTACCTACTTAGAATCAGCCATCTTCTTCCAATCCTCCTTCATCAACAACAAATACTTTAGTGGTGTCAGATCCTATGAAGTATAACATTGTTGAAGACATGAAAAAGATTAAACCCAACATTTCCTTACATGAACTCAGCAAACTAAAACTCCAGCAAAAGTTGCTATTAAGAGAATTAAACGCTACACCAATTGCTCCTTTACCAAGTGGTGTAGTTGCAAAAGCAGCTAAAGGAACTGGTAAGCCACCAGATAAGGTAGATGCTACTGATACCGTGCTCATTGGAGAAAAATCAAATTCTTAGACTCCTCCTTTTATTTTGGATTATGAAATGTACAATAAAAATCTGCATAATTATTTAATTGATTCTGGAGCTTCCTCTAATATAATGCCTACTTCTGTGTGTGCCAAATTGAATATCGAACCACAGAAATCAGCAGTTCATATTGTTCAATTGGATCGCTCTAAAGTTCAAGTTGTAGGAGAAATCAATTCAGTTACTATCATATTAGCTTCCGATCCTAGGATTGTCCAAAGAATTGATATTTTGATTGCAGATATTTCTGAATTCTATGGATTAATCTTAAGCAGGGACTGGTCTACGAAACTTAATGGTTATATCGCAACTGATTATTCACATATGTGGCTTCCCTACAAAGGGAAACCAAATCAAATCAAAGTTGAACGAGAAAAACATATGACACACACTGTCACTGAATTTGAACAACCTAATGAGCCTGTGGCATTCAATAATAATATTCTTGGAGGTTATTCTGCCGAATCATTTCTTGGAAACTTCAAAACGCCTCAATCACCTTTTTCTGTAAATACTTTTGTTTCTCAAATAGAAAATTTTTCACAATCCGATTCTTCCAGAATTGTAAATATTTCTGATGTAATTGTAGATAAGCCAATAGATAAATCTTTATTTTGGTCGTTATATTTTGATGGATCAAAGTCTAGTGATGGAGCTAGAGTAGGATGCATCTTAATTGATCCACATGGAGAGAAAACTATGCTATCATGTAGGTTAGAATTTGAATGTACAAACAATACCGCTGAATATGAAGCCTTGATTCACGGACTTTATAAAGCTATAGGGTTAGATGTTAAATACTTGAAAGTCTTTGGTGATTCCGAAATTGTTATAAAACAAGTTAGGAATATTATTCATTGCCTTTCAGGACATCTTAAACACTATCAAACCCTAGTGCAAGATCTTACTACTCACTTTTTAGCATTCAATATTTCTCCTATTCCTAGGAATCAAAATGCATCAGCTGATTTGTTAGCAAATGTTGCATCCAAACTCCTTCCAGCAGAAGATTGCAGTCCTGATATATTTTCAGTAGAATTGATTTTTCGCCCATC
This sequence comes from Pinus albicaulis, assembly GCA_034641835.2. Lineage (NCBI taxonomy): Eukaryota > Viridiplantae > Streptophyta > Pinopsida > Pinales > Pinaceae > Pinus > Pinus albicaulis. The sequence continues at coordinate 939,738,757 of CM076578.1, forward strand.
TATCCCAGATAATGTCACAAATTGGAGAGTTTTCTATCATGATCAAGATATTTTAAATTTCATGAATTCAGAGAAATCATACGATGAGAAAATTATTGATGAGAATGATCATGATTTACAAATTGCTTCAAAAGGTAATGAAAATTCCATTCCAAAATCTGTTTTTAAATTAGAGGATTTATATGATATTAAAGACAGATTCAAGAAAGTCACTAATGAAAAAATTCAAAGTTCTACTTTGAAGTTTGAATTAGTAAATCTTGGTTCTGATTCTAAACCTCAAAACGTTAATTTAGGACTCAATTTAACACCAGAGGAAAGGAATGCTTTCATTAAACTCTTGAACAAATATAAAAATGTTTTCGCTTGGAATTATGATGATTTAAGAACGTATGATACTTCGGTTATTCAACACACAATTCCAATGCTTCCTGATATTAAACCTGTTCAACAAAAGTTAAGGAAGGTTCATCCAAATCTCGAAGGACAAATCAAATTAGAACTTAATAAAATTTTTAAAGCCAAAATAATTTTTCCTGTCAGGCACTCCAATTGGGTTTCCAATATGGTACCTGTAAGGAAGAAAAATGGTGATATAAGAATCTGTATTGATTTCAGAAATTTAAACAAGGCATGTTTAAAAGACAATTTCCGATTTCCAACCATGGAACAGATACTTCAAAAGGTAGCTGGTTCTGAACTCATGTCCTTTCTTGATGGATTTTCAGGCTATAATCAAGTTTTAGTTCATGCAAATGACAGATTGAAAACAACTTTCAGAACAAAATGGGGAACTTATGCTTATCAGAAAATGCCTTTTGGTCTAATAAATGCAGGAGTAACTTTCCAAAGAGCCATGGACATAGCATTTAAAGGTCTGATCAATAAATCAGTTGTTGTTTATCTTAATGTCATAAGAGTATTTTCAAAGAAGAGATCCAATCATTTACATTATTTAAAGCAAATATTCGAAAGATGTAGAAGGTTTGGTATTTCATTAAATCCAAAGAAATATTTCTTTGCCTTAGATGAAGGAAAACTCTTAGGATTTATTGTGTCAAAAGATGGTATATATATTGATCTAGATAGAGTTAAAGAAATTTCTGATATTTCTTTACCTCATAACAAAAAATCCATGCAATCATTTCTTGGGCAAATCAATTTTGTAAAAAGATTCATTCCTGATTTTTCTTTAATTGTTTTACCTATGCAAAATATGATCAAGAAGAATTCAGTATTCAAATGGGGGCATAAAGAGAAAGAATCCTTTGAGGAAATCAAATAAGCGATTATTAATGCACCAGAATTGAATACCCCGGATTTTTCTAAAGATTTTACTTTGTATACTTTGGCCACAGAAACATCCTATGTAGTTGTTTTAACACAGCTCAATGATCAGAAAATTGAAGCACCAATTTCTTTCTTTAGCTCAAATCTGCAAGGAGCTGAGCTTAATTATTCCGATGTTGAAAAACAAGCCTTTGTCATGTTTAAATCAATCAAACATTTCAGACCTTTTCTCTTAAAAACACATACGAAAATCATTGTCCCATTTTTTGCAGTGAGACAATTATTAATTCAAAAAGAAGTAGGAGAAAAGAGAGCTAACTGGGTCATAGCTTTGCAAGAATATGACATTGATATTAAACCTGCTAAGATTGTTAGAGGACAAGGTTTTTGCTGATTATTGGCAGGAGCTCATAATATACCATAAAATCAAGACTCAAATAAAGATATTCAAGTAAGTCAGATAAGTGTTACAGACTCTGAATCTCAGTATGCTGATCTTATCTATTACTTGAAAAATGGGTATGCTCCTTCTAATCTCAGCTATAAGAGCAAACGTGCTTTAAGGTTAAAGGCTATTAAATATGAGTTCATTGATAATGTGTTATTCAAAAAAAATTATGATTTAATTTTATTAAGATGTCTTGAAAAAACTGAAGCTGAAAAGGTTTTGCAGGAACTGCATGATGGACCAGCAGGAGGTCATTTTGGAGGTGATACCACAGCTCACAAAATAATTCATGTTGGTTATTACTGGCCTACCCTTTTTAAAGATACGCATGATTACGTAAGGAAGTGTAGAATTTGTCAAACTACAAGTGGAAGACAAAGGAAACCAACTTTTCCTTTGCAACCAGTGAGTATTGAGCAACCATTCGAACAATGGGGGATTGACATTATTGGTGAGAAGGTAGCCAATTCTGACACAATTATTGATTTCATAGATCAATTCATTATAACCAGGTTTGGTGTACCTAACGCTCTTGTCTTTGATAATGCATCTTACTTTTCCGGAAATAGTTTAATAGAATTTGCAGTCAAAAGAGGTTTCAAATTAAAATATTCAGCAAATTATTATCCACAAGGTAATGGTTTGGCTGAATCCACTAACAAAAATCTTATCAAAATCATTAAAAGGACCATTGATCAAAATCAAAAGAATTGGCACAAGTCTTTAATCTTTGCATTATGGGTTGATCGTATCACTGAAAAAGCTTCAATAGGAACTTCACCGTTCAATTTAGTTTATGGAAAAGAAGCTGTGATACCATCAAATTTAGCTCTTCCATCATTAGCCCTAGTGCAATTTATTGAGGAAAATCCTTCTTCATCCATTCAATTGAGATATGATCAAATCCTTAAACTAGAAGAAGGTAGAGATAAAGCAAAAATCATTCATGAAAAACATCAACAGTTTGTAAAATCTTCTTTTGATGCAAGTTCTACCGACTCAAAAATTTTGTCAATTGGTGATCTTGTTCTGAAATGGGATAAAGCACACGAAGAAAAAGGTAAACATACCAATTTTCAGAAAATGTGGCTTGGACCATTTCAGATCGTTGAAAAGATAGGCTCAAATACATTCATACTCCAAGATCTAACATGTAAGAGATAATCTCTTCCTGTAAATGGGCTTATCCTGAAGAAATTCTTTTCATAAGGAGGTAACCCCTTCTTAAATTGTACATATTCCTTTCTGCAAAGTTTTTAATTGTTTTCGCAAATAAAGGTTGTTAATAAGTCTCTAATTGACTGTTTAATATTTAGAAAATGTCTTAAGGAAAAATATTATAAACATTTATTTTGTGTAAATAAGAATTTTTAAAGAGATGATCACAGTTTTTGGATAGTTTAAAATAAGATGTTAAACTTTGAAAGATTATTCCAATCATTTGCATGATCTTTTGAAAACTTGAGGAGAATTTAAATCATTATAAGTTTATTGAGCAAATAAAGGTTATCTATAAAAGTAAATATTTTTCAACGTTTTGGTACTCAGGAAACTCTGAAAATTGTCATCCATTGATTCTTAAGGATAAAACTATTTCACCCCATCCATTTAAGTTGTGATTTTTTAGAACGTAATTCTAAGAAATTATATGAAAATTTAAGAGATAAGAGGTCTCATTATGAGCTGACTTACCATGTTCATAAGGAATAATGAAACTGACATTACCAATACTACATACCAAAACAGGGTAATGGCTTATAAATATAAGACAAGGGGTCTCATCACGAGCCAACTTGTTCAGTTTAATTATAACTAGTGAATGGCATTGTTATTAACTGGCTACAAAACCAGAACAATGGCTCTTAAAAATAAAAATAAGTAAAAGATAGAAAAACATGAGATAATATGTCTTATGAATTTATCTTTTAAAAAGTCATAATTTTAGTTGGATGGGACAATGAATGGTTAATGGTTTAAAGGTAACCCTGTCGAGACTATGAACGTTTGCAGGCAGCAGAGACAATACCTATGGCAATAGAGTATATTATAAAACCAAACTTGGAGAAATCCACTTACTTCATTATTAACACCGATCAAAGCTTGAGATAACCCAAAAGGGTTTTCATTCTTTAAAAAATTAGAAAGAAATTGTGAATGATTTTTATTTCTTTTTTATAAGTTAGATTTTATTTGAAATATCCTAAGATAGTTTTCATTATCTTTAAAGATATTTATTTACTAGAAATATAGTGCTCATTTTATTTTTTCAGACATAACTGTTTCTTTCAGTGAATCACCAATTGTTGTGACCAGCAACAACCCCCCTTTTTATTTAATATTAGTAATAATACTAATTAAATGGGGACCCTTGGTTAAAAAATCCAAAAAAATAAATTAGGATTTATTTTCCTTTTCAAATAAAACTTTATGTCATAAACTTAGGAAAATCCCTTAGAGAAAACCTTAAGAAACACTTAAGTTTATGATAGATCACGATAAAATTGTTCTTCAAACAATATAGTGCATCCATCGCAAATAATATATATCTTTTGCAAAACTGAAATTGTGATTTTGCAATATTGCGATAACGCGATCCCAAAAAGCCTATACAATAACATATTGGTCGCAGATCACATAGCGCATAAAAAAGAAATGCTAAAACGAATACTTTTTGCGCTATTTACATATTTGCGCTATTTACATATTTGCGCTTTTGCGCTATTTGCAATATTGCGATTTACGCTTTTGCGCTATTTTACAATTTGCGCTTTTGCGCTATTTACAAAATTGCGATGGTTACGTTTTGCGATATTGCGATATTGCGATATTGCGCAGCAAATCGCAGATCGCAATGTCACAGATTCATAAAAGCATGTTGTTCAAAGAAAATCTTTCCATAAATCAATATATGTTTTGCGCCTTAATGATTGGATTAAATGAATGGATTTTCAATTAATGGTAAATGAGATTTTGTTTTGATCGAAAGTTCGTTTCACGTTATAATAATATATTTCATCTGCCTTCGCATTTAAAACTATCTCATCACCTTTCTTATGCCATTACTCTCATTTAACTCGTAAAACGCAGGCACGAAGGAGCGAACGTCTATACAAAGTGCTCACAGAACATTATGGGTAAGAAAGAGAAGAGCTCAAATTCTGAAAACAGAGAAATGGCTTCACTGTATACAGACACCGCTTGCAATAAGGATGCCGGTGTAACCACCTGGGAAGGAATGTATAATTTGCTCGAAGAAGAAAATCCTGTGGTGATGAAAGTTGCTGCTACAGTAGGTTCCAGTAATTCATTTGAGGCAACCCTCAAAGAACTGGCTTGTTCATTTCTGCATAGGATAGTGGCAAGGCCGAGGATTCTCCCATATACGGACATGGTGAAATGGGTGCTGGACAGCACCGATATTTCAGACAGGCAATTTAGAACTCCATCTCAAGAGCTAATCGGGTCATTCACCACGGTAGATTTGAGGCTGATGTATAAGTTGCCGGAACCTCAGGCGACTTATAATAAGCAATTTATGGAAGAGTTTGCCAGAGAGCATGCAAATTTGTCGGAATGCACACAAGAGTGGACGAAAAGAGATGAGTCGTTGAAGAAAAACAAACACGGTATGTACAGTACTGGTTCACTGACCTCTCCTTATTGTTTTGCTGCTGCCATGTTATGCAGGCTTTTTGGAAAGCCTGACATAAATATGATCTTGCCTGAATGGCTCCCTTTGTTAAATGCTGCCGTTAATTCTACAGTTGTAGAATGGGCCAAAATATTATCTGATAATTTGACCACTGCTATTTTTTACTACCGGTCCAAATGGATTGTTTCTCAGTGGATTTATCGACCTTTCTATTTATCTGCTTATGTCATGGATGCTATCTGTTTTGTCTCTAAATTCCCTTTGATGGGTTGGCAATGGACCATCCATGATCCTTTGCCTATTCATGTGTACCATAAGGAACTGTGGGAATCTAAGTTTGTCCCCCATTTTTACAAAATTTTCCATGGTATAATGCTGCCATTGTACAGAACATTGCATAATAAGGATGCCCCAAGGTTATCCCCAGAAACAGAGGTTGACATTCTCCCCGTTGTGAGATGGTTTGGGGAATTGTTCACTTATGTTAGGGTTTTTGGAAGTTCTTCTTCCCCCCATGTTCTACCCCTATATATTCCGGATAAACTTGTAGCTCGGGAGATTGCTTATCAGACCTGTGGCCAAGGAGGTCTGAAAAAGAAACTAAAAGAGAAGAAGAAAGGCATTTGGCCACAATTTCCCATAAACTGTGGAACATTTTCACTGTTTGATATTGGTCACGCATTCAAAGAGGTAAGCAACATTACATGCTTACAGTTGTTCAAATTTTCGAGAAGGTTATTTGATCCAAATAATATTGTTAAGAATTTTACCAATGCAATCAGAGTAAGGGAATTTTCCGGGGAACAGGATCTTTTTGATGATATGTTCCAAACAAAAGGTTCATTTAAACAAGTTTTGAGTTCAGCTCAAATGCAGTTATCTCCAGAGGAATTCTAGGAATTCAAACTTTACAGAGAGAGAAGACTAACTACTATTCCTTTGGAAAATCTACGCTTGGAACCCGCAAGGGAGGAAACTCCTAGTGTTAGTCTTAACAGCAGTTCGAGTACAGATAAATCTAAGTCAAAATCTGAAAGAGAGACTTCTGAATGTTCCAATAAGTCTAATGAAAAGGAAGATAAAATTGAAGAATCAGTGAAAGATTATGCTCAATCGAAAGAACTTCCTAAACAACAAATTTGACTTCTCAACAGACAAATCCTCCTCCTACCAATGTACAACAACAATCAGTCACCATTGAATTAGACAAAGAATGGGAAAGTTTTAATCAATTGATTAATGTAGAAGGACAGAATGTATAGACCCCTGTACAAACAACCAAAGTTTTGAGCACAGGAATAAGTAGCACAGTCACAATAATTGAGCACATACCTATCACACCCTCCTCTGAAATTGTACTTAATGTAGAGGACATTCCTCTAGATGTATTTTACAGCCCAAAATACAAAGCAGTAGTGAAGAAACAGAGAAAAAAGAGAAAGTTAGAAGGTGCAATTGCTACTGAAGCAAAACAACTAGATGTCTTGTGGAAGGATCCTGCCACAGAACCTTCTGATAATCTCGCTAAGTTATCTCAAATTACAGGGGCTTATGCTTCTGCAACGATTGACAAAGCATTTGAGATACAACTTTTGTTGAATGAAAAAGAAGAACAGATAAAAGTTCTACAACAGCAATTGCAACAGGTACAGGCCAATAATGAAGCACAGTTGAAACTTGAAGAGTTACAACAACAACTTCAAGAAATGAAAATTGGACATCAAAAAAGTCTGGCTGATAAAGAAAAATAAATACAGATTATCCAAGATTAGCACAAAGATGATCCTAAGCTTCCAGAATTTATTTCAGAAACTATCTCTTTAAACAATCAACTACTGCAACAAGAGGAAGTTTTATGCCAAAAAAATCTTGCAATGGAATTATTTTTGCCAAGAGAGTGATAAAATCACAAATCATGTCATATATTTACGAAATGATTATGATTTGATTAATGAAAATATCAATGATTATTTGGTATGGAAAAAAACAGAAGAAGGCAGAAAAGTTGGTGCACCCATTATTAATGAAAACCATAAAGAAATACTTTTCAATAACTAGGATGCACAAATCAGAAGGGCAGAACAGGCAGTAGAGGAGGCGGCTACAACGGGAAACAATCTTACTGATTATGTAAATGATAATTTGCACAAAGATAATTTGATTTCAGAAACTATTCCGGGATATCTCCCACAAGCATATCAACTACAAACAGAATGGAGGCAAAAGGCAGAAGAAAGAGCAAAATCAATCCAAGGGCTAACAAGATTAAACTGGGACTCTTACTGGACATACTTAGTGAAACCACATAGTCAGCACAGTGCGCTTAATTGTATCATCAATTCTACTGAGAAGATTGTGCCTACACTTTCCGACTCTGTCTTTTCAGGACAGTTGAAATCTGAAGTCGGTCAACCACATCTTCTCAAAACAATGCTAGATGCTTGCAAGTTTAAAGATCAAGTTCATAAATAGTTAGTTAATAGTCTTTATTTTTAGATTTAGTTTTAGCTTTACTGTATTTTTGCCTAGGAAAAGGACGGTCATTTAAACCAAATCATTAATTTTTGTAATAGACTATTTTTAGATTTAGCTAAGTAGTATTTAAACCCCTCTCATGCATTTAGAGAGGGGTCCTAGATTTTAATATTTTTGACTTGGAGATTACATTTCTGTACTCCACTCGCTTATATATTTTTTTAAAGGATCACATTTGGTGATTTTATTCAGAATTATCTTTAAAGTGTTGCATTTCTGTACCTTGGATTTGATCTTGCATCAGAATTACTGGATTAGGATATCAAATTTCATTTGAAAGCCTTCAAGATGAATAAGGTATTTCTATCTGTTCACTGTTGATTTCTTTTGTCTTATGATATTCGTTTTAAAATTGCTATCATTTACATATATATTTGGTTTTCACAACGTTTCTTTATATATCATTTCTGAGTATAATTGAAATGTTATCTTTTATAAGTACATGTAGATGATATATTATGATGAATGCAATATGTTAATACAACTCTGTTTAATTTCTTAAACAGAGTTATCTTTATTTATTTCTGCACATTTCGATTTAAATGATAATACATTTTTATGGTTGTTGTTTAAAAGGAATAATTTGAAGTTGTATTCACATATGATCGCCCGGGTTAGTGTTAGAATTTCTTTATCAGTATTTAGTTTAAATTAGATAGTTTTATTTCAGTCAATTTAGTCTCACTCTCACTCATCCAAATCAACCCATCACCAACCCATTAGTTATAAGGAAACTGGTCCTTTAAATCCAGTCGGAGCCACCATACCAAACGGAAAAGGAGCTGTCTTAAGGTCCCGACTGGGTGGTTTTCCCCAATGTTTGAAGCAGAGATTTTCTAGGCTTCAACAAGTCCTCAACACAATGAAAAACATGAGGAAATAAAACAAATTCAACATAGTGCTGATCTACAAGAACAATCGAAAAGCACACTAGCTGAAGAGGATAGTAGTCAAACTAGTGAATCTGAAACTAGTCCTCTTTGGAGTATGAACTTTGATGGATCTTGCACTAAGAATGATGTAGGTGCAGGAGTGTGGCTTCACAATACAATGAACAATCATACTGAAGGGTATTCTTGAAAATTAAACTTTCAATGCACCAATAACATAGCTAAGTATGAAGCCCTCCTTTTAGGCTTGCACTTATTGAAGAAATTATGGTTCAGAAGAATAAAGGTTCATGGTGATTCTGAACTAATAATTAGGCAAGTGAATGGGGAATACACTGAAAAACATCCTAGACTTAGAGCCTATAGAAATGATATCATGGATTTATTAAAAACATTTGAGGAATTCAAACTTATCTTTGTCCCAAGAAACCAAAATATCCAAGCTAATGGTTTAGCTTTTGCTACTAGAACATGCCTAACTCCTTATGAAACCAAACAATGCACAACTCAAATAAAATTTTGACCAGCTGACCCAGATAATGAAAAATATTGGCAAGTGTTCGATAGAGATAAAAAAATAGAAGACTTCCTACAGTCCATAAATGAATTTGAGCTACCAAGTTCAGATTCAGAGTATGAAGATGATTGTCCTATTGAGGAAAATATACTTGATGAAGAAGTAAACTCTCCAAAAATTGTTGTTATAAATCTGTTAGCTAATAAAATTGAACGTAACACAAAGATTAGTGTATATTTACCAAAGAAGACTTAGAAACGCTGCAATCTAACACTCAAATTTTTCCAAAAGGTCTGGTCCCATTAGAGGAGTTGTTTGATTTCAATGATGTTGCCAAAAAACCAAAGATGGAGCCTGTTATCACCCTAGCAATTCTCAGGTTGTGGGATGGGGATTTTTGTAGTTAAGAACACTAGGGGTAACCAAGAACCGCTTTGGGAATTCAATATCTAGCCTTCTTGAACTCCAGAGAGGGAGCTCTGTGTATGATTTAGCTTTTTTTTAGTAACAGATATTAGGCTAGCTATGATTGTGTAATTGGATTTGATTTTAAAATATTGGTGGGAATAAAAAAGATTTCAAGGTAAACCAGAAGGATCCACCGGAATATTGGGCAATGGAGTCAACTCTCTAGGCAAGAAGAACTAATAAATAAGGGTCAGAGATGCAAATGTGCTAAGGGAAAGATAGGCGACCTTCTAAGGCTATGTATAGGCTTGATTTGGTGGAGTGGGTGGAATCTGAGCAAAAGGGCACTTAAGAATCCTTAAGCTACAGATAGGAAGATTGAATAAGGGGATCTAACTGGGACCTAGAGAAATTAAGAATTCTATGGTCTGGTTGTCAAGTAGAAAGCATCAAAATGCCAATAAGTTTCGAAACAAGGAGCTTATGATCACTAATCCTGTTTAATTTTTCCTTAGTTGATCATTACAGACAAGAAACACACAATATGAATGAATGTAAACCTTGAAGAAATACACTGAAAACAAGGGAATAACGAGACTTATCTTGTCACCATGAGAATCCTTAGCTATGATGTCTCTGATCTCTTTCCAGTATGCTGCTTTCGCTAATTGACTCGCCAACTTCAATATAACCAGCAACTAAGACTATAGTTTTCTTGAGAAATTTTTATTCACATTGAATACTTCAAATTGTGAAGTATTTATACAAAAAAATGTTTACAAAATATCTCAGAGATTGAGATAATGTTTTAATAAAAAATAGGAAATAAAGCATAACAAAAGGGACAACTGCAAAACAGTTTGCAAGATGTTACCTTTTTACAAGAAAAAATAAAACTGATTATTCTAATTTGAACTAATTTTTGTTGTGCTGTGAGTACTACTGGCATTAGATGCATTTTATCATGGAAAGTGGTTGAAGAACTTTCCTTCCTTTATCTTTAAACGTTGATACTCTTTATCCATCTGATCTGAGCTGTTTTACTGTGGTAATAAAAAAGTAACCAATAGTAACTTTATTTTCACTGATACTCTTTCAGCTACTGATACACATTAACCCTGTACTTTTAACCTTTGAGGTAACAATAAAAAAATGAATTTCCAAGTGGTTTTCCTGTTTTTTATCCATTAAATTCACAGCAGATCTGTGAATTCTTGCCACTTTTCTGCAGAGGGGATCTTCATAGTCTTCATTTTTTTGTAACTTTCATCTGCCTCTGTATACTTGGAAAAGTTGGGCTTGATAGTGAACATATTCCTGATCTCATTATCCAAAAAGAACATATTTTCAAAATACTGAAGAAGTATTTTTCCTATTGGTGATCCTTGAGGCAGTGGTTGTCTGGCTTGCTCTTTTGCATGATTTTTTATTTTTAGATCATAATATTTCTGAGGCATTAACTTTTCATTCAATGCGTGAATATCAGGCAAACCTACTTCTGACAATGTTCTGTATTTGGCTAAAAATCTTGAGATGGATACATTCATGTCTTTACACCGGTCCTCTAGATTACTCATTATGTTTCTTTTGTTCAGGACATTTTTTATTTGAAGAATGGTTTCTGTTCTATCAACAATTTTTAATTCTTCCAACTCTTCCCTGTTTTTACTGTTTACAAAAGCTATGAGTTGGATTGCTTGGGCTGGTTTATTGTCAATTTCCCTCTTAGTCTTGTCAATCTCTGCACTAGCAACTTGAAGTAACTCTATCTATTCATAAATTATCCGAATTGAAGGCCATTGAGAATGAATGAATTCAATAATTTTGGTCCATAAATGATTTTTTATATAGGCCACTTGATCTGTAAGGTTTACTTGTTCTTGCAGAATCTTCACCTATTCTTGTAGTCGATCGGCCCTTTTCTCATGTCCTTTAGAAGTAATCAAGGCATTATTTTTGGAAATTTTTAGATTTTTGATAATGCCTTTCAAACTAATAATTTCTTTATCTTTCATAGATATGTCCTCCATGGCTTTGATCATGGCTGCTTGGTCTTTTAGTGTGCTCATCTGTGAGGATGAAGAAGAAGAGGCAGAGATTTCCTGAGAAGTAATTGGCACTGCAGTTGCCAGTACTTCTTTCGGTGCCAAGTGCTCTGCCAAAGTAGATGGTATGGCAGTGCTTACAGTGGGGATCAATGTAGGAATAACCACCGGTTGTGCTTTTCTTAGTTCTTCATTCTCTTTCATTAAAACTTCTATTTGACTTTCCATTGTTTTTATCTGATCTGTCATTTGATGTACAAGCTGCTTTAATTCATCATTCTCTGTTTTTTGCTGTAGAATTTCTTTTGCTTGAGAGTTTTCACTCTGAGGCAACTTCAACTATTTTCTAAGAGCAGCTATATCCTCATTTTTCTATTTAATTAGGATTTTTTCCCCTTCAATGTTGGCTGGGTCACCCCCTGCTTCAATCACTATAACTTCTAGTGCTTTTATTCTTAAATTATTAGCATACAGTGAGGCTTTATCCAACTTCATTTGATTTTGGAGGTTGAGCACTATTTTCTCAAGCCTAATTGATTTCATATTTTTATTGACAATTTTGGAATATAGCATTTCAGTATTGCTCCTATGAAATTCAATTTGATCTAATTCATGAATGGCATCTGCATCCACTTCAAAATCTATTTTGGAATAATCTGCCACTGATTTTGGCTCAGCCACTGTAGGCTTCAATAATGAAATTACCAATTTATTAGATGAATAATCAAATGCTGAAAGAAGCCTATCTTTGTTTCCAGGCTTTTCCTTAAGAAATCTAGAATATACTTGATTCTTGATGTCTTCATTCTTCTCTTTAATCTGTCTGAATCTGATCTGAATCTCTGACTCTGTATTTTCAGTTTTCTTAGAAGAATGAGGTAAATCAACAGTAGTCTGGTTTTCTTTCATGACTGTATCTTTTTGTTGTGTTCCAATTTTTACATTTTGAAGCTCTTTTAATGTTTCAGTGACTATTCTTGTAGCTTCATCATCTGTTTCATTATTTTCAATATTTACAACCTTATTCCTTTATTCTTCTGTTATCTTACTTCTTTTACTATAAGGAATTTTGAATTTTTTGTCCTCAATAGTCTCAGCTATGAAACTATCTCCTTCCCTGTCTCTTTTATGTACATTATCAACCTCTTGGCTTGTGGAAGCCACCTGTGTCTGTTCAATCTACTTGCCTTTGCCACTGTCTAACTGTATTACCTGTACTACCTGTGAATCATAATCAAATAGGGTATTTGGCTCCCATTCAATTTTATTAGCATATCTTTCAATATGGGGCTTAGAATCATGCAAGTAAACAAGCAACTTGCATTTTACCCTTATTGTACTCAGAATACCTTGTGGGTCATAATTCCATGTAAAACTACATGGGAACTTGTACTCTTTAATTTTAACATTTATTTCATTGACAGCTTCTCTGTTATTCACAATGAATGGCCCAATTTTATTTTTCAGCTTAAATTGGGTTTTTTCCTGGAAGCTATGAAGTTGATTTCATCTACATTCAATAGATGTCTTAAATATTCCAAAGCAAATATTCTTGTAGAAGCAAATCTCAATAATTTATATGGGGCCAGGGATGAGCCATACACTCTGATTTCTGTATGGTTTTTATATAAATACCAATCTCTAGTTTTGTAGCTCTTTGATAGCTGCAGAATTCTTCTTGTCTCATCATTGATCCTAGGGATCTCCTCTTTTTCCAAAAGATACATAGCAGGAGCTATAAATGAGTCATTGACATCTGCAAAACTGTACTCTCTGTTCCATTTTCTTAGAATAGATGACCAAAATAATACTGACAAAATCTTTCCTTCTGCATCCACCTTCTGACATTCAATGGGGAATTTGTCTGTTTGATAATATAGGAAGAGGTGGAGTAGATAAGAGGAGTATCTGAAAACTCCTTCTCTAGATAATCTTGATAACTGATAATGTATACTTTCAACAATGAATCTGGAAAAATTGAATCTAGGATAGCCACATCAGTGAATTCATCACTGGTGTATCCCAGTATGAAGGAGAGCATTGAGACAATCTTCCTAGTCTCATATGGGAAATTAGAGGTGTCAAAAGGAGGATTTAACTTAGGAATATCAAATTGGTTTGGACAAAAATTTTGGTATATTTTGAATCTGGTATTGAAATCCAAGTCAAGATATAGTTGGGTTAAATCTTCTATTGATAGGGAAGCAGAATTGGGGTCATGATTCATTTGCAGCATGGAATTTATTGACTCTTCAGTGATATAAAACATGATCTCTTTTTCTTTGTTTACAATGCATCTTTGTTCTGGCATATAATAGGCTTGGCATAATCTGATAAATTCAAGAACAAAATGAGTGAGAGGGACAATATATCTAGACAGATTGGATTCCCAAATTGGAATATCTTTGTCACCCTTTTCCACTGATTTTCCATAGCTCCAATTATAGACATCAAGCAGGTTAAATTCTACATTAGGGTCCAGTATTCTATAGTCCAGATCAACTAAAGGGCTATTCTCTGTGGAAATGACTGGTGGCTGGAATCGTTTGACCACTTCTTTAGAATCATCCGTGAGTGTAGGGGCCGGCTTTTCAATTTTGAAGGGCTTAGGCTGAGGGATTTTTACAGAAGACTTCTTTTGAGATTTTGGGCCTCCATTCTTGGGGGTTACCTGTTTCTTAGTCATTTTTAATATGAACGAAGCAAGCTTAAATGGTTTTCTAAGTTCCTTTGTGAGAAATAGGGGTTTCTTAGTGAATTTCTACGGGAAAATGGGGTTTATGAGCAGGGTTTTTAGGAAATGCAAGGAATTTAAAGCTAAGAACGTGTATTTAAAATCGATTTCAATAGCAAAATGAACCAAGGTATGGAAAAAACTGCGAGAAAGGGAAATTAGGGATTCCAGGGAAATTTTGACAGAGTTTCCCTTGAAAAATGGACACTTTTTTGCAGTAAATTTGGTAATTATTTGAAATCGACAGGAATTTTGAAATCTCAGAGGGAAAGTTCGAAGAAAAGTACCTGGAGAACCAGTGGAATTCGGTTGAAGACGTTGCAGAGGTGCTCAGTCTTCAATTTTTTGAAAATGTCTTCGCAGAGGATAATGTAGTACTTTGTAATGGAAATTCAGGGAAATGGGCATCAAAAAATGGTACTGGTAGGTTGAAAATGGCTCTGCAAAGTTTCTCAGGGTTCAAATAGCGTGATTTTGAGGAAAAACAGTTCTGCAATGTTTTTACAGGTTTAAAGCGAAAAGGTGAAAATTTGAATGAAAAATATAATTTTAATGTATTAAACGATGGTATAACCATAGTTAAATGACATTAAACTCGGGTTAAATGGGTGAGGTTTAGGGAATACTGCCAGTGGTATTCACGCGACTAAATGGTGGTAAGCAGAAAGTAGCTTTTCGAACGCGATACAATGTGGTGGCAACACATAAGCGCGTGGTGGTTTGGAAAAACCACCCATTTCGCGCGGCTTTGCAAAAACGTCAAACAATTACTTTATGAGCGCGAAAATGAATTAGTGCCATCGGATCTAGATTCATCGAGCGAATGGCCACGATCAAAAGGAAAGGTGCAGGGAAAAGGTAAGTTATCTGGTTCACTTTGGGCCATTGATCTTGGGAGATGAAGGATAGATTGGATGGTTGGAATTTTACACGATGGGGAGGAATAAAAAATATATTGAATGGTCGCGTAGATTTCTGACTGTTGGATTGAATGTGCTTCGAAGATTGGAGGGTTGAAAATCAATCCAATGGAGAAAGGGGTATGGTTAAGTTTTATATATAAAAACGACTTTTTCCAATTGAAAAGGTGATTGGGAGGGTTTCAAAAGGGATTTAACTGAAGTTAAGAATTGGGGGGATATACATTGGGATTTTAACTCAGGTTAAAGGGAACCGGGAGAAAAGCAAAGGGATAGTTTAATCATAGGTTAGGGAGTCAGGGAGGGAGAATATACAAGGAGAGGGGTTTATTTTTGTTGAATTTTAGTTTTAACAAAACTTCACATAATACATGTTTTAAGATATATTTTCTTCATATTTTATTTATATGGATAATTAAATCAAGAAAACTTAATTACCATAGGGGCAGGATTAAATATATGGATAAACTTTTAGCCAAAGGGGTTATAAGGGGGGTTTTATTTAAGCATGTGGGAATAAAATACTTTGGCTTAAGTTTTAATAAGTGGGTTTTTTGGGATTTATTTATAAAAGGAGTTATATAATAGGAAAAGGTCAATTGTAGGGAGTTAATACATAAGTTAGATTTAATATGACAAGGGGACAATGTATATTCAAAAACACATAAATACAACTAAGAAAGTGAAGATTAAAAAGAAAATTTGCATTATGATAACTTCATCACTTAGACTTAGGATAAAATGTGATTTTGAGGGCTTTATGCTTTGAAATGATGTAGGAAGTTAATCAAATGAGGATTAGAGTATATTTAAGTAAAAATGAAGTTTTACTTATGATTTTTTAGGGGAAATGAGTGCATGAATGGTAAATGATGTGATTAAGGAATTAATATAGACATTTCACACTTTTAACTGACCAGTGATAAAGCCTTGGGTCCGATCCCAACAAAAGTCAAGGAAATGCCTTAAGCCTTTCTAACTGATAGTCTAGAATGTTTTATGACTATGGGAAGAGGAAGTTAGATATTTTGCAGCCCATGATGAATGATATTTAAATTGATACTTTTCACCTTCTTCTACCTACCCATCTTACCATGCTAACATTTTTTATTCTTTTGTAACAAGGTGCATTTAAGCTAGCAGCCTTCACAGCATTTATTTTTTCTGAAAGCAAGTAAACTATCTAACTCTACACTTATTTCATCCATAAATCCAGTTTAAACTGTTGGATTCATTTTATTCTCTACCTAAATATTGAATTGTTAGGATTAAACTGTATAACAATTCATTATTCTCTATCTACAACAATGGAAATTGAAGCAATGATAAGATAAGATTGAATTTTTTAACTCATCATGGACTAATGGCATTTATTGACACTCTGCCATAGTCAAAAAGTAAAAGTGGTGGCATTTATTCTTGCTTACTTTCATGTTTTATTCATTTTTTCTTTTGGGGTATCTTATTTTTTCTAAGTCCTTTGATTATTCTTTTAGGAATTTTTACCCTCTTTTTGATTTATTTTTTTATTTTTTTACAAAATATGTGAATACAACTTGCAGAAGGAAAAGTATGTACAAATTTACAAAATTACCAATAGTCAAGTCAAAATTAAGACCCCTATATTATAGGTTGCTAACAGAGCCTGTTGAAACTGAAGTAGAAGAGTGTAACATAGGCAGTGAACTAAAACAAAAAATGATCAAACTGTCTAAGGCTTTGCCAGATCACATCAAATTGAAATAAATTGAGCTGTTTAAAGAATTTTTTGATGTTTTTGTGTGGATTTACGAGGATTTAAAGTCCTATGACATAGAGATAATTCAGCACAAAATACCCCTCAAAGAAAACCAAAAACCTTTTAAACAAAAATTGCGCAGAATCAACCCTGTTCAATTACCTTTGGTTGAGAAAGAAATCAAGAAAATGTATGAAGCTGGAATTATTGTCCCTATTAGATACTCAGAGTGGGTGTCTAATCTAGTGTCAGTAAGGAAGAAAATAGGAGAGATAAGGCTTTGTATTGACTTTAGGAACTTAAACAAAGCCTCATTAAAGGACAAATACCCTTTACCTAAGATGGATCACATTTTACAAAAGGTAGTTGGTTCTAAAAAAAATTCTTTGCTAGATGGCTTCTCAGGATATAATCAGATTTTAGTACATCCTGATGACCAACTCAAAACAGCCTTTTCTACACCTTGGGGTACTTTCATGTATGTGAAAATTCCCTTTGTTTTAATGAATGATGGTGCTACATTTCAGAGAGACATGGATGTTGCATTCTTAGAAGAATTAGGCTACTTCATCATTATTTACCTTGATGATGTCACTATTTTTTCTAAAACAGATAAAGAACACCTAGAACACTTGAGAAAAGTCTTTGAGAAATGCAGAAAATATGGGTTATCTTTAAATCCAAAGAAAACAATGTTTGGTCTCCAAGAAGGTAAAATACTTGGACACATCATATCAGAAGAGGTAATAAAGCTAGACCCAAATAGGATGGAGGGTATATTGCAAATCAATCATCTTAGAAACATTAAGGAACTTCAATATTTCATTAGAAAGATTAATTTCTTGAGAAGGTTCATACCCAACTTAGCTGAACTCCTTAGAAACATAACAAACATGCTGAAAAAGGAAGGAGTTAAATGGACCTTAGAAGCAAAGAAATCATTTGAACTGGTAAAACAAGAATTAACCAAAACACCAGTTCTTATAAGTCCCGATTTTACAAAATATTTTTTCATTTTTTCATTTGCATCAGAACATATAGTGGCTATTGTCCTATTGCAGAAAAATCTAAAGGGACAAGAGCAGCCAATTGCATTCTTTAGTAAGGCATTGAAAGATGCACCTCTGAAGTACAATATCATGGAAAAACAAGCCTTTGCCTTATTCAAAACCTTAAAAGACTTCAGAGTTTACATTTTACACTCCCACATCATTGCATTTGTGCCCAATTCAGTTGTAAAGGACATTTTAACACAGGACCCAGACGGAAAAAGAGGAAATTGGATTACTGTGATACTTGAATATGATTTAGAAATCAAGCCCACTAAACTCATAAAAGGCCAAGAACTAGCAAGATTAATGGCTGAGTATAATTTTGAAGCTCTTGATATAAACATGATAAATGCATTAGATGAACAGGAGGAATTGTCAACTCCCATTGTTGAATATCATTTTATGAATTCCTCCTGGTATGTTGATATTTTATATGTTTTTCTCAATTTGAATACACCTCCTGGTTTGTCTAAAACAAAGGTAAGGTTTTTAAAGTTAAAAGCTATAAATTACTGCATTTTGGATAAATGTCTTTATTGGAAAAATGCTAGTGGATTATTGCTTAAATGTTTGCTGGAGAATGATGCAGATAAGATCAAGCATGAGTTCCATGAAGGAGAATGTGGAGGCCACCTCTATTGGAAGAAAACTGCCAATAAAATCCTTAGAGTTGGTTACTATTTTCCCACCCTCTTTCAATATGTCCATAAAATTATTATTTCCTATCATAAATGCCAACTCTTTGAAGGAAAAATAAAATTGCTTCCCTTACCTTTGCATCCAATCACTGTTGAAGCTCCTTTTCAGTAGTGGGGTCTAGAATTCATAGGGGAAATCCATATACACTCATCTGCCCAAAATAGATGGATTCTCACTGCAACAGACTACTTTACCAAATGGATAGAAGCCATCCCTTTTAGGCAAGCCAATGACTCTGTCATCATAAAATTTATTGAAAATCATATCCTATC
The DNA here is from genome assembly GCA_034641835.2 of Pinus albicaulis. Classification (NCBI taxonomy): domain Eukaryota; kingdom Viridiplantae; phylum Streptophyta; class Pinopsida; order Pinales; family Pinaceae; genus Pinus; species Pinus albicaulis. The sequence goes on from CM076578.1 coordinate 939,757,957, forward strand.
TAGATTTGGCTGCCCTAGGAAGATATCACTGACAATGCTGCTGCATTTGGATCTAAAAATATGATTGAGTTTTGTCACAAATAGCAGATTAGATTGGGCCATTCTACTGCTTATTTCCCTCAAGGTAATGGGCTGGCAGAATCCTCAAACAATATTTTGGTGAACATAATCAAGAAATTGCTGGAGGACAATAAGAAATCTTGGCACACAACGCTGGTACATGCACTATGGGCTGACAGATTAACACTTAAAAAATCAATTTGAATGCCACCCTACCAACTTGTTTATGGAGTAGATGCAATTTTTACAACCAGCCTAGGAGTGCCAGTCATGAAGATGATCCAATAAGTACAGTCTGAAGACAATGATGCATTTGATAGAAGGACAAAGACCAGTGATTTCAACATTGGTGACAAATTTTTAAAGTGGGATTCCAGGAGAGAAGATAAGAGCAAGCATGGGAAATTTGATAACTTATGGCTTGGCCCTTATCTCATTTCTTCTACTGCTGGTAATAATGCTTATTTCTTGCAAGAATTAAATGGAGCTAAACTTTTTGGAGGTCCTGTCAATGGAAGGATGCTCAAACATTATTTTCTTGAAAATATCAGTTTGGAAGTCTTTTTTATTTTTTCTCATTATAAATATCATATCCATCATTGCATTCAAAGTTAGAATATGAAAAAATTCAAAAACAATAGAAGGAGAAAAGAGGGCAGATTGTAAAAACAAGAAAGGTACAACCCCATACCAAAAAAAAAAGAGAAACAAAATCTGAAAGTGAGCTAGCTCAAATGCCACTCCTAAGAAACACACTCCTAGTTAGTCATACAGCCTAAACATGACTAATTAGTTTTCAATTTACTGCTGATAGGTTAGTGAATTAGATTTTCCAAACAACTTAATCTCGGCTTATCATTTAGTTAGAATAGGATAGAAGAAAAAGGGTTCAAACAAGCTCAAAATCTGAACCTATGAGCTTCCAAAAGAAGAATGGCTCTAATCTGTTTAAATCTTGAGCCAATGATTGAAGAAATGGTTCTAATATGCCCAAAAATTGAACCAAAGAACAAAGAGAAAAACAGCTCAAACAAGCCAAAAAAACAAAGCTGAAGAAAAGAGAAGGATGTTCTTTAGTTTTTTCAGATCTTAAGCTTTCACCATTTTGCTTTAATTTTCTGCAAATAACAGTCTATGTGCAACTTGTTTTTATGCCACATACCAACAACAAGTTAGACTGCTTAATCCTAGCTTGTTTTTTTTAAAATTTCTGTGTTAGAATTTAGAGAATACAAATCTGTCAGACAATCTAATCCTGACAGATAGTAGCTAGGTAGAGAAGCTTATGAAATCAACTGTTTAATATGAGTTCATGGAGAAATAAGGGTAGAAATAGACTATTTTTATGCTTTCAAAAGAATAAAATATTTGTAAAAATATTTTTCCAATCCAAGTGCACTCTGAAAGAAGAAAAAATGTTGGATCATTAGGATTGGGTAGGTAGAAAGCTTGTTTTGATAGAATTCCATTATTTTTAATGGCTGCTAACATTTTCAGAGAAAAAGAAGATTAGAAAAGGAAGGAAAATTGCAGCCCAATGGATGAGGCATTGATCAACTTTCAAAGAAGACATGTCTGAGGTTCTTGACACCTCCAAGGAGCTACCATCCCAAGTTGGAGCTGCTGTTAGCCACCTATAAAAATTTGTCGTAGCCTTCAAGAAACAATTTTATGGCCAAATTGGGATTTCTTAAAGTCTTATGAAGATAAATAATCTTTTAGTTAATCTTCACTACTGTTTATCTCATAAACCTAAAAAATATGTTGTTGCCTGAAGAAGACTGCTGAAAAAACCCATTTTTTTCCCTTCATTTTACCCCTCCTTTCACCCATAAATAACCCCATTTTTACCCCTTATTTCTTTCAAAAAATTCCTCCATAAGAATCATTTAACCTTCAAATTCACTTCAAGAACCTTTTAAAACCATTTGGTTTAAAAAACCCCTTTTTCCTCTATCGGAACCCTCAATTTTCCTCAGAAACTCTGTTTTTAAGCCTAAAAATAGTTTTTTTCCATTATAAAGGTTTTTAGCCCCCGAGGGCTTAACTACCGTAACCCCCCACCTCATGAGACCTTAAGCCCCACAACTGGGTGCTTAAAGGGTCTAAACCCCTATTGTAATCCCTCATTTCCTTATTTTCCTTTGTATATCCGTAAAACCCAACTTTCCTTCGTATTTCAATAAAACCCGACAGTTCAAAGTTTAAATGAATATCAACCATCGATCTAAACCGATCAACGATCATCGGATTATCACATCGCACAAATAAATCACATCACAAATAATCATATAACCCTGACATTCTGCCTTTTGCCTTCATGATTAAATCTCCACCATTGATATCTAAAAACGATATGACAATCAACACTTAATCACGCATCGCAAAAACAAAAGACCCGGTGTTGTGACCTCTTTCCTTTTTTCCAATGTGATAAATCTCCACTGTTGATCTCTCTTAGATCTAATGGCCCGTGCTCAATTGCATTGGCGCATTCCATTGTCACTCGATTTTTTCATCCCGCCGATCGTGATCCTACGATCAAATCTCTGCCATTGATCTTCTCCGATCAGACGGTCCACATTACTCCCGCTCTTCAAAATCCGCCCTTTTTGTTTCTCCCCCATCGATAGATCTCGACCGTTTATTTCCATGATCCAACGGCTAGGATATAAACCGCCACTAACCCTACCCACCTTTTCCTCCCATGCATCTTGCCCTCCATCGCGTGCAATCCACACCGTTGGATCTACATCCCTTCATCCGACGGTCGAAATCCTTTTTCACGTTTTTTCTGTGCATGAAGTTTAACACCAAAAAATTACGTGATAAAAGTGGTTTTGGAGGCCGCACGTGTCAGCAGGTTTGTGATATCGCGTTTTTTTGGGAAATTTTTGAAATCGCTCTATTGTCGTGCGAAAACCACTCTATTTTTCTGCCAAACCACCCTTCCCTGCAGCATTGGCTTTTCAGTGTTTAATCCTAGCCGTTGATTATCATAATTAGATGGCTCTTCTGCAATTTCCCCACCAAGCCATCACCTATCTCCTCTGCTCCCAAACACCCCATTCAAAGAATCCCAACCATTGATCATTCTAGATCAACAGCTCTCATTCATCCTGTGTCCAAACTTCATTTCAACCCCATTTCGCTTCTGCCAAAGGTTTTTCCCCTTTTTATTAAATTTTCTTCCATTTCATTATAATGTTACCCCCTCTGCATTATAAACTCCCTGATTGATCTCAGTCGTTGATCAACTTATATCAACGACCTAAAATTAATCTGATTCTCATCCATCCAACCGCCTCTCCATTGAAATTCATTGAGCAATATTGATCGCCGGTTGATTTGGATCGATGGCCATGATTTATTCTCACCTCTAAAACAACCTCTGACCTATTTTCACCGGTTTTTATTAATTTTGTTTGTTTTTTGCAGGTTTTAAAGCTTTTCCATAGTTTTTAAAATGAAATTGAGAGCCGGGGATGACGATCCCTCAGGCCACTATTCATGAAGAAGATCAATTTTTAGGGTTCAACCTACAATTTATCCGTGCCTCATGAGCACTGATAACATTATAAAACCCTCTGCACACCTGCAAAAACAAAAAAAAACAGTGAACCTTAATTATACAGAAAGTATCAGTGTTAAAGGGTGAGATCAAAGCAGAAATCAATGTTTAAAGGTTATAAACACAATTTTGAGGGATTTAGGCATAAATTCGACTATCAAAGGCCTAATCCACACAGTTAAAGACAGTATGAAGTCCCGAAGACAAAGATTAAGCCTAATCAAGCCTAAAACACAGATCTAAAGTAAATTAAAGGTGTTTTAGGGAAAGACAAAGAAATTTATCAGTCCAAGAAGCCTCCACTGCCACATTAGAGGATAATTGAATCCTCTCCAGCTACCAAAAGCCACCTGCAACCTCAAAGCAATCGAATAAGGAAGAGTTATTGCCTCAGTCAGTGATATTTTTCCTAAAAGACAGCCAGAGTTATTACTGACTTGCCTCAAGAGTTTTTAAGTAAACAAAATCTTCTCAGTATGCTTAATACTTAATGAAAATAAATTAATACAGAGGAAATATCAGAAAGCTTCTCCTTTGAGCCCCTCAAAGGCTGAGAAGCATTTAACTATATTAATTGAGCCTAGATATATTTTCTCTCATCTGAACTTCTCATTTCTTCTATAAATACTTTTGTAGAAGATGAGATAAGGGTTGGTCACTGCATATTTGTTGCTTGTAAATAGTTTTCTGAAGCTACTGTAAGCACTGTTTGTAATTGAAGATACCTAAGTTGAGATGAGAAGTTTAAAGCTGTAGAGAACCACTGGACTTGATAATTGTAACTAGTCTGAACATAAAATACAAGCTAATTTATGGGATCCTGGTATATGTCAACGGTGATGTGTTTCTTATTGTAAATTGTTATTTTCTTTTTGTTTCCATTCTGTCCACTTTCTTTGATAAAGAACAACAAATATAGATCTAGGATTTACTCTTACAAGTACCCTACTCTTACTAATAAGCTTTATCTTTATGTTTTCCTCCAATTGTGTATTTGAGAATGATTTAATATAGTACAAGCAGTTAAGGAATGTTGGTGTTCCCACGTCTTACTGTCTAAACTTTAAACATTGTTCTTGAATGTTAGTTTCATTACTTGCTAAGTAGAGTTGGACTAGGAAAGTTTATGGTTTGCCCTATCTTCTAGTTTTCCTCCAAAGGTTGTTTGAAAGTTACCCTTAAGAGTATGTTGAAAGCAGGATAGGTTCAAAGTCCTTACCTGATCTTAGACTACTTTTTATGTTTATCTTGAATGTTTTCCTTTTGAATATGCCGAAAGCAGGATAGGTTCAAAGTCCTTACTTGATCTTAAGCTATTCTAAATGTTTTAAATGTTTTCTATTGAAGGTGCATCAAAAGCAGGCTAGTTTCAAAGTACTTACCTGATCTTAGATTACTTTTATGTCTTTCCTTAAGTGCATGCCAAAAGCAAGATAGTTTCAAAGTACTTACTTGATCTTAGGCTGCTCTTTTTTCCTTCATCTGTTTGTTCACCATCTCTTATTTTTTTCATTCCATAAAATCAACTTAAATAGATCCTTTGACATAGATGATTTTCCCCATGGACCACTCTTGAACCTTGCTGTTTCAATTAAATCGTATTATGACTCCATAGCCCAATGGATTGAAGCTGCTTCTTGCCTATCTTTTTAGCTGAATCACTCTTTCACTTTCATACACCTTCACCCTTCATTTAGAACTCCTTCAACTTCATTATATCTTTGCCCAAACAAAACCAAACAAAACCTTTTTCTTCATAACTAACCTAATATCACATTTAAAACCTTAAAATATAAATCAATATTGCACTTATAGAGAGATCCCTCTCTAGATTCAGGAGGGTTAGATCCTAGAATCCCAAATTGGTTCAAATGTTGTCTCTGCAACTTTAGTCTTACCAATTTTCTAAAAATACAGAGACCTAACACCGCATAACAAATTGGCATCTCCACTAGGGAATTTACTCTTTATCCTAGGTGTTTTAGCCTCCGATTTTCTCTGTTTATTCACCCAATAGTTTTTACTCGCAAATATTAGGATCTTTGAAATCAAAATTTGCATTAGAAGTGTGTTAGACATCTATGTTTTTCATTGTACACTACGCGCAACACACTCTTGGAAAAGACACAGTGCTTTACATAGCACTGTCTCTCTTTCAAGCCTGCGTTGCCTCCTGAAACCATCCAAATTCTTGTTAGCTCAAAATCAGACCCTGATAGGCTGCTAGTCAAGGAGACCTTGAGTAACTATTTCAAACCAAACTTTTAGTTGAGGCTTAGCCTCCTCAACCTGAGAGGGCTCTCTCAATAGGTTAATGATTTGTAAATAAAGATCAGATGGCTAACTCTGTGAATAAACTGAATAAAGTGAATAATTGGTTGTACTACTAATCAACAAACATCTATTGGGTAAATGGAGTCAAATGTAATTTCACAAAACATAAAGATCAGTTTCATATGTAAGTCGGGGCATTTCAGGGTTTAGATGCATCAATAGAATAGTAGGACAGAGAATAAACACAGTTCATGTTAGAGCACCTTCAATGAATTCTAAGTAACATACACTCATGCCACTGAAAGTAATTTAAAGAGAAACATCATGAGACAATCAAACATCCATAACCCTTTATGAATCCTGAGTGATGAAACAAAACTCTCTGTATTAAGATAAAAACACAGTTCTCTGATATCACAAAAAGTATGCTTATTCAATGGAAATTACAACCCTATGCAATTCGATTTCTTCCCTCTTATATAGTGGTCATTACATCCTTGGATTCCTTCCAAAAATTTGAGAAGAAATTCGAATTTGACATCTATAAACTTTTAAACAAACTTCATGTACAAACTGACAGTTAAACTGTCTGTCGTACAGTCCTAATACAACTAGGACTAAAAAAATATTTATTATATCTTAAAAACCTTTAAAAACCTTATCTAATCATTAAAAAATATGCTTGAAAAATATTTCTTCTAGACTTCGACCATGATTTTGTTTATCTTCTTGCTGTTAGACCCCATCAACCTGCTTCTTATCAATTCCTGCAAAATAGGAGCATGTTCCCTGTATAATAGCTGAATGCCTCATTTATGTCCATTCGAATCAATTGCTGAAGAACTGGTGCTAAAAACATGTGGAAAATGTCTTATAACCTTCATTTGAATTCAACCTTCCAACTGTGCAAATCCCGAACCTCCAAAATGGTGCAAAAAACTCTCAATACTGTTGCGCTACGAAATTGTTGAGTCTGTTGTTTTCGTAGCGCAGAATTTTCATTTTAAAATCATGCTTCAAACCTCCATTTTTATCTGCAAAACCTCCTGGATCTTCATTTATATTCTACATATACCTCCCACCAGCATCAAAGCTCAAAACGAAACCCTTTTCACCTTTGAAAATTGCAAAAATTCTTCAAACTGCATCCTACAACAGTGTTGTAGCGCGCTACGAAACTGCTGAGTCTTCAATTTTCACAGCTTCCTTCCAAAATTTTAGTTTTCAACCCTTTAATACTATATTTCCATGTGTATATCAGATTTCATAACCCACAAACATCAACTTTAAACAACTCCAAAAATGAGATATTACCACATAACCTCAAAAATTTGTTAAAGGATGACACTTACTGTTTGCATTTATTTTAGCTGTGGCTAATCTTCAAACTATGCTAGTTGTATTTCCAAGTCTTCTACTCTCCTCTTAAGCTTTCTATTGTTTTCCCTTAGCTTGGTATTGACCATCCTAATGAATTTTTTTTCTTTGATTGCAGGTAGGGTCCATATGAAGAATTGAGCTTGACTATCAATTAATTCAGGGTTTGGATTTTTCTCCATCTCCCACATTCCTTTCATCCTTTCAAATTTTCCCTTTCTTCTGCATGCACTCTCACCTTTTTCTTCAACTTATTAATCTCATTATTTGCAAATCTGATTTTGTCTTTGACATCTTCATAGCTGCTCTTTTCCTTCTGAATATTTAAAACCTTGTTTCTGTCTTCTTTAGGAATTGAAAATGATGTATTTGTGGTTTATTCAAAAACATTAGTACTTTCACCTCCTGTTTGATCTATCTCCATGTCTGACTATTTCAATTTCTTTGAGTGCCTAGTTGTGGGTTTTCTGGGCTTAAATATAAACTCTACCACTTCATCCTGAAAATCTAACCTTTTGGATGTCTTTAATTTCTTTGATTTGCTGCCACCTATATCCAGTTTGATTAAGTCTGCTTGTAATAGGGGAGACTCTTCAATGTTAATAGCTTGAAGTATATCATTCAAATTACCTCTTGACCCCTCTGTAACTACATCCTTTAACCTTTGACTCCTAGTCAACTTCTTTTGATATGTTTTACTAGTTGACTGTTCTAGAATTGTCTCCTTAACCAGAGTTTTCTTCTTCTGTGTGGATTTAGGAGTATCTTGGATATTCAATGTTGTTCTTATCATTGATTCTTTAACTTGTTTTCAAGGCTTGAGCTTAATAAATCTTCTTGACTTTGTTTCTACAGGGGCAATAATATTTGATGGAGTTTTTTTTTTAGCTTGAGGACTAACACCTATTCCTTTGACAATCTCAATTCTACTCAAAAAGAGGAATTCAACCCAATATTTGTTTGCTTTCTGTAGCTCATGTAAGATTATTAACTTGACTAAGCCATGGTGTAATAATAAGGTTTCACGTGACTCAACTTTCATTTGTACCTTATCAAAAATCTTAGACAAACTTCTGAAAAGATAAAAAGGTAGATCTAGAGATATCATGAATGTGAAATGAAGCAAGAGTTTAAAGTGATAGGTATACACCTTGTGGTATCTCCCTTCGCAAGTGAAGTACCTCTGAATATTGTAGAGCATATTGGCAAATTTATCTTTGAAATAACTTCTTGGCACAGCTTTGTTCAAGTCAACCTGTGTAAACTCTAGTTTTAGAAATATTTTGCAGGATACCATGTCAAACTTGAATTTTTTAAACCACCTGTATTCTCCTCTCGGAATTTCTGTAACTACTGATATCACTTCAGGGGAAATTGGTAAATTTTGGAATCCAATCTTTGAGTTTGATCCTGTGAAGTTTATGGCAAATTCTTTGGTGACTTGAGTGTTCCCTCCTTGAAGTTTTTCACAAAACCTCCAGGAACCTACTTTCTTAAAGGCTTATTCAATAGACTTGTCTTTTGTAAGGGCTTCTACACCTTTAGGTTTTGTTCTTATGAAATGACTAGACCTATGACTCCTTCTTTCCTTAGCCATTTTCTTCTTGAAAACATTGTATCTTCAGAAATTTGTGATAATCCCTCTGAAAACCCTCTGTCTTCAACAAATTAGCAAATTAGAAATTAGAGCTTCCTGTTGAATGAACTGGCTCGCTTGGTAAATGAGTTCAGCCTCGCTTGATAAAAATTCTGCCTCGCTTGATAACAATTTTGCTTCCACCAGTAATGAATTTCAAACTCACTTGATAGCAAGTTTTGAAAATACTAATATAACCTAAAATTGAAAGAGCAGCCTTGATTGAATTTGTTTCAGTTCTGCCTTGCTTGAAATATATTTTCACAGCCTCGCTTGAAAACGTTACAGCCTCGCTTGAATACTTTACAACCTCGCTTGAATAATTTACAGCCTCGCTTGAATTTTTTTAAGTAAACTCAGGTCTTTCACCACTAATTTCTTCTTCAAAACATAAGCATGCATGCACTATTGTCTTGCATGAGACAATTGAAGTCGAAAATGGCCAACTGTTTTCAAATTTGAAAGGACCAATGACAACTAACCCCTAATCGATGACAAATAACCCCTAATAATTACAATGAATGGTTTCATGCGTGAAGGAGAACTCGTAGATGACACCTAATGATGAGGAATTTAACTGTATTTGACAGATGTGACAGCTCAAATGCAAACTGAGAATCCCCGATTTCGTAGTGCATGATTTGCAAATTTTTGTTTTTGCGCTATGAAATCGATAGTGTTTTCGTAGCGCAAAATCAACTTTTTACACTGAGCACACTACGTAAACATGGTTTCATGGCTTATTCATCAAATTTTCAAAAAAAAAACTTTAAATGGGTTTCAAAACGTGGCATAAGATCTTTGAAGAATGAAACAAGGGTAATGAACATTGTTTGGTGATGGAATGAGACTTTTAACCCATGATCTAGACCTTTAAAAATATAAAAATGACTCTAACCCTATCTAGCATTATGACTTAGGAAAAAGTGTAACTGACCAAGTTTTAGAAATTTTTTATAGTGATAACAATTCTATTGAATTTTTCATTGCAATTTGTTTGAGTTTGTTCTCTATTGTGTTTTGAAAAGCCTGAGCCTAATATTGACCATTGATCTTATCTACCTCTTCCTCCTTTGAAAGAAAAATTTGTTCAATGTTTGTTTAAAGAATTTTTATTTATCATTGATGAATTGATTTCAAAGTATTTTAATTGGTGCATTAGATTCATTTTCTTTTGAAAAAGGAAATTGTCGTAAATTATTCGTTTCCTGATAGGAGAAATTTTTGTTTAATTCCTCATTTTTCCTTCAAAAGAGAAATTGTTGTTTATATTCCTCATTTCTCATAAGTAAAAGGAATTTGGTTTTGTTTATTTAGGGCTCTTAGTTTATTTTTTGCATTCATAACATTAAAGGAACTGAAAATAAAAACCTGCATTTGCATGTAGTGGTCTGTGTGCTTTGCAAAAGGAACAATTAGGAAATAAGCATTTAGTTTTTGCTCATTAATTTTTTTGCTCTCAAATTGATTGCTCTTTCCCTCTAGTAGCTAGGATTTTCATTGAAAAACTAAAAGTGAAAGATTGCTTATCATTCTTAATTTGCATTTTAAGAATTTCCAATACATCATTGTAGTGAACCTTTGAAACACAAATTGATAAACTAGATCAACTTAAAATTTATCTCAATTTACCTAACAAATCATTGGAACCATAACGATAACATTTAGAAGGTCTAGGCTAGAGACATGTTCCGGCATTGTAAAACATAACAGATGTTGTTAACTTGTCTGCGATACATTCTGAGTGTGATACCTCACTCCATGTACATAAGTATATCATAGCTCATCCACATACTTTCAGGTATATTGTGCGGTGTTACAGTATGAAAAGTATAAAGGGCTGCTCTCACTATGTGGTTTCGCATCAGAAAACACTAATACAGAATTGGGCCTCCATGTACCTTCAGGCATATTTGGGAGGACAAATTTTAGGTGCTATCCATCCATCTCGACCCAAACAAGTAAAAATTCAAGCATGAGAACATGTGAGATGAATTTGAACATGCAAAAAAGTCACCTGATTACCATCCAATGATGAAATATGTTTACATGCACGTGAGAAACCACCAATAATGACAATGGCTCTCAAGGTACAACAAGTACAATCCACGGAATGTGAAAAGTGATTTTGCGTCGAACGCCCGTAGAATCACTCGATCAAAGACTAATGACGTGGACCTATCATCGAATGCAAAGAACTTTCCATTGAGGAATGCAAGCTCCAATGTACCGGAAGGGAGTCTCTAGATCAACTTCCTGGATAATGAGTTGAAGTCGACAGGAAGTAACCCAGTGGAAGGAGGGCCATAATGTTTCCCACATCATCGACACAAGACAAAGGAACATGAGGATAGTGAATCAGGACTAAACATAGGATTAGAGGGAGGTTGTAAACTATAATCGGAAACTTCTCTTGAACATATCAGTGACACGACTCCAGATTTGGAAGTATTTGACATCAAGGGATCTAAGGTCATGATGACGTGGAAAAGAGAAAATGAGAGGTCAAAATAGATTACCCAAACCCATGGAGGAAAAAATGACAAAATGACATGTCCCCAACTTGACACGAATGCATATGAGTGTCATGTTCAAGAGCGACATACTGCCGAGACGACTGAGAACTAGTTTCATTTCCCCCCCACCATTTATAGCAAGTACCCCAATTATTTTTGGAAAACAAGCTTGAAAGGGATAGCATATGCTTGTCATGTAAGTTTTCCCTTTGGAAAAATCCATCCTAGTACATTTTACGATCCCTAGGAAGGAGGAACTCGGTTACTTCATGGTCATGGTTCCTGATTTCATTTAGGGTTTAACGAGTTTGACAAGGGAAGAACTTGACATATTTTCATGTTTAGAGAGTTTGAAAAGAAGTAGAAAATAAAACTCCAACAGTCCCTTTTCGTAGGTAGTCTCAAAAATCTGAAAAGGTAGAAAATTGTGTCTGAGAGAACCTCTTAGTCTCGATAGGCTAAGGTATTCCTTTTTTTGTTGATTCTAATGTTGGTGACTCCATTGGAGATCAGTGTGTGTTACTCATCTCATTTTTTGTTGATATTTTGCTTTGTCGAGTCGACTTCGGTTGTTTGATTGCTTTCTGCCTTGCTTGGATTACTTGACTGTCTTGGATCCTCCTGTTTAGCTCCAGAGTGTCAATATTAACCTCTTCTCAGCGTTTTTCTTCTTTTCCCATAGTTTTCTAGCTTGGCACACTTTTTCTTTGAACGGTCTCACCAATTGGCGCTTTTTGCCTTTGTCACAGTTGCACCAACCCCTGTTAGGCGTAGATTACAGCCTGACAGTCACACCAGATCCTGTAGGATTTGGTTTCACTTTCTTCCTGAGTCTTTGGTCAGTAGTTCTTGGATTCAGGTTCTTTATTTGGTTTGAAATTGGTCTTTTGGGATTTTTTTGACTTTGTAGCCATGGTCTTCTCAGCTATTTGTCCATTGTCTCATTGGTGAAGTTTGTGGCCCTAGGGTTTCTAGGTGTCTTTTGTTCACCGAGCCTTCTGGTTGAAGTTCGAGTCACTTTGATTTTTGTCATTTCAATTCGTTGGTTGATTGTGTTAGTCTTTCTCAATTCTTTGTGTCTTTGGCTTGTTGGATGATCACTTGAGTTTTCATTTAACTCTCCATTTCATCACTTTGAGAATAGATCGAATTTCTCGTTTGGATCGTTTTGAAAGCCTTTTGTTTTCTTGGAAGAGTGCATCATTTTTTTGAGTGCGTGTTATGTTTGTATTGCATTTTAATTTATCATTTTAGATCTCTACATTTGTAGTGCTCAAAACTATTGTTTTCTTTGATTTTTAGTGCAATAGTGCATTGTGTGCTTCATTCATCTAAAAAACAAAAAATTGCATTATTTCATTTGGATTGAAAATGAAAAGTTCTTTTGCACAACTAGCTCTTAGTAAACTAGGAAAGAGTTTTTAGTTTCTTGTTTGGTTGTATTATATGCATTAGTGAAATTATTCTTGTGTTTTCATTGATTTCTACTTTGTTGAATATCTCTATCCTTCTCTTAGTTAGCATTCATCGAACATAAATGGTGGTATTTTTCATGTAGTGTGCATTTAGAATTCGAGATCACATTTGGTAGGGCCTTGGAACTGAGACATAATTCAAGATCAACCATAAAATTTATTTAATCAATCTAAGGAGGCATTGAAAACTAACGTAAATATTTTAGAGGTCTAGGCTAGTGACATGTTCTGGCATCGTTAAACCTAGTAGTTGTCGTTTTCCACTTAGCTTTAGACAACATAGCACGGACTTGTGCTCCCAGTATCGTCGCGTATATAAATGGAGACACTCATAGGTTCAAATCCTTTATCCATAGGAAGCCAAGTCTGCTGCCCTGTAACCGTGATACACCGAACACAACATTCGGGGAGACTACCTACACGTATGTCAAGTCCTTGGTCATTTCTCTTTCATTTGATCACCAAGGTGTATATGGTAGTTCACGAAAACTTGGTATACCCTCTTGCTTAGATTACCTGAGTAGTCATTTTGATATTTTTTGACTCTCTAAAAGTGAAAATATCATCGAGATCTTGTTCGTTCACACTTGTTTCAACTTGAAAGTGATAGAGTCACCTTTTTCCTGTTTTTATACTCTTAAAATATGAAATGACGGAGTTTTGTTTCAATGTCTTTAAATTTTAACTGCCCATGAAATATTCCTGGTTAAAGTTATCAACCTTAGTGTTCTGTTTTAAGGTTGTTTCCAATGCAAACGTTTCTAGAGTTCACCAACCAAGGAATCCCCTCTGAAGGGAATCCTGTTCCTTTTCCTAATTTTGGGAATGTGGGTGCTCCTTATATCGCAACATTATCCCTTCCTGGGTTAACTGTTGGTTTTCCTATATGGTTATTCTCTACCTCTATAGTCTTGAGTATTTCACCCTCTGTAAAACCATCCCCTTCACCTGAAAAACATCATGTTGATTCTAAGGTGGACCTCTCCCCTTCTTCACCTATTTCTTCGTCTTCCTCTTCTACTTCGCTTGGTGAAAGTTTGGATTCTAGTAACTAGGTGGCTAAGAAGAAGAAGAAGAAGACGAAAAATAAGAATTCAGATAAGAGAGAGGCCAACTCTGCGACTATTGTGCCTAAGACACCTTCCCTTGATAAACCATCCAACCTTCCACGAAAATTCAAATTCCCTTGCATGTTGTGCAAAGGTGACCATCTTCTTTGAGACTGCCTTGGCATTCCCAAGGTACTTGATGTATGGTCCGATGGTCGTCCGTCATTGCGTTTGGCTTCTCAGGAAGTCATATTAGTGGCACATATTTGACTATCCATGATAAGACTCATAAGAAATAGTGTAAGATTACAAATCCTTGTAATTTGTGTGAAGGGCATCATCCCATTCACCTTTTTCCGTACATGGAGGAATCCACGAGAGTGATGGACAAATATATTGTTTCTACACCCTGCCTTCTAGTTGGTTATCAGAAGCTTTCTTCGAGTCCTCTTCTAGTTGATTCAATAATCGGTCAAGATATTGTTATAGCCTAAATCTACCTCAGGCTGAAAGAAGGCAGAGTTCAAGGTAGCATCAAACCACGCTCAGTCTGGTAGCTAGCCCTACCAGATCAGGAAAGGGCTATCTCCGGGTCAATCTCAACAAAAATAATCAATGAGGCTTGAGATGAATTGAAATAAAAGCTGATTTTAGGCTAGGTATATAAGTAAAAGGATTTGATTTGATTTTGGGGGTTTTTGTTGGATCAAAGGGAAAGGCAGTTTTGGGTCCGGGGATGAGGCCTAGTTTTTGCAGAGTTCTGAATGGGGCAAGGAAGGAAATTGTTTGATGATTTGAATTGAATGAATGGATAGTTCTAGACTGGTGAGGAGCTGAATAGGGCAAGAGGCTTTCAATAATCCTCTTCAAAATGATGAAAACATGAAAAATTAAACAAAACTAAAGGCGGAACAAGACAATCTAATGAATTCCACCTTTATCACTCATTTGTTTAATTTAAGAAGAAAGGAGAAGGGAAATGATACACATAAACATCAATGAACTTAAAATCACATAGAGAAACACACCATCAAAACATAGAGCCACATGGATCCCAAAGAGTGCTGCAAACCCTGGTCTATTCCTTTGCCAAAATTGCAGAGATGAAATGTACAATGAAGTGCCAAGCAATCCCAAGTGTCCAACCCTGAAAATGACTGAAGAACTACATGATATAGACAATCATAACTCATCCCCATGCCTCTAGGGGTCAAGCTCATCATTCTAGGAGTTGTTTCAACCATATCTAAACTAAGAACTGGAAAATAGGCAATGAAACAACTTGCCTCTATATGATAGGAAACTGATTCATTCGCTTACATTTCACTTTTTGGTGAATGAATCTACTAAGATGAGTAAAAATGTGCCAAAATTACATCAAAGTCATTAAATTACATCAATTTACATCCATAGTTACATGAAAAGTCAAACTAGCCAAAACTAGGCGAAAATCTGAGCTGCTGAGTGAAAAATAGGCCAAATTTCCCAATGCGTCGCGCCTGAAATCTCTATGCGTAGCACAAATTTGAGGCTGATTTTGAGGGCCTTCCCGAAGTCAAAATTGAGTATAGGATAGCTTGTTGAAAAGCTCTACCTATCTGCTTTCCAACCCAAGTGGAATTTCTGAATTTGGTTGCAATTTTCCCCTGAAAACATCCAATCTCCCAACACTGCTTCCTGTGTGTCCAAAAAGTGGCAGAAAGGCCATTTTTAGGGTGTTTTCGACCCTTTAGGCAACCCAAAAATTGTCAAAATCATTAGGTAATGGGTAGGCATGCATAAATTTTGATGAAAAATCTAGAAATGCAAAGTTTTCCTCCAAAGGAGCTGCCAATTATAAGCGCGCGCCAAGTGGCGCTACGCGTCGGGCAGGAAAATCTGTGTTTAGGCCAAAAAATTTAAAATTGAGAATTTTTTTCCCAAATTTCTTGAAATTTGGGATGAATGTCCACCATCAAGCACTATGCTAGGCCAAAGAAGCTTCGGCCAAAATTTGGAGTCTATCATGCCTTTTGCGACGCTTTAGTGCCCTTCTTAGCCTTGCTTTCAGGATCTTGATCCTCGCTTTGCAAACATGATTTCGTGCCCAATAATGGTTATTCATGTGCTTGAGCATGTTATTTTCCTTTTTTTCCTTCTCCAACAGCTTCTCAAGATGAAAATTGACCCTCTCAAGCCAAGTCTCTCTATCAACCTCAATCTCCCGCTCAATGGGTGTCATCTCAGTTTGGCTTCTTTGAGCAGCTTACCGGTTCTCACGGATGTTTTGCAAATCCATGATTGTTTGCTGATATTATAACTATTTGTTTCACTACTCCAGGTAATTTATGATCTATTGGGCTCTTTGCAATTTGATGGTCAATGTGTCAATCTCCGCCTTCTTCTCCTGAATCGTCTCTCTCAACTTTGAACTTGGAGAGCTCAAATCCTCATCAATAAGTATGAAATCTGTATCTTGGCCTCCTGAAGGGCCCTCATCCTGCATAGGCCTCTTACCTCTATCCTGTACCTATACCTGTGCTGCTGATGATGGCAACAAGACCCCTTCCACCCCAGGTGGAGATAATACTCATTGGGCTGCTACAAATAATACTCCGGTGCCTCTCTGATAGGTAATAAACACTGGCATACTGATAGGCTCTATCTCGTGACCTTCAGGCTGATGTGAAGGTTCACCTGGCTCATGAACAACCTCCGAAGGAACTTGAGGAGCTGTGAAGAAGTCATGGGAAATGAAATCCTCCCATGAAATACCCTGCAACCCAAGCTGATGTACAACCACGATCTTGATGAGTGCATAGTGATAAATATTGTTGTACTGCTGCTCGGGAGTTTTCTTCTGCACAAGAGTGGTCATTCTCTCAATATTCTGGCACATAAAATAAGGTATTTTCATCATCCTCACTCTATTTAAATGCATCAATAACCTGATGTGGTAGGCATAGAGGCGTGAAAATTGGCCCTCACAACTGAAATATCTAATAATGAGTTTCATCAGAGGCGCATAGGATTCCTTTAGGAATCGGAATGGGAACACTCTACTGAGTTGCCTCACAAATCTAGGCCTGATGTATGGTTCATAATGCACTCTGTCCACCTACTATCTTTTGTTCCACTGTTCACCCACATTCGGTATCCCAGTTGCTTGAGAAATGGTTTCTGGTGTCAAAGTGAAATTTACACCAGCAAGAGTTACCTAACCATCATGTAAATGCAATACAAACAAATGAGCCAAATCCTGATGATGATGGATCCTAACAATCATCTCACAATACTGATAGCATGAATTTTCTAGAAAACATGCCATGGCAAGTGGGCAAGCCTGCAATTGAGTCAATGAGGTGGGCTCTTCTCTCACATGTTTGCCACCTTTACGAGACCTTCTAGGTGCATGTAGCTCAGTGGTAGAATCATTATCTCTATCATATGATGTATCTGTTTCTGTCTCCATGATTTCCATACAAGGTGTATGTTGGATTGTATGAGATGAAAATTAGAATTTGGTGCTTTTGTTTCAATTGCAAAATATATGTCAAAGGGGAGGCACTTTAGGAGAAATAGGACAGTGGGAACAACGGGGTTTAATCAAGTGGAATTCACCTTTTGGAATTTTGACAAATGTAAGGACAATGGACAGCCACTTGAATGTTTGGGAAACTTGGGGTTTGGGAATTTTTACAAGTGAGATGGGAAAGGGAGAATGATAGGAAATGAGATGATTTAGGGATAGGGAAAGGGGCTTAGGACTATGTGACTTTTATATATGTAGGGAGATGGGAAATGAACTGCAATTGATAGTATAATAGTTAGAGGGAGGAATAAACAGTGGGGAATAAACAAGTTTGGCACCACAATCAATTTTAAAACACCAACTTCAAACCCTAAGAGAGCACTTCAACAAGATGATAGGTTTTGGCCTTTGTGTATTCAAATTTTCAAAACCAATCACACAACCAACAACAAGCACAAGTTATGGGCCATAGATGAACACATGAACTTACTTGGAGTGAAGGAGACCGATTCAATTTGGATTTTTGTGAAGCAATGAAAAAAATTTTGCTATCTGTCCTGTGTGCTACGACAGTGGCCCAGTGTGCCGCAACCGTTGTATGCGCCGCGCCAGAACAAAAAGGCACGGCGGTGAGCGGCCCTATGCGCCGCGCTCAACCAGTGCGCCGCGCCCAACGCCCAGTGCGTCGCGACAGTAAACTTCACCATAGTTTCGGCCTCTAACGCTAGCTTCGCTTCCTCCACTATTTTATTTGGCTCTTTGATGAATTTGGCATGCAAATGAAGCTTTGAATTTGGAAAGATCTTATATATACAAAGGATTTTGATTTTTTATTTTGAAAACCCACTTTGTAAAGTTTGAAAACTTTGGCACTTTTCACATAAACTTTGTTTTTGTTTCCTTTGTGATTTTTGAGCTGAATGATGAATCTCTTGTCTGTCTTTGTAGGGATAGCTGGCATGGGGTCTTGGCAAAGGTGACTAGGGCTACGCATGGAGTACTTACAACTAAAAAACTTTGAAAATTACATTGCATTTATTACAAAATATGAAATAGACGATTTTTTCTTCAAAACAGAGTTTTGAAGAAAAATCATTATCAAGCATTATGATGATGAAATTTTTTGCGATAAAAACCTATTTCGAACCTCCCTCATGTGCTTGCTGACATTATTAGTCATTTTGAAGACTAAATTAGCGAAACCCTAGACCTAATGAGACTAAAACCCTAAAATGACTCTTTGCTAACCAGGAGACCAAAAATGACTATAAATTATTTTGATGAACAGACACGGACCAGCAGGTACATGACATGAGGGATATGAGTGACAAGACCCTTCCATCAGATGATCCATGCTCCTAATGGAATGCAGCTAACTGAACTGAATGAGACACCTAAAATGGAATGCAACAAGATAAATTTGATCTCTAACGGAAGGATGAAGATACCGACTCTAACATTGGCTCCAATGGGGATGGTAGCTCCTTGGAGGTGACAAGAACTACATATTTATGGGAGAGTAGGAAGTGCCTTCATCCATTGGGCTATGGAGTCCATAACTTCGACAAATCATGACTCATTTTATTGACTAAAAATTGACTCAAACTGACTCAATCTTGAAACCAAAATGACTGAAAAACCTGACTCGACAAACTCAAACCAAAGCTGAAGTCAATCTTCAGAGTTATAGCCTTCACCTCGGGCCCCAAACTGAAGAAAAGATCAAAACACACACTTGCAATGAAACTGAAATAAATGGTATGTATAGTGACAATGTAAAACAACAGAAAACATTTCAGAAATGATACCGCTTGAGCAGCCGATCATTGACCGGCCCTCCTGGACAATCTTCCCCGTTCATCTCTTTCAGAAGAAAAGAATTCTCACCCTGATATGCAGAAATTTTAAAGGGTCCTTTCCAGAAATTTTCAAACTTACCATGCTTACCCTTTTCCTCGTTTCTTGCATCCCATTTCAGCACCACTTCTTCCAGTTGAAATTTATCCACTTTGGATTTTTTGTCATATATTTTCTTAATTCTCTCTTGCAGCTTGAATGTGTTTTGGAAAACTTCTTCTCTCGTCTCCTGCAAATGGATCATTTGATTTATTCTTCTTTTCATATGATCATCTTCACTGCCAGCTTCCTGTAGAAGTTTGACCACTAGAACTGCGAGAGAGGTAGGAATCACCGTGTCAACTCCATATACTAACTCAAAAGGGGACATACCAATGGATTTATTTTGACTCACTCGATTTTCCCAAAGTGCATTAACCAACTTCTTATGCCAACTTTTCTTGTTTATTTCTAGCAACTTTTTAATAATGTTGACCAAAGATTTGTTGGAAGACTTCGCCAATCCATTGCCTTGTGGATGATAAGCGGTTGAGTGTCCCAAAATGATGTGATACTTGTTAAAAAACTCAACCATTCTTTTCGATTTGAAAGTTGCTGCGTTATCAGTAATTAACTTACTCGGGCAACCAAAACGAGACAAAATATTATTCTCAAGGAACAAAATTATTACCGAATCTGTGGCTTGCCTAGTGGGAATCGCTTCAATCCATTTCATGAAATAATCTATTGCTGTGAGGATCCACCTATGCTAAGCTGAAGAAGCGGGATGGATCTCGCCAATGAAATCCAAACCCCACTGCTGAAAAGGAGCACTTACCTCAATGGGCTTAAGCGGCAAAGGTTGCAATTTCTTCCTCCCTTCAAAAATCTGACATTCATGATAGCTTTTGACAGTCTTATACACTTCAGCAAAAATTGTCGGCCAATAATATCCCACTCTCAAAATCTTGTTGGCCATTGTTTTCCAAAAAAGGTGACCCCCACAATCTCCCTTATTAAAAGCCTCCATAACCTGCTTTGCTTCTTCTTCAACCAAAAAATTCAGCAAAACATCACCAAGATCTTTCTAATAGAGTGAATTATTCAAAATACAAAACTTAGCAACCTTCAATTTCAGAGTTCTACTTTTGTTTCTAGCCATGCCAGGCAGTGGTGACAAATTTTGAAGCACATATAAAATATCTGAATACCAAGGAGAAAGCACAAATATTTCTTATACCTGAACTGATGAACTTTCCTCATTATCCTTGGACATAGTAGTAATAATATTAATGTCCAAGGCATGCAAATTCAACTCAGCCATTAGCTTAGCTAGCCCTTGTCCTTTGATAAGCTTTGTAGGCTTTATCTCCACATCATACTCCAACAAGGCAACAATCCACTTGCCCCGTCTCCCTTCTGGATCTGTTTGCACTAAAAAATCCTTAACAGCAGCGTTAGGAACATAAGCAAGAGTATGAGAATGAAGAATATATACTCGAAAATATTTCAACGCTTTCACTAAAGTGAGAGCTTGCTTTTCAATGATGTTATACTTTAAGGCTGCATCTCTTATGGTTCGGCTAAAAAAAGAAATTGGTTTTTCATGCTCATCTATTTTCTGCATCAATACTGCTGCCATAGTATGCTCCGAAGAAAATAAAAACAAAATAAAATCCTGAGTATAATCCGGGCTGATCAAAACTGGAGTTGAAGAAAGAGCCAAATTCACTAAATTGAAAGACTTTACAGCCTCCTCGGTCCACTTCACTACGCTATATTTCTTAAGCATGTTTGTAATCTCTCTTAAATGTTCGGCAATATTAGGTACAAAGCAGCGTAAGAAATTCATCTTACCATTGAATGATTGGATCTCCTTTTTGTTTCAGGGAAGATCGATTTGCTGAATAGCTTCTACTCAAGCTGGGTCAATACGGATGCCATCTTTTGAGATAATATGACCAAGAAGTTTGCCCTCATCCATGGAAAACACACTCTTCTTCAGATTGAGTGACACACCATAATTTCTACACCGCTAAAAAACAATCTTCAAATGGTAAAGGTGCTCTTCATCAGAATTAGAAAATATTGTCAGATCATCAAGATACACAACTAGAAAAATATCTTTCTCATTTGCAAATTCCATATCCATTGCCCGCTGAAATATCACACCAACATTATTTAAACCAAAAGGAATTTTAGCATAATGGAAGTTCCCCACGGAGTGGTGAATGCTATTTTGTCTCTATCATCCTCATGGACCAGAATTTGGTTAATAACCATGAAGTAGCGACATACGAGATGCTCCAACTACTCACTGAAGTATGTGATCCATTTTGGGCAACGGATAATTATCTTTCAAAAAAACCTTATTCAGATTCCTACAATCAATGCACAAATGAATCTCACCTGTCTTATTGCGTACGAGCACTAAATTGGAAATCCAATCTAAAAATCTTATAGGAACAATGATACCATCCTTGTACAATCGATTCAATTCCTTCTCAATTGAGGGCAACAACTTTGGATTTATTCTTCTCAACCTCTACTTGAAGGGCTTTTGATTTGGCTTGATAGGAATGTTGTGCTGAATTATATTGGTATCATATGTCTTCAAATCTAAATAGTCCCAAGCAAATACATCAACAAAAGAAGACAATAAACTAACATATTTTTCTTTTACCTCTGGTGGCAATGCTTTGGACAATTTCACCATCTTTGGATTTTCAGCTGATCCAATGTTCACATCTTCAACTCCCTTTTCAGTTGGCCGCAAGGTTGGTTTTCGAGCCACGTCATCTTGATCGAAAAGCTCCTCTAAAGGTATCAAGCCTTTAGGAATGACATTATCCTTCAGCTGCAAAAATTCCATCTGATTGATTTTCACATCAGCTTCACCATCATCATGCTCCACGTCAATGGAAGTATCTTTGAATTTGCCTTCATTTTGCAGAAATTCATCAATCTCATCATCATCTTGGAATACTTTCCAATACCTTTGATTTTCCGGGATAGTTGGATGATGCTTCACATGAATTTCAAATATGTTACTTGAGTTTATCGAAATCTTCAAATTACTTTCTGCCTTTGCAAGTGCATCTACAATACCATTCTGAATACGAGGGACACAAGTCAAAGTATAGTCTGAAAACAATTTCAAGATATCAAGAACAGAATTTCAGTAAGCCCGCATTCGAGGATGCTTAGCTTGGTATTCATCTTTCACTTGTTTAATTACCAACTCAGAGTCGCCATACACTGCAATCCTCTTAGCATTCAACTTTCTAAGAATTTTCAAACCAACAATCAAAGCTTCATATTTAGCCTCATTATTCGAACAATCAAAAGCTAATTTATGAGAACAGACCCTTACATTACTTGGTACCTTGTTTGGGATGGAAAAAGAGCTGCGTACCCAAATGCAAATTCCAGCACCATCACTTCCTACTACACCATCAAAATCCATGGTCCACAAACCATCTTCATCTTCTTCCAAGTGCTGAAATTCTGTTTGCTCTATTATTTCTGCTTGTTGTCCATCAACTTTTTGCTGTTGTCGGAAGGCTGATTGCTTAGCGGAACTTTCAAGCTTTTGTCTCTCTTTCTTTATGACCTTTTTGAAATTATCAGTGATTTCCGGAATGTCTTCTACTTCAACTAACTGACTATTTACATCATTGAAACTATCTGAATACAAAACAAATGACTCTAAATCTGTATGTACATAATTGATTGGATGATTTACCGGTTTCTCCTTGTTGGTGATCATATACTTCATCTTTTGATCCCGATATAATCTTCTCATCTGACCAAACAAAGGAATGGTAGAAATCAAGCTGCAATGTTCCCTTCAATTTCGCTCCCCAAGATCTGGAAAGAAGCATGCCAAATCTAGGAGGAATATCCACCACAACCACATCCATCAAAACATTCTTAGTCAGAATCTGATCTAACCTAACCACCAAATCTTTGATAAGCCCAATGCATCCTACTCTGCTAGAATCGAAAGAATAAATATCATAATACTTCCTAGTGATGTCCAATCCCAATTTCTCCATGATTGCTCTCGGCATGAGATTATGAGATGCTCCGGAATCAAACATGGCATTATGTAACACAAAATCATGCAATCTAAGGCTGATATAAAAAGGAGGCACATCACTATCTGGAGACTCACCATCCAATGCTGGTCCAAATATCAACTCAGGTTGATCATCTTCCAAATTCACCATATCAGACATTGGATCGAAATTCAAAATTTTAGACACTTGACCCTTATAACTGCTATTGTTCATCAATTCAGTCAAAGGAATGGAAACTTTTAACTTAGAAATTTCACTCTCTAAGTTAAAAAATGAAGTTTTTTCTACCTCTTTGGCTGGAACATCCTTCTTTTCAACTTTCTCCCTCGATACAATTGGCTGATTGGATCTTTCATTTGCTGATGGGGATTTTCTAGTAGTGGGATCAGCGATCTCTTTTCTGTTCTTTTGTGCAACGAGTGAATCATTCTTTGGTGTTGAAACTTCCTTTATCTTTTGGATTGGATTGATAGGCACATCTCTGTTTCTAAGTGAATATTGACGCTGCTAGGTGGACAAAGCATTCATATAACCTCTCTGATATTCATCCGACTCTTCTTCAAGAGTTGTCTCATTTGCCAAGATGAAATCCTCGTCTTTTTGTACCACTTAACTTTCTGCATACTCCTCATATTCAGTGATAAAATTTGGTAAATCATCAGGTTTAAAGAAGTGATTCTCTTCTCCTATTACATTATCCTCATCATCTAATTCCGGACCAACAAAATTCTGCTGTGAAGGTGTCTTTACTTGCTGTTGTACTGCTGGTTATTGTGCTTGCTGCTCTCATTGTTTGATCCTGAATTGTGGTTTCTGCAGGCCACGGAATTTAGGATTTCTAATCTGCGGTTCAGGCTTATTAAGTGTTAATATTTCAATCATCTTTTCCACCTTACGGAGTACTTGATCTGAAGTAGAATCCTCTTCCTTTATTTCTACTTTCTTTTTAGCTTTCAATCTAGCTCTCTTGTCATTCAAATTAGCTTCAACACTCACTGCAATTTTCTGCATGTCTTCCAAAGTGGCCGGATCTCTTTCTCTTAATAGATAGGCCATGTCCGGATCAAAACCATCCAGAAACTTAAGAAAATATGACCTCCTAGATGGCCTTAAATCATCAGGAATTGCATTTTAAACCGCATTGAATCTAATACAATAATCTTGGACAGACTCACCAACATTCTGCTTGAGCTTGGTATATTCAGAAGTGATCTGAAGAGGATCTTTCTTTACTTCCCATCGATCCAAGAATTGTCTCTGAAGCTTAGCCAATGTAGCAATACTCCTAGGCTGCAAAGCTTTGAACCATTTTCTCACTTCTCCTCCAAAGGTTTTCACAAATAATCTCATGGTCACATTTTCTGCATCAATTTCATGAAGGTCAAAGAAATATTCCATTCTATCCACATGTTGCTGATCAGGAACACTTTGAGGAGTACCATAAAATAATGGAATCTTTATTTGATAATCAGCGGGCACGTCATCCAAGTTTTGAGACAACACAAGGGGTGCAAATCAGGCAGCCATTGTTCTTGGTGGATTTACAATCGGATTTGGAAATATGGGAGGAGTCATAGCAGTTTATGTATGAGGTGTGGATGGAGGTGAAACTACTGCAGATTGTTGGTTATAAATAGATGGTTGCATGATAATGGTAGGAATGAAAGGAGGCTCGGTATGAACTTGTGAATCGGAAGTAACTGCTGATGGCCCAAGTGTTTCGAATGCAGACTCTATAAACTTAGGAATATTTGTTGCCACAATGGAATTATGAATATTCAATATGTAACTGTCAATGGATCTATTAGCCTGTTCAATTTCAAGATAATTGATAAACTCTGGATTTATGACAGTAGAACCAATAGCACTTTCAGACTTAGTCTCAAACAACGACAACTCAAATTGCTCATCAAATTCAAGATCTTCAAGGTACTCAAAAACAGTGGGACATGAATGAGATTTGAAGAGAGGAATCACAAGACTTTCTCGATGAAGGATTCTTGAAATAAGATTGGGATTTTCATACACTGGTGGTGGATCGGGGTCCGGATTTGCTCTATTATCTCTTCTAGAAGCCAGTGTCTTGAACTATTTTCAAAAATCAAAGGGACAAAACCAACTTGTTCAGCCTATCAAATTCTAGACTCATCACCCAAATGTCCAGAACGATCTGATGTACTGGGGGCAATTTACAAGTCAAGTGTCACGTTTACAAACTAGACCAGAGATTGACTGAAGCAACGATTATCTACTTTCACTAATGAAAAGCAAGAGTGTTTCGAAGGCTACCTGTCATAACTTCAGGCTCCATCTGTAGCTTATAAAACAAATAACACTAACAAGCAAACCATTTCTTCCCCAATATGGTCGCCACTATGTTATAGCCTAAATCTATCTCAGGCTGAAAGAAGGCAGAGTTTAGGGTAACATCAAACAACGCTCAGTCTGGTAGCTAGCCCTACCAGATCAAGAGAGGGCTCTCTCTGAGTCAATCTCAACAACAATAATCAATGAGGCTTGATATGACTTGAAATAAAAGCTGATTTTAGGCTAGTTATAAAAGTAAAAGGATTTGATTTGATTTTGGGGGTTTTTGTTGGATCAAAGGGAAAGGCAGTTTTGGGTCCGGGGATGAGGCCTAGTTTTTGCAGAGTTCTGAATGGGGCAAGGAAGGAAATTATTTTGATGCTTTGAATTGAATGAATGGATAGTTTCAGAATAGTGAGGAGCTGAAGAGGGCAAGAGGCTTTCAATAATCCTCTTCAAACTGATGAAAACATGAAAAATTAAACAAAACTGAAGGCGGAAAAAAAAAATCTAATGAATTCCACCTTTATCACTCATTTGTTTAATTTAAGAAGAAATGAGAAGGGAAATGATACACATAAACATAAATGAACTTAAAATCACATAGAGAAGCACACCATCAAAACATAGAGCCACATGGATCCCAAAGAGTGCTGCAAACCCTGGTCTATTCCTTTGCCAAAATTGCAGAGATGAAATGTACAATGAAGTGCCAAGCAATCCCAAGTGTCCAACCCTGAAAATGACTGAAGAACTACATGATATAGACAATCCTAACTCATCCCCATGCCTCTAGGGTTCTAGATAATCATTCTAGGAGCTGTTTCAACCATATCTAAACTAAGAACTGGAAAATAGGCAATGAAACAACTTGCCTCTATATGATAGGAAACTAATTCATTCACTTACATTTCACTTTTTGGTGAATGAATATACTAAGATGACTAAAAATGTGCCAAAATTACATCAAAGTCATAAAATTACATCAAGTTACATCCATAGTTACATGGAAAAGTCAAAATGGCCAAAACTAGGCGAAAATCTGAGTTGCTGAGTGAAAAATAGGCCAAATTTCCCAATGCGTCGCGCCTGAAATCTCTATGCATAACACAACTTTGAGGCTGATTTTGAGGGCCTTCCCGAAGTCCAAATTGAGTACAGGATAGCTCGTTGGAAATCTTGGCCTATCTACTTTCCAACCCAAGTGGAATTTCTGAATTTGGTTGCAATTTTCCCCTCCAAAAATCCAATCTCCCAACACTACTTCCTGTGTGTCCAAAAAGTGGCAGAAAGGCCATTTTTAGGGTGTTTTTGACCCTTTAGGCAACCCAAAAATTGTCAAAATCCTTAGGTAATGGGTAGGCATGCATAAATTTTGATGAAAAATCCAGAAATGCAAATTTTTCCTC
The DNA here is from genome assembly GCA_034641835.2 of Pinus albicaulis. Classification (NCBI taxonomy): domain Eukaryota; kingdom Viridiplantae; phylum Streptophyta; class Pinopsida; order Pinales; family Pinaceae; genus Pinus; species Pinus albicaulis. The sequence goes on from CM076578.1 coordinate 939,785,060, forward strand.
CAAAGGAGCTGCCAATTATAAGCGCGCGCCAAGTGGCACTACGCATTGGGCAGGAAAATCTGTGTTTAGGCCAAAAAATTCAAAATTGACAAAATGTTTCCAAAATTTCTTGAAATTTGGGTTGAATGTTCACCATAAAGCACCATGCTGGGCCAAAGAAGCTTCGGCCAAAATTTGGAGTCTATCAGGCCTTTTGCGACGCTTTAGTGCCCTTCTTAGCCTTGCTTTCAGGATCTTGATCCTCACTTTGCAAACATGATTTCGTGCCCAACAATGGTTCTTCATGTGCCTGAGCATGTTATTTTCCTTTTCTGCCTTATCCAACAGCTTCTTAAGATGAATATTGACCCTCTCAAGCCAAGTCTCTCTATCAGCCTCAATCTCCCACTCAATGGGTGTCATCTCGGTTTGGCTTCTTTGAGCAGCTTGCCGGTTCTCACGGATGTTTTGCAACTCCATGATTGTTTGTTGATCTTCTAAATGTTTGTTTCAATACTCCAGGTAATTTATGATCCATTGGGATCTCTGCAATTTGACGGTCAATGTGTTAATCTCCGCCTTCTGCTCCTGAATGGTCTCTCTCAACTTTGATCTTGGAGAGCTCAAATCCTCATCAATAAGTATGAAATCATTATCTTTGCCTCCTGAAGGGCCCTCATCCTGCATAGGCCTCTTACCTCTATCCTATACCTTTACCTATGCTACTGATGATGGCAACGAGACCCCTTCCACCCCATGTGGAGATAGTACTTGTCGGGCTGCTGCAAATAATACTCCGGTGCCTCTCTGATAAGTAATAAACACTGGCATATTGATAGGCTCTGTCTCATGACCTTCAGGCGATGTGAAGGTTCAATTGGCTCATGAAAAACCTCTGGAGGAACCTGAGGAGCTGTGAAGAAGTCATGGGAAATGAAATCCTCCCATGAAATACCCTGCAACCCAAGCTGATGTACAACCACGATCTTGATGAGTGCATAGTGATAAATATTGTTGTACAGTTGCTCGGAAGTTTTCTTCTACACAAGAGTTGTCATTCTCTCGATATTCTGGCACATAAAATAAGGTATGTTCATCATCCTCACTCTAGTGAAATGCATCAATAACATGATGTGGTAGGCATAGAGGCGTGAAAATCGGCCCTCACAATTGAAATATCTGATAATGAGTTTCATCAGAGGCGCATAGGATTCATTTAGGAACCGGAATGGCAACACTCTGCTGAGTTGCCTCACAAAGCTAGGCCTGATGTATGGTTCATAATGCACTCTATCCACCTGTTGTCTTTTGTTCCACTGTTCACCCACATTCGGTATCCCAGTTTCTTGAGAAATGGTTTCTGGTGTCAAAGTGAAATTTACAGCAGCAAGAGTTACCTGACCATCATGTAAATGCAATACAAACAAACGAGCCAACTCTTGATGATGATGAATCCTAGCAATCATCTCACAATATTGATAGCATGAATGTTCTCGAAAACATGCCATGGCAAGTGGGTAAGCCTGCAATTGATTCAATGAGGTGGGCTCTTCTCTCACATGTTTGCCACCTTTACGAGGCCTTCTAGGTGCATGTAGATCAGTGTTAGAATCACTATCTCTGTCATATGATGTATTAGTGTATGTCTCCATGATGTCCATACAAGGTGTATGTTGGATTGTATGAGATGAAAATGAGAATTTGGTGCTTTTGTTTCAATTGCCAAATATATGTCAAAGGGGAGGGATTGTAGGAGAAATAGGACAGTGGGAACAATGGGGTTTAATCAAGTGGAATTTACCTTTTGGAATTTTGACAAATGTAAGGACAATGGACAACCACTTGACTGTTTGGGAAACTTGGGGTTTGGGAATTTTTATAAGTGAGATGGGAAAAGGATAATGATAGGAAATGAGACGATTTAGGGATAGGGAAAGGGGCTTAGGAGTAAGTGACTTTTATATATGTAGGGAGATGGGAAATGGACTACAATTGATAGTATAATAGTGAGAGGGAGGAATAAAAAGTGGGGAATAAACAAGTTTGGCACCACAATCAATTTTAAAACACCAACTTCAAACCCTAAGAGAGCACTTCAACAAGATGATAGGGTTTGGCCTTTGTGTATTTAAATTTTCAAAACCAATCACACAACCAACATCAAGCACAAGTTATGGGCCATAGATGAATACATGAACTTACTTGGAGCGAAGGAGACTGATTCAATTTGGATTTTTGTGAAGCAATGACAAAATTTTGGCTATCTGTCCTGTGCGCTACGATAATGGCCCAGTGTGCTGCGACCGTTGTATGCACCACACCAGAACAAAAATGCACGGAGGTGAGTGGCCCTATGCGCTGCGCTCAACCAGTGCGCCACGCCCAACGCCCAGTGCGCCGTGACAATAAACTTCACCATAGTTTCGGCCTCTAACGCTAGCTTTGCTTCCTCCACTATTTTCTTCGGCTCCTTGATGAATTTGGAAAGATCTTATATATACAAAAGATTTTGATTTTTGATTTGGAAAACCCACTTTGTAAAGTCTGAAAACTTTGACACTTTTCACATAAACTCTGTTTTTGTTTCCATTGTGATTTTTGAGCTGAATGATGAATCTCTTGTCTGTCTTTGCAGGGATAGATGGCATGGGGTCTTGGAAAAGTTGACTGGGGTTGCGCATGGAGTACTTACAACTAAAAAAATTTGAAAATTACATTGCATTTATTACAAAATATGAAATAGACTAATTTTTTTTTCAAAACAGAGTTTTGAAGAAAAATCATTATCAAGCATTATGATGATGAAATTTTTTGCGATAAAAACCTATTTCGAACCTCCCTCATGTGCCTGCTGACATTATTAGTCATTTTGAAGACTAAATTAATGAAACCCTAGACCTAATGAGACTAAAACCCTAAAATGACTCTTTGTTAACTAGGAGACCAAAAGTGACTGTAAATGATTTTGATGAACAGACACGGACCAGCAGGTACATGACATGAGGGATATGAGTGACAAGACCCTTCCATCATATGATCCATGCTCCTAATGGAATGGAGCTGACTGAACTGAATGAGGCACCTAAAATGGAATGCAACAAAGAGAAATTTGATCTCTGACAGAGGGATGAAGATACCGACTCTAACAAAGACATCCTTGGTCGATCTCGTTCCCTCATAAATTAAAATTCATGAATCTATTACAACCAACCATTAGTTGTGGAATCGTTCGATCTGATCCTACCTATGGTTCACTAGGTTTTTTCCGTCGAGAGTAGATCTCATCCCCCTCATGTTCTTCTTATTTCTTTAGACTCCTCGGACTCAGAGAAAGATCATCCCGTCCCTGTGACTTAAGAAGTTTCTCTTCCTGCTCCCAAGTTTTAGGTTTAGGAATATGCTCCTCTTTCTCCTGTAACATCAGGGGATGACCATGTCAATTCTATGGTACCCCCTCCAAGTAGTTTGGTCGCTTCCTCTTATTGGAGTTGATTTGTGAGATACGACCTTTCTTCTTATGTGCCCTTTGATATCATGGTACATGCCTTCGATATGGTCGTACCTAGCATGATTATAGATGAAGGCGCATATGTTAGTATTCTATCTTCAACTACTTGGCAAGCTTTCGGTTCTCCACTGTTTGTGCTTGTTACGCAAAATCTGTTGCCATTTAACAGAGGAACTAGTCAATCGTTAGGGGTATTTCCAGAGTGGCCTATCACTTTGGGAGGGAAAACTATCTATATGGACGTGATGGTGGTTCAAGGCCCCTTGGATTTCAACTTACTCTTGGGGCGCGACTATGCTTATGCCATGGGATAACTTGTCTCTTCCCTCTTTCGCGTGATCTGTTTTTTTCATAAAGGTCAGATCATGACCATTGATCATCTTTCGTTCTTTGGTTTGGAGGTGGTAGCTAGCCCACTATCATCCTTTCCGAGTCTTTATCCGCTGGTTGTATCCTCCCTGCCACAGGTTAATTATTTGGCCACTTTTTCATTTCCCTCATGCAGTGATAGTGCCATCAAGTACCATCTATGTTATGCAGAATTATGAATTACGAATAAATCATTCTTCCCTAGACATGTGTTAATCTAGAACAACAGGGCAAAGAATTTACGACTATCTTTCCTAACTCTAAACAGACAAATAAAATGAAATAAGAAACCTACTTGGGATCCAAGCACTTCCAAAGTCTCCTTCTATCGCTTTTGTTGTAGCTTCAAATTCCAGCAGGTTGTGAAAAATATTTCCTACAAGAATGAACACTAAAAATAAAGAGATAACAATAATACAGATGTATATTCAAGTTATTTAGCTAAATCAATAAAGCATAAACAATATACATCAACTAAGAAATCATGACATGGAAAATCAAAGCTTATACAGATGCATATAGGGAAAAATAAGTAGTAATATTTATTAATGATAGAAGGGGAGGTTACAACCCAGTGATTGATTTGGGGTCACCATCTCCAGCAACATCCCAACCTCATCACAATGAAAATATCTCCAACAATATGTCACTCAATTCAATCTCCTCAATTGAAATTCCACCAACATTTCTCTACACAAATTATTCCTTTTCAAACACTAATTTCTGTGCTCAATTTATAGAGGAGCTGAAGGTATTTTTACAATCAATGACTTTATAATAATAGGCAAGGCATGTTCCCAATATTGTAGATGTCAAATGGACACATGGATTCGAAGTTTTACACATGTGAACTCTTCTAGAAGGCATTGGCCAAGTGTAGATTCTAGAATAATGAGAATTTCGCTCCTAATGTGGCCAATGCACCCTTGGATGTTGGGAAGTGCTTTGCAGAGTAGCCTTGCATAGGGCTACCTGCATATGCAACACACATAGTCCCTTTAGAGGTAGCTTTGATGAGCTCTCATATGATATATTATAAACTTCAAATCTTGGAAACCTTTGCTGATGAAAGTCTTGAATGATTTGTCTTGTTCTTTGTCTTAGGGCCTATAACAAATGAAATGATAGGGGATGATAGACCCTATTCATTGGTCCTGGAGATGATGCCCAGTTAACCATGTCATTGGGAATTGTGCCAAAATTGAGCTATAATAATTTCCCCCTAAAGCATGAAGTCAGAATAATAATAACAATATTTTGATTGAGATGCTTTACACTGTGATGGGTTGGAGATGAAGTGGAGTGGCGACCTGCATCAATATTACAATACATTACATCATGATATATCCTCTTGATCATAATTGCTGAGGGTAGGCATCCCCATGTTCAACACATAAAAAATCTAATAACATGTACGTAATTCAGAAAGTCATCTACATTGGAATGTTGCCCAATACAGACATGCCTATAGATATAGGCCCATGTTCAGATAAAGATATGTATGTAAGGTCACCGTACAGATGATGTGTACAAAAATCATGAAATCACAGCCCAGATGGCTAAAACTAGATCCTGCATCTTCTTATCTCGTTCACTCGATCATTCGGGTACAAGTTTAGCCATGCAAATATATGATTTGTAGTTGAACATGGAAAGACATCGTTTGATTACCAGCCAATGATGTGAGTCGTTAACAAATGTGAGAGAACCACCATTGATGGAAATGGTCCTCAAGGTACTGCCGTATATTTTGTAAGGTGTGAATAGATGATTTGATGTCGAATTCCAAAAGAAATCTTTCGGTCAAAATTCCGGAAGCGAGGATCTTGTCAATGTTGTAACAAGCCTCATGGTACTGGAATATGATGTTTCTAATTGAACTTCCTAGATAATGATTTGTTATTGACAGGAAGTCACCTTATTGTGAAACAAGAGTTACTGATTTCAGAGACAAAGGTATGACTTGATATACTAATGTTCAGGGATGACGGTCATGAGAATGAAGGTTTACAAGTATTGCAGAAGGATGAGTTATTCATTGGATGACTTCTCTTGAACATATCAATGACACTGAGATGAGTTGGTAGCATTGACCCAAAACCGAAGTGAAGGTATGATGAACCCGTAATGTTTCTAAATTAGCTAAGCTAATTGGAACATTAGAATTTTGTTTTATTTTTCATGTTTGTGAATAATAGACTAATGGAGGACATGTAACACTCCTTAGATCTAAAAATAAATACATGCTCAATGTGAACAGGATTAAATATGAGCTGGTTGCATTAAAACCACTTATGTGTGAACAGGGCTAAGCTATTTGATTGGGTCAATAGGACCAAATCACAAAATATTCCAGGTGCATTGAACCTCCTAAGTGATCTGCGCATCTCTAGAAGGAGATTCTAAATGTGAAAGGGGCTAAACCAGTGAAGTGGTTTAGGGTTTTTCCAAGGCTCCAATGTTATAAAAGAAAGAGGAGAGCCACAAGAAAGGGTTTTTAATGATTTGTGGTTGCTGGAGCAACTCAAGTTCTCTTGGCTAGTTAGCCAAAGGGAAGAGGGTTTCTTTTTTAGGAATCCTCTCTCCTTCCATGGAGTAGCTCTTTGGAGGAGGATGTGTTGCATTGATCCACTATCCAGCTATTACACAGTAATTTGTCATTGTCCTTGCAATCCCTCGTCCCGCACATTGGAGGGCCTTTTCCGTGACATGTGAGTAGTGACATAACCTAAAATCAATTTCATGGCATTCCCCTTGACAAGGACAATCATTCCTTTGAATTGAGTTTCCTTTTAAAAACCCTAAAAAACTGATTTTTTGGCCTTGGCGCAACTAGCCAGTTCAGCCCTCGTGCCAATGAGGAAAATCCACCAAAGAAGGTGCACCAACTGGTGCTTTGTCCCAGTGTATTGCCCGTTCCAAGCTTAATAAGGATTTTTTTTTAAAAATAAATGGTGGAATTTTGATTCCAACAAACTCCTAAATGAGTCTCTTAAATGAGTTTGGAAGTTTGGCTTCGGATCTCCATGTATGGGAGGTGGTTTCCCACCTATCATGGAAGCTTCCTTGAGGATAGGGCCAATCCCACAATTGTAGGGGTCCCAACTCCCCTTCCACCATCTATATAAGCTTGCAATTTTCCCTTAGAAAGCTAGTAGTCCTAGAAGCAAGAGTTGAATCTGTAGCAAGGAGACTATCACCAGACAACCTTTGAGAGCCAAGCTGAAGAGAGAGAGAGCTTTGTCCCATTCTTGACGAGCTTCATTGAGACATGCTCCGTTGTCAACCCACTGAAGGAAGATCCAGTGTCAGAGCCTTGGGTTGTATCTTTCTTTGTTATTATTAATGATAAATGAATTTCGGTATGGTTTCATTCATGTGTCTTTGTTTTTGATGCTATGAATTACATCCTCTCTGACTGATGTATGGTTACAAGATTTAGATTCTATGCTGTGTATCATTGTGTTTCTTTGCATGTGTGCAGGTGTTCAGACATGTTAGGCAGAAGGATCATGATCTACCAAATCAGAGGACGGGAAGTGTCATCCTTTCTTTGACGACCATTGCGTAGGACCTGAGGTAGGCAACTCATTATGTTTTGTCATTTTCGTAACTAGAGACCTACATCACTACGTGTCTGATTGTTGCTAGACCCGATCTAGGCTAGTAGGGATCGCCTCTGTTCGCAGAGGGGATTTACCTCTCTAACAAACTGGCGACCATACTGGGGACTTTATTGGAGTCTGTCTTGTCTCTTTCGGTTGATTGGCGCTTTTCTGCTTGATTTGTTCTTCTGGTCTATCTCTTTCTGGTGTAGAACCTCTATTTAGCTCCCACCATAACTGATCTACTCTTTGTTTGATTTTTTTCATTTCTGTCATTAGTAAACTCGATTGGCATGCTTTTTAGCCTGACAGTCGTGCCAGCTGGTGCTTATTGCTAGTTAGGCGCCCACACCAACCCTGTTTTGGCGCTAGATGCAGCCAAACAGTCACGCCAAACCTGTTTGGTGCTAGGGTTTACTTGTTTCAGAGCCCTCTGAGTCTGATTTTTGGTTTTGGTGTTGTTTTTCTAACTTTTTGAGCGCCTTGAAGTACTTTTTGACTATGTTTGACCTCCATCCTCTGGTTGTTTTCCCTCTACCTTCAGTTTTACATTCTAGCCCTAGGGCATCTAGGTGCTATTGTGTGCTGAGCCTCCCATAGGAGTTTTGGGTTTTCACTTGTTCAGTCAACTTCGTTTTTGCTTCCTTGCATTCGTTTGGTTGGTTTCTATCATATCATTGTGTGATTTGAGTGATTTCTCTCTTTCTTATTCAAGTTTCGCTTTGTCTCATTTTGAGCCTAGGTCACACAGTTCGTATGATTTTTTGTTGGGATTCCTCTTTGATTTGAAGGATTTATCCGTTAGTTTGAGGTCTGATTGTGTGTTGAGTGAAATTGCCTGCTTTTAATCTTTCGTTATCATTTCTCAAATTGGTCTCTTATTAGTTTTCATTTCGTTTGGTGCATTTTTCTCTAAAACATTGAAAATAGAAAAAAAAACAATTATTTTTGCTTTTGATTAGTTAGTGAAAATTGAAAACTTTTCTGCATTATTAGTGTTATATAACTCTAAATGAAAAGCTTTTAGTTTCATTAGCATGAATTAGAGATGCTGGTGGTTGTTTGGTGATCATTTTTCTATTGTTTGAAAAGCTCTCAATCTTCCCGTAGTTAGCTATTCATCAAAAAAAGTGATTTGTAGTGGCATGTAGTGTGCATTTAGAGGATTTTTGAGACATAACATTCAGTAGGGCCTGAAATTGAAACATAATTGAAGATTAACTCTAAAATTTATTCAATTTACCTTAGGGCAGCATTGAAACATTAACGAAATATCTAGAGGTCTAGGCTAGTGACGTGTTCCAACATCATTAAACGTAGTAGCTGTCGTTTGCCTCTTGGCTTTAGATAGAACTAGTACAGACTTGTGCTCCCTGTACCGTCGTGTATATAAAGGGAGACCCCACTAGGTTTCTATCATTTATCTGTAGGAAGCCGAGTCTGTCTCATTATACCCGTGATACACCAGACATAACATTCAGGGAGATTGCCTGTACGTACATCAAGTCCTTGGTTGATTTCTCTTTCATTTTTTAACCAAGGTGTATATTGCAGTTCACGGATTTCTGGTACACCCTTTTGCCTAGAGTTCCGGAGTAGTCATTTCAATCTTTTCTGACTCATTAAATTTGAAAGGATAATCAAGCGCTTGTCCTTTCATGCTTGTTTCCAAATTGAAAGAGATAGAGTCACCTTTTACTCGTTTCTTGACTCTTAAAATATGAAACGGTAAAATTTTCAAGTTTCAATGTGGTAAAATTAATCACCTACGATCACATGCATTTTTAGAGATTGTTTGTTGGCTATTTGATTGTTTGCCTTGGTTTTAGCCTGTGTGCTTTTATTTTGATCTCTTCCTCTTTTTGTTACCGTCACAGTGGCGAAGCCTTCTGTTTTTTTATTGGTAGTCCTTACACAGACAATTCATCAGAGGTCTCTCAGTCCTCTGCTGAACCTCAATAGCCTAATGTCTCCAATTTTCCCGACGGGGGACCGGTTCTATCTGAACTTCCCTTTAGAGGATCAGTTGAGTTCAATTGGCCCTTATCCAACACTTGGTTTGGATTTGGAGTAGGGGAATATTTCCCTCCTCTTACATTGGGTTTGCCTTTTTTAGCTGCTGTTATACCTCCTAGTCCTTGCTGTCTTTTGGAAGATCTTGCGGTAGGGTCAGATATGGACTCACCCAGTCCTTCTCCTAGTGAGGAAATTCCTACATCTGGTGAATATTACGAGCTTTTCCCAGAAAAAAACCTTGAGTCTTCTATCATGTCTTCACTTGGTCCTTCGCTTCCAGCAGGATATAGATCCTTAAGTCAGATAGTGGCCATTGTGGCTTCCATGGGAGTATCGACTCCGTCCACGAGGCCGATTATACCTTCATTAGGGATGTCACCATTGACACCTCTCACGTCATCTCCTAAGGTCACATTAGTAACCTGTTAGGACTACCGTCTGCATAGCCGCCTCTACACCCGCTGTTACTACTCAATCCATCAGGACCACGTCACTTCCTGAAGATGTCTACATCACGTCTACGATTACGAAGAATATCTCTCCTGAAGAGCATCGATTGTCTTTACAGCCGTTGAACTCCGAGGTTGGTCAGTCCTCCCAAGATGCCAACCGTCCTTATTTTTCCCATTATGGACTAGATGGTACCCCTGTTTATGTTTTTTCATATCAGTATGATAAGCAGGGAAACCCTCTACGTTTTCCTGCTCCAGAGGCTTATCAGTATGTCCAAGGTTTTCTATCAGCCTAGGCTGGGCAACCTTCTAACCCGCAAGGACAACCCTTCCAGGGCCAAACTTCGGGCCAACCTAGTTATCTATATGACCCGCAAGGACAACCCTTATAGGGCCAACCTTCGGGCCAGCATGGGTTGTTGTATGGTCTGCAAGGGCAATCCCACAACCCTTAAGGTCAAACTTTACAGCCTCACTCTGTCTTCCAACCAGGGCAACCTCAAGGACCCACAGGCCAACCAAAGTATCAACCTGGACCATTGTATGGTCCTGGGGGGAAAATCCACCCTTCCCAACTTATGGTGCAACCTCAGTAACCTCAGTTTCCCATCGGTATGAATGTTGCATAGCTAGGGCCATCTTATGGTCCTGCCACAGGTCAACCTGGTTATCAGGCACAACTTGGCGCCATCCCGCCATCAGGCCAACCAGCTCAGCTAGGCCAACCTGGTGTCCTCTACCAGCCAGGTCAACCTGTTCAACCAGGACAACCTGTTCACCCAGGTCAACCTGTTCAACCAGGGTAGCCTGCTCAGCTAGGTCAACCTATTCAACTAGGCCAACCTGCACATCCAGTCAACCCTGCTCAATAGTCGATTTATTCTATGCCACAGCCGAATCTACCTGTGCACCCAACTTATCAGGCTCAGCATGGTCCCATTTACCAACAGCTCGCTCAACCCCAAGGCAGTTATTACCTTCAAGGTCAGTCTCGACTGGTTTAAAACCCACCCCAAGGTTCTGGTTATTACCTTCAGCAACCAGGCTATACCTATACTCAATAGTCAAATCCATACGCTGCTCAAATGGGGCCTACATTTAACTAGGGTCAGTACCCTGGTTATCAACCCCCTTACACTAGTTATTAGCAACCGTATCAACCCAATTATACGGCTTATACCCCCTATGGTCATAATCCTAAAGGACAGAACCAATGGGGGAAAAGTTATGCTCAATCAGGGTGGAGTACAGGTATAGGTCCTTATCAAGGGCCTGGCATGCCTTTCAATCCTTAGTTGCCTTTCCTTGCCACGTTGGAATTGTCAGACGTATCTAAATTGACCAATGATCTGATTCTTCAGAATCCTTATTGGCCTCCAGTTCCAACCAAGGTGCTCGGTGATTGTCCTAAATTTGAAGGTAAAGCTGGAGAGGACCCCCAAGCTCATGTCATGACCTACCATCTGTGGTGTTCATCGAACTCTTGGGTGGATGATTCAATTTGTCCACGTCTTTTCCACCGCACTCTTATCGGTGTTGCCCCTAAGTGGTATATATAAATACCCCGTGGTATCTTTCAAGACTTCAATACATTAGCTATGGCTTTTCTGACACACTTCCAGTTACCGGTTCATTACAAAGCCAGGACGCATCTCCTGACTTCTCTCAAGCAGGATAAAACCACTCACATATCTGATCATATAAATGAGTGGCGACGTCATCATCGACTAATCAAGTTTTATATTCCTGATCAACTTCTAACTCATTGGTTCACTACCTCCTTTGTTAACAATATCGCTCAAGATATTGCTATGGGGGCATGTGTGACCGAAGAACAAGCCATCGCTCATGCCCAGTACCTTGATTTGGTATACTCTCAGTTCGGCACGCTATATGATATCTTGACTAATGCCCTGCGGCCAGGGACCTCTAAAGCACCAGCTACCCCATCGGTGGATGGTGTTATTGGTTCCATTTCTCAAACCTCTCGAAAGTCCTCTAATGGGAAGCAGAAGTCGAATTCTTCTAGTAATTCTGCTCTTCCTGCCCCTCCAGATTCTGGTAAGACTGCGGAGGTTAATGTCGTTCAGGCCAATCCTACGGAAAAGGCCTCCAAAGGGAAGAGTAAGGGCAAAGGAAAATCAAAACTCGATGCCCCAAAACCAGAGTCTTCAAAACCTCATGTTGACGATGGTTCCCAACACAAAATGAAGTACCCCTGACTTATCTGTGAAGGAGATCATTATACCAAATATTGTCCCTGATGATCTGAAGTTAGTCAACTTATGAAAGGCTCAAAAGGGACTCCGGCAGTTCTTAAAGAACCATTCCCGTCTCAGTAGACTTAGATGGTTGAGCAGCCTTCACCATCTACACCATTTGGGTCCCAATTTTTTATGATGAATGGTGCTGCACCTGTTTCAATTTCTACGCACTCGAAGGATTATGCTGGATCATGCCAGGTAGCTGGGAAGGAAGTTGTTGATGGCCCACCTCCCGTGCCTGTCTTTGGTCATTTAAAAATTGAGAAACCCAACGCTAAACCTGTTATGAAGCCACCTTCTAAAGGTGTTATGCAAAAATCTTTCTATAATCCAAACGCCTGTGCCGCTCAGCACTACAACATTGTTGAGGATTTGGCATAGGAGACTTCCATAATGTTTGCATTGGAAGTGCTTCAAATTTTCCCATCACAATGGAAAGCTCTGTTGTCCGAAATCGGTGGAATTGATCCTGCCGATTCTAGTCTTCTCACCTTCGACCTAGAAAATTTTGTCCCCTGACTTCCGCATAAAATTTATCTCGTTATACAAGTCGGTATCAATAGGCTCAACATCCACAGAGCCGTTGTGGATGAAGGTGCTTCCACCTATGTTATGTCATCTACCTATTGGAAGGCCATTGGCTCTCCAAATCTTACTTCATCTCCCAATGCCCTAGAGGCATTTGATGGTCAGGAATCAAAACCCCTGGGTGTTCTCGAGAGTTTACCGATCACGTTACAGGGTAAGACAGTCAATGTAGAAGTAGAAGTGGTTGACGCCAAGCTCAACTAAAATCTTCTTCTTGGTCACAGCTGGACTCACGCAATGCTATGCATTCCTTCCACCCTCTTCTGGCTTCTGAAGTTTCCTCATGAGGGAAAAATTATCAATGTCGATCAGTTTTATTTCTTCATCTCATCCTCTGAGAACAACGTACCTTAAATGAATCAGATCCCCAATCCCCCCAACGGTGTAGGACCTGGTCTTTTCAAAGTCCTCGTCCTCATGGGTATTTTTCCCGCACTACCACTGCACACCTTTCAAGTTAACATGATCTCTAGGTCAGATGACCCTTGGATCATCCCTTCGCCTGAACAGGTGACCTCTTTCGGAGAATCGATGCCTTTAACTCCAGTTGAGATCAATTACTGCGAGATTGTCACTGCATTAGATCCTCCTCCTTCTGAACATGCTCCTTCGAGCATGGCTCTAGATGTATATTCTCAATCCCCTTGGCTCGGCGATGCAGATTTGCCCGATCCTTTAAGAGAAGTCTTCCCCTCTAATGAAGCTATCATTGAAATGATGTCTCTTGAAGATCTACCATGGAGTGATGGCCATCATCGTTCCTCGTTCATGCTCGGCTTGGGGGAAATGTCTAATTGTCTAGAGTGCGTCACATCTCAGGTTCCCACTCCACCTCTTCAAACACCGATATTGACTCATGAGGTTCTTTCAGAGGGAAATATGAGTAACATCATAAAAAACATGCCTATCGACATCTCCGCCAGACTGGGGGTAGTCGAGAACATTCACGTGGGAGTTACTTGTTCTCCCGAAGAGATTCAAGTATACACTAGCCTTTTTCGTGAATTCAGAGATGTTTCACATGGTCCTATGAAGATATGCTCAGGATTGATCCCAGTATAGTTGTGCATGAGATTCCCACCTATCCAGTTGTGAAGCCCGTACTTCAGCGCCTGTGCCCAGTGTATCCGCAAAAAACTGCAGCTATAAAGGCAAAAGTTGAAAAACTTCTTAATGCGGGCTTCATATATCCAATTCCCCTCACAGAATGGGTTTCTAATATTGTCCCTGTAGATAAGAAGCAGGGCACTATACGGGTCTGTGTTGACTACCAAGACATCAATTGGGCCTATCCTAAGGACAATTATCCCACTCCTTTTATAGATCAGATCATCGATGACTGCGCGGGGAGTGAGATATATTCCCTTATGGATGGATTCTTGGGTTACAATCAAATTAATATTTTACCCGCTGATCAACATAAAACTTCCTTTATCTATCTGTGGGGTACTTTCGCTTACAAGAAGCTCCGGTTCGGCTTAAAAAATGTTGGAGCTACCTTCCAGTGAGCTATTTCCTATGCTTTCCATGACATACGTCATATTGTTTAGCTATATCTGGATAATTTTCTAGCCCATTCGGCTCGGCGTGAGGACCATCCTGAACACCTCCGCCAGATTTCTCTCTGCTGCAGACTTTACAATATTAAGATTAACCCTCACAAGTGCATCTTCTACGTAGATTTTGGTCGTCTTTTGGGATTCATCATCTCCAAATATGGAATTCGCCTTGACCTCCTCAAGGTAGAGGCCATCATTAACCTCCCATCCACATCCTCATTGCATCAACTATAGAGTCTTTAGGGGAAAGCCAACTTCTTAAGTCGATTTATTCCGAACTATGCAGAAGTGGCCAAGGGGTTTACACGACTTTTAAAATAGGATGTTCCCTTCCAATGGGACGAGATTGCCTAGCAATCCTTTGATAAACTTAAAACTTTTCTCGTCAATGCTCCGTTAATACATCCTCCACACTATCATCATGATTTCACCCTTTAGTTGCATGCTGCTTTCAGCACGATAGCCATGGTTCTAGTATAGGATGACGATGACGGAAACGAACATGTAGTTTACTACTTGTCTTGGAATCTTCTCAACACTGAAACGTGATATGCCCATGTCGAGAAGCTGGCACTTGCTACGGTTTAGGCCATTCAGTGGTTCCGCCATTACATCCTATTGTGTACAGTAACCGTGATTTCCGACCGTAACCCCATGACATATATCTTGTCTCAAAAATTGTTGAGGGGCAAGTACTCCAAATGGATTTTCATCCTTTAGGAGTTTGATTTGGAGTTCACCAATGCCAAATTGACGAAATCACTAGTTTCTGCTGATCTTATCTTCTCTCTCCTGATAGACTCCGTTCCATCCCAATCCAAGGATCACATCCCGGATGAAACAATCTTTCTTATCAGCTCTCATGATCCATGGTACAGTGACATCATCGTGTACCTTCAAACATCCACTTTCCAGTTCGAGTTGATGAAGGATGCTCAACGTCGTGTTCAGCATCAATCTCAACCATATCACATTATCAGAGATACCTTGTATCGGGTTGGAGTTGATTCTGTGCTCCGCTGATGTTTGACCCTGGAAGAGGCTGAGAAAGTCCTGAATGACTGTCATAGTGGCACCTGTGGTAGTCACATGTCCGGATATGCTACCGCCCAGAAGTTTTTGTGTGAAGGTTACTTCTGGCCATCTATATTCAAGGACTGTATTGTTTCAGTTCGAAAATGTCATGCGTGCCAGGTCTTCCAGCGCAAGATGCGTGCACCACCCCTACCTTTGCATCCTATCATTACTGTAGACCTTTTTGCCAAATAGGGCATATATTTTATGACATGTAACCCTCACTCGACCGGGGGGCATGCTTATATAATCGTTGCTATGGACTACTTGAATAAGTGGGCTGAGGCGATGCCTACATTAGTTGCCGACAGTAAGACAGTTGCTCAATTCATTTTCAACCATGTAATTACACGTTTTGGAGTTCCTCAAGCCATTGTCACTGATCATGGCACTCATTTTCGGGACTACATGATGGCAGAGCTGACATCAAAGTTGGGCTTGCGTCATGACAGCTTAACGCCATACTACCCCCAGGCGAATGGCCAAGTTGAGGCTGTGAACAAGGTACTAGTCATGATGCTTCAATGAACTATTGGTATTCACAAATCTAGTTGGCATCTCCAATTTTTCTCAGCAATCTGGGCCTATTGAAAATCTGTAAAGAGCACAACCGGATTCACACCTTTCCAGCTGGTGTATGGTCTGGAAGCGACTCTCCTAGTTGAATGTGAGGTCCCTTCGCCGAAGTTAGTTGTGGAATTATTTCCCGACACTTCCCCGGAGGAAGAACTTCTCTTGTATCTGGAACAACTAGATGACACCTACCGCTTAGTTGCTTTGGTTATTGAGGCACAGAAAAAGCGGGTTAAAGCCCATTTTGATCAATTGGTTTCTCCACATTCTTTCATTGAAGGGGACCTCGTCCTCTTATATGACCAAGCACACGATAAACTTGGAGCGAGCAAATTCCAGCCCATGTGGCATGGACCCTATATCGTCAAACGAGTATTAAAAAATGGGGCCTATGATCTAATCGGCTATGAAAATATTCCTCTAGCGCAACGTAGAAATGGGTTGTACGTCAAGAATTACTACGCTTGAATTATTCTTGTGTGGTGTGTATACATAAGTGAGTGATTTCATTTTTTGTGCATGTGTGGTGTGGTGTTCTTTGTAAGAATATTTCTTCTGATTAGGTCTTCCTAATTTTGTAGATGTCTATTAATCCTTTTGTCGTTTTCGCGGATGGTGCCTCCCGCAGTACCAGGAATCTGTCCTTGGCAGCCTAGGTAATCTACAATCCTACTGGTGAGTTAGTAAATTTGCAAGGTGTTTGTCTAGGGTCTACCAAAAATAATGTCGCAGAGTATAGTGTCGTTTTGGAATTATTAAGCGATTCTGTTAACCTCAGTATTCATGCATTACTTGTATATCTGGACTCAAATCTTGTAGTGTTACAACTCAATGGTCATTATTCAGTTAGAAACCCATCCATTTTACGACTGTATCTACGTATTCATTTATTGGAAATAAATTTTGGTTACATTACATATCAAGATATACCCAAACACATGAATTCGTTAACGGATGCAGTAGCTAACGTGTTTTTAGATATACATTTACACAACTTGTAAAAACAACATCATATGTAAAAAGATCCATCTAGAAATATATATATATATATATATATATATATATATGTCGAAATGTTTGTGGTTTGTGTGCATCACATAAAATTTAAAAAATATACATGTCTGTTTTAATAATAGCTAGAGACAACATGTCTCTCAAAAATGTGCAAATGAAAAGCCTAGATGACTAATCATCATGGTGCTCATGGTAGCATGTCATTGCCCACACCAATTGCCTCAATAAACGATGAAGGCGACTAGGCACCCCCACGGTGTGCCTCTGATAAGCCAATGGGACATCTGCTAGACAAGCATAATATGGGATCCCACGGGCGATTCCCTCCAAGTTCTGCACTAGCTCACTCCCCTCGCCACCCTCGCCTTGAGGGTCATAGGAAAGTGGGGTCCTCCGTGCGATCGGCGACATCCCGACGGGCCTCTCTGGGCCAACATATGCATACACATAAGATTGTTTGTTAAGACATGCATGTATATCCAAAAAAATCATTAAATACAGAAAATAAAAAAGAGTCTTACCCAGATGCTCGTCCCAGTCTTCTCCCTCTAGGAGTGGAAGATTGGGTCTCCCGTGAAGTCAGTATCAGCATAGGGCCATTCCCCTATGATGATCAGCTATCACCGAAGCCATACAAAGAACTCGGGCCTCCATGACATTTGCTGGCCCCCTCCTGATCAGGGCATGAGTGCTACCCATCGAACCATCCATGGCTCCCTTAATGGTGGCTCGGTGACTATCACCCCCCTAGCCTTGGAAGATTGGTAGTCGTTCAGGATGAACGACACCAAGATAGATCTATACCCAAACTGCTTTAGTTTGGACTTCTTACACTTTGTCTAATGCCATTTGATGTTCATTGTTATGGTAGTGGCCCAATCGAATAATGTCAGGTTCATGCATTCAGATGCTAGGAGGAGCTGTGTTTTAGTAGCCTCATGCGGTGCCTGCGACCCCACAACCTGCGTAATGGTATGGAGCACCACCCTGAGTGCTAGATAGGGAATGGTGTGGATGTCGACTTTCCTTCTTTCTGATCCTGCCTGTGCCCCTGGGCACACTCTCTCCATTACCATTGACATTTTCTCCCCTGAGGGCCTAGTACCTGTCATGATCAGGACTGGACCTCTTCGAGACAATCTAGTTATAAAGTAAACGTTGGATACTTCGAGCTCCAACACTTGGTCTCGAAGCCTAAAATTCTCTTCGTTCTCATCCCAAATACTGATTAAGTACTGCAGTAATTCAGGATGTGCCCTGAGATATGGTGTTAACAAGAAATTTTTTAAGTCGCAGTCCCAGAGAGCATTCATACATGCCTCGTTCTCCATGGCCATTTCATCTTCTTCACTATGCTCCTTTTATTTCCATTATATCACCATTGTGACTATGTATCTGCACCAAAATGGTCACAAACACTTTATTATATCCCTTGAGCTCTCCAAAATCCGGATGATTGGTTCATTTTTTGTAAAATTTGAGGGGAAATTTAGGTTGCGCCATTGGCGCGACTGTTTTGCTGACAGTCGCGCCAATTGGCGTGACCCCTTTGAAAAAAGGAGCCAAATGACATGGGTCCGTGCCCGATACCTACGCCAATTGGGCGAGCCCTAAATTTGAAAATATCCCCTCAGGGATCAAAAATCATAGTGGAATTCTATGAAAAAATGGATTAAAACATAGCCAAGGGGAGTGCCTCTTACTTGAAGAAAACGAGAACTGAAATGATGCACTAGATCGTCCATAGTCATGACCACAAGTTCACATAGGAAAAACTCACTGTTGCTCTCCACAAGAGGTAAAAAGTAAAAGTAAATATGTTTTTACTATTTTGGCATATTTATAACTTTTCAAGATAAAATTAGGTTTTGAAGCTTATTTTTCTATTATTTTATTATATTTTGTCAAAAAATGGGTTTTACACTTGGTTTCTTGTGCAGCAACAGGTTTTCACACGACTAGGATGACGATACAAGTTGTATTTTATACTTTTTTGGACTCGGTAAAAGCATGAAAAAGTCACTACTCGAGTCATCTTTCAGCTATTTTTTGACTCTCTAAACATGAAAAGATTTCTGAGTCACTTTTTGTTTTGATCTCGTTAAATTGGCTGCGAAATGACATCTACCCATTATACGTTTACCCTTTTTTCGGGCTGGGATAGATTATTTACGAAAAAGGAATACCCTAGCCTATCGCAACTAGGAGGTTTTCTCAGACGTAGTTTTCTACCTTTTCGGATCTGAGAAGCTATCTATGAAAAGGTACTATTGGAGTTTACTTTTCCGCTATCTTTTCAAACTCTCTAAACATGAAAAGACGCCAAGTTCTTCCTTTGTCAGACTTGTTAAAACCTGATGACATCGGATTCTATCGTAATGATGATACTCGAGTTCCTCCTTCCTAGGGCTCGTTAAATGTACTAGGTTGGATTTGTCTGAAGGAAAAAATTATATCGCAAGCATATGCTATCCCCTTCAAGCTTTTTCTCAAAAATAATTAAGGGTACTCGCCAGAAATGGTGGGGAAAAATGAAACCAGTATCATCATCGTGTTGATAGTATGTCGCTCTTGAACATGGCACTTCTCTGCATTCGTGTCGGGTTGGATAAATCTCATCTCTTTATTTTCTTGCCTCTGTGGGTTTGGGTTATCCTTTTTGAACTCTCATCTGCTCTCTGCCTCGTCATCATGACCTCGACTCTTTTGATGTCAAATATTGCCAAATCCAGTTTTGTGTCGCCGATATGTTCAAGAGAAGTTGACCTCTGTAGTTTCAACCTTCCTCTGATTCTCTACTGATCCTGATTAACAAACATTATGTTCCTCTGTCTTGCGTCGATGATGTGGGAAACATTATGGCCCACCTTCAATCAAGGTCACTTCCTGTCGATTTCAGCTCATTATCTAGGAAGCCGATCTAGAGGCTCCCTTCAGGTACCTTAGAGCTTGCATGCCTCAGTGGCAGGTTCTTCGCATTCGAGGCAAGGTTTTCATCATTGACCTTCAATCTAATGATTCTATGGGCATTTGATGCCAGCTCACTGTTCACATTCCATGGATTTTACCTATGGTACCTTGAGGGCCATTGACATTATTGGTGGTTCCTCTCACGTCTGTTAACGAATTTCATCATTGGCTGGTATTTAGATGATGTTCTTGCATGTTTGACTTCAGCTCACATATTCACATGCTAGGACTTGTACTCTGCATAGGTCGAGATGGAGCTCAAGACCCTGTATTTTGTCTGATGGAAGCCAGGCTACGAATTTTGTGGATTATCATGATTGGTTACGTGACTCATTGATTGGATGGATGCGACCATACCTGAGTCTGGTTGTTGATCCTTTCTAGATGGCTGCATCCATACCTTGGATCTTGATTATTGTATATTCTGTTATGGATGGCTACGCCCATACCATGTATCATGTATTTGAGAGATCAGATGTATTTGGCTACGTAGTTTCTGATGGCAATGTTTTCAGTTCGGCACATTCTCATAAAGCATTTCACCCCTCTCTCTTTTGAGCCTCATGATTTAGGGGGTGTTGTGGATCCTAGAGATAGCCTTGAGTTGCCAAAGACCAGTGCCTAGGACATCTTAAACAGTAGGGAGTATAAAGTATATTTCAGCCTCATTATCAGCTTAGGACTCTCTACCTTTTCAACTTGTGAAAAGTAACATTGTATGGATGGGACCAAACTACCTTCAGATTTAGCAAGCTATAAAGACAATGCATGGACAAGAAGGGAATCTTCAATATACATATACTTCAGACAACTTAGAGACAACTTTCATCCAGGAGGGCTAATTCCTCAATGGCATATAGGTATTTTTACTGAAAGGTGTTTGCTGCATAGAAAGTGAGAGGGGAATACTAATTACCGATGGATTGATACTCGGAAAACATATTTCAACATCATATGGGCTTAAAAGCTAAGAATCCATACATGTTAATTAGTTCTGGAAGAACAGCATCCCATGATATTTAATACAGAGGAAATACGAATGAAGTGTTAGGCGGAACGACATATTACGCATGGGCCATATTTAAAGCGACACAGACCAATCAAGTATGAGTACCAAACAGTGATAAATTCATAACCAAACTGGCGAGTCACTTGCATTCCAAAGCATAATATAAAGAAATTGGAGATAGTGAAGTAAACAATGAGACAATATTACGAAGAAAGAATCACACAGACCATATAACATCAAGACTAGAATCCTCACGTATGAGTAGAACTTCTCTTCGCTGAGACCCCACGGGCTCTATGTATTTGTATTGATAATTCCACAACGAGCATACAAAATTCTTTACACTGCAAGTTTCTTCAGAAAATTTGGAACCTGGTGTTCTCTTCTGTTCTTGCTTATATAAGAACTTCCTTACATGGGCGAGAAGAATTTTGGGAAAATATCTTCCTCGCATGCTATGAATTTGTTAGAAGTCCTTTTCAAAATAACAAAAATCATGATGAGGAATAAAAAACCTCTCATCATTTGCTGTTAGGTGCTCGGCCATTTAAAACCAAAATTGTATAACAATCTGGGTAAAAGTAAATTGCTGGGGCGAAATATAAATTCCACCTGAAACTTGAAAATGACTAACTGGGGTAAAAAGTAAAACGGCCGCGAGGGCCAAATCATGAAATAACAATGTATCATTTGCGAGAAGGGGTCGAGGCTGTTGCTGATACTGGAGGCGGCATGTTTGCAGATGAACTGGCAATTTGGCTAACAAACTAGGTGTACCTTTGCTGATTTCCCACTGATGGTTCCTTTCTTCCTGGAGGCATGCTTCATATTCTATTAATGGTTGGAGCATGGAAGGAGTGGTGGAATCTTAGCATGATGGAGGTCTTACCGCTGCGATTCTGGCCCACGTTGTATCGAAATGGTCCACGCTGGTTGCAAGCTATTGTAGGGCCCTCGAAGCTATAACATCGGCCGACTCCTTATCAATGATCTTCTGACGCTCAACTGTTTCCTTTAATCGACTCGCTATGCCATGATGTTCTGCCTCACTAGCTTTCAAACCCTTCAAGAAAGAAACATATCTCTTGGCGTGTTGGGCTTTGCTACCTGCTTCTTCTATACCTTTCTCTGTGGAGACCTGCCGCTGCACATAAGGACTGTGTAATCCTGGCAGCCTCTAACGCTTGATAACCCTGCAAAACATTGGACTGAATTATAAAATTCATGCATATGGGAGTGATTATGAAGGACTGGAGAACAATGGCGCGGCGGTGGTTGAACAGTGTTTTCTGCGTAAAAACAGTGAAAAAGGCAATGGCACGGTGTATGATAGGGTTTGGTGGGGGAAATGCATCATGGGCCATTCGATCATGCTCTAGTGGTGGGGATCGATGGTGGAGAATGGTCCGTGGAATAACTTATGCACATGACAGAATACATATGAAACATTGAAATTTTAACGTAAAATGTGAAACCTTCAGACTTTGGTGGAAATGCAAAGGAAACACATGTAATGCAATGGAAATGTGCATGAGGGGTACGGGAATGAACGTACGAGGTGGGACCCAATACGAAAAGTGCAGATCGTAAAGGCAGAAAGTGCGATAGCGGAAAGTGGCACCAACAGAAAACTGCGCTTTGCGCTTTTGCGATGGGGCGGATCTGCGATGGGTGCGATTTGCGATGGGTGGATCGCATCGCAAATATTTGCGATAGATTGATCGGGCACGAACATGTGAAATTGCGATATGCGCTTTGTGATTGGCCCCCCAAGGCTTTAAGTGCTTGGTCATGGGCAAGGGTTATGGGGAAGTGGTTAAGGTTTAGCGAAAAAGGGGCTAGGCCCTGTTACAAAGTCTAAAGTGGGTTTTTAGCTCGTTTAAATGCATTTCAAAGCCTTAGAAGGGTAACGGTAGAGGGAAAAAAGAGGTGAAGTAGATAGGTTAAGCGTCGTAAGGACGCTGACAATGGGGCACGTGGTGTATAGGGATTGGGCGTGAGCTGGACACAGGTGGACGCCGCGTGCCGGGTCTAATACTGGTACGGGCCTCGGTACCAGTTAACCTAAAGGACTTTACCTTACCTTTTGCTATATGAAGCACATGATTTTTGAACATATTTTCCATAAGACTGATTCGAAACATATCCTACCGATCCTTAGGGCCCGCACGTTAGTTCTGCCACGTTACTTCTTGTTCCTGCTTTACTGTTGCCACTTCACTCTGGCCAACTCTTCAAATATTCCACCATTTGATATGAAGTTCCATACATAACTTATCAACCTTTAATAACATCAATGAATTATGTTAAATGTTGATCAACAGGGGGCATCTGTTACACAGTAATTTGTCACCATCCCTGCAATCCCCCATACCACACATTGGAGGGCCTTTTTCATGACCTATGAGTAGTGACATAACCTGAAACCACTTTCATGGAATCCCCCTTGACAAGGAAAATCATTCCTCTGAAGAGAGTTTCCTTTGAAAAACCCTAAAAAACTGATTTTTTGGCCTTGGTGCGACTAGCCAGTTCAACCCTCGCACCAATGGGGGAAATCCACCAAAGAGGGTGCGCCAACTGGCGCTCTGTCCTAGTGTATTGCTCGCGCCAAGATTAATAAGGTTTGTTTTTAAAAAATAAATGGTGGAAGTTTGATTCCAACAAACTCCTGAACAAGTCTCTAAAATGAGTTGGGAAGTTTGGCTCCGGATCTCCATGTATGGGAGGTGGTTTCCCACCTATCATGGAAGCTTCCTTGAGGATAGGGCCAATCCCACAATTGTAGGGATCCTAACTCCCCTTCCACCATCTATATAAGCTTGCCATTTTCCCTTAGCAAGCTAGTAGTCGTAGAAGCAAGAGCTAAATCTGTAGCAAGGAGACTATCGCCAGACAACCTTTGAGAGCCAAGCCGAAGAGAGAGAGCTTTGTCCCATTCTTGACGAGCTTCATTAAGACGCACTCTGTTGTCAACCCATCGAAGGAAGATCTAGTGTCAGAGCCTTGGGTTGTATCTTTCTTTGTTATTATTAATGATAAACAACTTTGGTTATGGTTTCATTCATGTGTCTTTGTTTTTGATGCAATGAATTACATCCTCTCTGATTGATGTATGGTTACAAGATTTAGATTCTATGTTGTGTATCTTTGTGTTTCTTCGCATTTGTGTAGGTGTTCGAACATGCTAGGCGGAAGGATCGTGATCTGCCAAAGTGGAGGACGGGAACTGTCATCCTTTCCTCGACTACCATTGTGTAGGACCTAAGGTAGGCAACTCGTTATGTTTTGTCATTTTTGTAACTAAAGACCTACGTCACTGCGTGTCTGATTGTTACTAGACCTGATCTGGGCTAGTAGGGATCGCCTCTGTCCACAAAGGGGATTTACCTCTCCAACATCAGCATTTGGCCAAGCTTCTACTTCCAACTGCAATGCGGATCTTGTTAAGGGTTTGATTGCTTTTGTAAGCTGCAACAAGTGGGATTTATATCTTTTCAGATCTAAAGCATTTCAATACTTATTTTCAGTGGAGGAGGGTTTCTATTCCATTGGAGAGATGTATTGAATGATTTGATCTTCATTTAAGATATTGGCATCAGGCCAGTGTGTTCTTCATGGTATACTACACAGTTCCTTCCCCAGATATGCATTATTTCTGAAGGAGCGGCGTTGCAGGGTTTTTGGCATCATTTTGGATCTAGATCTCTTATGTGAAGGAAGCCTCCTTGCATCAAGGGTGATCCTTGGATTGGCCAACCAATACAATTATATTTATAATCTGATCCATTCACTGAAGTCTTTTCTTCAGAAATTCTGAATCATTTTGCAAATCTGTTGTAGTAAAACTCAGATCTGCTCTAGCATTTTCATGTATTGCTGAAATCCCCAAGGGGAGTGAAATAAAGAGCCCTTTGGGAATTATAATCTGTTATATATCTCTGTTTTCATGTAAATATCAGTTTCATATCTGTAAATTAATAAAAAGAATCTTCAGCCTCCTGTCAATCACGCTGAAGAGTTTTCTGGTTCATCTCCTATGTTGCAGCACCTCAATCTTGAGGATTATTTAATGTTAATCTCTGTTTTTCTTACTTACTTTTCATAAGCTATGAAACCAAAATGATTTGATGATTTTTATATCATATTGCAACTAATAGCTTCATAAAATCACGATTCCTGAGATTCAGTAAATTCTGCATATTCAAAGTCATGGGGATTGGGTGTTTTTCTTGACTAGTGGGGAAGGAGGAACTGTTTAACATATAAAAACTTTTTTTTTCTTCTGAAATTCGACATGAGAGTCCGTCATAACCCTAGCTATCATATTCAATGACTTTCCCACATTATTGTTACGTAGATCTCTGATTATACTCGTTTTAGGGCCTAAATCCTCACTTTTCCCCATCCCTTGGTTCATAAAACGCTATATAAATCATTGTTGTAGTTAAAGACATGTATTTATATCTATTTAATTTATTTTTAAGCTTATTAATCAGTGCAATACCGTTATACAGTTTCCAAATTGTTGCAGTCCCTTATTTCAGCAGTTTTCAAGGCAACTAGGTGTGGGAGAACTGTTTAACCCACCTAGTCTGATTTTCTACTGATATCCTCTTGGAATTGGGTTTTATATTATCATATATAATGGATCCAAGAGTTGATATTATATCCCCTCTTGGAAATATTATCTCTTGACATAGTTCTATAGATAGAGTCTGCTAGTGGGCCAACTAGCCTCTAGGTCTCATCCTTTCTTATAAAGGTGACATACTCGGTAAATGTCCCTAAATTCAATCTCTAGAATAGTTCAGTTTTTTATTTTTAATGTTTCTAAAAAAAATGGAATATGATTTTCCAGATTCATGAGCAGTTCCCAATTTGGAACATTACAGTGGTATCAGAGCATGATCTCTGGCTCAACCTGTGAGATCAAGCTATCAGAAGAAGCAAGAAAAAAACCGAAGAGCAGAAAGCTGAAGGAGATGAGTTTTACCTCATCATATTTCAGATCTAGGAAGAGCCTCTTCAAAGAGGTTGGGCAGAAGAAAGAAGGAGGAAGAAAATGAAACTCCTAGAGGGTTTCAAGAAGCAGAAAGTTGCAGTGAGACCTGCAGAAGGTTTCAAGGAGAGGAAGATCCATGCACTTCCTATACTCACAAAGAAGAATAGATATACAGAGAAAAACCAGAGCATGGCTCCACCACTTGAAATAATAATGGGTGAGAAGATCTCCCTGCTCCCTTTTCAGATCATGAAGGACATTGAAGAAGATCTCAAGGAGATTGGAAAGGTGGAGACTTGTACAAGCATTGTCACAACCTTGGAGGAGCAGCCTTCTTGTTCAGATATGGAGGAATGCCACATAGCTGAAGAGGAATTTTTGCTTCTATTCAGCAAGGTATGATTAAATATTCATTTATGCTCATTTCAGCCATTATATGAGGAGGAATACATCTTTGCATGCTGCTGATTTAGAGCAACAGAGTTGCATTGCGCTGTACAAAGGTGGTGGTCAAGAAAAGCTTTCATTTCAAGATCCCATGGAGTGCAGGAATATGATTTGGGATGATGGTATCCGTCATGGGAGGTGTACCAATATGGAGGATGGAGAGAAATAGGCTAGTAAGCCACTTGCAGATTTTTGATATCAGGCAGTAGGAGGATTGGCTGCACTAGCTGCTCTTGGAAGAGTTTGATCATCACACTCTTTCTAAGGGTATGTGGCAGGATACTTGCATCATGGAGCAGCAAAGAGTATGGGAACATTGTGTTGGCATAAAATTTTTCATGTCAAGCACCATGTTGTCACTACATGGATGGGATGATGGAAGTATGAGAAAGTAGCAAGGGATTTTGTTGCTTGGGATGTTCTTGAGAGAGCAAGGGCAGAATTGCTCTCACAATTTTCATGATGTTGCAGGAGTAGA
This sequence comes from Pinus albicaulis, assembly GCA_034641835.2. Lineage (NCBI taxonomy): Eukaryota > Viridiplantae > Streptophyta > Pinopsida > Pinales > Pinaceae > Pinus > Pinus albicaulis. The sequence continues at coordinate 939,811,970 of CM076578.1, forward strand.
AGATGGCACTATGATAGTGCAAAGGGGTCACTCCTCGGTCTTGGATGTCTAAGAAGGAATTTCTTCATTGGAAGGAATTCTCATTTGTAGCAACATTATGGAAAATTCCTTTGGCATTATGCATGTCAAAGATTGGAGTTGTTTGTTGATGGGAGCCTATTTGCATAGGCCAACAACATTGTCACTTTGGAGCTGGGATTTATTGATGGAGTATTCCCAGGATCACTTCTCATTTGATGCACTTGGTGATAAAAGAGGAGGTGAAGAAGATGGAGTGGTAGATGGAGACATCTAATACTGTGGTGTGCTTTTCTTGACTTGGGTTTCCAAGCAGGAGGAGAAGGACTTTCATGTAGCACTTGGTTCATTCCCCTTCATGGGAGTGTGCCAAACTATTATTGAGGATTCATTCATGAGTCCATGTATCTTCTTGCTTCCAACATATGGTGAGAGATTTTTCTTGCATCCTCTTACCATGTTTTGGCAGTGCATTGCTCCACAAGAGGGCAAGCTATTCATTGAGCTCCATGAAATTCATTGGGCCAAATTGCATGATGGAGACAACCATATATTATGTGGCCATGGGCAAAGATGTTTTCCTTACATGTGGATTCTTAATTCATATGATTAACCATGTCACAGGAGGAAATTTTCCATATACTCTTCTTAAGCAGCAGTTGAGAAGACTGCACTGTGAGGATTTGGGGGACTGTTGGTAATCTCTTGCACCACATAGAACCTTCAGTATTTCCTTCATTATGATGATGATAATGTTTTCTTTTTCTGATATTACCATTATTTATTTGAGAGCATGATTGAGAAAGAGGCACATGAGATGAGTGTGTCCTTTTGGGAAGGAGATTCCCACATTTTCTGTAGCGCATGTTCTAATGGGAACATTTGGGAAATTGTGGCCACCATAGCCAAGCACTTGTTTCTTTTGGAGGTGAGCCATGTGTGTGATGGAGTACCTCATGGTGATACTCCTCTATCCATCACATATGAGACATTTTGGGCTGACTGGTTTTACAGCGTTGGAGGGAGGATTTTTGCAGATCTAATCCTCATGATGCCACTTGAGGGAAATGTCCTTGCATCCCAAGATTAGTTTTTCACTCTACACTTATCTTAAGTGGAGAGGAGAAAAGTGTGGGGTAGGCCATCTTGTCTACCATGTGCAAATTTTCAGCCCACCTATTTTTCAGGAGCTCAAGGTGGAGGAACATTTTCATGGAGTTTCCATGTCATGAGGTGACTCATTTTTGGTGGATGATTGCTTAAGGGTGGAGTACTCACGTGGGGGATGTTATTTCCAAATACACTTCAGATTCCATGCCTCAAGGGAGCCTCTAGGCAGCACCTTATTGCCTTCTTGAGTATTTGACTATTTCATGATGATAGCTATTCAACTAACTTGCATGCTTGGGAGGGGAAATATGGAGATTCATTGTTGACACAACATCTCAATATTTGGAGGAGTTCATCATATGGGGATGCTATAGTAGGAGGAGGAGACATCTTTCAGTTATATCCTTGCAGTTTCTTGAGGACAAGTAAAATTTGGGAGGGGAGGATTGTAATGTTCCTAAATTAGCTAAGCTAATTGGAACATTAGAATTTTTTTTTATTTTTCATGTTTTTGAATAATAGACTAATGGAGGACATGTGACACTCCTTAGATCTAAAAATAAATACATGCTCAATGCGAACATGATTAAATATGAGCTGGTTGCATAAAAACCACTTGTGTGTGAACAAGGCTAAGTTATTTGACTGGGTCAAAAGGACCAAATCACAAGACAGTCCAGGTGCATTGAACCTCCTAAGTGATCTGCGCAGTTCTAGAAGGAGCTTCTAAATGTGAAAGGGGCTAAACCAGTGAAGTGATTTAGGGTTTTTCCAAGGCTCCAATGTTATAAAAGAAGGAGGAGAGCCACAAGCAAGGGTTGTTGATGATTTGTGGTTACTGGAGCAACTCGAGTTCTCTTGGTTGGTTAGCCAAAGGGAAGAGGGTTTCCTGCTTAGAAATCCTCTCTCTTTCCATGGAGTAGCTCTTTGGAGGAGGATGTGTTGCATTGATCCACTATCTGGCATTTGGCCAAGCTTCTACTTCCAACTGAAATTCAGATCCTGTTTAGGGTTTGATTGCTTTTATAAGCTGCAGCAAGTGGGATTTAGATCTTTGCATATCTAAATCATTTCAGTACTTCTTTTCAGTGGGGGAGGGTTTCTATTCCATTGGAGAGTTGTATTGAATGATTTGAGCTTCATTTCATATCTTAGCATTAGGCCAATGTTTTCTTCATGGTATACTACATAGTTCCTTCCCCATATCTGTGTTATTGCTGAAGGAGCAGCGTTGCAGGGTTTTTGGCATCATTTTGGAGCTAGATCTATGATGTGAAGGAAGCCTCCTTGCATCAAGGGTGATCCTTGGATTGGCCAACCAATCCAAGTCTATTTCTGATATGATCCATTCACTGAATTTTTTGCTTCAAAAATTCTAAATCATTCTATAGATCTGTTGTAGTAAAAATTAGATCTGCTCTGGCATTTTCATGTATTGCTGAAATCCCCAAGGGGAGTGAAACAAAGAGCCCTTTGGGCATTATAATCTGTTATAGATCTATGTTTTCATGTAATTATCAGTTGCAGATCTGTAACTTAATAAAAATAAGCTTCAGCCTCCTGTCAATCACGCTAAAGAGTTTTTTGGTTCAACTCCTATGTTGCAACACCTCAATCTTGAGGATTATTTCATGTAAATATTTGTTTTTCTTACTTAATTTGCATAAGCTATGAACCCAAAATGATTTTCTAATTTTTATATCATATTAAAACGAATAGCTTCAGAAAATCACATTTCCTGAGCTTTAGTAAATTCTGCATATTCAAAGTCATGGGGATTGGGTGTTTTTCTTGACTAGTCGGGAAGGAGGAACTGTTTAATATAGAAAAACTTTTTTTTTATGAAATTCGACATGGGAGTCCCTCATAAGCCTAGATATTAGATACAACCACTTTCCCACCTTATTTTTACGTAGATTTCTGATTATACTCGTTTTAGGGCCTAAATCCTCACTTTTCCCCATCCCTTGGTTCATAAAACGTTGTATAAATCATTGCTATAGTTCAAGAAATTTATTTATGTCTATTTCATCTATTTTAAGCTTATTCATAATTGAAAGACCGTTATACAATTTCTAGATTGATGCAGTCCCTTATTTCGATAGTTTTCAAGGCAACTAGGTGTGGGAGAACTGTTTAACCCACCTATTCTGATTTGCTTATGATATCCTCTTGGAATTGGGTTTTAGATTATCAGATCTAATGGATCCAAGAGTTGATATTATATCCCCTCTTGGAAATATTAGCTCTTGACATAGTTCTATAGATAGAGTTTTCTAGTGGGCCAGCTAGCCTCTGGGTCTCATCCTTTCTTGTAAAAGTGAAATACCCGGTAAATTCCCCTATATTCAATCTCTAGAATAGTTCAGTTGTTGATTGTTAATGTTTCTGAAAAAAAGGGAATATGATTTGCCGGATTCATGAGAAATTCCCAATTTGGAACATTACAGAACCATAGGTATGAATGAATCGTCAAGATGATTACCCAACCCAAACACTCACGGACATGGAGTGAAGGAAGTATCATGTTCAAGAGCGACTTGCTACCATAATAATTCTGCTCACTTTTCCTAAATTTTCCCCGGTCATTTGTCGACTAGTACCTCTTTATTTTTTAACAAGCTTGAGAAGGATAACAGTTGTTTGATCTATAATTCAACCCTTGAGGTGAATAAAGTATCAATATTTAATAATTTAACGAGTCTAGCGATGAATCAAACTCGATTCTTTCCATGATCGATAAGCCCGTCGATATTTTATGTTTTAATGAGCTTAACGACAGTGATAGCCCGATCCTTTATCATATTTAGAGAGTTGGAAAAAGAGGATGAAAGAAAATTCTGTAAGTACTTTTTCGTAAAGTTGTCGCTAAGATCCGAAAAAGTGTAAAATAGTATGTTAGAGAACCTATTTAGTCATGTTTGAACAAGGTATTCATTTTTCTTAAATAATCTATCTCAATTCGGAAAAGGGTTAAACTTATACTGAGTAGATATCAATTCATTTACTTTTACGAGCTCGAAAAGATAAGTGCTTGGAAATCTTTTCAGATTATCAGAGTCTGAAAAGAGCTGAAAGAAGACTCCACGAGTTCCTTTTTCGTTGTTATAGAAGCTTGAAAAAGAGATAAAAGTGCACTTCAATTCCTTTTTCATTTTTAACAAAGCTCGAAAAAAAAGGAGAAAACATATGCTTGGTGGTCAAATCATTCTTGAAATAAATCTGCACGACTAATTTGTTCATCAGTTGTAAGACCTGTTTAGAACAATATCAAATGGATTAAAAATACCCATTTCATGATGAGAAACATAATAAAAACATATTCATAGAAATAAATTTAATTTGAAAATAATTAAATGACTGTTAAAAGTAGTTTTACTATTCATTTTTACCATTCTATAGTTACCATTTGCATTTTGGAGCTCTGAACATGATTTTTCCCTGAACTTCAGCTGTTGATTGCGATCGTTTTTGTGGATGGATTTCATTTCCATTTGATCCAGGTTAGTGATATGAACCTCCTCTTTCCTTTAGTAATCAATTAATTTCCAATTTTTGCAATTTTTTAGGGTTTTGTGGTCCCTAGGGAAAATTATTCCCAAAAAGAGTGCAATGCACCCCTGAATGTCGGGAAGTGCTTTGCAGAGCAGCATTTCATAGGGCTACTTGCATATGCAACGCAATTAGTCCCTTTAGTGGAAATTTTGATGAGATCTCATATAATATATTATAAACTTCAAATATTGGAAACTTTTGTAGATGAAAGTCTTGAATGATTTGTCTTGTTCTTTGTTAGGGCATATAACAACTGAAATGATAGGGGATGATAGACCCTATTCATTAGTCCTAAAGATGATGCCCAGTTAACCAGGTCATTGGGAATGGTGCCCAAATTGACCTATAACAATCTACTGGGGGAATTTGATCACGATTTCGAAGATTTTTTTCTTCCATCAGATTCAAACCTCTTGGAAGCCATGACCTATTATGCATTGTGCTAAAAGCTCGTCGGAGCCTAGTTCATTTTCTTGTGTCAAGATCCTTAAAAAGTGAAACAAGGTTCTCAGAGATGGTCCGTATTCTATGTCAACCTCGTTAAAAAATTAATTAGGTTACGAGGATAGTTCTTTTAATGTGTCAACCTCGTTAAAACAATGAAACACATTTTTGTTAAATTCAAGTCTTTGATCAGATCTCGTAAGATCCCAGTCGAGGCTTTCTTTAATCTCATGTTTTGAACCTTCACCCATCCGCTTTTCATTCATTGCAACTGGACTAAAGCTTTGGGGGCATGTACCTTGAATTAAGTCACCATGCTAGGGGCATGCCCGTGTTGTAAGCATAATTTATCTTTGTTTCAAGCTTGTGTAAAAATTAAACCAACTTCAAGCAGAGTTTCCTGATTTCAAGCTTGTGTAAAAATGAAACGATTCTTATTTTACCTCTCATGATGGCCATCTTATTAGCCTGTTTTTTCAGATGAACATTAGTTTTCTCATTCCACCGTCACCATCTGCTTGGCCGATCATATGCCTTCACTTGATTTTTTTACCCATTCCTAAGGAACATATGCAATAAGTGGTTTTGTTAGCCAACCTCTTGACCTTTACTTATTTTGAGCAGTTCCACCATCACCGAAACTAGCTGGTACCCTTAATACCACTCATTCCTCTAGGAGGAGTCAAATTTCAACTCTTTTCTGACTCTCTAAACATGAAAATATTGTCGAGACTCTTGTCATTTTGAATTCGTTAAATGGCTGCGAAACGATATCTACCTAGTATACGTTTACCCCTTTTTCGGGTTGGGCTAGATTATTTATGAAAATGAATATCTTAGCCTATCATGACGAAGAGGTTCTCTCAGACTCAGTTTTCTACCTTTTCGAATCTGTGAGACTGCCTATGAAAAGGGACTGTTGGATTTTTCTTTTCCTCTTCTTTTCAAACACTCTAAACATGAAAAGATGTATATTTATTCCTTTGTCAGACTCGTTAAACCCTAAATGAAACTGGAGATCGTCACCATGACGTAATTGAGTTCCTCCTTCCTAGGGCTCATAAAATGTACTAGGATGGATTTTTCCGAAGGAAAAACTTACATGACAAGCATATGCTATCCCCTTCAAGCTTGCTTTCTAAGAATAATTGGGGTACTCGGCAACAATGGTGGGGGAAAAATGAAACAAGTTCTCAGTCATGTCGGTAGTATGTCGGTCTTGAACATGACACTCATCTGCATTCATGTCGGGTTGGGGACATCTCATTTCGTCATTTTTGCCTCCATGGCTTTGGGTAATCTCTTTTGACCTATCTTCTGTTGTAAAAATCCTAATTAGCCCAATCTAATAGGAATATTTAATTTGGTTTTTCTGTTTTGTTTTCATGAATAAAATTCTAAAGGAGAATCAATTAAACTCCTAAATCAGCAAAATAAATCAATGCCCATGTGAACAAGGCTAAATCTGGGCTGCCTTAATAAAAATCCCTTATGTGTGAAAGGGATTGTGACAATTGACTGGGTCAACAGGACCAAATCCATAGCATTGTCCAGATGCACTGTACCTTTAGATGCATAGTGTAGATCTAGTTGGAGGCCGCACATGTGAAAGGAGCTAAACCTTTGAGATGGTTTAGGGTTTTGCAAGGCTTTTATCCTATAAAAGAAAGAGGAAAACAAAAAAATAAGGCTGTTGAACCTATTTTTTTGGAGGAACATGTCTATTTAGACATTTCTCATTCTCTTGGCTATTTAGCAGAGAATAATGTTGTTTATCACTAGGTGTTCCTGATCGGGAATACTACCTCTTTCCTTGAGAGGCCTCTTGGAAGAGTCTTTAATTTCTTGTCCACTATCAGGCATTTGGCCAAGCTTCTACTTCCAACTACAATGCAGATCATGTTGAGGGTTTGGTTGTATTTGTAAGCTGTAACAAATGGAGGCTAGATCTATTCATATCTAAGCCATTCTAGTGCCTCTTTTCAAGGGGAAAGCCTTCTATTCCCCTAGCAAGAGTGTATTGGATCATTGGAGCTTCAGATCCATACCTTGGCATCAGGCCAAAATGTTCATCAAGTCTACAATGTAGTTTTTCTTCTAGGACTGTGTTATCTGCAAGAGGAAATTTGAAGGGAGTTTTGGCAATATTTAAGGAGTGATCTCTAGTGGTGAGAATTTATCTCTCACTGTGGTGATCCATGGATTTCTGTTCTTATCCATGTCATATTCAGATCTGATCTGAATACTCCTATACAAGCTTTAGGAATTCTATAGAAATCTACAGCTCTGTTGCATGAGATCTCAAACCTACTCCATATGCTTCATGTTTTGCTAAAAACCCAAAGGGGTATGTAAAATAGACACAGACTAGTGTACGGATCTAATATAGATCTAATATTTTGTACATAGATCTATTAGAGTTGTAACATAAAACTGTTGCATGCTCATAAAAATAATGCTGTCAAGGCTTTTGCAGTGAAATACATTGTTGTAGCTGTTGAACCCTTAGTTAAACTGAGAGGGGGGGGTGAATCAGTTTAACACATACATGGAATTTTAAAACTTTTCTTTTAAATCTTATTTACACCTTCATTTCATGGTCAACTTAATATGTGAGCAACAAGTATTACTATCAAATAGATTTTTTAATGTAATTGCATATTGAATATGAGAGCAGCAAGTATTAAGCAGATGAGATAAATCACATCAACACATAAACATCATGCACAGAGACACCAGATATAAGTGGAAACCCATAAAGGGAGAAAACCACATCTTATTATTGTTGTGATGCAAGAGCAACTCCTCCTACCTCTCACACGGCACAGGCACAGCCTACGAGGCTCTGTCCTCAATTCGCAATACAACACCGAGCTCAACTCCATCGATTTTAGGCACAGGCTACGGCTCCAGCACCAGTCGGCTACATTAACATTTTATCAAGCTACAACTTGATGTGGAAGCACCAACTCCCATCTATTTTCTGCGGGCACCAACCTACAGGAGGCTCCTACCTCAGTCAGCTACAACTGACATCTATCAAGCTACAACTTGATAGGGAAGCTCCAACTTCCTTATTCTTTCAAAAGAAAAACACTTGCTGATTTACCTTGGATATCAGCTATGTTCTGTACTTTCTCTTCTGCTGTTCATCAACTCTTATATCAGACCTGCATCATATCTGCTCAACCCTTCCTTCTTCTCTTCTTTTCTCCTCAATTCTTCATACTCAGCATTCTCTATATTCACACTCTCTGACCTCTTGCAGCTTTCTTATTTTCTTCAACTATCTTCAATTCTGTTGCACACTCTCTCCTCTTCTCATTATATTTTTCATCAATCTCTCCTCTTGGATATTACCCCCTTTTATACAAGATAGCTTGATGACTATTTGTATTCTACTGGGAATTCGAAATGGACAGTCATGTCTCTTTGCCTTCTGCCTTCTCATCTCTTTTCAATTTACTCAGAAAAATGTAATTGTAGGTGCTTATTTTAATATTACAGTGGGATATTTGCTCTCTTCCGGAGACTTGCCAATGCATCACAAACAATAAAAACAATTAAAACATTTACATTCGAATCACAATGTGAACTCCAGCTCACTCATTTTGTCTCTTGGCTTGCTGCGCATTTGTCTTTTCTCTAACTGTCTCTTTGTCCCTTTCTCTTCTCTGTATGCCTTTCTGTTTATGGCTGCTGCGTAACTCCTGAATTTATGAACTGCATTTTTATTTTATTTTTATACCAGTGCTTTATATATAAATGAATCTGCTGACTATAATTCAATCCTTTACACGCAGCAAGTGTCTTGTTGATGTGGCGAGTTCCGCAGGCCGGAACATACATATATTACAATTGTATTACATTAATAATCGCCCTCCCGTTAAGCTGAGGCCCGTGGGTCTACAGACCACACGGCATGTTTTAATACAACCGCAACCATGTTTTATATATCTCACAGCAATTATTTTATATAAACAATCGCCCTCCACCTTAAGCCTTTGGTCTTATATTACAATCCAATAAATCAAATCACAACCTCTAATATATGAAGGGGTCCGGCCCCACATCTCCGTCGGCGGATCGGTGGTGTCAAACAAAACTTGCGATTGCGATTGATCAAATGGACGTGATGACCACATAAAACATGGCTCATAGAGCAATCGGGTCCGAACTTTGAACAAATGCAATCGGGGCACACAATATAAAAGTTCTGATTGCGATCAGAACAGGGATGTGATTTGCACATATTAACTCCCACATATAACAGGATCGGGTCCGCCACTTCAATCACAACATATTACACAAGTCGTTCGATCAATCGGAAAGTTCCGATTGTGATTAAGATCCCGGATGCGATTGAACCTATTAAATCCATCGTATATTGCCATCGGGTCCGCCACTTCAATCGCAACATATTACACAAGTCGTGCGATCAATCGGAAAGTTCCGATTGCGATTAAGACCCCGGATGCGATTGAACCTATTAAATCCATTGTATAATGCCATCGGGTCCGCCACTTCAATCGCAATCGCAAGTCTTTTAATATGTGTTGCGATTGGGCACTGTTCATTGTATTTTTCCGATGCGATTGGGAAAGGACTTCAAACAAGTTTGAATTACAATTCATACCTCCATCGGGTCCGGACTTCCAATCGCAATCGCAACTCATATGTTCTCCGATGCGATTTGACCGTAACTCAAATATGTATTATCCCCCGTTTATACACCCATCGGGTCCGGGCTTCAATCGCAATCGCAACTCTCAGTTGGTTGCATGTTCCGCTGCCCTTGCGATCTCCGATTGCGATTGGGGAAGGGTCCCACCTTATCAAACTTTGTTTTATGCGCTCCATAATATAAATGCCTTGGACCTTTGTTTATGTGATGCACTGCACATATATGTTTATATATATTTTTGCCGCTGGAGTGAAGCGATTCCCAGAATAAGTTTGTGTTATATCATATGTATAACGCCGGTTGGAGTGTGCGATTCCCGGAATTATGCATATGAATGTATCTGCCAGCTTGGGAGATTCTCGGAATTTTATAACGGCTCTACCTCTGCCTCTGCTTCTTTTTGCTGCCCTGCCTCTATTCTTCGCTGTGCCTCTGCCTGTTTCTGCTTCAACACTGCCTCCTTTGCTGCCTTTGTTCTTCTTTGTCTCTTCCTTTCTGCTATATCTGTTGTCTTAGTTTCTTTGTGCTCCTTTCTCTATTGCGTATATAGAATCCACTCCACCTGTTATACTTGTAGCACATCCTATGAGGCTCTGATCTTCTACGCCTTCAATTCAATAGTTCTTTTCCTCAACTTCGAACTCCGCTAAGTTACCAGAGTTCTGTTCCTCATCTTGATTTAATTCTGCAGAATGAATTGATGTATTCTCCCCAACAGTGCTTCACAGTCTTCCCACTAGAATAATTTTTCCTCATCACTCTGTCTCATTCCTCAACTACTTGTCTTATGCTCTCTTTGTTTCATCTGCTCCTTGACTGATGCTACTCCTTAATTATCCTTTTGCTGCCTCAGGTGTTCTTCCTTTGCCATCTCCTTTGCCATCAATGACAACATTTCCAACAGTCTCCCCCTTTGGCATTGATGACAAAACATCCACCAATAATCCAATGCTTCCTCCAAGTCTTCCTCTGTCTAGCTTCTTTTAGAAGACCCTTTCTTCTATTACCTGCTTTTCCTCCCCCTTTGACATCAATGGCAAAGGGTTGGACATTTCTTAGTGTAGATTCTATCTTTTCATTTTCTCCCTCTGAGATGTGTTTAGGCGTTCTTCTTCTGACTTTGTACCATGCAGCTCTATATTGGTGTACAATATTTGTTGAGAGAACACTTTTGAGAATATTTTAACTTGTATATACACATTAAGTCGATATCATTCCAAAGTAATGACAAATATAATTAGACTTGTATAATAAGAGATGCATTATTGGATCAAGACTTAAAGATTGTGAATGCTCCGAGTGACATATCAGGCTTGCTTCAACTATACTTTGGTCTATATCTGATGTAGTGTGCCAATATATTTCTGTTGAGGAAGATTGCAGATGGAATATGTCTTCTTCTGCAATAGACATCTGTAGTCAAAATCTATTCCGTTGTGATGATGCCAATATATCTTCTATTGCTGTGGTTCACCTGTACTTCCTATTGTTGGTAATATGTGCTAAACTGCTGACAGGGATAATACACTTAAAGACTGAAAGGTTCTTGTTGTTATTGTAAATAAATGAATCACACCAGAGCTTACAGCTTATTTTGAGGATAGGCAATATCTTTCAATATAAGAGACTAATGACTTTCACTACTTACACACTCTTCCAAAACAACCCCTGCAAATCCTTTGTGCTTGAGGTTCTTTTGCCATAGTTCTTTGATCTTGAGGACCTGTATCATATTGATGTTCCATGATAACTCTTGATATTCTATTGATAGATATGCGACCTGTACCTAGTACCAATTGATATTACCTTGATAAACCATGCAGAGATTTCATTTTAGATTGCACATGAACCCATAGTTTCCACTATTGATCTTCCCACTGTTCACACAAACAATCATCAATATACTAAATTTGATCTTGGCATCATTAAGCTGCTACTTATTTTTTCATCCTGATTTGAAAGAATGTCACTGCATTTTATTTTCTATGACAGTTCCAGAATCACTGCTGCTTTATACACTGCTTTATATACCAATTCAACTGTTACCATGGCTTCTTGATGCCTTTTTAATAATCGCAACCAGACTTCATAACAAACCTTTGAAGATTTGAATATACCACTCGCTTTATAGTTCGCCGCCCGACCTTGTATTAATACTCCATGCTTTGAAAAACAAAATTTATAATAAGACTTTCGGACTGGCCCGCCTATGCACCGTACCTCCTCTATCTTCCGCACACTTTTATTAAACTTCGTGTATCTTCATCGAATAGTCACCGCCGGATGTCCCCTTTTCAAATCAACGGTCCTGAGAAATTCCGCTCGGTGTCCTGGTACTAACGTTAACTTGTGAAATCGCAGGTTAAACGGTGGCTTCCAATACCACCTATGCCACGTGTCAACAATCTTATGGAATCGCTAGCCCTCTAGATAATACTACCTCCGTACCAAAAGTGGTGCGAAATAATCCGGAAACCATAAGTGGTTTTGCTACAGTGTTTCACCAAGGTTCCGGTCTTCTTTATTAAATAGTCGTTTTTCAGTATATTATAATGATTCGAACCCACTCACGAAGGTTTTGCTCCACCATTCACATTGCGCATTTGACTATGGTTCCGCTTCACCATTCACAACCCTTGCACCATACATAACCTTTTCCGATTTCCACCATACATAACACGGTTTCGATTATTCTTATGCAGAGGTTTCTTATGCATTTCTTATAAATATTCTGCTACAGGGTCTCATTCATACGGAATTCTCGTCACAAGATTTAACTAGTCAAATGCCTTTGCTGCCTCTGTTCTCCTTCTAAAAATTTTGCTAGCTATTGTGAGTTTCAGATGGTCTTCTTCTTCCATAGATCTCTGTTAGAGAAACTTCCTTTCTCTTACTGATCTCATAGCTGTTATCATTCCAAGGAGATCTTCTTAGAATACTTTCATGGGGTAAATATATGAACTGCTCTCCCCTTGGGATGTTGCTTCATATTTGTCACTGGATGGATTTTTGCTTTGCTTCCTAGAGCAGCTCCCCCTGAGACTATGGCGGATTTATTATGTTATTGAGATGATAGGCTCCCCTTTTCTTTTTTCTTTCCATACTCTATTAGGGTTCATCATAATGTCTGCACTCCTTTCTGATTCATAGTTTTGTTTGATTGGATTGGATTTCATCATCTGTCTGGAGTTCTTTAATATATATGGCAGTTTACAGTCTTTAGCTTTGCGACCACGCTTGAGGCATACATAACATCTTATTTGACCAAGGTGCATTTGAGTTGATGTATAATATTTCATTCCCCTTTTTGAACATAATTTACAATCAACATATTTATGTCCAAATTCATTGCATGCATAACAGTAGCCATGGAAATGATTTGTATACTTGGTGGAAGATTGTCTTTTCCCTTTGCTTGCTTGAGGGGTTCTTCTCTTTTGCTGCATCTTTTGTTGGTTGGAGTTGATAGACCTTCTCTTACATTGTGCTGCATTATGTCCTGGTTTATGACAAGAGAAACATGTGCTATTTTTCATAGGAGGAAAGAACCTCCTTTGACAACTTCCAAATTTATTCACTTCATCCTTAGGAGCATGTGAGCCTTTAGTAGTTGATTGTTTCATCCCTTCATTCTTTTTCTTCTCATGTTGTTGCTTGGTTATGTTTGTTTCTTTACAAATCTTGTTCTTGCTGGCTTCTTCTTTAGTGGGAATCTTCTGAGATGCTTCATCTTCCTTTGCTTCCTTTACAAAAATGACATTCCTTTTATCTTCAATCTTGGACTTGCTAGTTTCCCCTTCATATCCTATCCCAGCCTTTATGTGAGGTGGTCTTTGAGCATTGAGAATTTGGTCCAACTGTCTAGAGCTTTTCATTAGAGGTGTATTCATTAGTAGTTCTCTTTGGGATTTTTCTAAGTTCTTTCTTAGGCCCATCACTTCTTCTTCCAATCTTTCACATTCCTGACTTTTCTTTCTCATTTGTTGCAGCAGAGTGTCTTCTATCTTCCTTGCTTCTTCAAGGTGTGTCTTCAGGCCAACAATTTCTTTCTTATCTTCAAATTCTCTCTCATCACATATTTGCATCACTGTCTTAAGGCCTTTGTTTTCATTCTTCAATCTTTCTATTTCAGTCAAAGCAGTGTCAAGTTTGGCCCTTTCTTCAGCTGCAATTTCTTCATGGTTCTTACTACCATTCACACTAGTAGGTACTTCATTTGATTAAGAATCTTCTTTTTGACATGAATTTCTCTTTTTCTTAATTCTCTTATCCTTCTTTTCAGTGCAGTCCTTAGTGTCTACTTCATGTATGAAGTGCAGTCTATCCCAGATTTCTTTTGTAGAGGTTAAATCCATTATCAACTCAAGGTCCTTGTTATGAAGATTGTCATATATCACACATTTTGCCTTAGCATTCCTCTGTTGTTCTTTCACTGTGGGTGAGTCTGTGCAGTAACCATCACAAACAAGCTTCCATACCTCTGGATCATCAGCCATAAATCCCGTCTTAACCTTATCTCTCCATTCAGGAAAGTTAGTTGTATTTAGCACAGGTACATTTTGATAGTCCATGACTCAACCAGATCTCCTTCAAGCTATTAAGCTTACACCAAAGGAACTGGCTCTGATACCAATTGTTGAACCCTTAGTTAAACTGAGAGGGGGGGGTGAATCAGTTTAACACATACATGGACTTTTAAAATTTTTCTTTTAAATCTTATTTACACCTTCATTTCATGGTCAACTTAATATGTGAGCAACAAGTATTACTATCAAACAGATTTGTTAATGTAATAGCAGATTGAATATGAGAGCAGCAAGTATTAAGCAGATGAGATAAATCACATCAACACATAAACATCATGCACAGAGACACCAGATATAAGTGAAAACCCATAAAGGGAGAAAACCACATCTTATTATTGTTGTGATGCAAAGGCAAGCTCCAACTCCCTCTCACCACTGTTTTCTGCAGGCACCAACCTACATGAGGCTCTATCCTCAATTCTGCAAGCTACAACTTGCAAGGAAGCTCCAACTCCCATCAATTTTCTGCAGGCACCAACCTACAGGAGGCTCCAACCTCAGTCAGCTACAACTGACATTTTATCAAGCTACAACTTTATGTGGAAGCACCAACTCCCATCTATTTTCTCCAGGCACCAACCTACAGGAGGCTCCTACCTCAGTCAGCTACAACTGACATCTATCAAGCTACAACTTGATAGGGAAGCTCCAACTTCCTTATTCTTTCAAAAGAAAAACACTTGCTGATTTACCTTGGATATCAGCTCTGTTCTGTACTTTCTCTTCTGCTGCTCATCAACTCTTATATCAGACCTACATCATATCTGCTCAGCCCTTCCTTCTTCTCTTCTTTTCTCCTTAATTCTTCATACTCACCATTCTCTATATTCACACTCTCTGACCTCTTGCAGCTTTCTTATTTTCTTCAACTATCTTCAATTCTGCTGCACACTCTCTCCTCTTCTCATTTTGTTTTCATCAATCTCTCCTCTTGGATATTACCCCCTTTTATACAAGATAGCTTCATGACTATTTGTATTCTACTGGGAATTCGAAATGGACAGTCATGTCTCTTTGCCTTCTGCCTTCTCATCTCTTTTCAGCTCACTCAGAAAAATGTAACTGTAGGTGCTTATTTTAATATTACAGTGGGATATTTTCTCTCTTCCAGAGACTTGCCAATGCATCACAAACAATAAAAACAATTAAAACATTTACATTCGAATTACAATGTGAACTCCAGCTCACTCATTTTGTCTCTTGGCTTGCTGCACATTTGTCTTTTCTCTAACTGTCTCTTTGTCCCTTTCTCTTCTTTGTATGCCTTTCTGTTTATGGCTGCTGCGTAACTCCTGAATTTATGAACTGCATTTTATTTTATTTTTATACCAGCGCTTTATATATAAATGAATCTGTTGACTATAATTCAATCCTTTACACGCAGCAAGTGTCTTGTTGATGTGGCGAGTTCCGCAGGCCGGAACATACATATATTACAATTTTATTACATTAATAATCGCCCTCCCGTTAAGCTGAGGCCTGTGGGTCTACAGACCACGCGGCATGTTTTAATACAACCGCAACCATGTTTTATATATCTCACAGCAATTATTTTATATAAACAATCGCCCTCCACCTTCAGCCTTTGGTCTTATATTACAATCCAATAAATCAAATCACAGCCTCTAATATATGAAGGGGTCCGGCCCCACATCTCCGTCGGCGGATCGGTGGTGTCAAACAAAACTTGCAATTGCGATTGATCAAATGGACGCGATGACCACATAAAACATGGCTCATAGCGCAATCGGGTCCGAACTTTGAACAAATGCAATCGGGGCACACAGTATAAAAGTTCCGATTGCGATCAGAACACGGATGTGATTTGCACATATTAACTCCCGCATATAACAGGATCGGGTCCGCCACTTCAATCGCAACATATTACACAAGTCGTGCGATCAATCGGAAAGTTTCGATTAAGATCCCGGATGCGATTGAACCTATTAAATCCATCGTATAATGCCATCGGGTCTGCCACTTCAATCGCAACATATTACACAAGTCGTGCGATCAATCGGAAAGTTCTGATTGCGATTAAGACCCCGGATGCGATTGAACCTATTAAATCCATTGTATAATGCCATCGGGTCCGCCACTTCAATCGCAATCGCAAGTCTTTTAATATGTGTTGCGATTGGGCACTGTTCATTGTATTTTGCCGATGCGATTGGGAAATGACTTCAAACAAGTTTGAATTACAATTCATACCTCCATCGGGTCCGAACTTCCAATCGCAATCGCAACTCATATGTTCTTCGATGCGATTGACCAATGCCGATGCGATTTGACCGTAACTCAAATATGTATTATCCCCCGTTTATACACCCATCGGGTCCGGGCTTCAATCGCAATCGCAACTCTCAGTTGGTTGCATGTTCTGCTGCCCTTGCGATCTCCGATTGCAATTGGGGAGGGGTCCCACCTCATCAAACTTTGTTTTATGCGCTCCATAATATAAATGCCTTGGACCTTTGTTTATGTGATGCACTGCACATATATGTTTATATATATTTTTGCCGCTGGAGTGAAGCGATTCCCGGAATAAGTTTGTGTTATATTATATGTATAACGCCGGTTGGAGTGTGCGATTCCCGGAATTATGCATATGAATGTATCTGCCGGCTTGGGCGATTCTCGGAATTTTATAACGGCTCTGCCTCTGCCTCTGCTGCTCCTGTCGCTCTGCCTCTGCCTCTGCTTCTTTTTGTTGCCCTGCCTCTGTTCTTCGCTGTGCCTCTACCTATTTCTGCTTCAACACTGCCTCCTTTGCTGCCTTTGTTACTTCTTTGTCTCTTCCTTTCTGCTATATCTGTTGTCTTAGTTTCTTTGTGCTCCTTTCTCTATTGCGTATATAGAATCCACTCCACCCATTATACTTGTAGCACATCCTATGAGGCTCCGATCTTCTACGCCTTCAATTCAACAGTTCTTTTCCTCAACTTCGAACTCCGCTACGTTACCAGAGTTCTGTTCCTCATCTTGATTTAATTTTGCAGAATGAATTGATGTATTCTCCCCAACAGTGCTTCACAGTCTTCCCACTAGAATAATTGTTCCTCATCACTCTGTCTCATTCCTCAGCTACTTGTCTTATGCTCTCTTTGTTTCATCTGCTCCTTGACTAATGCTACTCCTTAATTCTCCTTTTGCTGCCTCAGGTGTTCTTCCTTTGCCATCTCCTTTGCCTTGTTGCTACCTCAGGTGTTCTTCCTTTGCCATCTCCTTTGCCATCAATGACAACATTTCCAATAGCAGCACCTCTTTTAGAGGGTTTTTCTTATTAAAGTCTTCTATATTTCTCTTACACATTGTATGGGCCACATTGTAAATCTAATTTACTATTGTATAAGCTAATTTTTAGCTATCATATTGGTCTTCTACTGTTTTTCATTAAAAATACGTTATTTTCTGGGAAGTTTTCTTTTGTAGTGTTGCAGTCCCATCTTTGGGCATTTTCTGAGCTGTACTGGGTGTGGGAGACATGTTTAACTCACCTAGAAGGATTTGTTTCTGATTCCCTCTTGGATTCAAGTCTTAGATTGTTATATATAAGGTATTAAAGAGTTGGTTTCCAATCTTGTAGCAACCCTTTCAGACATACCTTGCTAGCAGTCCCAATTTGGGGATATTACAGTGGTATCAGAGAAACTATCTTGGCACAGCCTCTGCTTTGCTTACTGAAGAGCCAATATGTATTTCCATGGAAATAAAATACTAATGAAGAAGTGTGGTTACACTGAAGACACAAAAATAAATGGTCCAAACCCTTTATTTGGAAGTTTGCAGAGAGAAGAGTTCTCTAAAAATATTTCTCAAGCTATGCATGAATTGAAAGAAGAAATATGGGGAATGAAGAGGGGAATACATGAATATCCCTTAGGAGGATTTTTACATCAATAAATCCCTATTAATTCTTACTATGTGTGTGAGAATTCATCCACACAACCTGATCTGCAACGTTGGATCATGCCTACTTTCTTGTCAAAGAAAGGAGGAAAAGGAGGAACACCAAAGGAAGAATCTCTTGGTGATTATCTCCAAGAATATGAATCTCAAGCAGAGATATTAAAAGAGCATCTCAGTTTCCTATAGTTATTTCAAGTCAAAGAAGCAAGATCCATCACCAACAGTAGAAGAAAAAGAGGGCGCCTTCAACACACTCTGGGTAGATTATCTCTACCTACTTTTGACGGATCACCTAAAGACTCATCCAAGTATTTGGTAAGGAAGCTTGACACATACCTTCAGCTACATCAAGTGTTAGAAGAAGAATCCTTGAGATTAGCAGTGTTGCATCTTCAAGGAAAGGCTAATTCTTGGTGGCTATTTGAGTCCTCTTCCTTGAAAGGGATAAATATCTCTTCCTATGAAAGGTTCACTAGGAGACTAGTGAAAAGATTTGATGTGAGACATTCTGAGACTTCTTGGGAAAAGAAAATCAAGCCCAATAAATATCAATATTTTAATAAGTTGGAAGATACCATGGAGCCAACTCCAGTCTTAAAATTTTTTGAGGGGGTTGAAGATTTGCTGCACAATTTGCCAGAGGTAAAAGCCCCACTACAACAAGGTCTCTTTTCTCAAATAAAATACAGGAGGGTTCCTTCTTTAGTAAGAGATCAAGAAAAAGGAACTCTTAATGATGAAGCATTATCCATTGATGAGGAGAAGGGAGAGAAAGAGCAGAAAAGATCCTCCAGCGCTGTGATAGCAGGATGAGATCTATTTTCCTTTAGAGATGGAGATGAAGCAATGGCTTCCACTAGAGGGGCTCTTTCATCTTTTCAAGGAGTTCCTAAGGATATTCCATATGGAGGACATGAGCAACATGTGTCTTTGCTAAAAGAAAATGAGACAAAACAAAGGAGGGATCACAATGTTGACATAACAGGGGGTGATCCACTATCAGAAGAGAAGGGAGAAAATGCTCCAATCAGAGGCACTCTTACACCACTAATAGGGGTCTCCAAATTTCATGATAATTCCACACATAAAATAGAGTTGAAATTGCGCAGTGGAAGTAGGGACATGAGGATCTCATCTATCATGCATATGAGAAAGGTCCCTGAAATCTCATTATCTAGTGGCAAACCACCTGGGAGGTCACCTGATATAGATCTTGTGGGGAATACCTCACAATTTTCTACTCCAAACTTAGATCCATGAGGGATTGGAGCACTTGAATACAAAGCTACAATGTTGGGAGACTTGGGTAAGCTCAAGGAGGAGGGAAGTCTTCCTCCCTTATCATCATCACCCACTCTCCTTTCTGATCCTGCACCATGGGAGGAGAAGAATGGAAGGAAAAACCTTCCAACACACACCTTTGATATAGGAGGTGTCAAGGGAACGATCAAAAACATGACAAACAATTCTATTGATGCATCGTCAACGATGTCATTATTGAGCAGTGTAGATCTATATTGGAAATCCCAACTACTAGTGGATTATTCCAAGGATCTTCACACATGTATGATACTTGATGACCAGCTACATGAAGAGGGATACTTAGTCCAAGGAGAAGTCATCTATCATCATGGTAGAATATTTTTTCCTATAGCCTCTAAGTTCAAGCATAAGATACTACAAGGAGCCTACAAAGAGTTTTGTTTTAGGCACATGTATTCCATGAGGATCTACAACATCATCATGAAGAGCCTTGATTGGAAAGGCATGAAAGAGGAACTATATGAAAATTTTCAAGAATGCATGAGCTATGTGGAGTTGTGGAAGCCATGGGACTCTATACAAGAGTCATTTCAACCATCTCTTCCTTCTTGGGAAAGAGGAGAAAGATCCATGCACAACTCCATGTATATGAAAGACCTTGTTGGTAAAGGATATTTTCATGTAAAGCAAGTTTTTTTTTTTTTTTCTTCTGATTTTACATGTTCTTTTACCATTTGTATGTAGGCCATGACTCCTAAAAGGGGAAACATATCATGTAAATCTCATGGAAATTGTTGGAAATTCTAAATTTGGCCACTCCCTTGATGTGCAAAGGGAGATTTACTTTCATGATGGGTACTTCCCAAAAGCACCAAACAAATATCTCACCTTCAACAATAGTAAGATGACTTGGGCAGCAAGTAAGTGGTGGGAAAAAAACTAACAATATCTAGATCTGATGCAGGCAGGAGATGTTATATGCTGGTTCCACATGTGGGACTATGACCCACCTCCATATGCAAAAATTCTGTTTATATGTACATTGTTTTGATTCCCTATATGGATGATGTAATTGTGCTTTTCATAGGGATGTATGGAGGAAGGAGGGAAGGAATTCATGAGCCATATGGAATGGCTACTCCCCATGTACTTTATGTCTCATATTTCAAGGAGAACATTGGCAAAACCATGTTTGTTTCCTATGATCTATTGTCTTCTTATGAGATGAACTATTTGTATCTCATGAGAAAATTGGTGGAACAATTCATGGAGGGTTGGTTTGGTGAAAACTTGGCACAAGGAGGAAGATTAAATCATGTTTTTGTCACCAATGGAGGAGGAGATGAGTTGCAACACTCACCTTATCATTTGCTTGAGGACAAGCAACATTTTGGAGGGGAGGATTGTAAAATTCCTAATTAGCCCAAGCTAATAGGAATATTTAATTTTGTTTTTCCTTTTTGTTTTCATGAATAAAATTGTAAAGGAGAATCAATTAAACTCCTAAATCATCAAAATAAATCAATGCCCATGTGAACAAGGCTAAATCTGGGTTGCCTTAATAAAACTCCCTTATGTGTGAAAGGGATTGTGACAATTGACTGGGTCAATAGGACCAAATCCATAGTGCTGTCGAGATGCATTGTACCTCCTAGATGCACAACGTAGATCTAGTTGGAGGCCACACATGTGAAAGGAGCTAAACCTTTGAGATGGTTTAGGGTTTTGCAAGGCTTTTATCCTATAAAAGAAAGAGGAAAAAAACATAAGAAGGTTGTTGAACCTATTTTTTTGGAAGAACATGTTTGTTTAGACATTTCTCATTCTTTTGGATGTTTAGTAGATAATAGTGTTGTTTAGCACTGGGTGTTCTTGATCGGGAATCCAACCTCTTTCCTTGAGAGGCCTCTTGAAAGAGTCTTGCATTTCTTGTACACTATCAGGCATTTTTCCAAGCTTCTACTTCCAACTACAACACAGATCCTGTTGAGGGTTTGGTTGTCTTTGCAAGCCGCAGCAAGTGGAGGCTAGATCTATTCAGATCTAAGCCATTCTGGTGCCTCTTTTTAGTCGGAAAGCCTTCTATCCCCCTGGCAAGAGTGTATTGGATAATTGGAGCTTCAAATCCATACCTTGGCATCAGGCCAAACTATTCATCAATTCTACAGTGTAGTTTGTCTTCTAGGACTCTGTTATCTTCAAGAGGAAAGTTGCAGGGAGTTTTGGCAACATTCGAGGAGTGATCTATAGTGATGAGAATTTGTCTCTCATGGTGGTGATCCATGGATTTTTGTTCTTATCCATGTCATATTTAGATCTGATCTGAATATTCCTGTACAAGTTTCAGGAATTCTATAGAAATCTGTAGCTATGCTACATGAGATCTCAGATCTACTCCATATGCTTCATGTTTTGCTAAAAGCCCCAAGGGGTATGTAAAATAGAGACAATCTAGTGTATAGATTTGATAAAGATCTAATAATTTGTACACAGATCTATTCTAGATCTGATTTATAACCTACAGCTGTTTTATGCTCATAAAAATAACATTGTCGAGGCTTTTGTAGTGAAATACATTGTTGCAACAACTCTTTTAGAGGTTTTTTCTTATCAAAGTCTTCTATCTTTCTCTTGTAAGTTGTATGGGCCACATTGTAAATATGATTTACTATTGTATAAGCTAATTTTTAGCTATCATATTGGTCTTCTACTGTTGTTCATTAAAACTGTGTTATTTTCTGGGAAGTTTCTTTTGTAGTGTTGCAGTCCCATCTTTGGGCATTTTTTGAGCTGTACTAGGTGTGGGAGACTTATTTAACCCACCTAGAAGGATTTTTTTTTAAATTCCCTCTTAGATTCAGGTCTTAGATTTTCAGATCTAAGGGATCCAAGGCTTGGTTTTCAATCCTATAGCAGCCATTTATGAAAAATGTGTTTTTCAGACATGCCTTGCTAGCGGTCCCAATTTTGGGATATTACATCTATTCTTTACCACGTCATCATGACCTCAGATCCCTTGATGTCAATTAATGCCAAATCCAAAGTCGTGTCACTGAAATGTTCAAGAGAAGTTTCTGATTGCACTTTTCAACCTCCCTATGATACTCTTTTCGGTCTTGATTCACTATCATCATGTTCATCTGTCTCATGTTGATGATGTGGGAAACATTATGGCCCTCCTTCGACTAGGTCACTTCCTATTGATTTCAGCTCATTATCCAGGAATTTTATCTAGAGACTCCCTTCTAGTACCTTGGAGCTTGCATGCCTCAATGGCAAGTTCTTCGCATTTGATGATAGGTCCACATCATTGGCCTTCGATCGAGTGATTTTGCGGGTGTTCGACGCCAGATCATTGTTCACATTTCGTGGATTGTACCTATTGTACCTTGAGAGAAATTGTCATTATTGGTGGTTTCTCTTGTGCCTGTTAACGCCTTTCATCATTCGCTGGTAATCAGGTGACTTTCTTGCATGTTTGAATTCAGCTCACATAATTGCATGCTTGAATTTGTACTTGTTCGGGTTGAGATGGAACGCAAAACCCTGGGTTTTGGCTGATAAGATCTAGGATGCAGGATATTGTGGTTTATCATGAATTTATGCATGACTCTTTTGATTGGATGGTTGTGACCATACTTGAGTCTATTTATTTATCCTTATTGCTGGATGGCTGCGTCGATACCTCAGATCTAGTTTTTATGTACTCTATTATGGATGGTTGAGCCCATGGCACATGTTAATGTATCAGAGATATCAGTTGTATTTTTAATTGTAGGTCTTTCGACGATGGTGTTTGGTTCGAATGCGTTCTCATAAATAATTTCACTCCTCCCTCTCCCTCGAACCTCATGATTTAGGGGGCATTTGTTACAAAAAAAAATTCACTGTCCCTGCAATCCCCATCCCACACATTGGAGGACTATTTATGTGACTTATATGAAGTGTCATGCCTTGCAAAAAGTATCATTGCACCCCTTGCCATGAGCAGAAAATTTCCTCTATTGAATTTTCCTTGAAAGACCATCAAAAACACATGCTTTGGGGTTGGCGTTGGTAGACCGTTATGGCCATGCACCAATAAAGGAAATTAACACTGGGCCCCATGCCCATTGGCACTCTGTCCCAGTGAGCTACCCACGCCACGCTGTTTTTGGAATGTTTTTTAAATATAGAGGTGAAGTTTCCATGCTAACTACTTCGTGAGCGAGTCAGCTTGGGTTGTTCGACGGTTATTTTTCCTCGCCACTGTTATAGGTCAATTTGGGCACCATTCCCAACGACATGTTTAACTGGAAATCATCTCTAGGACCAATGAATATGGTCTATCTCCCCTATCATTTCAGTTTTTATATGCCCTAAGACAAAGAACAAGACAAATCATTCAAGACTTTCATCTGCAAAGGTTTCCAATATTTGAAGTTTATAATATATCATATGAGAGCTCATCAACGATTCCTCTAAAGGGACTAAGTGCATTGCATATGTAGGTAGCCCCATGCAAAGCTGCTCTGCAAAGCACTTCCCGACACTCATAGGTGTCTTGGTCACATTGAGAGTGAAATTCTCATTATTCCAGAATCTCCACTTGGCCAGTGCCTTCTAGAAGCATTCACATGTGTCAAAATTCAAATCCATGTGTCCATTTGACATCTATAATATTGGGAACATGTCTTTCCTATTATTGGAAATTCATTGATTGTAAAACTACTTTCAACTCCTCTATAAATTGAGCACAGATATTAGTGTTTGAGAAGGAAGAATTTGAGTAGAGAAATGCTGGTGGAATTTAAATTGAGGAGTTTATTTGAGTGACATATTTCTGGAGATATCTGCATTTTGATGAGGCTAGGATGCTGCTGGATATGGTGACACTAAATCAATCACTGGGTTTTAACCTCCCCTTCTATCATTAATAAAGATTACTGCTTATTTTTCCCTATATGCATCTGTATAAGCTTTGATTTTCCATATCATGATTTCTTATTTGATGTATATGGTTTATGCTTTATTGATTTAGCTAAATAACTTGAATAGACATCTGTGTTATTTCTATCTCTTGCTGGTTAGTTTTCATTCTTGCAGGAAATAGTTTTCACAGCCACCTGGAATTTGAAGCTATAGAAAAAGTGATAGAAAGAGACTTCTAATGTGCTTGGACTCCAAGTAAGCTTCTTGTTTCATTCTATGTGTCTATTTACATTTAGGAAAGATAGTCGTAAATTATTTGAGTTTTTGTTCTAGATAAGCACCTCTCTAGGGAAGAATGATTTATCCGTAATTCATAATTCCGCATAACAAATTGGTGACTCCACTGGGGAATTTACTCTATATCCTAGGTGTTTTAGCCTCTGATTTTCTCTGTTTATTCACCCAGTATTTGTTACTCACAAATATTAGGATTTTTGAAATCAAAATTTGCATTAGAAGTGTGTTAGACAACTGTGTTTTTCATTGGACACTATGCCGAGTGCACTCTTGGACAGGACACAGTGCTTTGCATAGCACTGTCTCCCTTTCAGGCCTGCATTGCAAATCACTGTATCTCTTTAGGGACTGCGTTGCCTCCTGAAATAATCCAAATTATATTGATTTTGTCATTGAAATTTGTTTCAGTTTTTTCTCTACTTTTTTTTTAAAAGCTTAAGCCTCATATTGACCAGTGATGTTATCTACCTCTTCCTCCTTTGAAAGAAATATTTGTTCAATGTTTGTTTAAAGCATTTTTCTTTATCATTGACGAATTGATTTCAAAGTATTTTCATTGTCACATTAGATTCATTTTCTTTTGAAAAAGGAAATTGTCATAAATTCTTCGTTTCCCGATAGGAGAAATTTTTGTTTAATTCCTCATTTTTCCTTGAAAAGAGAAATTGTTGTTTATATTCCTCATTTCTCAAAAGTAAAAGGCCTTTTTTTTGTTGATTTAGTGCACTCAGTTTCTTTTCTGCATTCATAACATTAAAGGAACTGAAAAGAAAAACCTGCATTTGCATGTAGTGGTTTGTGTGTTTTGCGTAAGGAACAATTAGGAAATCTGCATTTAGTTTGTGCTCATTGATTTGTTTGCTCTCAAATTTATTTCTCTTTCCCTCTAGTAGCTAGGATTTTCATTGAAAAACTAAAAGTGAAAGATTGCTTATCATTCCTAGTTTTCATTTTAGTAATTTCTAATACATCATTGCAGTGAACCTTTGAAAGGAAAATTGATAAACAAGATCAACTTAAAATTTATCTCAATTTACCTAAAAAAGCATTGGAACCATAACGATAACATTTAGAAGGTCTAGGCTAGACACATGTTCCGGTGTCGTAAAACATAGTATTTGTCTTTTACTTATCTGCGATACATTCCGAGTGTGATACCTCACTCCACATACGTAAGTATATCATAGCTCATTTAGTACTTTCGGGTATATCAGGCAGTGTTACAGTACGAAAAGTATAAAGGGGTGCTGTCACTGTGCGGTTTCACATCAAACAGTGCTAATACAAACTTGGGCCTCCACGTACTTCGGGTATATTTGGGAGGACAAATTTTAGGTGCTATCTATCCATAGTAAACCAAGTCGTCTACCTTGTAAATTGTGATACACCAAACAAAACATTCGGGGATATTTCCTGCCTGTAATTCTTGGTTCGCCAGGAGTTATTCTGCAGTTCACAGTTTCTTCGTAAACCCTTTTTCCTAGCATTACCCTTTTATTTTATTTATTTGTTTTTGGTTAAAATAAATCAATAATCGTGGAAGAAAAAAATCCGTTCCCCCATCGTTTGCACAGACTAGCATTAAAGCCACATTTACCACCAGAAGTTACCTCTGGTAGGCGAAGGTGATCACGCTCTGCTGAATCAAGTACAATTTATACCTTTTGTTAAACATTGTCTTCCCATAAACCATAATTAGCTCAAGTTGTTTCTACACATCCCAGTTCGTCATCTATTATCGAAACGAAGTCTTCACAGCTACCCGTGGTCACGATCCATCCAATTAGTGAGACCATACCTCCTGGACCTGACGTTTCTCAATTAGAAATTGATTAAGATCCTATCTCTTGTTTTCCAGAACATCGGAATCTTGAATTCATACAACCAGAAGTTGTTCCTACCTTGGTAATCCTGCAAATTTATGTAGCTATTGAGTCTCCCATATCTCACAGTTAACCACATAAAATATACTTTGGGCCTGATGGTGAAATACTTCCACCTGTTATAATTGAGATTGAATAAATCCCACAAGACGAGACACCTTTAACTCCAACCCATTTTGGGGAGGACCTTTACCTGTACGAGTCTTTTCCTCAATTGTTACCATCTGCTTTTGTTGATCCTATTCCCATTCAAACACCCATAGATCTAAAAGGGTATACATTTGGTCAAGAAATCATGCCTGAACCAACATCTTCGGCTGGAACATCTGTTCCAATTACATTAGCACCTGCCCTTGCTACCCCATCTATGTTCACAACTTCACTAGAGTCAAATTTTCATGGTGGCCCTATGGTCCCATCAAGTTACAAATCATTATCTGGAATATTTTCCAGTGCATCCTCAAACCCATGGAGTTTACCAATGTCATCATTTGGTATTCTAACTGGTAATATTATAGTGAGTACTGAACGATTTGATTCATTATACACATCATCAGGGAAATATCAAGTCGGTCCTTCTGGGTCTACTCCTTTAAGTACCATATCAACTAGACTCCCAACATTTGGAGAGAAATATTTTCCGTCTTATTATCCTCCTCATGTTGAGGGGAAACCTTTGGTCACCCAATATGACAGTACTCCGTCACTTTTTGGTCAACCTAATTCTAAAATGAACGTTTGTCAATGGAAGCCCACTATGCCTATCCAACCAGAAATGGTTGTGCACTTGTATCAACCTGTTCAACCTGCTACACCCACATGATTACCACTTGTTAATACATATTTACCTCTGTTACATAATAAAAATTTTGTAAAAAAACCTTATCAAGTGGGTCCTTCATCTAAATACTCTCAAATGTTGGGTCTACAAATTCCAAATCCTTCAGTTAATTTACAACATGTATCCAAAATCCTTTATTCACAAGCCGGTTTACCATTTTTTGGGATGTCACAACTGCAACTTGGTTATTCTTATCAACCGAATCAAAGTTATCCTAATTTTGGTTATAAAATTGATGGACAGACACCTTTGAAGCCTCAAGCGCAAATGCCTCAAACTTCATTTCAACAAGTATCATATCTAGGTTTTGGTCAATAGAATCCTCAAGCGTTTGCTTTTCAAAACAATCCCTATTTGTGTTACCAGCAGAAAATTCCTTATGTTGGTGCTCAAAGGCCTGTTTCTCAAGCCATTCCATCTTACCTAGGCTATGCTCAACCTGACCTTAATAGACAGTTTCCCTTTCTTGCAACTTTAGAGTTACTAGATTTAAATCGGCTAACTAATGATCCAATTAACTATGCTCCTTGGTGGCCAGTGATACCTTACAAATTAACCTCAGATATTCATAAGTTCAATGGAAACCCTGGAGAAGATCCATCGAATCATGACATGACTTATCATTTATGGTGTTCATAAAACTCCCTGAATGATGATTATGTTCGACTACATATTTTCCAGTGTATGTTCATAGGTCCGACTACAAAATGGTACGTTGAGTTAACTAGAACTTCTTTTGATAATTTCACTGCCCTAGCTACTATCTTTTTGAATCATTTCTAGTTACCCATAAGATATGAAACTAGAACAAAACTCTTGATCAATTTCAAACAGACTAATGCTACTCACATTTCTGATCATATTCATGAGTGGTGTCGTCATCGTAGAATGGTTAAGACATTTGTTCTGGATCAGCTCCTTGCTGAATGGTTCATTAAGTCCCTATTACCATCTATAACTGAGGATGTAGCTAAGGGTGGAGTCGTCACAGAAGATAAATTTATCACTCATGCCCAATATTTAGACTTGATTTACACTAAATCTGGCTTGCCCTACAAAAAAATTCCTAACACACCTAGATCTAATTTTACTGTTCCTCCTCAATTAAAGGAATCTCATGTTGGATACGACTTGATTGGTATTGCAAGCACACATCATACTACTGCATCTGATCCTACACCTTCTTCCGAAATTAATTTCGTGTCGTTTGACAAAGGAAAAAGTGACAAGCAATTTGGAAGTAAGAAAAAGGGGAAATCTAAGAAAAAGAAAACTTCTAACCTGCAGGAAATATCATCTCATCAATCATCTAGACCTAGGAAACCACGTTATCCATGCATAATCTGTAATGAGGAAATTTTTTTTAGGGATTGTCCTCACCGCACTGAAGTCTAAAAAATTATCAAGACTTCCCATGTGTCAGCTGTGTTGACAAACCTATTTCCAAATCCGGACATAAACATGGTTGCTACGGATCCAGCTCCTAGTTCCCAAGTGTTAATGTTATTTGTCACAAAAACTTCAACGGATATTTTGGTGCCAATGCATAATAAATATTATGGTATTTAGGCCACTAATAAACCTACTACCTCGACAACAAATATGTCTACGAGATTAGTACCACCTACTGCTATTCTTGAATTGAAAATCAAGACACCAAAAGGAGTAATTCACAAATCGACATATAATCCTCGAGCGAGAGCTACAAAAAATTATAATATAGTTGAAGATTTGGCTCAATCCCCTTCAGCTATGTCTTCTCTTGAGGTATTACAAAATTTTCCCTCCCAAAAACAGGTTTTATTGTCGGCTATTGGTGGAATTGATCTGACTGATTCTAATATTTTCATCTTTAATCATACGGGCTATGTGCTGCAACTACCAGCATAATTGGCACTCTCCATACAAGTAAACATTCTCAAGCACCTTACTCATCGCACTATTATTGATGAGGGAGCATCTACATGCATTATGTCTCTAAATTGTTGGAAGTCACTTGGGTCGCCACGCTTATCACAGTCATCAACAACGTTGAAGGCTTTTGATGGGCGTACATATAAATCTTGTGGTATTATTAATAAAATGCACGTTGAACTAGGGGGAAAACATTAAATGTTGATGTTGAGGTTGTTGACGGACTCCTTGACTATAATATTCTACTTGGAAGGCCATAGGTATATTCAATCATTGCAATTGTTTCTACATATTTTAGAATGATTTCCTTTCCATATAAAGGTGTTATCACAGTCATTAATCAACTATCCTTCTTTGCCTCTGCTTCGCAGGTAACTGGAAGCATTCTGTTCGTTCACATACCCCAACTAGAACTTCAAAACATGATTGGTGTAGGACTCTTAAAGGATTCCACTCTCATGGGAACCTTTGCATTACCGCGGCCCACGATGTCAGCATAAATTTCAAGTATAGAGACCTGCTACATGATCTCTTCCACTCTATCTAGCTTAAGGGAGAGTACTGGTTGTTAACATTGGAAAATAATACAGTAGAAGACGACATCAATTAATGTCGAGCCCAAGGATTTACAGGACAATAATACATTATGGAATCAATAAGTATTTAAAATATCTAAGGTTTTAAGAAAATTAGATTTGAACTAGTCATAAATGCTCAAATGCGTGATTTTTCCTTCGAGAAGAGTGCCTTCTGTGCGCCTTTTTACCCGATAAGCATGCATTCCTGGAAATGGAAAAAAGTCACTTTCTGAGACCACAACAAGCAAAGGACTAATTCTCCTTATGTGAAAGCCGCTTAAGGACAACCACCAGTGCCTCCTTAGACATTATGTGAGCACACAAAATAATATTTGAGCACATAATGGATTCACACCTCCCCCTTGGGTCACCATCCATCATGTACCAGGGGAGGGAAGGAGGATTTTAAGCTCACCTATATAAACCCAAAGCAGAATACAGAGTACATACAGCGCTGCAGAGACATTAAGTAGTATGGGCATGAATGTTCCACCATCCTGTCTTAATGAAACAAATTGAATGTATCTGTTCCTGCTATTATTCATTCTCCTATAAGTATTCCTAAGAACATATTGTAAAGGTTGTTGTTCAATTGTTGCCAATTGTAGTTAGAGGGATTCAGTTTTGACTGTTAGAACAGTTTGGGAGAAAGTAGTGAAGTAGTGTGTAATGTAATAGGCTGGGAGGAGAAGTTTGAACTGTATTAGCTATTGAGCTCAGGGTATGTGACTAGTTTTTCATCAATTAATCAAAGCACATTTCACAGGATCCTGGTCTATTACTATTGGTGATGTTTTCCTAACTATGTTTATTACATTTTCATATTGTTTCATTTTCTACTGGCTTGCATCAGAAAAATGGCATAGGATTTACCCTTGTTAGGTACCCTATGTCTCTGTTCTCCATGCCTTCAATTTTTTCTACTGTTAGTTGTTCTTGTTGGGTTTAAGCTGGAATATTTGGGAACACTAGGGACTAGAGTTAGCCTTGTCCACTAGGATCCTTGTGCGACCAGCTAGCCTTTCTAAGATCTCTTCTGCTACACTTATCTCTATTTTTTCCTTGGAGCATGCTAAAGCTGACCTGGAGTTAAATGACCTCTGGTCCGATCTATAAGCTGCCCCTCTGTCCCTCTTTCAAGAGTTTCCTATGACTATTTCCAAGAAGGTCTAGAGTTAAATGACCTCTGACCTGATCTATAGACAAAAAATTGGGTTGCTTTCCTTCTCTAACTGTCTTTCCTCAATTTTCCATCCCACCATCTAATCTAAAAGACCCTTTAGTATTAGATGACTTTCCCTCTGAAATCTTTGGCTAGTTTTTGCATGTAATCACCTTTCATGACTCCATAGCCCAATGGATGGCACTCTCTTGACCTATCCTCTTTGCTGAAACATCCTGCTATTTTGTTCCTTTTCTCCCATCACTTTCTCAGTCTATGATCTCATGACCAACCCAGCAACCAGCCAACCAAATCATTTTAAACCCCCCTTTGTACTTCATACCTAGCCTAACATCTCATTTTGAGCTTAAAAGATATATCATTATTTGTTTTATTAGAGAGATCCCTCTCTGGACCTAGGAGGGCTAGATCTTGAGGTCCGAAAGTGGTTCTGATGTTGTCTCATATTTTGGTCTTGTCAATCTGGCCAAAACATGGGAACCCCAACAACGCCATCGCACACAACCCTAATTGGCCTCCCATGCCCATGAAGCTCCCTTCAGACATACCAAAATTTGAAGGCAAGCAAGCGGAAGACCCAGGAAATCATATAATGACCTTTCACTTGTGGTGCTCATCGAATAGCATCATTGAAATTACTATTCGATTGAGGCTATTTCAACGCACTCTTACAGGAGTGGTCATGAAATGGTACGTAGAGCAACATCCTGCTTCACATAGAACCTTTAGCACCCTCGCTACCTCATTCCTCACA
Source organism: Pinus albicaulis (assembly GCA_034641835.2). NCBI lineage: Eukaryota > Viridiplantae > Streptophyta > Pinopsida > Pinales > Pinaceae > Pinus > Pinus albicaulis. The sequence continues at coordinate 939,843,900 of CM076578.1, forward strand.
TACTTTCAATTAACCATTCACCAAGATTCGAGAATGGAGTTACTAACTCATTTCAGACAATCCCCCTCTACCCATATTTTAAAACATCTCCATGAGTGGAGACGGCATCGCAGTTTATGCAAAGCACAACTTGACGACCGAGTCCCTTTAGATTTATTATTGAAAACTACGATGGAAGAGATTTCAAAGGATGTGGTGCAACATAACCCCGCATACGAAGAGGATGAAATCAGTAAATCCCAACATCTTGAACTGATCTACAAGCAATCAGGATACATATACAATATCCTTCCCAATGCCCCGCGCCTGTAATCTTATTAAGAATTTCGAGGCACGTCTAACTCTGCAGATGGACTTATTGGGTCAATGACCCAAGGGTACCTAGGCAGCAGCAGTCAGCATCCCAGTTACACACATGGGTCTACGCAAAACATGTCTCAACCTGGATTTCAAAGTCGTCATATGCAACAACAAGATTTGACTAATAGGGCGCCAGCATATCACCAAGGAGGACCTTATCCTCCAGCTGAGGGGACCTATTATGCAGGAAGAAAAACTAACAAAAGAACTCCCCCTCAACAGCCAAGTGCAAAAATAGGATAGCAGTATGCTAAGTCCCAAGAATATAACCCACCTACGCAAAACAATGCACAGGTGAATTTTCTGCAGCCATCCCAAAATCAACCACACCAGTATGATCAGGAGAATTATCCTCCTAACCTGGTTAAGATAAAGGTAAAAAACAAGCCCAAAGGGAACATTGGATAGGGGGTCAGTAACCAATAGTGCCCATCGCAATCCCAGGTTGGAGGTAACTCCAAACGAAATCAGAACCAGGAGCCAAGCAATGCCCAAATGCAAGGAAAATGACCACCTCTACGAACAAACCATTCTTGTTCAATATGTGGTTAGTATGGGCACTATACTCACCACTGTCCCAAAATCCTTGAGCTTAAAAAGCTTTCAAGTAATCGAGGACAAGGAGGATCTTCCCAGACAACTGTAGTTATGCAAGAACCCTTCCCCCATCAAGGAATGGTTAGCACTTAGCAGCAAAACCCCGACGATTCCAAGAAAAACAACTATGAAATTTACATGGTTGGGGAAGAAATGTTTTTCCAAACTCAGAATCGCGACTACGACACCCCACCAGACACCAGTACGTCAGGGGCTAGTATGAATGCGCTGACTACACCTTTAGCCATTCCAAATATTCCTTTGGAATTGTTGCCAAAAATGGTAAAAGGGTCGAATAAGCGAGCAGGTAGCTACTCCAAAGCAGCCCACAATTACAGCATCATAGACGATTTAGCTCAATCACCTGCTACTATGTCTACATTGGAAGTGTTGCAATCATTCCCAAAGCAACGGAAAGCCCTAATTTCTGCATTAGGCACCGTCGACCCTGTCAACACGTGCATGATCGATTTTGACTTAGACAAAGCCACCCCTAGGCTTCCCTCCATGGTTGCCTTCCAGATACTAGTATCGGTACATAATATCACTATTCACCAATGTGTCATTGACGAGGGTGAATCCACATGAATCATGTCAAAGAATGTATGGCAGAAGTTAGGAGCCCCTGAACTCAAACCTTCCATCATCACACTCAGAGCATACGACGGTCGTCCCTCGACCCCCATCGGTCTCTTTCAAAATGTACCGGTCTGTTTAGTTGGAAAGATGGTCCACATAGACATTGAAGTCTTGGATGCTCACTTGGATTACAATATACTTCTTTGGTAGAGTTACATGTATGCCGTGTCTGCCATAGCATCCTCCATTTTCTGCATCATGATGTTCCCCCACGAGGATCGAATCATCACAGTAGACCAGCTGACGAATAGTGAAAAGCATCCCTTGACCAACACAGATATGGTTCTACCCTATGTAGATACAACCACATATGGTCTTCTACGGTATCAAGAATATGGCCCTGGCCAATTCAAACCATCATCCATCCTAGGGTAATTCCTAGGATACCCTCCTGTTATCCCTGAGGTATCGCCTAATGCCACAAGGGCCCTAGTATGCATGATGTCCACATCAAGCACAAAGGTTAGTGAAGATATAGACTCAAGTAGTAACGACACCGAGGCATCAACTACTGTATCCTCCCTAGCCTATGCCACCTCCCAAACTCCTTTCCTCTATCCACCTCATGGCTTCACCTCCCAACAGGTCTTGGCAACACTGGTGTTACCCAATATATCATTGGCATTCCTAGTGTGGTATCTCTTTCCTCTTCCAGGAATGCCAGCTACCAACATTACTGAATTTGGGTTAAAGCCCCCCGGTCTTGAGGAGCCCCAAACTACCCAAGAAACAGTCGAAACCGCCCCCACAAGGGGAATTCCCACTTCAAAATCGATGACCACGACAAAGAAAATCGCCAAGAAAGGAAAGAAAGTGGTGACCCCCACCATGCAAAGGGAGTCATTATCCTGCGCTATATGTGATGTCACAGGACACCCTATGCACATATGCCTAGAGTTGGACAAATTAAAACCACTCCTCAGCCATGAGGCAGGCACCTCGACACGACATTCCCATAAAAAGGAACTTGCCACCAAAAGAATAGGCAAATCGCTACGTACCAATCACGCATGCGCCCTCTGTGACACCTATGGGAATTATACCCACCATTGTCCAGAAATACCATGGTATAGGGATGCCTTACATGTGGTCGAGCGATCCTATCAAGAGGATCCCTTCATCCAATCTATCAATGACGAACCTCGTACCATCCTGTGCCTATAGGAGGAACGACAGTCACAAGAAAGGCAGCCATTGGTCCCTCCTCCCCCCAAGCCACAATACACCAACCAGGGATAGGGGAACTTGGTTGCCTCATCCTCTTGATTTATCATGCGCGTCGATTACTGCAGACAATTTAATCAAGTCTTTGACCCAAGGTCACCTAGGCAGCAGTAATATGTATTTGGGGAGTTACCAGACACGTCGTCTACTACAGACGGTTTGATCGAGTCTTCGACCCAAGATCACTTAGGAAACAGTAGCGCCCATGATACTCAGGGAGTTACCAGGTAGGTAGATTCCACAGACGGATTGATTAGGTCTTCGACCCTAGATCACCTAGGCAGCAGTAACACCATGCACGTCGATTTTGTAGATGGTTCGATCGGGTCTTTGGCCCAAGGATACCTTGGCAACGGTAATCAATACCTTGGATACTCATACGATTCTAATTAGAATGTATCACAACCTAGCTATCATGAAAGTCACCCCAGCACTCATATACCAACTAGGGACAAGGGAATCGATATTCCCCATTCCCCGCATAGAATGGACCAATGTCACAACGTAATGTGCCGATCGATCTAGTGCAACCCTTCCTAGGATTATCAACAACCATACAATAAGGAGAATTATGAAAATCCTCCAAACGCTGCAAAAATAAGCTGAGGAACAAACAAAAGGGATATTTTGGACAGGGGGTAGTAACCGGCAACACCCCCCTGATCTTAGTTTGGGGACAACCTTGACTGAAATCAAAACTAGGACCCAAGTAACAGCTCACAAGGAAAAATTGGAGCTTAGAGTATTTGATCACTAGACCGAAAGCAGCACTGTGATCAGTATTCCATAACAAAGAAAGGTGATGCCACACATTCGAGCTCCTGAAAAAATAATTTTTTCACTGCTGGCAGGTATGCCCTCTCTCATCTTCTTTTTTAAAGCTCATGACTTTCGATAATGTTTTGATGAAAAGAATATGCTTTCACTTGAGGTAGTTGTTTTTGCAAGAAGAACCCGCAAACCGTTCACAACACCATTCACTAAAAGTTCCAGAGTAGGTATCATTCTACCCTCAGCATGATAGAGTCCCAGAGAGCTTTGCATATCCTGACATCATTTCTCCATTAGAAATAAACCATAGGGTCCTCATACCCGACCAAGTTTATCATCACCTCGCCCTGCATATGATAAACGTCCGCGATGGTTGGTAGAGCCTCCCCTCCATGGTGATCGTCATCCAAAGTAGACCATACATCACCCCACAAGTGACACCATGGCCATACCATTTTAGTTCGAGAAGCACCTCATGCCCATCCACATATCATGCATAAGGTCAAGTTCACCATTTAAACTCAACCGCCTTCTCGGATGATCAGGTTGTACAAGTCGATTGAAAGCGCACCTCCATTCACCGCATTTGGCTCACCATACCTCCATCAACATACTCCCATCTGCGACATCTTCCACTTCATCAACCATGCACATGAGACCAACCAATGGGACCCCTACCCCCAACAAAACACCTTCCTCACACCTTCAGTGAGAAACTCTCTTTCATGTTTTGGGGTACCCATCTCTGTGTTTTTTACAAACCAAATCCCATTATTTTATTCCTTTGGTAAGTGTACAAAGACCGCAAATGATGCCCTTCGCCACTTCACCCTCATATTTCACCTTTTCTCCCATGGAAATAGTCCCCTATCTCCCTTGGTCAAAGTATTTCACCCCCCCATGCACACACCATTATGAAAATCATAGTCGGTTCACACCCACCCTAGAAATCCTACCGACTCTAGTGATTTTTCCTTCAGAATTACCTATGACAGCCTCCAAGATGCTTAAGTATACTTCAACCTCAGGCCACTAAATCCCATCATCCATTTTCAGCCACCGCTCACCAACATGCCTATGTTAAACCCATCATGGTTCAGTTAAGGCTTCCTTTTTTTTTGACCTCAACATCTCTTTTCTATAAAGGAAGTGGTACCTTGGATGACCCCTCCCTATGCAAAGGGGTATCCTCGGGTGGCACTGTGGGAGACATCATTATCCATAGATGTCATCGATCCTCTTGACATTCGACTACAACAAAAGCTTTCATGTCACGATGGTATCATACCTTACAACCATTTCACTTTGATGAAGATCCGTCGAAGACCCGTGCCTTTATAAGTGTCTCTGACAACAATGCTTACATGGGAAGGTCCCAACTAGTACATATGCATACATTGCGCAATGATATGCCATACCAAGACTACGCATTCAGGTACCACATTCCACCTTTCATCAAATAAAAAATTCCCCTAAGGGCGTCAGAATCGTCTTCAACAACCACCAGCATCACTACCACATTAGTGGCAAAGACAACACATGTATATGTCAATTTTGTTTAACTAGCCATAGCATCATGAGCATGGGACATGCCCGCCTCATTGAAATTTTGTAAACATGTTGTATATTTTTCTACTTGCAAGGGGCCCCTTAGGCCATGGTTATCTCGGAAACGGTGTAGCTTGTTTTCAATTCCAAAAATACATGCAGGTATCTCTCTCTCTCTCTCTCTCTCTCTCTTTCTCTCTCTCTCTCTTTGAGTACGATACAAAAAATAAACTATATTTTATTTCGGTTATACAATTCTTCCTAGACCTCACACATTAGGGGGAAACTGTTAACACTTGAAAATCATATAGCAAAAGATGACATAAATTAATGTTGAGCCCAAGGATTTACATGACAGGAATACATTATGGAATCAAGAAGTATTTAAAATCTCTAAGGTTTTTATAAAATCAGATTTGAACTAGTCATAAATGATCAAATGCGCGCTTTTTCCTATTGGAAATACTAAGAGTGGGGGGGGGGGGGTTAATCACTATTTATTTCAATTAGACCATTAGTTAATCTTCAATTATTATCAGTGTTTGTACAATGATAGCATTAAACAAGAGGAACACAAATGCACACAGTTTTTAAGGTGGAAACCCACTCCAGCAAAAACCACCTAATGCTTTTCTAATAATTCTTTAATATTCAACTCCAATTGAAAATAAAGCTCCAACTTCCTAAAATCTAGAAAAGCATTCTTCTCCATCTCCCATTGGATGGATGCTCCAATGCCCGAGATTCTTCAGTAGTCAACTAAATGGATTCCCCAACACCCAATGAGCTACAACTCACCCTAGCATCACCCTACCACCCTATAGAAGAATAAAAGAAGAATGGACTCCCGTACCAGGGAAAATGGTCCACTTTACAATGATACAAAATGATGCAGAAGAAGAAGATATACTATACCATAACCCCAAATTTGACACAACCACCTAATGATGATCCGAGACCTCCCAACACTACCTCTTCAACCCTTGGCAGATAGACACTAGTACAATTTTTACAATAATGTATTTATAATGACTAAGTACAATGATACCTTTACAATGATTATATGCAGTGCTGCCCACTCGAAGACTTCATATGATGAACTTCTTGATGCTGTTATGCACCTTGGTTGCTCCTCTTGTCATGCTACCCTCTATTGCACCTTGCTTTTCTTTTCCTTCCGTAGAAATTTTGGTCCTTTGCAACCCTTGACAACACATGATCTAGCTTTTTCTTTCCTTCTAGGAGCTCGATATTCAAACTGGTGTGTCTATGTTATTTCAGATCCTCAATATCTGATTTTTGGTCCTATAGTAATACTTTGAGTCTTCTTTCCAATGCCACAGGTCTGACCCAATTTGGATTCTTCAAGAGAGAGTTATACCCAATTTCTAACAATGCCCTAATTATGGACTATTTCAGCAGAGTGCACTTGTATGGCGTGCCATGTGTCACTTTTCTTCATTTGGCTCTGAAATTGATATAGCGAAAATAAATATTGTGCACCATCTTATGATTTTTATGGAATTCCAATCTGATACTCAGAGAGAGAGTTATGACGATTTTACCAAGGTCACTTCTTTGAGATGAATTCTAGGAGCCTACAAAAACCCTGACTTCCACAGATCATATCTCCAAAAATATTGCGCACCTTGATCTAAAATTTTTACTACAGCTTCCTTAGGATTTCAACTTCACCTCATAAAAATTTCAGCTTCTGAAACTTCATAAAGAAAAAGTTAAAGCGAAAATTCCACGATGACCTGTTTCAGATGGCCGAATCCCTAGCATAAGGAGGAAATGAAGATCACAATTTATATGAATGCTTAAGTTGAGAGGGGCTTCAACAAGTGAACGTGGGAGGGATTTTTGGAGCATAAAAATATTAATTATGACTTTTCAATGACCCATGCCCCAACCCCATGGGGTTTTATCCCACTAACTGGGGGTACAAAATTCAAACATGAATATCTCTCAAACCGTGAAGAATTACTGGCGTGCCATATATCAACGGAAACATCTCGACAAGTAGAAACCACAAAAATCATTATTGAACTAGAATATATTAATTTTTTAGGTCAAAATTCCCATGCAATATTGGGTTAGCCCCTAGTGCTACTTGGGTTGACATCAATGACAACCGCTGATCAACAATCTCCTCCTTTGGCATTGATGGCAACACAAGTACTCCCCCTACGATCATGACACATATTCCTACGACATTCTCTCCCCCTTTGACATAAATGTCAAAGGGTAACTCCCCCTCAAATACAACCATCCTGTGGACTTGTACACACTTCCACTCCCCCTAACACACAACCGTCCTGCAGACTTGTAACCTAATGAGAACTTGGGAGAATCCCAAGATTTTGACGAAGATATTCAAATGCTTCATGAGGTAAAGGTTTAGTGAAGATATCAAAAGTTTTTTCTTTTGTACAAACATACTCAAGTTTGATATTCTTTTCAGCAACTTGTTCTCTAACAAAATGATATTTTATCGGAATGTGCTTTGTTTTTGAATGCATGACAAGATTCTTGGAGATGCTGATGGCACTAGTGTTGTCACAAAATATCGGAATAGGCTCATTGAATTGTACTTGAAGATCTTGCAAAGTTTGTTTCATCCAAAGGACTTGAATACAACATGATGCTGCTGCAATGTATTCTGCTTCCGCTATAGATAATGAGATTGAAGTTTGCTTTTTTCTCAACCATGATACGAGACAACCACCTAGATAGAATGCTGCTCCACTAGTACTCTTACGATCATCAACGCTTCCTGCCCAATCTGCATTTGTAAAGGATTGAATAATGAGATCGTGACCCTTGGGATACCACAAGCCATATTCTTTTGTGCCCTTTAGATATCAAAGAATTCCTTTGAAGACAATAATATGTGATTCTTTTGGTGCTTCTTGGAATCTTGCTACTTGTCCAACTTCTTGCATAACATCTAGCCGAGAGGCTGTTACATATAGAAGACTACCAATCATAGATATGTACAACCTCTGATCCACATCCTTAGATGAGTCGTCTATGCTCAATTTGCAACCTGTTACCATCGGAGTAAGGACGTGTTTGCAATCTTCCATTTTGAATTTCTTGAGCATTTCCTTGATGTACTTGGCTTGACATATAAATATTCCTTTCTCTTGCTGAGATATTTGAAGACCTAAGAAGTATGTTAGCTCACCAAGTAAAGACATCTCAAACTCACTTTGCATCTTTGTAGAAAATTTCTTACTTAGTCAATCATCATTGCTACCAAATATTATATCATCCACATATACCTCAATGATTGTTAAATTATCTTTATCTATTTGTACATAAATATTGCTATCAATAGTACCTTTATTGAGCACTTGTTGACGTATATATCCATCAAGACGAGCATACCATGCTCTGGGAGCCTGCTTGAGACCATATAGAGCCTTCTTTAACCTATAGAAATAGTCTTCATTTTGTGATAGTAGAAAACCTTCAGGTTGTTCGATGTAAACTTCTTCTTCTAATTCTCCATTCAGAAATGCTGACTTGACATCCATTTGGTAGAATTTTATTTTTCTTGAACATGCATAGGCGAGAAACATTCAGATGGCTTCCATTCTGGCAACTGGTGCAAATGTTTCGTCGAAATAAATTCCTTCCACAGATCATATCTCCAAAAATATTGTGTATATTGATCCAAAATTTTTACTAGTGCTTCCTCGGGATTTCAAATTCACCTCATAAAAATTTCAGCTTCTGAACCTTTGTAGAAAAAAATTTAGAGTGAAAATGCCAAGATGACTTGTTTCAGATGGTTGAATCCCTTGCATAAGGAGGAAATGAAGATCACAATTTATATGAATGCTTAAGTTGAGAGGGGCTTCAACAAGTGAACATGGGAGGGATTTTAGGAGCATAAAAAATATTAATTATGACTTTTCAATGACCCATTCCCCAACCCCATGGGGTTTTATCCCACTAACTGGGGGTACAAACTTCAAACATGAATATCTCTCAAACCGTGAAGAATTACATGGCGTTCCATATATCAATGGAAACATCTCAACAAGTAGAATCCATCAAAGGCATTATTGACCCAGAATATATTAATTTGGTAGGTCAAAATTCCCATGCAATATTGGGTTAGCCCCTGGTGCTGCATGGGTTGACATCAATGACAACCGTTGATCAACATTTCCTTCGAGAAGAGTGCCTTCTGCATGCATTTTTGCCCAATAAGCATGCATTCCTGGAAATGGAAAAAATTCACTTTTGGGGACCACAAAAAGCAAAGGACAGTTACTCCTTATGTGAAAGCTACCTAATGATAGCCACCAGCACCTCCTTAGACATTATGTGAGCACACAAAAGAATATTTGAGCACACAATGGAATCACACCTCCCCCTTGGGTCACCATCCATCATGTACCAAGGGAGGGAAGGAGGATTTGAAGCTCACCTATATAAACCCACCAAGAGATGAAAAAATGGTGATAACAAGGTTATGCTAGCCAAAGTTTCCCAAGCAACACCAGCATTGTGTGTGACCTGTAGTTGTAGCTAAAGATGACTCGATAGTTGGCCACCCAACATCTTAGTCCACCACAGTAGAGAGAGAGAGAGAGAGAATGCATCAGAGGCAGAACTTGGAAGGCAAACATCCTTGCATCGGGACCTGGAGCCATTGCCTAGGGGCCCTTTGGCAAGTGGGTAAGATTTCCTTTTATTCCAAACATTTAATAAGAAGAGGCTATCAAGTCGTCGTTTTCATTATTATTGTTTGGAACTCTCTATATAGATTCTTTTGTGTTTTTAGTTTTATTTTAACGAGAGCATACTTCAACATACTATTTCCATTAAGTTTTATGCTTTTGAGCTCCCCCCACATTTTTCCTGTTACCAATAGTTTAGTGAGTAGACCACACTCTCTAAGCTCGTGCGATTTCATACACCCGTGCGTCGAATCCACTACAACACTGGTGATTCTGAAATTACTACATTGGATGAGTTTCTGCCGCCCAACCCTATTGAGCTAGCATAACAATCAATATATCTGGCTTGGGCGGCGAATCTGAAATCAACGTCGCCGAGTGTTTGGGTTGATCATTCCTTATATTTTGGTACTCCCTCTGATCCTTTTTCCTCAATGTTCTTAATAGATGAGAATATTTTGGAAGCCATGATGTTAGAAGGAGAACCATGGGAAGCTTATCATCATCGTTCCCATCTTCCTGATTATGAAGAAAACTAACTTAGTGAACTATATCACCCATCAATAAAAAAATTATTTTCAAATTATTTACCTATTAATGCAATCAATTCTGAGCGAAATTTCTCAAATATTTAAGAAACCATTTCTATTGATATTTCGACCAAACCTGGCATTGTTGAAAATATTCATGTTGGTGTATCTTTTTCTCCATTAGAACTCGAATCATATCATTCTCTATTTCATGAATTCCGTGATGTATTTTCTTGGTCTTACGAGGAAATACCAAGCATAGATACTAGTATTGTTGAACACACTATTAATATGTATCCTAATGTCAAATCAGTGCGTCAATAGCTTCTTCCTATTCATCAAAAGAAAGCCGCTGCCATCAAAGAAGAAGTTAAAAAACTTTTTCTTGTTGGTTTCATATACCCTGTTCCACTGACTGAGTGGGTTTCCAATATCGTTCCTATCATAAAAAATCAAGGAACTATTAGAGTGTGTGTCAATTATAGGTATGTAAATCTTTCTTTTCCAAAAGACAACTATATTACTCCCTTTATTGACCAGATTATTGACGATTGTGCTGGATGTGAAATTTTTTCGTTCATGGATGGATTTTTCTACTACAATCAAATCAATATCTGCCCAGAGGATCAACATAAGACAACATTCATCTATGCCTGGGGCACAGCCGCTTATAGGAAACTACCGTTTGGTTTAAAGAACACTAGGGAAAATTTTCAGAGAGCAATGGAATATGCTTTCAATGACATCAAGCACATTTCTCAACCTTATCTAGATGATTTACCAACGCATTCACAAAATCGGACTGATCACCCAATGCACTTGAGAGCCATTTTCTCACGCTGTCGACAATACAAGATACACCTCAATCCACATAAATGTGTGTTTTTTGTTGGTTCTAGTTGTTTTCTTAGATTCGTAGTCTCAAAAGAAGGAATTCGAATCGATCCATTGAAGGTTCAGGCTATTCTTTATTTTCTTGCACCATCAAATTTACTTCAGATACAAAAACTTCAAGGAAAGGCTAACTTCCTAAGAAGGTTATTTCTAAACTATGTTGAAATGGATAAAGGATTTACTCGACTCTTGAAAAAGGGGGTTCCCTTCTATTGGGACCAATTTGCACAAGATTATTTTGATGCTGTCAAGGATACCCTTATCTGAGCGTCATTAATGTACCCCCCTAATTATCAAAATGATTATTTCCTATATATCGCCGCGACTGAAACGATCATTGCTATGGTATTGGTCCAAGTAGAATATGGAATTAAACATCCAATCTATTATTTGAGTCATAATCTCAATGATACAGAAGTTAAGTAATTATATGTAAAAAATATTGCCTTGGTAGCTATTCAAGCTGTCCAAAGATTTTGCCATTATATCCTGCTCCGAAAAACCACTATTGTTTTAGATTGCAACCCCATGACTTATATCTTATCACGTCAATTTCCAGGGGGAAAATATTCAAAATGGATTGTCATTTTGCAGGAATTTGATTTGGAATTCATCAAATCCAAGTCAAATAAGTCTTTAGTTTTGGTTGAGCTTCTCTATGACCTTCCCTCTGATAGTACTTCAACTACATCAAAACCATCAATTCCTTATGAGTCTCTATTTCTGATCAGATCATCTGATCCTTGGTATGGGTATTCCATCATTTATCTCCAAACTCAAACTTTTCGACCTGATACCTCTCGCTCTGAACAACAATGTATTCGATACCAAGCTAAAGATTATCTGATCATCACCGATACAATTTATCATTGTGGCATCAAAACCATTTTAAAGAGGTGCCTCACTCATGAGGAGGCCGAAAATGTTTTAAATGATTGTCATGTTAGGGCTTGTAGTGGAAATTTATCTGGATATTCTACTGTGTAGAAGATACTCTATGTCGGTTACTTTTTGCCTACAATTTTTCGAGACTGCATCCTCGCGGTCAGATGTTGTCATGTGTGCCAGATTTTTTATCGTAAAATCCGCAAACTGTAAGCACCAATGCATCCTGTTGTCTCTGTGGGACCATTTTCAAAATGGGGTATTGACTTCATGACCTATAACCCTTGTTTGTCTAGGGGGAATGGTTATATTATTGTCTCAGTTGACTATTTTACCAAATGGGCCAAAGCGATGCCCACATTCAATAACACAGGACAAACAACTGCATTGTTTTTCTTTAATCATGTTATTACATGGTTTGGAGTCCCACAGGCTATAGTTACAGATCATGGGAATCATTTTCGCAATCACATGATGGCTGAATTGACTTCCAAATTAGGATTTTTACATGATAATTCTACTTCTTATTATCCACAATCAAATGGACAAGTTGAAGCTATCAACAAGATTCTTAAACATATACTTCAACGAATGATAGGAGTTCCTAAAAGAAATTGGCATTTGATCATGTGCTCCGCCTTGTGGGTGTATCGAACCTCAGTTAGAAAGACAACTAGATTTACTCCTTTTCAATTGGTGTATGGTCTAGAAGCTATCTTACCAATCCAATGTGAAATACCGTCGTTAAAACTCGCAATCGACTTGTTACCTGACACCTCAGAAGAAGAAGTGTGTCTCCTTAACCTTATCCATCTTGATGAAACGCATTATGAAGCCCACTTGGCCAACGAAGTGCATAAGAGACGTATAAAGGCACAATATGACAAATATGTCCAGCCTCACATTTTATCAGAGAGCGACTTGGTCCTTCTTTACGATCAAGAAGTTGATGTAATAGGTACAAGAAATTTTGAGCCATTATGGCATGGCCCCTATATTTTCAAAATAGTTCTTGCTAAGTGTGCCTATGAGTTGGTTGATTACGATGGAATTCCGTTCGCACAACCTATAAATGGGTTGTATTTGAAATGTTACTATGCTTAATCATGAGCGTAGTAATTTTTTGTATTATATTGTATATATATGTTGTTGATTTGCATTCAATATCTTAATTTGTTTTTAGATTTTTCTTGACATTCGTAATCCTCTTTACATTTCATTGTAGATGTATGAATCTTATGAACCTTTTATTATATATGCTAATGGTGCTAGTTGTAGTACGTAGAATCTATCCTCTACAGCATGGGCCATTTAGCTTCGAATGACGAGTTAGTGAGTTTTCATTGGATTTGTATTGGTAGATCAAAAAACAATATCACTGAGTATAGCATGTTGATCAAAATTCTCTTTGATGCCATCTCATTTGGTATTAATCGTATCATTATAAGGTTAGACTCACAACTTGTGGTATTACAACTTACTAGTGTTTATACTATTAGAAATCCAACATTGCATAGATTGTTCCTAAGAGTTAGACTTTTGGAAAGACACTTAGATTTTATTCAATATCAACATATTTCTAGAAATTTAAACATATTGAATGATTCTTTATCTAATCAAGTTTTAGACAAACATTTGCAACATATGTAAAGAAAACATTCACATCATTGAATAGGATTTCACAATAAACATAGGAAAGCGCTGAAATCATATAGATAGATAGTTATAAGTTTTTACAAAATTTGTGCCCAAGGCACATTGGTCATATGACCTCAAAATGTATGCAAAATGTCAAAATTAAACTAGTGGTGCTCATGGTAACATGCTATAGATCTAGCTATCCCATGCAGTAACCACATCCAATGGTTATGAACCCCAATAGTGTGTCACTGTAGTCGCATGGGTAACTCTTCGATCCAAAAATATGGAATCCCGAAGGTTAAGCCCTCTATGTGCTGCCAAAGCTTAGCCAGAGTCTCAACCATGTCAAGATCCTGAAGGACTGCTCTCCTGAAAGCCCTCTGTTCTAACACATCTGCTTCACGCTTCGGTTCCTCTACTGGTTCAACACGACCAACATCTGCATTACATAAAAAATTTATTTTATTCTTGGGAAAACATTAAAAATACAAAAACATTGTATAAAACTTAGGAAAATCAAAAAAATGGTCAAAATATTCTTACCCATTGCACCCCACTGAGCGCCTTCTGGTAATGCTAAATTTGGATCTCCTTGGAAATCAACGCCTGTGTATGCATACTCATCAATAGTGACAATCTGTCGCCAGATCCAGGCAAAGAACAAAGTCAAGAACACAATGTTATATTGGACTGCATGCCTACCCATGAGTTCTACCCATCTTTGCATTTGTGCATCTCTAGGATTAGACACATCCAACGTCACATGTTGTGGCAACATCAGTGGAATTTGTTCTAAAGAAAAGGATATAAGGATCGAACCATAACTAAAATTATTCTTCCTTCCTCCCTTTGCTTTGTTCATTTGTTCCTTTATCTAAGAAAGTACAGCTTCAGACCAGTTGAAGACTGTTGGCTCTAAGCACTCTAGCACGTACTGCATATATGATCTATTCGCTATATGTAGTGTAACGGTGCCGGAAAGTTTTTCAATCCTGAAAAGGATATTTCTCAAAGGAAAATATCTAACATCCCGAATGTTTATCTTTCCATCTTTGCTTGGCTCTGCCCCTGGATAACAATGAGGTAAAACATAATCTCTCACTGTCTCTCCTCCAACAATAGACTCTGAGAGAGAAATAGGCAAGCCTCTCCTCAAAAAACCTATAAGAAAGTATACATCCTCAACTATTATGTGAACCACTTGGTTCTTAATATGAAATGCCTCGATATTTGGATCCCATGCTCGAACTAAGAACTGCAAGAGTTCTATTTGTTGCCTCATCCCTGACAACCTGAAGTACTTAAGTAGTCCGCAATCTCTTGAGGCTCTTATTGTACTCGGATAATTTGGGGAAATCATATCCTATTCTTCATGTTCTCTTTCCCTCCATGTAATCATCACTGTAATCCGATGGAAACCTGAAATACAACCATAAGAACCATTATATTCCATTCATTGCAAAAAATTGGGCAGATTTTGGGCATAATGCAAAAACAAAATCTAGATTGTGCCCATCACAGTCCCTAACAAGATACAATGCATTGTGTATGCAATTAGCCTTCAAATTACATGCTATGCAACATAGGTTTCAACATCCAAGAGTGCATTGCCCTCTTTTATGGCAGAATTTACCCTAGGGACCTTAAAACCATGAAAAATTGCAGAAATTGGAAATGAAATGATTACTGAAATAAAGAATAGGTTCATATCACTAACCTGGATCAATCGGCAATGAAATCCATCCACAAAAACAATCACAAGCAGCAGCTGAAGTTCGGGGGAAAAATCAGGTTTAGAGCTCCAAAATGAAAATGGTAATTATATAATGGTAAAAATGAATAGTAAAACACTTTTTAATAATCATTTGATTATTTACAAATCAAAATTATTGTTATTAATATGGTTTTATTATATTTTTATCATGAAACAGGTATTTTTAATCCATTTTATGTTGTTCTGAATAGGTCTTACAACTGATGAACAGATTAGTTGTGCAGATTTATTTCAAGAATGACTTGACCACAAAGCATACTTTTCCTCTTTATTTTTCGAGCTTTGTTAAAAATGAAAAAGGATTTGAAGCACACTTTTATCTCTTTTTTGAGCTTCAATAACAATGAAAAAGAAACCCCTGGAGTCTTTTTTTATATCTTTTCAAACTCCGATAATGTGAAAATATTGCCGAGCAGTTGTATTTTCGAGCTCATAAATGTAAATGAATTGATATATACTCAGTATAAGTTTAACCCTTTTCTGGACTGAGATATATTATTTACAAAAAAGGAATACCTTGGTCGAACATGACTAAAGAGGTTCTTTCGAATATTATTTTACACTTTTTCAGATCTGAGCGACAAATTTACGAAAAAGTACTTATGGAGTTTTCTTTCGTCCTCTTTTTCAAACTCTCTAAATATGAAAAAGGACTAGGCTATCACTGTTGTTAAGCTCAATAAAACATAAAATAGCGACAGGCTTGTCGATCATGGAAAGAATTGAGTTTCATTCATCGCTAGACTCGTTAAATTATTAAATAGTGATACATTATTCGCTCGAAGGGTTTAATTATAGATCAAGAAAATGTTATCCTCCTCAATCTTGTTAAAAAATAAAGAGGTCCTGGTCGACAAATGGCCAGGGAAAATTTGGGAAAAGTGAGCAAAATTCTTTACAGTAGTAGGTCTCTCTTGAACATGACACTTCACTCCATCACTGTAACTGTTTGGGTTGGCTAATCTTCTTGACGGTTCATTCATACCCATGGTTCATCATACCTTCACTTCGATTTTGGGTCAATGTTGCCAACACGTATTAGTGTCGTCGATATGTTCAAGATAATTCATTCAGTGAATATTCATCCTTCTGCAATACTCATAAACCTTCATTCTCATAACCGTAATCCCTAAAAATTGCTATATCAATTCATACCTTTGTCTCCAAAATTAGTAACTCCTGTTTCGCAATAAGGTGACTTCCTATCGATGAAAAATCATTATCTAGGAAGTTCACTTAGAAACATTATGTTTCATTACCATGAGGTTTGTTACAACATCGACAAGATCCTCGCTTCCAGAGTTTTTATCGAAATATTTTGTTTGGCGTTCGACATCAAATCATATATTCACACCTTACGAAATGAACTGCATTACCTTGAGATCCATTGACATCAATGGTGGTTCTATCGTGTTTGTTAACATCTCACATCATTGGCTGGTAATCAAACTATGTCTTTCCATGTTCGACTACAAATCATATATTCGCATGGCTAGACTTTTACCTGAATGATCGAGTGAACGAGATAAGAAGAACCCGAATCTAGTTTCAGCCATCTAGGTTGCGATATCAGGATTTTTGTACACATCATATGTACGGTGAACTTACATATAGATCGTCATCTGAACATGGGCCTATATCTATATGCATGTCTGTATTGGCAAAAATTCCAATATAGACAACTTTCTGAATTATGTACATGTTATTAGATTGTTTATGTGCTGAACATGGGAATTCCTACCTTCAACAATTATGATCAAGAGGATATATCATGATGTAATTTATTGTAAGATTGATGCAGGTCACCACTCTGCTTCATCTCCAACCCATCACAGTGTAAAGCATATCAATCAAAATATTGTTATTATTATTCTGACTTCATGCTTTAGGGGGAAATTGTTATAGGTCAATTTGGTCAACTTTCCTAATGACCTGGTTAATTGGACATCATCTCCAGGACCAATGAATAGGGTCTATCATCCCCTATCATTTCAGTTGTTATATTCCCTAATACAAAGAAAAAAAAAAATCATTCAATACTTTCATCTGCAAAGGTTTCCAAGATTTGAAGTTTATAATATATCATATGAGAGCTCATCAATGCCACCTCTAAAGGGACTAAGTGCATTGCATATGTAGGTAGCCCCATGCAAGGCTACTCTACAAAGCACTTCCCGACACTCATAAGCGCTTTGGTCACATTGGGAGCGAAATTCTCATTGTTCTGGAATCTCCACTTGGACAGTGCCTTCTAGAAGAGTTCACATGTGTCAAACTTTGAATCCATGTGTCCATTTGACATCTACAAGATTGGGAACATGTCTTGCCTATTATTGGAAAGTCATTGATTGTAAAACTACCTTCATCTCCTCTATAAAATGAGTAGAGATCTTAGTGTTTGAGAATGAATAATTTGAGTAGAGAAATGCTGGTGGAATTTCAATTGAGTTGATTTGAGTGACATATTGTTGGAGATATCTACATTGTGATGAGGCTAGGATGCTATTGGACATGGTGACACTAAATCAATCACTGTGTTGTAACCTCCCCTTCTATCATTAATAAAGGTTACTACTTATTTTTCCCTATATGCATCTCTATAAGCTTTGGTTTTCCATATCATGATTTATTATTTGATGTATATGGTTTATGCTTTATTGATTTAGCTAAATAAATTTAATAGGAATCTATATTATTGCTCTATCTTGCTATTTAGTGTTCATTCTTGCAGGAAATATTTTTCACAGCTGGTTGGAATTTGAAGCTACAATAAGAGTGACAGAAGGTAACTTTGGAAGCGCTTGGACTCCAAGTAAGCCTCTTGTTTCGTTATGTATGTTTGTTTACATTTAGGAAATATAGTCGTAAAGTATTTGACCTATTTTTATAGATAAGCATCTATCTAGGGAAGAGTTATTTATCCGTAATTCATAATTCCGCATAACAGCCACATCCAAATTCCCTGACGAATGCATGAGACACGCTTCGATTGGACCCGCTGAAGGAGGATGAAACATCAAGGCTCTGGTTGTAATATCTTTCTTTCTTTTAATATATACATGACTAATGTTTTGGTTCCCATCTTGTGTCAATGTGGTTTATCTTATGCAATATGTTTAATATTCCTTGACTGATTAGCTAGTTATGAATGAAATTATTATCATGTATGCTGCTTTTTTCCTTTGATCTTTGTGCAGGCACATGAATACCATTGCTAAAGGATCACGATGTGTTGGGAAAAGGATCTGGAGACCTCTACTGCAGCTACAACGATCACATTGGATCACAGGTAGGACAATCTATCCCAACTCGTTCCATTCGTTAACTAGGAACCAACACATTAGCATGTCCTCTTGCTGCTAGACCCACCCTAGGGCTAGAGGGATTGCCTCTGTCTACAGAGGAGATTTACCTACACAACAAAAGTATTTAAAAATATCTAATATATAAGAGGAAAAATCAAATTGTGCACTGAAGGAACCAGTAAAATGCACCTTTGCATGCATATTTCTTCGATAAGCGCGCCTTTGCACTACTTTTCCTCAAAAATATGTACGGACCTGAGAGTGGTGGAAGTCACTTTACAGGACCACAAGACACACTCCAGGATATTTATCCCACACTTGAGGCCACCCAAGCCTCCTTAGGACCTCAAGGGAGCACAAAATGGAATCACCCTCCTCTCTTGGGTCACCATCCACAATGTACCAAGAGAGGGAAGGAGCGTTTAAATTCTCCTATAAAAGGCCACCAAGAGATGAAAAATTTGAGAAAAAATTGTTATGCTGGCCATAATTTCTCCAAGAAATACTAGCAGTGTGTCATTTGGAGTAGAGATAGAGAGGACCGAGTTGTTGGCCATCCAACAACTCCAGTCCACCATAGTAGAGAAAGGGATACTTTGCGCCAAAGTAGCTTGGAAGTAAAGACATCCTTGCATCGAGACTTAGAACTCCCTAGTTCTAAGGGCCCCTTGGTAAGTGGGTAAAAGTTTCATCCTTCATTCCTACCAGCACTCAATGAGAGGGGATGTAAGCACCAAGATTTGGATTATTGAAGTTGTTTGAATATATTTAGAGCTTTTGTATTATTTGTTTTAGTTTAGTTTTTATGTTTGAATATGCATGTTATTTCTCTATATAGTATGTTTATGTCTTAGCATGTTTCGTAACTTTCTTGACTCCATTTATTTTCTGCCTGTGACCAAGAAATTAAGAGGGAAAAACCACTCCTCTTAATTAGGTCTGATTTGGTACATTCGTGTGCCAAAAACACACACACAGGATTAGAGACTCCACAGGCTTTTATTTCCAAGTTTATGTGGTTGTGAATTTTTTGTGGAGACCTCTTTCTTTGTTGAGGAGTTGGGCTGGAACTTCCCCCTTTCTCTCCTTCACTGCCTGATTCACCCTCAGTGAAAGGTTGAAGCTAAAGAACTCCCAAAAAATTACTTTGCAGGAAAATGGCATACCTTTTTAATAGATAGAAGCACCCCAGTGCGCATGTTTAGAGGTGACCTGGGCACAACCTTCACGCCTGTCTTAGCCTTTTGTGCACGGAAACCAGAAGTAGTATTTTTTCTACTATTTCCATTTTTTTTTCCTTGCTTGTAAAGTGACTGGTATCGTATAATACATCTTCCATCACTGGTTGTAATATTCCCAATTAGCCCAAGATAATATTCATTTTTGTTTCATTTTTTTGTTGTATGAATAAATGTGAAAAGGAGGACAATAAAAACTCCTAGAACAACAAATAAATCAATGCCACGTGTGAAAAAAACTAAATCTGGGCTATTTAGATAGACACCCTTATGTGTGAAAGGGGCTGAATGCTTTGACTAGGTCGAACATGACCAAATCAACAATGTTGTCTAGAAGGAGTGATCTGCATTAAGGCACAGCGTAGTTTTAGTTGGAGGTGGCACATGTGAAAGAAGCTATTTCATTGAGATGGTTTAGGGTTTTGCAAGCTCTCAATATTATAAAAGGAAGAGGAGGACAACATGAGAAGGTTGTTGATTGATATCAGAATTCTGAAGAATTTTTCGTTTTAGACATTTCTTATTCTCTTGGTTGTTTAGCAGAGAATAGTGTTGTTTAGCAGTGGGTGTTCCTGATCGGGAATCCCACCTCTTTCCTTGAGTATATCTTGGAGGAGTTTTTCACTTCTTGTCCACTAGCAGGCATTTTTCCAAGCTCTTCTTCCAACTACAATGCAAGTCCTATTGAGGGTTTGGTTTTCTTTGTAAGCTGCAGCAATTGGAGGCTAGATCTACTCAAATCTAGGCCATTCTAGTGCCTCTTTTCAGTGGGAAAGTCTTCTATCCCCTTGGAAAGAGAGTATTGGATGATTGGAGCACTAATTTCATATTTTAGCTTGAGTCCACATATGTCCTAGAGCCTACAACACAGTTTTCATTCTAGTACTGCATTATTTGCAAATGTACAGTTGCAAGGTGTTTTGGCACACTTTTGGAGGAGATATATGTAGTGTTGGGGTTCTACCTTTCACTATGGTGATCCATGGATTTAAGATCTATTCCATGTCATATTTAGATATGATCTGAATACTGTTGTATTTTCTTCAGAATTTTTGAATCATTCTGAATTCTGAATCATTCTGCAGATCTGCTGCATAATATCTCAGATCTACTCCATGTACTTCACTTTTTGCTGAAACCCCAAGGGGCATTTATAGAGGAGCCTATCTAGTGTACATATATGATATAGATATAAATTTTTATACACAGATCTAATCTATATCTGAAGTGTAATATACTTCTATTTCAACCAATAAAAATAATGTTGTCAAGTTGTTCAGTCAAATATATTGTTGCAACACCTCACTTTTGAGGATTTTTCTTCATGTAAAGTCTTCTATTTTCTATTCTATAACTCATGGGCTTCAAAATAACTCTGATTTGTTGTTGTACATGTATATATTGAGCCTCCATATTGGCCTCCTTCTCTTACTTAGCTGAACTGTGTTATTTCCCTGAGGTATTGTTTAATATTGTTGCATGTTTCCCATTTGGGATATTATAGTGGTATCAGAGAAATCATCTTGGCACAACCTGTAAGAAGCCAATATATCTTCAGAAGAAGAATAGCCTCTTAGTGACAAAGAGAAGAGGTATATAAAGAGAATATAGAAGAGATTTGATTACACAAATGATGATAAAGAAAAGGGTAAAGCCCTTGAATCTGGAAGTGATGAAGAAAGAAAGGACTTTGCAAAGATCCTTTTGAGAGCCATGCAAGGCCTTGCTAGAGAGATCAAAGAGATGAGTTTGGACATAATCAAAGAATATCCTAAGAGATTTCATCTTGGAGAAAGCTCTGGCATGTCTCACCACTGGAATGATCAACCAGTGCATCAACCACAAGTTTCCCAATGCTCTACCATGCCTACCTTTTTGGCTGTGTGAAATGCAAGGTTTCAAGATAAAGCATCCCTTGAAGACTATTTTGAAGAATATGAGTCTCAAAATCATAGATTCAAAGATCACTTGATTTTTCAAGAGTTATGTCACTTGAAAGACAAGAGAATACCAAGGCATCATCATAGAGATGGTGGATTCATTCAGAATCATGATCGACATCACTCTATGGGCAGATTATTTCTACCCAAGTTTGATGGGTCATCCAATTGTTCTGCCAAATCATGGGTAGAAAAACTAGACATCTACTTTCAGTTGAAAAAGGTCCCAAATATGGAGGCTACAAATATTGCAGCGCTGCACTTTGAAGCTGAAGGCCACAACTGGTGGTTCCATGGCTTGTCTACATTAGGTTAGGCCAATGTGACTACTTATTCTTAGTTCACTATAAGGCTGGTGGAAAGGTTTGATATAAGAGATCTAGAGGCACCTTTCATGAGCCTTGCAAAGTTGAAGCAATCAGGTAATACAGAGTCTTATATTTCTGAATTTTGAGATTATCTATTATGGTTCCTGATTTTTCTGCAACAAGAAGGGTGTACATGTTCATCAATGGCCTAGATGAACATATTCATGGGTTGGTAAAATCTACCAAGCCCATTACCTTGCATGGTGCCATTGAGAGGTCTAGAGAACTTCAAGATGCCTTGCCAAAATAAAATGTGTTGGGCCAGAATTGTGAATTACGAATAAATCATGCTTCCCTAGACATGTGCTAGTCTAGAAAAATAGGTGAAAGACTATATGAATATTTTTCCTAACTCAAAATAGATACACAGAGAGGATTGGAGGCTTACTTGATCAGTCTCTTCCAAATGGCTCCTTCTATCGCTTCTGTTGCAACTTCAAATTTAAGCGGTTTTGTGTTGAATGCTTTCTGCAAGAAAGAACACTGAAACAATAGAAGATGCAATAATGTAGATATCTATTCAAGCTAGTTAGCTAAATCAGTAAAGCATAAACCATATACATCAACCAAGATCTTACAATATGGAAAATCAAAGCCAATATAGATGAATATAGGGAAAAATAAGAATTACTATTTATTAATGATAGAAGGAGAGGTTACAACCTAGTGACTTATTTGAAGTGACCTTCCAACAATGTTCCCAAGCCTCATCACATTATAAATCTCTCCAACAACAGCTACACAAATCTAGCTCTCAATTGAAAATTCTCCAACATTTCTCTACTCAAATTCTTCCTCCTCAAGCACTTAGATATGCACTCAATTTATAGATGAACTGTATGTTGTTTTGCAATCAATGACTTTCCAATAATAGGCAGGACATGTTTCCAGTCATGTAGATGTCAAATGGACACTTGGATCTGAAGCTTGACACATTTGAACTCTTCTAGAAGGCACTGGCCAAGTGGAGATTCCGGAACAATGAAAATTCCGCTCCCAATGTGACCAACGCACCTGTGAATGTCGGGAAGTGCTTTGCAGAGCATCCTTTCATGGAGCTACCTGCATATGCAATGCACTTAGGCCCCTTAGAGCCTGCGTTGTTGAGCTCTCATATGCTATATAATAAGCTTCAAACCTTGGAAACCTTTGCTTGATGAAAGTCTTGCTTGATTTGTTTTGTTCTTTATCTTACAACATGTAGCAACTGAAATGATAGGGAATGATAGACCCTTGCTCATTGGTCCTATAGATGATGTCCACTTAACCAGGTCATTGGAAATGGTGCCCAAATTGACCTATAACAATTTCCCCCTAAAGCATGAGATCCAAATAATAAAAACATTTGATTGAGATGCTTTACACTGTGATGAGCCTGGAAAAAAAGCGGAGTGGTCACCTGCATCAATATTACAATACATTACATCATGGTATATCCTCTTTGATCATAATTGTTGAGGGTAGGCATTCCCATGTTCAACACATAAAAAAATCTAATAACATGTACATAATTCAAAAAGTCGTCTTCATTGGAATGTTGCCCAGATGTAGACATGCCTATAGATATAGGCCCATGTTTGGATGATAATTTGTATGTAAGGTCACTGTACAGATGATGTGTACAAAAATCCTAAAATCGCAGCTTGGATGGCTAAAACTAGATCCGGGGTCTTCTTATCTCGTTCACTCGATCATTCGGGTACAAGTCTAGCCATGCGAATTTATGATTTGTAGTCAAACATTAAAAGACATCTTTCGATTATCAGCTGATGATGTGAGATGTTAAAAAACTCGAGAGAGCCACCATTAATTTCAATGGCCCTCAAGGTACTTTAGTAAATTTTGTAAGGAATTAATAGATGATTTTATGTCAAATGCCAAAAAAAATATTTCGGTAAAAGGTTCGGAAGCGAGGATCTTGTTGATGTTGTAACAAGCCTCATGGTACTGGAATCTAATGTTTCTAAGTAAAATTCCTAGATATTGATTTGTCGTCGACAGGAAGTCACCTTATTGCAAAAATGGAGTTACTGATTTCGGAGACAAGGGTATGACTTCATATAGAAATTTTTAGGTATGACAGTCATGAAAATTAAGGTTTATGAGTATTGCAGAAGGATGAGATTTTAATCACTAGATGACTTCTCTTGAACATATCGGTGGCACTATGATGAGTTGGAAGCATTGAACCGAAACTGAAGTGAAGGTATAATGAACCATAAGTGTGAATGAACTGTCAATATGATTACCCAACCCAAACAATCCCAGACATGGAGTGAAAGAAGTGTCATGTTCAAGAGCGACTTGCTACCAAAAAGAAATTTTTCTCACTTTTCCCAAATTTTCCCTAGTCATTTTTTGACCAGTACCTCTTTAATTTTTAACAAGCTTGAGGAGGATAATATTTTCTTGATCTATAATTCAACCCTTCAGGCAAATAAATTATCACTATTTAATAATTTAACGAGTCTAGCGATGAATGAAACTCGATTCTTGCCATGATCGACAAGCCCATCACTATTTTATGTTTTAACGAGCTTAACGACAGTGATAGCCCAACCCTTTTTCATATTTAGAGAATCTGAAAAAGAGGAGGAAATAGAACTCCAAAAGTAATTTTGCGTAAATTTGTCACTCAGACCCGAAAAAGTGTAAAATAATATCTGAGAGAACCTCTTTGGTCATGTTTAACCAAGGTATTCCTTTTTCGTAAATAATTCGTCTCAGTCCAGAAAAGGGTTAAACTTATACTGAGTAGATATCAATTCATTTACTTTAACGAGCTCGAAAAGACAAGTGCTCGAAAATATTTTGCATTAGCAGAGTCTGAAAAGAGCTGAAAGAAGACTCCAAGGGTTCCTTTTTTTCCATTATCAAAGCTCAAAAAATAGATGAAAGTGTGCTTCAAATCCTTTTTCATTTTTAACAAAGCTCTAAAAATAAGGAGAAAAAGTATGCTTTGTGGTCAAGTCATTCTTTGAATAATTCTGCATGACTAATATGTTCATCAATTGTATTTCCTATTCAAAACAACATCAAATGGATTAAAAAAACATGTTTCATGATAAAAACATAATAAAACTATAGTCATAGCAATAAATTTAACTTGTAAAGAATCAAATGACTATAAAAAGTTGTTTCACTATTCATTTTTACCATTCCATGGTTACCATTTGCATTTTGGAGCTCTAAACTTGATTTTCCCCCGAACTTCAGTCATTGATTGCGGTCATTTCTGTGGACATATTTCTTCACTGTTTGATCCAGGTTAGTACCATGAACCTCCTCTTCCCTTTGGTATTCATTTCATTTCCATTCTCTGCAGATTTTTAGGGTTTTAAGGCCCCTGGGGTAAATTCTGCCCAAAATGAGGGCAATGCACCCTTGAATGTCAAAACCTGCATTGCATAGCAGGTACAGTGAAGGGTACTTGCATGTGCAATGCACTGTCTCAGCCCAGGGAGTGCGTTGGGCACAATTCAAGTTTTTGGTTTTCATGTTGTGCCCAAAACTTGCCTAGTTTTTTGCAATGAATGGAATCTAATGGATCTTATGATTGTATTTCAAGTTTCCATCAGATTATAATTATGATTACATGGAGGGAAAGAGAACATGAAGAAAAATATATGATTTCCTTGAATGATCTGGGTACTGTAAGAGCCCTAAGAGATTGTGGACTACTTAAGTACTTCAAATTGTCCGGAATGAGGAAAAAAATAGAACTCTTGGAGTTCTTAGTTCGAGCATGGGATCTAAAAATAGAGGCATTCCACATTAAAAATCAAGTGGTTTCCATAACAGTTGAGGACATGTATTTTATCATAGGTTTGTCGAGGAGAGGTTTGCCCATTTCACTCTCAGGGTCTACCGTTGGAGGAGAGACATTGAGGGATTATGTTATGCAGTATTGCTATCCAGGGGAAGAACCTAGCAAAGATGGAAAAATAAACATCCGCGATGTCAGGGATTTGCTTTTGAAAACCATCCTTTTCACGATCGCTAAGCTTACTGGCACCGTTACACTACATGTAGCGAAATATCGTATATGTAGTACGCACTAGAGTGCATAGAGCCAACAGTCTTCAACTGGTCTTAAGCTGTTCTATCTCAGATAAAGGAACAACTGAAAAAAGCAAAACGAGGAAGGAATAAAAATTTCAGTTATGGGTCAATCCTTATCTCCTTCACTTTGGAATGGATTTCACTGATTCAGCCACAACATGTAACACTGGATATATCTAGTCCTAGAGATCCTCAAATGCAGAGAAGGGTAGAACTCATGGGTTGGCATGCCGGCCAATCGACCGTTGTGTTCTCTGCTGCATTCTTTGCCTAGTTCTGGTGAAAGATTGTCACCATCGATGAGTGCGCATACATAGGCATCGAATTCTGAGGAGATCCAGATTTAATATTACCAGAAGGCGCTCAGTGGGGTGCAATAGGTAAGAATGATTTGACCATGTTTTTTTATTTTTCTAAGGTTTATACAATGTTTTTGTGTTTTGATTTCTTTCCAAGAATAAACTAAATGTTTGATGTAATGCAGATATCGGTCGAGTTCAACCAGTAGAGGAACTAGAGCACAAAGTAGAGGCGCCAGCAGAGAGGGCTGTCGGGAGATCAGTTCTTTAGGACCTTGATATGGCTGAGACTCTAGCTGAGCTTCAACAGTAAATAGAGGAGTTGACCTTCAGGATTATGGATTGATGGATCAAAGAGCTTCTCATGCAATTTCAGTGACACACTATTGGGGTTCCTAACCGTTGGATGCAGTTACTTCGTAGGATTTCTAGATCCATAGCATGTTACCATGAGCACCACTAGTTTACTTGTGACATTTTGCATACATTTTGAGGTCAGCTGACCAATGTGTCTTGGGCACAAATTTTGTAAAAACCTATAACTATCTATCTATATGATTTCATATTTTTTCCTATGTTTATTGTGCAGTCGTATTTAATGATGTGAATTTTTTCTTTACCTATGTTGAAAATGTCTGTCTAAAACCTGATTAGCTAATGAATCAGTCAATGTGTTCAAATTTTTGGGAATGTGTTGATATTTAACACAATCAAAATTTCTTTCCAAAAGTCGAACTCTTAGGAACAATCTAAGAAGTGTTGGATTTATAACAGTATGAACACTAGTAAGTTGTAATACCACAAGTTGTGAGTCTAACCTTATGATTATGCGGTTAATACCAAATGAAATGGCATCAGAGAGAAGTTCAATCAACGCGCTATACTCAATGATATTTTTCGTCGATCTAACAATACAAATACCTTGAAAACTCACTAACTCGTCGTTCAAAGTGAAAATGGCCCACGCTGCAAAGGATAGATTATGCGTACTATGACTAGCACCATCAGCATATCCAAAAAATGGTTCTGAAGATTCAGACATCTACGATAAAATGTAAAGAAGATTGCTAACGTCAAGAAAAATATAAAAACAAATTACGATAGTGAATGCAAATGAACAACATATATAAAATATAATACAAAAAATTACTACGCTCATGATTAAGCATAGTAACGTTTAAGATACAACCCATTTCTAGGCTGTGACAATGGAATTCCATCGTAATCAACTAACTCATAGGCAACCTTAGCAAGAACTTTTTTGACAATATAGGGACCATGCCACAATTGTTCAAATTTCCTTGTAACTATTACATCAGATTCTTGATCGTAAATAAGGACCAAGTCGCTCTCTAAGTAGATGCAAGGTTGGACATTTTTGTCGTATTGCGCCTTTATACATCTCGTATGCACTTCGTTGACCAATTGGGCTTCACGATGTGTTTCATTAAGATGGATGATGTTAAGGAGACGCGCTTCTTCTTTTGAGGTGTCAAGTAACAATTCTATTGTGAGTTTTAACGATGATATTATGCATTGGATTGGTAATACAGCTTCCAAACCATACACCAATTGAAAAGGAGTATAGGATCAAATTCTAGTTCCTTTTTCATTTCTCACCGAGGTTCGATACACCCACAAAGCGGAGTACAGGATCAAATTCCAATTCCTTTTACAGAATCCTATCATTCGTTGAAGCATTCATTTAATAATTTTGTTAATAGCCTCAACTTGTCCATTTGATTGTGGATAATAAGGAGTATAATTATCATGCAAAAATCCTAACTCGGTAGTCAATTTAGACATCATGTGGTTGTGAAAATGTTTCCCATGATCCATAATTATAGCCTGTGGGACCCCAAACCGTGCAATAACGTGGTTGAAGAAAAAAAATGCAGTTTTTTTCCTATGTTATTGAATGTAGGCATCACTTCAGCCCATTTGGTAAAATAGTCGACTGTGAAAATAATATAACCATGCCCCCCAAACAAAGTAGGGTTACAGGTCATGAATTCAATACCCTGTTTCTTAAAGGGTCCAATAGAGACAACAGGATGCATTGGCACTGGCGGTTTATGGATTTTACGATAAAAAATCTAACATGCATGACAACTTCTAACTGCGAGAATGCAGTCTCAAAAAATAGTGGGAAAAAATAACCGACATAGAGTATCTTCTGCACAGTAGAATATCCAGATAAGTGTCCACCACAAGCCCCATCATGACAATCATTTAATACTTTTTCAACCTCCTCATGTGTGAGGCACCTCCTTAAAATGGTATTGACACTACGATGATAAAGTGTATCACCGACGATCAGATAATATTTGGCTTGGTATCGAATACATCGTTGTTCAGAGTGAGAGGTATTAGGTCAAAAATTTTGAGTTTGGAGATAAATGATGAAATACCCATACCAAAAATCAAATGATCTGATAAAAAACAGAGACTCATCTGAAATAGATGGTTCTGACGTAGTAGCAGTACTATCAAAAGGAAGGTCACAGAGAAGCTCATCCAAAACTAAAAGCTTCTTTGACTTGGATTTGATGAATTCCAAATCAAATTCTTGAAAAATGACAATCCATTTTGAATATTTTCCCCCCAGCAATTGACATGATAAGATGTAAGTCATGGGGTTGCAATCTAAAACTATTGTTGTTTTTCGGAGCAGGATATAATGTCGAAATATTTGGACAGCTTGAATAGCTGCCAAGGCAAGCTTTTCCATGTACGAGTACTTAACTTCCATATCATTGATATTACGACTCAAATAATAGATTGGATGTTCAATTCCATATTCTACTTGGACCAAAACCATAGCGATGGTCATTTTAGCCGTGGCGATATATAGGAAAGAATCATTTTGATAATTAGGAGGATACATTAATGACGCTCAGACAACAGTGTCCTTGACAACATCAAAAGAAGCTTGCGCAACTTGATCCCAATGGAAGGGAACCCCCTTTTTCAGTAATCGATTAAATCATTTAGCCATTCGGCATAGTTTGGAGGTGACCTGTGCGCAACCTTCATGCCTGTCTCAGCCTTTTGTGCACGGAAACCAGAAGTAGTATTTTTTCTACTATTTCCATTTTTTTTCCTTGTTTGTAAAGTGACTAGTAGCGCATAACACATATTCCATCACTGGTTGTAATATTTCCAATTAGCCCAAGCTAATATTCATTTTTGTTTCATTTTTCTGTTGTATGAATAAATGTGAAAAGGAGGACAATAAAAACTCCTAGAACAAAAAGTAAATCAATGCCACATGTGAAAAAAGCTAAATATGGGCTATTTAGATAAACACCCTTATGTGTGAAAGGGGCTGAATGTTTTGACTGTGTCAGACATGACCAAATCTACAACATTGTCTAGAAGGAGTGATCTTCATTAAGGCACAACGTAGTTTTAGTTGGAGGTAGCACATGTTAAAGAAGCTATGTCATTGAGATGGTTTAGGGTTTTGCAAGCTCTCAATCTTATAAAGGGAAGAGGAGGACAACATGAGAAGGTTGTTGATTGATATTATAATTTTGAAGAATTTGTCTGTTTAGACATTTCTTATTCTCTTGGTTATTTAGCAGAGAATAGTGTTGTTTAGCAGTGGGTGTTCCTGATCGGGAATCCAACCTCTTTCCTTGAGTAGCTCTTGGACGAGTTTTGCACTTCTTGTCCACTTTCAAGCATTTTTCCAAGATCTTCTTCTAAATACAATGCATATTCTGTTGAGGGTTTGATTGTCTTTGTAAGCTGCAGCAAGTGGAGGCTAGATATACTCAGATCTAGGCCATTCTAGTGCCTCTTTTCAGTGGGAAAGTCTTCTATCCCCTTGGCAAGAGAGTATTGGATGATTGGAGCACTGATTTCAGATCTTAGCTTGAGGCCACATATTTTCTAGAGCCTACAACACAGTTTTCATTCTAGTACTACGTTATTTTCAAGTGTATAGTTGCGGGGTGTTTTGGCACACTTTTGGAGGAGATATATGTAGTGTTAGGGTTCTTAAATTCACTGTGGTGATCCATGGATTTCAGATCTATTCCATGTCATATTCAGATCTGATCTTAATACTGTTGTATTTTCTTCAGAATTTCTAAATCATTCTGCAGATCTGCTGCATATCTTAGATCTACTCCATGTACTTCACTTTTTGCTGAAACCCCAAGGGGCATTTATAGAGGAGCCTATCTAGCGTACAGATCTGATATAGATCTAAATTTTTATACACAGATCTGATCTATATCTAAAGTGTAATATACTGTTGTTTTAACCAATAAAAATAATGTTATCAAGTTGTTCAGTCAAATATATTGTTGCAGCACCTCACTTTTGAGGATTTTTCTTCAAGTAAAGTCTTCTATTTTCTATTATATAATTCAAGGGCTTCAAAATAACTCTGATTTTCTATTGTACATGTACATATTGAGCCTCCATATTGGTCTCTTGCTCTTACTTAGCTGAACTATGTTATTTCCCTACAGTATTGTTTAATATTTTTGCATGTTTCCCATTTGGGATATTATAGTGGTATCAGAGCAATCATCTTGGCACAACCTGTAATAAGCCAATATGTCTTCAGAAGAAGAAGAGCCTCTTACTGATAGAGAGAAGAGGTATCTAAAGAGAATACAGAAGATATTTTATTACATAAATGATGATAAAGACAAGGGTAAAGCCCTTGAATCTGGAAGTGATGAAGAAGAAAAGTACTTTGCAAATATCCTTTTGAGAGCCATGCAAGATCTTTCTAGAGAGATCAAAGAGATGAGTTTGGATAGAATCAAAGAATATCCTAAGAGATTTCATCTTGGAGAAAGCTCTGGCATGTCTCACCACTGGAATGATCAACCAATGCATAAACCACAAGTTTCCCAATGCTCTACCATGCCTACCTTTTTGGCTGTGGGAAATGAAGGGTTTCAAGAGAAAGCATCCCTTGAAGACTATTTTCAAGAATATGAGTCTCAAAATAATAGATTCAAAGATCACGTGATTTTTCAAGAGTTATGTCACCTGAAGGACAAGAGAAGACTAAGGCATCATCATAGAGATTGTGGATTCATTCATAATCATGATCAACATCACTCTATGGGCAGATTATTTTTACCCAAGTTTGATGGGTCATCCAATTGTTCTGCCAAATCATGGGTAGAAAAACTAGACATCTACTTTCAGTTGAACAAGGTCCCAAAGATGGAGGCTATCAATATTGCAGCGCTGCACTTTGAAGGTGAAGCCCACAACTGGTGGTTCCATGGCTTGTCTACAATGGTTCATGCCAATGTGACTACTTATTTTTAGTTCACTAGAAGGCTGGTGGAAAGGTTTGATAGAAGAGATCTAGAGGCACCTTTCATGAGCCTTGCAAAGTTGAAGCAATCAGGTAATACAGAGTCTTATATTTCTGAATTTTTGAGATTATCTATTATGGTTCCTAATTTTTATGCAACAAGAAGGGTGTACATGTTAATCAATGGCCTAGATGAACATCTTCATGGGTTGTTAAAATCTACCAAGCCCATTACCTTGCATGATTCCATTGAGAGGGCTAGAGACCTTCAAGATGCCTTGCCAAAAGAAAAGGTGTTGGGCTAGATTTTTGAATTACGAATAAATCACGTTTCCCTATACATGTGCTAGTCTAGAACAATAGGTGAAAGACTATACGACTATTTTTCCTAACTCAAAATAGATACACAGAGAGGATTGGAGGCTTACTTGATCAGTTGCTTCTAAATGGCTCCTTCTATTGCTTCTATTGCAGCTTCAAATTCAAGCGGTTTTGTGCTCAATGCTTCCTACAAGAAAGAACATTGAAACAACAGAAGATACAATAATATAGATATCTATTCAAGCTAGTTAGCTAAATCAGTAAAGCATAAACCATATACAT
This sequence comes from Pinus albicaulis, assembly GCA_034641835.2. Classification (NCBI taxonomy): domain Eukaryota; kingdom Viridiplantae; phylum Streptophyta; class Pinopsida; order Pinales; family Pinaceae; genus Pinus; species Pinus albicaulis. Next base: position 939,876,571 of record CM076578.1, read on the forward strand.
CAACCAAGATCTTACAATATGGAAAATCAAAGCCAATACAGATGCATATAGGGAAAAATAAGAAGTACTCTTTATTGATGATAGAAGGAGAGGTTACAACCTAGTGATTTATTTGAAGTGACCTTCTAGCAACATTCCCAAGCCTCATCATAGTATAAATCTCTCCAGCAATAGCTACACAAATGTAGCTCTCAATTGAAAATTCTCCAACATTTCTCTACTCAAATTCTTCCTTCTCAAGCACTTAGATCTGTGCTCAATTTATAGATGAACTATAGGTTGTTTTGCAATCAATTACTTTCCAATAATAGGCAATACATGTTTCCAGTCATGTAGATGTCAAATGTACACTTGGATCCGAAGCTTGACACATGTGAACTCTTCTAGAAGGCACTGGCCAAGTGGAGATTCCGGAATAATGAAAATTTCGCTCCCAATGTGACCAACGCACCTATGAATGTCGGGAAGTGCTTTTTAGAGCAGCCTTGCATGGAGATACCTACATATGAAATTCCCTTAAGCCACTTAGAGGCTACGTTGGTGAGCTCTCATATGCTATATAATAAGCTTAAAACCTTGGAAACCATTGCTTGATGAAAGTCTTGCTTGATTTGTTTTGTTCTTTTTCTTAGGGCATGTAGCAACTGAAATGATAGGGAATCATAGACCCTTGATCATTGGTCCTATAGATGATGTCCAGTTAACCAAGTCATTAGTAACGGTGCCCAAATTGACCTATAACAATTACCCCCTAAAGCATGAGATCCAAATAATAAAAACATTTGATTGAGATGCTTTACACTGTGATGAGCCTGGAAACGAAGTGGAGTGGTCACCTACATCAATATTACAATACATTACATCATGGTATATCCTCTTTGATCATAATTGTTGAGGGTAGGAATTCCCATGTTCAACACATAAAACAATCTAATAACATGTACATAATTCAAAAAGTCGTCTTCATTGGAATGTTTCCCAGATGCAGACATGCCTATAGATATAGGCCCATGTTTGGATGAAAATATGTATGTAAGGTAACTGTATAGATGATGTGCACAATAATCCTGAAATCGTAGCCCAGATGGCTGAAACTAGATCCAGGGTCTTCTTATCTCATTCACTCGATCATTCAGGTACAAATCTAGCCATGCGAATTTATGATTTGTAGTCAAACATGAAAAGACATTGTTTGATTACCAACTGATGATGAGAGTTGTTAACAAACGCGAGAGAGCCACCATTAATGTCAATGGCCCTTAAGGTACTGTAGTACATTTTGTAGGGTGTGAATAGATGATTTGATGTCAAATGCCAAACAAAATATTTCTGTAAAACGTTCAGAAGCGAGGATCTTGTTGATGCTGTAACAAGCCTCATGGTACTGGAATATGTTGTTTCTAAGTGAACTTCCTGGATATTGATTTGTCATCGACAGGAAGTCACCTTATTGCAAAACTAGAGTTATGATTTTAGAGACAAGGGTATGACTTGATATTGAAATTTTCAGGGATGACAATAATGAAAATTAATGTTTATGAGTATTGTAGAAGGATGAGATTTTAATCACTAGCTGACTTCTCTTGAACATATCGGCGACACTATGATGATTTGGAAGCTTTGAACCAAAACTGAAGTGAAGGTATGATGAACCATAAGTGTGAATGAACCATCAATATGATTACCCAACCCAAACAGTCATGGACATTTTGTGAAAGAAGTGTCATGTTCAAGAGTGACTTGCTACCAAAAAGAAATTTTGCTCACTTTTCCCAAATTTTCCCTAGTCATTTGTCGACCAGTACCTCTTTATTTTTTAACAAGCTTGAGGAGGATTATATTTTCTTGATCTATAATTCAACCCTTCAGGAAAATAAATTATCGCTATTTAATAATTTAATGAGTCTAGCGATGAATGAAACTCGATTCTTTCCATGATCGACAAGCCCATCACTATTTTATGTTTTAAAGAGCTTAATGACAGTGATAACCCAGTCCTTTTTCTTATTTAGAGAGTTTAAAAAAGAGGACGAAATAGAACTCCAAAAGTAATTTTTCGTAAATTTGTCACTCAGACTCGAAAAAGTGTAAAATAATATATGAGAGAACCTCTTTGGTCATGTTTAACCAAGGTATTCCTTTTTCGTAAATAATCTGTCTCAGTCTGGAAAAGGGTTAAACTTATACTGATTAGATATCAATTCATTTACTTTAACGAGCTCGAAAATACAAGTGCTCGGCAATATTTTCACATTATCAGAGTCTGAAAAGAGTTGAAAGAAGACTCCAGGGGTTCCTTTTTCTCCGTTATCGAAGCTCAAAAAAGAGATAAAAGTGTGCTTCAAATCCTTTTTCGTTTTTAACAAAGCTCGAAAAATAAGGAGAAAAAGTATCCTTTGTGGTCAAGTCATTGTTTGAATAATTCTGCATGACTAATCTGTTCATCAATTGTATTTCCTGTTCAGAACAACATCAAATGGATTAAAAATACCTGTTTCATGATAAAAACATAATAAAACCATAGTCATAGCAATAAATTTAACTTGCAAAGAATTAAATGACTATAAAAAGTAGTTTCACTATTCGTTTTTACCATTCCATGGTTACCATTTGCATTTTGGAGCTCTGAACCTAATTTTCCCCCAAACTTTAGTCATTGATTGCGGTCATTTCTGTGGACTAATTTCTTCACCGTTTGATCTAGGTTAGTACCATGAACCTCCTCTTCCCTTTGGTATTCATTTCATTTCCATTATCTACAGATTTTTAGGGTTTTAAGGCCCCTAGGGTAAATTATGCCCATAATGCGGGCAATTCACCCCTGAATGTCAAAACCTGCGTTGCATAGTAGGTACAGTGAAGGGTACTTTCATGTGAAATGCACTGTCTCAGCCCAGGGAGTGCGTTGGGCACAGTTCAAGTTTTTGGTTTTCATGTTGTGCCCAAAATTTGCCTAGTTTTTTGCAATGAATGGAATCTAATGGATCTTATGGTTGTATTTCAGGTTTCCATCAGATTATAATGACGATTACATGGAGGGAAAGAGAACATGAAGAACAAGATATGATTGCCTTGAATGATCTGGGTACTGTAAGAGCCCTAAGATATTATGGACTACTTAAGTACTTTAAATTTTCGGGAATTAGGCAAAAAATTTAACTCTTGGAATTCTTAGTTCGAGAATGGGATCTAGAAATAGAGCCATTTCACATTAAAAATCAAGTGGTTCCCATAATAGTTGAGGACGTATATTTTGTCATAGGTTTGTCTAGGAGAGGTTTGCCCATTTCACCCTCAGGGTCTACCGTTGGAGGAGAGACAATGAGGGATTATGTTATGCAGTATTGCTATCCACGGGCAGAACCTATCAAAGATGGAAAAATAAACATAAGGGATGTCAGGGATTGGCCTTTGAGAACCATCCTTTTCATGATTGCTAAGTTTTCTGGCACTGTTACACTACATGTAGAGAACATATCATATATGTAGTATGCGCTAGAGTGCTTAGAGCCAATAGCATTCAACTGTTCTAAAGCTATTATATCTCAGATAAAGGAACAACTGAACAAAGAAAAAGGAGGAAGGAAGAAAAATTTCAGTTATGGTTCAATCCTTATCTCCTTCACTTTGGAATGGATTCCACTGATGCAACCACAACATGTAACACTGGATATATCTTGTCCTAGATATCCTCAAATGAAAAGAAAGGAACTCATGGGTTGGCATGCAGGCCAATCAACCATTGTGTTCTCTATTGCATTCTTTGCCTAGTTCTGGTGACAGATTGTCGCCATCGATGAGTACGCATACGCAGGCATCAACTTCTGAGGAGATCCAAATTTAGTATTACTAAAAGGTGCTCAGTGGGGTGCAATAGGTAAGAATGATTTGACCATGTTTTTTTTATTTTTCTAAGGGTTATATAATGTTTTTGTGTTTTTATTTATTTCCAAGACTAAAATAAATGTTTTATGTAATGCAGATATCAGTCGTGTTCAACTAGTAGAGGAACTAGAGCACGAAGTAGATGCACCAACAGAGAGGGCTGTTGGGAGATCAGTTCTTCAGGACCTTGATATGGCTGAGACTCTAGTTGAGCTTCAGCAGCACATAGAGGGGTTGATCTTCGGGATTCTGGATTGCTGGATCAAAGAGCTTCCCATGCGATTGAAGCAACACATTATTGGGGTTTCCTAACCATTGGATGCAGTTACTTCGTAGGATTGCTAGATCCATAGCATGTTACCATGAGCACCACTAGATTACTTGTGAAATTTTGCATACATTTTGAGGTCAGATGACCAATGAGTCTTGGGCACAAATCTTGTAAAAACCTATAACTATCTATCTATATGATTTCAGAGTTTTTCCTATGTTTATTGTGCAGTCATATTCAATGTTGTGAAATTTTTTCTTTACCTATGTTGCAAATTTCTGTCTAAAACTTGATTAGCTAATGAATAAGTCAATGTGTTCAAATTTCTGGAAATGTGTTGATATTGAACAAAATCAAAATGTCTTTCCAAAAGTGGAACTCTTAGGAACAATCTAAGAAGTGTTGGATTTATAATAGTATAAACACTAGTAAGTTGTAATACCACAAGTTGTGAGTCTAACCTTATGATTATGTGGTTAATACCAAATGAAATGGAATCAGAGAGAAGTTAAATGAATGCGCTATAATCAACGATATTTTTCGTCGATCTACCAATACAAATCCCTTGAAAAATCACTAACTCACCGTTCAGAGCGAAAATGGCCCACGTTGCATAGGATATCTTCTTCGTACTATGAATAGCACCATTAGCATATCCAACAAATGGTTCCGAAGATTCAGACATCTGTGATAAAATGTAAATCAGATTACTAACGTCAAGAAAAACCTAAAAACAAATTAAGATAGTGAATGCAAATCAACAACATATATAAAATATAATACAAAAAATTACTACGCTCATGATTAAGAATAGTAACGTTTAAGATACAACCCATTTCTAGGTTGTGCCAATGGAATTCCATCGTAATCAACTAACTCATAGCCACCCTTAGCAGGAACTCTTTTGAAAATATAGGGACCATACCACAATTGCTCGAATTTCCTTGTACCTATTACATCAGATTCTTGATCGTAAAGAAGGACCAAGTTGCCCTCTGAGTAGATGCAAGGATGGAAATTTTTGTCGTATTGTGCCTTTATATGTCTCTTATGCACTTCGTTGGCCAATCGAGCTTCATGACGCGTTTCATCAAAATGGATGAGGTTAAGGAGACATGCTTCTTCTTTTGAGGTGTCAAGTAACAAGTCTATCGCATGTTTTAACAATGATATTACACATTGGATTGGTAAGATAGCTTCCAGACCATACACCAATTGAAAAGGAGTAAATATAGTTACGTTTCTCACCGAGGTTCGATACGCCCACAAAGCAGAATACAGGATCAAATTCCAGTTCCTTTTACGGACTCCTATCATTTGTTGAAGCATTCGTTTAAGAATTTTTTTAATAGCCTCAACTTGTCCATTTGACTATGGATAATAAGGAGTATAATTATCATGTGACAATCCTAACTTGGTAGTCAATTCAGACATCATATCGTTGTGAAAATGCTTCCCATGATCCGTAATTATAGCCTGTGGGACCCCAAACCATGCAATAACATGTTCGAAGAAAAACAATGCAGCTGTTTGTCCTCTGTTATTGAATGTAGGCATCACTTCGGCCCATTTGGTAAAATAGTCGACTGCGACAATAATATAACCATGCCCCACAGATGAAGGAGGGTTATAGGTCATGAAGTCAATACCCCATTTCGTAAAGGGTCCAAAAGAGACAACAGGATTCATTGGAACTGGCGGTTTGTGGATTTTAAGATAAAAAATTTGGCATGGATGCAGTCTCGAAAAATAGTAGGCCAAAAGTAACTGGCACAAAATATCTTCTGCGCGGTAGAATATCTAAATAAGTGTCCACCACAAGCCCCATCATGACAATCAATTAATACTTTTTCAACCTCCTCATGTGTGAAGCACCTCCTTAAAATGGTATTGACACCACGATGATAAAGTGTATCGCCGACGATCAGATAATATTTTTCTTGGTAATGAATACATTGCTATTCAGAGTGAGAGGTATTAGGTCGAAAAGTTTGAGTTTGGAGATAAATGATGAAATCCCCATACCAAAGATTAGATGATCCAATCAAAAATAGAGACTCGTCTGAAATAGATGGTTCTGACATAGTAGCAATACTATCAGAAGGAAGGTCACAGAGAAGCTCATCCAAAAATAAAAACTTCTTTGACTTGGATTTGATGAATTCCAAATCAAATTCCTGAAAAATGACAATCCATTTTGAATATTTTCCCTGCAGCGATTGATGTGATAAGATGTAAGTCATGGGGTTGCAATCTGAAACTATTGTTGTTTTTCGGAGGAGGATATAATGGTGAAATATTTGGACATCTTCAACAGATGCCAAGGAAAGCTTTTCCACGTACGAGTACTTAACTTCCATATCATTGAGATTACGACTCAAATAATAGATTGGATGTTCAATTCCATCTTCTACTTGGACCAAAACCATAGCGATGGTTGTTTCAGCCACGACGATATATAGGAAATAATCATTTTGATAATTAGGATGATACATTAATGACGCTTAGACAAGAGTGTCCTTGAAAACATAAAAATAAGCTTGCGCAACATGATCCCAATGGAAGGGAACCCCATTTTTCAGTAATCGAGTAAATCCTTTAGCCATTTCGGCATAGTTTGGAACGAACCTTCTCAGGAAGTTAGCCTTTCCTTAAAGTTTCTGTATCTGAAGTAAGTTTGACGATGCAGGTAAATCAAGAATGGCCTATACGTTCAGTGGATCTATTTGAATTCCTTATTTTGAGACTACAAAACTGAGCAATCGACCAGAACCAGCACAAAACACACATTTATGTGGATTGAGGCATATTTTTTTATGTCGGTAGTGTAAGAAAATGGATCTCAAATGTATCGGGTGATCAATATGATTTTTTGAATGCACTGGTAAATCATCTAGATATGGTTGAACAATGTGCTTGATGTTGTTGAAAGCATAACCCATTGCTCTCTGAAAAGTTTCCTCAAAATTCTTTAAACCAAACGAAAGTTTCCTATCTGCGAATGTTCCCCAGGGACAGATGAATGCAGTCTTACGTTGATCATCTGGGCGGATATTGATTTGATTGTAACCGGAAAATCCATCCATGAATCAGAATATTTCGCATCCAGCACAATTGTCAATAATCTGGTTGATAAAGGGAGTAGGATAGTTGTCTTTTGGACAAGCATGATTAACATCTCGATAATCGATGCACACTCTAATGGTTCCTTGTTTTTTTCATAACATGAACGATATTGGAGACCCACTCAGTGAGTGGAACAGGGTAAATAAAACCAACATGAAATTTTTTTTCAACTTCTGCTTTGATGGCAACGACTTTCTTCAAATGAATAGGACGAATCTTTTGGCACACCGATTTGACATCAGGATACATATCAATAGTGTGTTCAACTATACTAGTATCTATGACTGGAATTTCCTCGTAAGACCAAGTGGATAACTCATGAAATTCATGAAATAAAGAGCGATATGAATCAAGTTCTGATGGAGAACAAGATACACCGACATGAATATTTTCTACAATGCCAAGTTTGGTTGAAATATCGATAGAAATGGTTTCTTCAATATTTGATAAATTTCTCTCAGAATTGATCGCATTAATCAGTAAATAATTCTAAAAGAAAGTTTTGATGGATGGGTGATATAGTTCACTGAGATTGTTTTCTTTATAATTAGGAAGATGGGAGAGATGATGATAATATTCCCATGGATATCCTTTTTATATCATAGCTTCCAAAATATTTTCATCTGTCAAAATCTTTGAGGAAAATGGATCAGATGGAGTACCAAAATCTAAGGAACAATCAACACAAACACTCGGCGATGCTGATTTCGGATTTTCCACCCAAACCAAATATATTGATTGCTATGACAACTCAATAGGTATCGGTGGTAGAAATTCATCCAACGTAGAAATATTAGAATCACCCGTACTATCCCTTGAGCTAGATAGAGTGGAAGAGATCATGTAGAAGGTCTCTATAATTGCAATTTCTGCCGACGTCGCGGGTGGCAGTAATGCAAAGGTTCCCATAAGAGTGGAATCCTTTAATAGTCCTACACTAATGTTATGAATTTATAGTTGGGGTAAGTGAACAAATGGAATGCTTCCAATTACCTACGAAGCGCAGGAAAAAACAAATAATTGATTAATGACTGTGATTGTACCTTTATGTGGAAAGACAATCATTCTAAAGTATGTAGAAACAATGACAGTCATTGCATATACCCATGGTCTTCCAAGTAGAGTATTATAGTCAAGGAGTCCGTCAACAACCTCGACATCAATATTCACTATTTTTCCCCCTAGTTCAACATGCAGGTTATTGATAATACCACAACGTTTATATGTTCTTCCATCAAAAGCCTTCAACGTTGTTGATGATTGTGATAATCGCGGTGAGCCAAGTGACTTCCAACAGTTTAGAGACATAATTCATGTAGATGCTCCCTCATCAATAATAGTGTGATGAACAAGGTGATTGAGAACATTTACTTGTATGGAGAATGCCCATTCTGCTAGTAGCTGCGGTACATAGCCCGTATGATTAAAGACGACAAGATTAGAATCAATCGGATCAATTCCACCAATGGCCAACAATAAAGCCTGCTTCTGGGAGGGAAAATTTTGTAATACCTCAAGAACAGATATAGCTAAAGGGGATTGAGCCAAATCGTCAACTATATTATAATTTTTTGCAGCTCTTGCTCGAGGATTATATGTTGATTTATGAATTACTCCCTTTGGTGGATTAATTGTCAATTTAGGAATAACATTAGGTGGTACTGATTCAGTAGATGGATTCGTTGTCAAGGTAGTAGGTTGATCAGTGGCTGGACTACCATAGTCTTTATTACACGTTGACACCAAAATATCTTGTGAAGGTTTTGTGGTGGATAAAATTAACACTTGAGAACTAGGAGCTGGATCCATAGCAACCAAATTAGTGTCTAGATTTGGAAATGGTTCCATCAACATAGCTGATGCATGGGAAGTCTTGATGATTTTTGAGACTTCAGCACGGTGAGGAAAATCCCTAACAAAGTGTTCCTTGTTACATATTATGCATGGATAACGAGGTTTCCGTGGTCCATACGGTTGATCAGATGATCTTTCCTGCAGGTTAGAAGTTTTCTTTTTCTTTGATTTCCCCTTTTTCTTACTTCATGGTTGCTTGTCACTTTTGCCTTTGTCAAATGACACGGCATTAATTTTTGAAGTAGGAGCAGGATCAGATGCAATAGCGTGGTGGGTGTTTGCAAATCCTATCAAGCCATCTCTAGCATGAGAGACCTTTATTTGAGGAGGAACATTGAAATTATATTGCGGCGCATCAGGGATTTTTTCATAGAGCGTGCCAGAATGAGTGTAAATCAAGTCTAAATATTGGGCACGAGTGATAAATTTCTCTTCCATGACGATGCCACCCTTAACCACATCCTCAGTTATATATGGTAACAGGGACTTAATTAACCATTCAGCAAGGAGCTGATCTAGATAAAATGTCTTAGCCATTCATCGATAACGACGCCACTCATGAATATGATTAGAAATATGAGTAGCATTAGGTTATTTGAAGTTGGTCAAGAGTTTCGTTCTAGTTTTGTATATGATCGGTAACTAAAAATGGGTCAAAAAGACAGTAGCTAAAGCAGTGAAATTTTCAAAAGAAGCTCTAGGTAACTCAATGTAACATTTAGCATCCAGACCTGTAAGCGTACGCTAGAAAAGACATACACGAACATAATCATAATTCAGGGAATTTTATGAACACCATAAATGATAAGTCATAACATGAGTCAACGGATCTTCTCCAGGGTTTCCATTGAATTTAGGAATATCAGAGGGTAATTTATGAGGCATCACCGACCACTAAGGAGCATAATTTATAGGATCATTGGTTAACCAGTTTAAATCTAGTAATTCCAAGGTTGCAACAAAAGGCAACTGTTGATTAAGGTTAGGTTGAGCATAGCCAGGGTAAGATGGAATTTCTTGAGCAACAGGCCTTTGAGCACCAGCATATGGAATCTTCTGCTGGTAACCCAGATAGGGGTTGTTTTTCGTAGCAAACGCTTAAGGATTTTGTTGACCAAAACCTGGATATGTTACTTGTTGAAATTAAGTTTGAGGCATTTGCACCTATGGCTACCAAGGGGTCTATCCACCAATGTTATAACCCAAATTAGTATAACTTGGATTTGGTTGATATGTATAACCAGGTTGCATTTGTGACATCCCATAAAATGATACACCAGCTTGTGAATAAATGATTCCTTATACAGGTTGTTGTAAATTAACCAAATGTTTTTGAGTCTGTCGACCCAACGCTTGATGATATTGAGTTGAAGGACCTGCCTGATAAGGTTGATGTACAATATTTTGATTCTATAATAGGGGTATAGATGTATTAACAAGTGGTAATGAAGTGGGTGTAATAGGTTGAACTGGTTGATACGAGTGTACAACCGTTTGTGGTTGGATAGGCAAAGTGGGCTGCCATTGAAAAACATTCATGTCAACATTATTTTGAAGAAAACGTGGTGGAGTACTATCATATTGGGTGACCAAATGTTGCCCCACAACATGAGGAGAATAATAAGACGAAAAATAATTTTCTCCAAATGTTGGGAGTCCAGTTGATATGGTACTTAAAGGAATTGAACCAAAAGGAGTGACTTGATATTGCCCTGATGATTTGTGTAATGAATCAAGTCCTTCAGTACTAATGATAGGACTACCAGTTAAAACACCAGATGATGACATTGGAAAAGACCATGATCATGAAGATGCACTAGATAAAGTGCCAAATAATTATTTGTAACTTGTTGGGACCAAAGGGCCACAGTGCAAATATGACTCTGGTGAGGTTGTGAACATCGATGGAGTAGCGAAAGGTAGGAGCTGATGTAATTGGAACAACAGACCCAACCGAAGATGTTGGTTCATACATGGTTGTTTGACCAAATGTATACCCTCGAAAATCGACGGGAGATTGAATGGGAACAGGATCAAAAAAAGTAGATGGAAATGATTGAGGAAAATACTTGTATAGGTAAAGGTCCCCCCAAAAATGGGTTGGAGTTAAAGGTGTATCATCTTGTGGGATTTCCTCAATTGCAATTAAACCAGGAGAAAGAACTTCATTGTTAGGCCAAAAATATATTTCAGATGGTTGACTATGTGATATGGGAGATTCAATAGCTACAGAACTTTGTGGGATGACCAAGGTAGGAACAACTTCTGGTTGTTCGACTTCAGGATTCAGATGTTCTGGAAAAGAAGAGACAAGATCTGGATCAATTTTTGATTGAACAACATTGGGTCTAGGAGGTATGGTCTCACTGATTGAATGGATCGTGACCATGGGTAGCTGTGAAGACTCTGTTTCGACAATAGTAGATGAAACAGGATGTGTGGAAACAATTTGAGCTAACTCTGGTTTAAAAGATGATGTTTCACCAGAGGTATATATTGTACTTGATTTGGCAGATCGTGATCGCCTTTGCCTACCAAAAGTAACTTATGGTGGTAAATGTGGTTTTAAAGCTAATCTACGCAAACGACGAGGGATAGGATTTTTTTCTTCCACTATTATTGATTTATTTTAACCAAAAAACAAATAAACAAAATAAGGGTAATGCTAGGCAAAGGTGTTTACCAAGAAACTGTGAACTGTAGAATACCTCCTGGCAAACCAAGAATTACGGGTAGGTAATCTCCCCGAATGTTGTGTTCGGTGTATCAATTTCAAGGCGGCCGACTCGGTTCACTATGGATGGATAGAACCTAAAATTTTTCCTCCCAAATACACCCAAAGGTACATGGAGGCCCAAATCTGTATTAGCGTTGTCTGATGCAAAACTACACAGTGAGGGCACCCCTTTATACTTATCGTACTGTAACACCGCCCGATATACCCGAAAGTACATGGACGAGCTACGATATACTTATATACGTGGAGTGAAGTATCACACTCATAATTTATCACAGGCAAGTTAATGACAGCTGCTATGTTTTATGACGCCGAAACATGTCTCTAGCCTAGACCTTCTAAATGTCATCGTTATGGTTCCAATGCGTTGTTAAGTAAATTGAGATTAATTTTATGTTGATATTGCTTAACAATTTTCCTTTCAAAGGTTCACCGAGATGATGTGTATGAAATTCCTAAAATGCAAGCTAAGAATGATAAACAATCTTTCACTTTCAACTTTTTCTATGAAAAAACTAGCTACTAAGGGAAGAGAGAATATAATTTGTGAGAAAACAAATCAATGATCTCAATTTAAATGTTGATTTCCTAATGTTCCTTTTGAAAAACACACATTATTCTACATGAAAATGCAGGTTTTTCTTTTCAGTTTCCTTAATGTTATAAATGAAAAAAAGAAACTATGTGCACTAAATCAACAATTCAAATGCTTTTTACTTTAGAGAAACGAAGAATACAAACAACAATTTCTCTTTTGAAGGAAAAATGAGGATTTCAACAACAATTTCTCCTATCAAGGAAATGAAGATTTTACGACAATTTCCTATTTCGAAAGCAAATGATTCTTAATGCGACCATAAAAAATACTTTGAAATCAACTTGTCAATGATAAAGAAAAACTTTTTTAAACAAAATTGAACAAATTTTCAGCCAAAGGAGGAAGAAGTATATAGAGTCACTGGTCAATTGAGGATCAAACTTTTCAAAACACAATAGCAAACAAAACTAAAGCAAATTTCAAAGGAAAATTCAAGGGATTTTGGGTGTTTTCAGGATTCAACGCAGTCTCTAAGGGGAGACAGTGCTCTGCAACGCAGGCTAGGAACGGAGACAGTGCTCTCCAAAGCACTATGTCCAGTCTAAGGGTGCGTTGGGCGCAGTATACAAAGAAAAATACTATTTTTTAACTCACTGTCTTTGCTAATTTGACTTTGAAAAATTTTAATATTAATGAGTAACAACTACTGGGTGGATAAACAAAGAAAATCAGAGGCTTAAACACCTAGAACTAGGAGAAATTCTCCCCAGTGGAGTCGCCAATTTGTTGGGCCAAAATTGTGAATTACGGATAAATCATGCTTCCCTAGATAGGTTCTAGTCTAGAACAACAGATGAAAGACTATACGACTATTTTTCCTAACTTAGAATAGATACACAGAGAGGACTGGAGGCTTACTTGATTAGTCGCTTCCAAATGGCTCCTTCTGTCGCTTTTGTTGCAACTTCAAATTCAAGCGGTTTTGTGCTGAATGCTTCCTGCAAGAAAGAACACTGAAACAACAGAAGATGCAATAATATAGATATATATTCAATCTAGTTAGCTAAATCAGTAAAGCATAAATCATATACATCCACCAATATCTTAAAATATGGAAAATCAAAGCCAATACAGATGCATATAGGGAAAAATAACCAGTACTCTTTATTGATGATAGAAGGAGAGGTTACAACCTAGTGACTTATTTGAAGTGACCTTCCAGCAACGTTCCCAAGCCTCATCACAGTATAAATATCTCCAGCAGTAGCTACACAAACCTAGCTCTCAATTGAAAATTCTCCAATATTTCTCTACTCAAATTCTTCCTCCTCGAGCGCTTAGATCTGTGCTCAATTTATAGATGAACTGTAGGTTTTTTTCAATCAACGACTTTCCAATAATAGGCAAGACATGTTTCCAATTATGTAAATTTCAAATGGACACTTGGATCCGAAGCTTGAAACATGTGAAATCCTCTAGAAGTCACTGGCGAAGTGGAGATCCCGCAACAATGAGAATTTCGCTCCCAATGTGACCAACACACTTGTGAATGTCAGGAAGTGATTTTTAGAGCAGCCTTGCATGGGGCTACCTGCATATGCAGTGCACTTAGGCCCCTTTGCTTGATGAAAGTATTTTTTGATTTTCTTTTTCTTTTTCTTAGGGAATGTAGCAACTGAAATTATAGGGAATGATAGACCCTTGATCATTGGTCCTGCAGATGATTTCCAGTTAACCAAGTCATTGGGAATGGTGCCCAAATTGACCTATAATAAAAAGAAAAAATTCATCACAAGCCCTCTTTTCCTTCTAAGGGGAAGAAAGAGAAAGGTGCTCCCTCAAAGGAGAACACATTCAAGAAGCCCCTTGATATTGAAGACCGGAGATATCTAGGGAAGAAGAAGCTATGTGTCACTTTCTGAGAACCATGGGCACCTCGACATATATGTGCTGCTGGAAAAGCACATTACATAAAGGTCTTCTCAAATATTGAGGAGAAAGAAGAAGAAGAACATGAGAGGGTTCACAGCGTTGGAAATTTAGGAGATGAACCACCATCATATGGAGATGAGGATGGAGCATTTGCTCTTATTTGAAGATCCCTTGCATCTCTAAGAGTGGTACCCAACTTTCATGACATTTCCACACATGAAAAATAATTGAATTTGCGCAGTGGAAGTAGGGACATGAGGATCCCATCTATTATGCATATGAGGATGGTCCATGAGACATCACTATCTAGTGGAAAACCCAGTGGGAGTCCACCTAATCTAGATTTTGTGAGGAAGACCTCACAACATGATGCTCCAAGCTTAGATGCAGGAGGGATTGTAGCACTAGAAGAAAAAGATACAGCGCGAGGAGACTTGGGTAAGCTCAAGAAGGATGGAGATATTCTTCCCTTATCATCATCACCCACTCTCATTTCTGGATCTGTGCTGTGGGAGGAGAAGAGTGGAAGTAATGGCCTTCCAACACTTTGGCATGAGAGATGTGAAGGAGGAGAGCAGCAACATGACATACATTTCTATTGATACATTACCAACGCTGTCATTGTTGGGGAGTGTAGATCTATATTAGAAATCCTAATTGTTGGTGGATTATTCCAAAGATCTTCACACTTGTATGATACTTGATGACTAGCTGCAAGAAGAGGGCTATCTAGTCCATGAAGGTTTCATCTATCATCATGCTAGGATCTTCTTGTCTAGAGCTTCCAAGCTCAAGCATAAGTTACTACACGGAGCATACAAAGAGTTCTGCTTTAGCCATATGTATTCCATGAAGATCTACAACATCATCATGAGGAGCTTTGATTGGGAAGGCTTGAAGGAATAACTATATCATCATTTTCAAGAATGCATGAACTATGTGGAGTTGGGGCAGCAACATGACTCCATGAAGGGGTTATTTCAGCCATCTCTTCCTTCTTTTGAAAGAGGAGAAAGATCCATGCACCACTCCATTTGTATGAGGAGTATTGATGGTGAAGAATATGATCATGTAAAGCATGTTTTATTTTCTGATTTTACATATTATTTCACCATGTTTATGCAGGCCATGAATCCAAGGAGGACTAATATATCATGTAAATCGCATGGCAAACATTAGGCCACTAAAATTTCTGAATTTGGCCACTCCTTTGATGCGCAAAGGGAGATTTTCTATCATTATGGGTGCTTCCCAAAAGCACCAAACATATCTCACACTTTCAGCCATAGTGAGATAACATGGGAAGCAAGTAAGTGGTGGGGAAACCACTTACCATACCTTGATCTGATGCAGGTAGGAGATGCACTATGCTGGTATCATATATGGGACTACGACCTGCCTCCTCATACTCAAATTTCTGTTTGTATGTATGTAGTTTTGCTTCCATACATTGATGATATACTTGTACTTTTTATAGGTATGTATGGAGGGAGGATGGGAGACATGTATGTACCACATGGGATGGAGGTTCTCCATGCACCTTTTGCTACATGTTATAGGGAGAGCATTGGTTCAGCCATGTTTGTTTCATTTGAGTTATTGACTCCTTGTGGGATGGATTACTTACATCTCATAAGAATATTGGAGGAACAATTCATGGAGGGTTGGATTGGTGAGCACTTAGCTTATGGAAGAAGATTAACACATGATGATGGTGTCACCAATGAAGGAGGAGAATTGTTACAACACTCACCTTATCAGTTGCTTGAGGACAAGCAACATTTTGGATGGGAGGACTATAATATTCCCAATTAGCCCAAGCTAATGGGAATATTCATTTTTGTTTCATTTTTTTGTTGTATGAATAAATGTGAAAAGGAAGACAATAAAAACTCCTAGAACATAAAATAAATCAATGCCACATGTGAACAAAGCTAAATCTACGCTATTTAGATAAACACCCTTATGTGTGAAAGGGGTTGAATGCTTTGACTGGGTCAACCATGACCAAATTAGAAACTTTGTCTAGAAGCAGTGATCTTCATTAATGCACAACACAGTTTTAGTTGGAGGTGGCACATTTGAAAGAAGCTATTTCATTGAGATGGTTTAGGGTTTTGCAAGCTCTCAATCTTATAAAAGGAAGAGGAGGACATCATGAGAAGGTTGTTGATTGATATCAGATTTATGAAGAATTTTTCTATTTAGACATTTCTTATTCTCTCGGCTATTTAGCATAGAATAGTGTTGTTTAGCACTGGGCGTTCCTGATCGGGAATCCCACCTCCTTCCTTGAGTATCTCTTGGAGGATTTTTTCACTTCTTGTCCACTATCAAGCATTTGGCCAAGCTATTATTCCAAGTAAAATGCAGATCTTCTTGAGGGTTTGATTGTCTTTGTAAGCTGTAGCAAGTGGAGGCTAGATCTACTCAGATCTAGGCCATTCTAGTGCCTCTTTTCAGTGGGAAAGTATTCTATCCCCTTGGCAAAAGAATATTGGATGATTGGAGAACTGATTTTAGATCTTGGCTTGAGGCCACATATGCTCTAGATCGTACAACGCAATTTTCATTCCAGTACTACGTTATTTTCAAGTGTATAGTTGCAGGGTGTTTTGGCAAACTTTTGGAGGAGAGATCTCTAATATTGGGGTTCTTCCCTTCATTGTGGTGATCCATGTATTTCAGATCTATTCCATGTCATATTCAGATTTGATCTAAATACTGTTGTATTTTCTTCAGAATTTCTGAATCATTCTGTAGATATTTTTCATAAGATCTCAGATCTACTCCATGTACTTCACTTTTGGCTGAAAACCCCAAGGGGCATTTGTAGAGAAGCCTATCTAGTGTACAGATCCAATATAGATCTAACTTTTTGTACACAGATATGCTCTAGATCTGAAGTGTAATATAATGCTATTTCAGCTAATAAAAATAACGTTGTCAAGTTGTTCATTCAAATATATGGTTGCAACACCTCACTTTTGAGGGTTTTTCTTCATGTAAAGTCTTCTATTTTCTGTTTTATAACTCATGGGATTCAATATAACTCTGATTTGTTGTTGTACATGTACATATTGAGCCTCCATATTGGCCTCCTACTCTTACTTAGCTTAACTGTGTTATTTCCCTGCAGTATTGTTTAATACTGCTGCATGTTTCCCATTTGGGATATTACACTGGTTGAGGTGCCCCGCAACTTGTTAAAGCTCAATTTTACTTGCGTTTAGTAGTTTAGGTGCTAGTTTTATTTCAAGTTGATTTTCGTAAAGTTCACACATAGTTTAAGTAGAAGGAAAATTAACTTGCATTCCGAAATAATTTATGTTTTGCGAATTTAGGTACCAAAAAACACTTAGATAATTAGCCAAAGTAAGTGGCCCAAGTCCACACATGCTTAGCTAAAATATTTTTCATTTTTATAGTGTAAAATTCATTATTTTAGTTCAATTTTTTCACTATGATTCGGGACCAGGATTGAATTGCCTGTAGAGAGCAAAGTAATCTCTGTTGCCTTTGCACCTTTAGGTGATCCTAGGTAAGCATATGAACACTCTATATTGAAAAATCACCATATCCCTATAGTTGATCATTTATATTAACTAGGAAAAATTGAAAGCGACCCATATCCACACATGTTTTTCGTTTGATCAAGGAACAACAAAACATAGTTTAAATAGGGTATTTTGAAAATGATCATCTCATATCCACATGTTCAAACTATGTGCTTGTTCACCTTTTGTTCACACACATCCACACCCTAAGTAAAGTAAAGACACCTAAAAATAACTTAAACAAACTCACTAAATTATCCCCACAGGGGCCAAAAAAGAATTTATAGTCTAAGTTAGGACCAAGGGGGTAGGCATCCTATAAGCCGCGTTAGTTAGTATTCATCTTGAAACATAGAAGTTGACTGTTTAGGGAAATTTCAAATCTGCCTATCTGCCTAGGGCACAGAAAACCCAAGCGCATCAGAGGCCCAATTCAGAGGGGGTTAGGCTTAGGCCTAGTGCGTGCGGTATCATTCAGAGCCACCTGACCCATCTGATACTCGGTAATAGTAACTGAACTACCAAGAAGCCCAAGAATCGAACACTCATGTGGGACGACGGTGCTTAGTGGCCAAAATTATGGCATCCTTCCCTATAGGTGACAGTGTAGGTAGCACTAGATCCTCTACCCTTACCTTGGTGGATATTCTTTGGTTGACTAGGGGTGTTGCCAGTTCTTTCGGGACCTTGTGCTAGCATTCGAAATATATCTTCTCAAGGCCCAGTTACATTTTAGCGTGTGAGGACGATTAGGTCTTATAGGATTTGAGTATCATATGCAAACAACAAAAAACCATATTTTTTTATTGACTGATCACATAGGATTAATCTAAAGGGAAATATTTTCTTTTATTTCTCTTTTTTTTTATGTATGCGATCGGATTTTTCTTTGATTATAATCTCATTCCTCTCAAATATTTCCAAAACCATACCTAGTCACCGACAGAATGGACCCAACAGGACCTCGTCGATGTAGACGTCTTTTTAACCTCCCCGCATTACTATGAGGGGTTCCGAGTATTTCGCCATTTAGGTGTCAAAGATGGAACATGGAAAACATTATTGGTTCATCTTTTATTGGGGAATAATTAGTTGGTAACCCTAGTTGGTCTCCCAATTCCACACTGGTGAACACCCCCACAGGGTCACCACACACCACTCCTCCCACAACCCATAGTAGGCAAAGGAGTGCTACCCATTCGTGAAACCAAGTGAACACATAGCAGGGTACGTCACAAAAGAAACCTATTCCTAACTAGAACATTTTTTTTTAGAAGTTTCAATGGCTACAAACTCGCAGTCACCTTTTATAGCTTCGTTAAATCTACCAGATTTAACCAAGTTGACAAACAACCCCATTTCACATAACCCCACATGGCCTCCCATGCCCACGAAGCTCCCTTCGGACATTCCACAGTTCAAAGGAAAGCAAGTGGAAGACCCCAGAAATCACGTAATGACTTTCCACATGTGGTGCTTTTCGAACAACATCATTGACGATACTATTCGACTAATACTATTTCAATGCACCCTAACCAGAATAGCTGCAAAATGGTATGTGGAGTAGCCTTCTGCTACACATGGAACCTTTAGTGCCCTCGCTACTGTGTTCGTGACCTATTTTTAGTTACCCATCCACCATGATGCGAGAATGGAATTACTAACCCACTTTAGCCAAACACATGTTGTCCATATCTTAGAACATCTCCACGAATGGCGACAACATCATAGTTTGTGCAAAGCCAAACTCGATGATTGAGTTCTGTTAGACCTGTTCCTAAAAAATCTCACCACAAAGATTTCAAAGGATGTGGCACAGCAAAGGCCCATATTCGAAGAGGACGCCATGAGTAAGTCCCAACAGCTCGAGCTGATCTATACACAGTCAGGGTATATTTACAATATCCTACTTAATGCCCCACGCCTGCAAACTTACAAAGGATTTCTAGGCGCATCAAAATCCATAGACAATTCAATCGTGTCATTGACCCAAAATCATCGAAGCAGCAACATTCAAATTTTCAATACCCCGGTTAAACATATGATTCTACCCAGAACATATCGTGACCTAGCTACCAAAGTCATCTTGCGCCTCTGCAAAATTTGACCAGTAGGGCATCATTGTACCACCATCAGCATGGAGGACCCTATCCTCCTGCTCAGGGGACCCAATACGTAGCTAGACATGCTGACAGAAGATCTCCCCCCCAACAGCCATTTAAAAACGAAGGACCAAAATACCCCCATTCCCCAACACAAGACCCACCCATGTAGAATAATGTACAAGTAAACTTTTTTCAACCTTCCCAAAACTAACTGCACCAACCATACAATCAGGAGAATCCAAATCCTAGACATGGTGGAAAAAATAAACAATACCTTTCGCAATCTCAGGCTGGAGGCAACTCCAACCGAAATAAAAACCAGGAGCCAAGAAATCCCCAAATTCAGAACAAGAGGGAAATTCTGCAGACGAACCACTCTTGTTTGATCTATGGTGAGTATGGCCATTACACTCACCACTGTCCCGACCTCCCTGAGTTGAAGAAGCTACAGAGTAACTTTGGAAAAGGGGGATCCTCCTAGCAGACAACAATCATGTAGGAACCCTTCCCCCATCAAGGGAAATTAGCACCCAGCAAAAAACTTCCGACGATTCTGGAAAAAATAGCCATGAAATCTACATGATTGGAAAATAATTTTTTTTCTGGCACGGAACCAAAATTACGATACCCCACTAGACACCAATGCATCAGGGGCTAGTACAAGTGCACCAATAACACCTTTGACCATATCAAAGATACCTATTGAACCTTTGACAAAAATGGCTAAGAGACCAACTATGTGGGAAGGAAAACATTCGAAATTAGCCCATAACTATAGCATTATGGATGATCTAACTCAATCTCCCGCCACCATGTCAGCTTTGAAGGTATTACAATCATGCCCAAAGCAGCAAAAAGCCTTACTTTCTGCATTAGGTGGCATCAACCCTGCCGATTCGCGCCTGATGGCTTTTGATTTAGATAAAGCCACCCCTAGCCTTCCCTCAATGGTTGCCTTCCAGATACCAGTGTCAGTTAAAAAAATCACCATTCATCGATGTATCATTGATGAGGGTGCATCCACATGCATCATGTCAAATAATGTCTAGAAGAAGTTGGGTGTCTCAAACTAAAGCCATCAGACATCATTCTTAGAGCATACAATGGCCGCCCTGCAGCCCCCATCGGTCTCTACCAAAATGTTCCAGTCTGATTAGCTAGAAGGATGACCCTTATAGAAATTGAAGTATTGGATGCCCAACTGGATTAAAATATACTCCTTGGCTAGAGTTATATGTACACCATGTCAGCCATCGCCTCCTTCATCTACCAAACTATGATGTTCCCTCATGAGGACCGCATCATTACTATCAACCAATTGAAACATAACTAAAAGCAGCCCCTAATAAATACTGATGTCATTCTACCCTATGTAGAAACATATGCTGAGATGCTTACATGGTACGGGGAATAAGGCCCGGACCAATTCAAACCGTCGTCCATCCTAGGGTCATTCCTAGGAGATCCCACTGTTATACCTGAGTCATCACCCAATGTCATAAGGGCTCTGGTGTGCATGATGTCCTCATCAAGCACCGAAGCTAGTCAATACATGGAGACAAGCAGTAATGACACAGAGCCCTTGGCTACGTCAACCTCTCTAGCCTACGCCACCTCCAAAACTCCTTTTGTCTGGCCCCGAGCCAGTTTTGTGTCACAATAGGTCATGGCCATGGTTGTCCTACCAAACTTATCATTTTCAATACTAGTTTGGTACCTCTTCCCCCCTACTCCAATGGGATTCGTGAATATCACCTCTACAGGGTTAATCCCTATCAATCCTGAGCTGGCCCTAGCCGTTCAGGAGACTATCGCAAGCATCCCTTCTAAGGGAATTCCCATCGCAAAGCTGATGGTTACGACTAAGAAAACCAGTGGAAGAGGAAAGAAGGTGGAGAATCCCACCCCACAATAGGTATCACCATGGTGTGCCATATGTGACGTAGTAGGCCACCCTACCCACATATGCCCAAAGCTAGACAAATTAAAATTTCTCCTTAGCTCTGCGGTAGACATCGTGGCACCAAGTTCTCGTAAAAATGAACCTACCACCAAAATTCAAGGCAAAGCATTGTGTACAAACCACACATGTGGTATTTTCAGAAATTATGGACACTATACCCATCATGGCCCAAAGATCCCGCGATATAGGGATGCCTTACATTCCATCGAGAAATACTATCAAGAGGATCCCTCCACCTAGTCATCTAGAGATGAACCTCGTGTCAGTCTATACATGTAGGAGGATGATAATCACCTAAGAGACTCACGTTCATATTCCCCCCTCCTGTCATACGTTGTGCACTGTGTGATGAACGTGGTCACTTCATCAAAGAATGCGTAGCCTTGGAACTCATCCATAGATGCTATCCTATAGAAAATTTTTACTATGTTGGTTTGCGGGAAACACAATTCACTTGTCCTTTATGTGTCGACAACCACATCTTAGAAAAATGCCACTATATCCCCCACTTCTGCTTAGCACTAGCTAGTTTACACTCAACCATAGTTTTCCTCTCCTAAGAAGATGGCTCTGACTCTAAATCCATGAAAAAATCAACAACTCAAGAAGATATGACAAGTATATCCATCCTCTTTCTATCAATTGAAAAATGACCAATCAGGGAACCCCTAGTTACCCCCAACCACCCTTTGCATAGAAGACCAACATGTACATTATGTAAAATGCCCAATCATGTGGTTGCCACTTGCCCTGACTTAAGCGCTACGCCGCTGGTATCCAATCACACCATTAAGTGAGTAGGATGGGAACCCCATATCTAGGATGTTTTTCCTAATATATATGGGCAATCATGATGAGTAGATTTTTTCTTCTATTCCACAAGTTCGTCCTCTAATTTATATGATACATGCATTAGAAAAGGAACACGATGATCTCCTCAACCAATATAAAAGGTAGAATGCCCCTAGGTCATATACCCCACATCCACATTGGCGTAACGGGAAAGCTGGGATGACGTACCAACCAAGCATGAACCAGGTTAAACCTAGGATAACATGCAGACTATGTGACCTGATTAGCCACTGGCTCCATTGTGGCTCATTCGCTGTAATGTTCCAAATCTGGAACTTGCTGCTCTATCGGGAATATCTTTAGATATTCCAATTACCTTCTTCAATGAGCTATCACAAGTCCATTTTAGAGATTGATTGTTGGGGAATTTATAGGATATGTCTCCTTATAAATAAGGGAGAGATCTTGAGGCTAGCTGGCCCTTCATAGACTCTGTCTATGGATATGCAATATTCCACCTCGGGAATTTCTGCTACAGGGTCCTTGAGGACACTGTATAAGGAAGCTGTTGTAAAAATAAGACAAACCACCACTGGGATGCCCTAGAAAAACTCTAATAAAACTCCTATGAAGAATATGAGCTCAAAGAAATAACAGTAGATGGGTTATTCATATCTCCCCAATCTAGATATCTAAAACAATGCTCAATGAGCGAGCATACAACAATATATGAACATAAACATGAACTCTGAAACTATGAATACATCATAAGAGGGAAATGTTACAGCCAACATTATATTATGATATATCAGTATAAATATACAAGAAATAGTTGAGGGAAAAGCCACTCAAGCTTTAAGAACCAACTCCAATGAATAAGTAATGAAATACAAGAGTTGTTGCAACTCCACAAAATGCCGGAGGGCAGTGACTGCACTGTCTCTATGAAGGTCTGAGCTTCTGAATATGAATTAAATACAAATATGGCTGAAGGAATACAAAGAATATCCAAATAACAAGAAATGGGTTGAAATACAAGATTTCTAGCCAATATAGGAGAGATTGCTAGAAATGCCAGAGAATAGCAAAATGTGGAAACTAGGTTGTCACTGCAACTGGAAAAAAATATGAATGAAGCCATGGAAGATCTGAAATATATATTCCCACCTTTGATAATGTCTCCAAGCAAAGGGCTGATCCCTTTTTCTAAAAAATACTCCTCCATTGAAGCTCTAGAACCCCTCTCTCACTGCCTCCTCTGAAATAACATAGTTTCCTCCATGGATTGCGTAGTGGGAGATGATGGAAGTGTGGCCTGATGCCACTGATTTGAAATTATTCCCAGTAATCCTCCTTGCATCTCCTCCAATGAATAGATCACTCCACCACTGAAGAAAACAACTCAAGAGAGACTCCATGAGTTCCTCCTTTGCTGCCCCCAGCAACACATCATCCTCTCTGCTGCAGAAATAACACTGTAGCTGATGGTAGTAGCTGTGGCCAATGCCAGATTGAGGAAAATCAGATCATTCCTCATCCTTCCTTCAGGAAGAGTTAGGGATTCTCGACCGGGAACACCCTAGTGCCCGAGGGCACCATCACCCTGCTAAACAGCCCGGGGATGAAAGCCTTTGTAGACCCAAGTCTGAAACTCCAAAACATGTATCCAAATGGGCTGCCATCTCCTCCTTATAAAGAAAAGGAAATCTTCTCCACCAAGGTCCCACCAATTATGGTTTCCACCCTCACATGAGTGTCTTCCCTCCAAGACTGTGCAGCTTCTCTAGGAAGCCTCTCCTCCTTGGGCAGTGTTGTTGACTTTAGTCAAAGATGGCTAATTTAAGTGAGCTGGGTTCCATTCACACCCTTAGGTGTCTATTTCAGTCGCTTATTTGCCTCCTTTTCACATAAGAAGTGTTATTTCTTCATCTAAAAGGGGCTAAGGTGTCTATTTTCCCATTTTATTAAACAAAAATAAAATGTGAAACTATAATGTTCCATTTTAGCTTGAGGCTAAAAATTGGGAACATTATAGTCCTCCCCTCCCACGTGTTGCTTTCCCTCAAGAAAATGTATAGAGAGAGAAAAATTTTCTCCCTGTTCTTCTCTTGTGGCCTCCTCATCAATGGTCCAACCACTGCTCAAATATGCTGCAATGAATCTGTCCTCCAATGCTCTCTCCCACATATGCTAGTTGACAACAATGCTCCTCATGGAAAGATAGAAGGTGTAGTGGAATCCTTCTTGCTGTGCTAAGGCCTCCTTAAGGTAGGAGTGATGATATGCACGGGAAAATTCTGCTCCCCATGATAATCCTTTCATCCATGCAATCATCCAAGTGAAAATCTCACCCCTAATTTTTGCAATGTGTTAGGGTTGAATGGAGAGTTGTTTTTATGTCCATGATGGCCCTCTCTCCATTTGCTGCACATATGGGGCTGCCTTTGTCTTTGGGTTGGAAAATTATGGCCTCCAAGAATGGCCCAAGCAACCCCATCAAGAAAATCAACCATGAAATGCCTCTGCAAATTCTCCAAGTGGTCCCTCCCATAAGAAGGTACAAGTAGCAATGTGGCATTCATGGTATTCCCATGGTGTCTCCTACAAAGTGAAGCATGTATAATAGGGAGAATCATGCTCCCAATGGGATGTACATTCAATAATCTCCAAATAATGCTCCTCATGAGTGTATCAACATCAGATATGCAAGGAGCAATACCCAATAAAAGCAAGTTTTCAAATGACAACCGGAGAGTGGTTCAAAGTTCCACTCATGGAACCTGCACAGTGCCTCCTTGGCCTGCCTCAAAATCAAAAGTAAAAAGTGTTGTACTAGCCACTTGTTGGCTGCCACAACATCTCCTCATAAGATGAAAACATGAAATCACAATTTGGTGCCAATGGTGCACACCAAGAAGCATGTGGCTTCCCCCACAAACCATGATAAGAATGGCCACTCCCATTGCTGCAATGGGCCAAAATTACATAAAAATAGGGAGCATAATGAGATGTGATCATCCTTAGCTCATCAAGTTGTCCATAATAAGTAAAGGAAGGAAAATAAAAATGAAGATCTATACCTCCTCTACCATGTACTCTAGTCCTTGAGCTAAAATGGCTCATCTGAATGCCCTCCCTCTCTTCCAATGAGTAAGGGAATGGTTGTGCCAACCTCTCCATCATCATCTGGGCTATGCATATATCCATATGCTAATTTAGATCATACTAAATTCCCTCCCAAGTGAAATCCTCTAGCAAAGAAAAGTATTCATCCAAATGCGCAGCTAGGAAGTTCTCACATGCTGCATGCAATAGCTTCTCCTTGAGACTAGAAGCCCTAGCCAAGAAGAGTTTTCCATTATGATAGATGATCATATCATCCACTAAGTATCTTCCATCTCCATCAAGGCCATCAAGAATCATGCATGCACCAAGATCATGGGGAATACTCAACCAAAGTTGAGTCCTCTATCCTGGATCAATCCTCCACATAGACAGCACTAGTGTTTTGCAATATGGTGCTCCTTCATGCTGTTTCCTGCTAATTTGACATCCCCCATGCCAAATTCATCCTCCAAGTTGCTTCCATGCCATCATGCAGCTTCTCATGCTCAAATAGAAATTATGCTCTCTGAAAATGAGCCTCCCATGAGAGACTATCACCTCCAAAGAATATCCCGATCCTGGCCAAAGTAAGCATGAGTGGCCTCCATCTACTCCAATGCATGAAAGAGTCCTTCCTCAAAGGAAGTACCAAATATATGGAGCAGTCATCTGGCATCATGAAGATGCTATCCTCCACCTCTGCAGCAAACTCTATCTGCGTAGTAAAGCTGATGAGAATGGGTGGTACTGAAAATGAGAGAGTGTATCCCTCATTCTTGTGCTTATCCCCAAACTCTTTGCACTGTGATGGATTCCTCTAATGTATCCACCCCTATGAAATCCAAGATTGGTGAACCAAATGACATTATGCCTCTCATCATCTCTAGATCATGTGGCCTCCCAAGTGGGAAGCCTCCAAAAGTGAGACATCAAGATAGGAAGTGGTCTGTATATATGAGAGGAATGAAATTCCCTCTCTCTCTACTGTGCAGTGTATTCCTTCTCCTATGTGAAGAAAATCTCTGAAGTAGATAAGGGTGAATTCCCATCATCCCTTCATGCTGACCCTTCTGCTCTTCTTCTTCTTCCAATGGTGCAGCACTGTAGGTTCTTCTATGCACCTCCTCTCTACCAACATGTGAATGTGTCTCCTCCTTAATGGGAGGCCTTGGATATTGGCCTTCCTTTGAGAGAAACATCTCCACACCCTCACAAATGGAAGATTACCCTTCATACAATCAGGGTCTTGCCTCTAGAAAGCCATCCTCCTAATTTACTCCCCCTCTAGAAAGATGGAATGATCTTTGTTTCATGGTCCTCTTCCATGCATGCGAAGTGTTTGAAGTTTTGTCACACCAAGTTTCACATTGTTTTTCATTAATCCCCTTTGAAAAACTATTTTTGACTTCCACATATGATCTCTCATTTGCATGAAAACATGAATTAGAACTCTGAAATCAATCATCATGAATCATACCTTTGAGTTGCAGCGCTGCTCCTCCAAAGGCCTCAACTCTTTCCCTCCATTCTTCTTGCAGTAGCTATGGGAAATGTCCTGCACTGTGGATCTGCATGTGTGGCTGAATGCTCACACCCTTCATAAGAATAGATAGGGCTTGATCATTCACAAACCCTTTCATAAAATTTCTCCAAATTTTCCCTTTTTTCAATATCTTTAATGATTTCTTCAATGGTCCGGAAAAGAAGAAGGGAAACCTCCTCTTCCATCATTCCTCTTTCCTTGTTTCCTCTGTCAATATCCTCTCCTTGTAGAGAAGCTCCTTTTTCTGATGGAATTAGATCTTGGGCATAGGCTAAGCCAAGATCATGCTCTGATACCACTGTAATATTCCAAATTTGGAACTTGATGCTCTATCAGGAATATCTTCGGATATTCCAATTACCTTCTTCAGTGAGCTATCACAAATCCATTTTAGAGATTGAATGTTGGGGAATTTATAGGATATGTCTCCTTATAAATAAGGGAGAGATCCTAAGGCTAGCTGGCCCTTCACAGACTCTGTCTATGGATATGCAATATTCCACCTCGGGAATTTCTGCTACAGGGTCCTTGAGGACGCTGTATAAGGAAGCTGCTGTAAAAATAAGACAAACCACCATTGGGATGCCCTATAAAAACTCTAATACAACTCCTATGCAGAATATGAGCTCAAAGAAATAACACTAGATGGGTTATTCAGATCTCCCCAATCTAGATCTCTAAAACAATGCTCAATGAGAGAGCATACAGCAATATATGAACATCAACATGAACTCTGCAACTCTGAATACATCATAAGAGGGAATTGCTACAGCCAAAATTATATTATGATATATCAGCAGAAATATACAAGAAATAGTTGAGGGACAAGCCACTCAAGCTTTAAGAACCAACCTCCAATGAATAAGCAATGAAATACAAGAGTTGTTGCAACTCCACAAAATGTCGGAGGGTAGTGACTGCACTGTCTCTATGAAGGTATGAGCTTCTGAATATGAATGAAATACAAATGTGGCTGAAGGAATACAAATAATATCCAAATAACAATAAATGGGTTGAAATACAAGTTTTCTAGCCATTATAGGAGAGATTGCTAGAAATGCCGGAGAATACCAAAATGTGACAACTAGGTTGTCACTGAAACTAGAAAAAAATATGAATGATGCCATGGAAGATCTGAAATGTATATTCCCGCCTCTGATAATGTCTCCAAGTAAAGGGTTGATCCCTTTGTCTAAAAAACACTCCTCCTTTGAAGCTCTAGAACCCCTCTCTCACTGCCTCCTCTGAAATAACACAGTATCCTCCATGGACTACGTAGTGAAAGATGATGGAAGTGTGGCCTGATGCCACTGATCTAAAATGAAGCCCGAGAATTCTCCTTATATCTCCTCCAATTAATAGATCACTCCACCACTAAAGAAGACAACTCAAGAGAGACTCCATGAGTTCCTCCTTTACTGCCCCCAGCAACACAATGTCCTCTCTGCTATAGAAATAAGGCTATAGTTGATGGTAGTAGCTGTGGCCAATGTTGGATTGAGGAAAATCAGCTCATTCCTCATCCTTCCTTGAGGAAGAGGTAGGGATTCCTGACCACGAACACCCTAGTGCCCAAGGGCACCATCACCCTGGTAAACAACCCGGGGATGCAAGCCTTTGTAGACCCAAGTATGAAACTCCAAAACATGTATCCAAATGGGCTACCATCTCCTCCTTATAAATAAAAGGAACTCTTCTCCACCAAGGTCCCACCAATTAGGGTTTTCACCCTCACGCGAGTGTCTTCCCTCCAAAACTGCGTAGCTTCTCTAGGAACCCTCTCCTCCTTGGGCAACGCTATTGACTTTAGTCAAAGATGACTAATCTAAGTGAGTTGGGTTCCATTCACACCCTTAGGTGTCTATTTCAGCTGCTTATTTGCCTCATTTTCACATAAGGAGTGTTATTTCTTCATCTAAAAGGGGCTAAGGTGTCTCCCTGCCCATTTTATTAAACAAAAATAAAATGTGCAACTATAATGTTCCATTTTAGCATGAGGATAAAAATTGGGAACATTACATTCGCAGTATCCTTCGTTTTTAATTTTTCAAAAATAAAAAAAAATAGGAAATTGTTAAATTTTATGTTAAAGTATAAAGTTTCACATACTTTAGCATAAAAAATGTAGTATTTTTTATATGTATATTTAAATTTTAATACTTTAAAACTTGTGTGAAGGCGCATCCCACTATTCAGTTAATTAACAAGCTGGTTCAAAAGCAGGATCCGCTAATTCGTCTGATAGGAAATCAAACTGGAAACCCGCGGGCACTTTCAGCGTGCGAGTTAATGAGGAGAGTGCCTCCATAGTTGACCCTGTTGACTACGGGGCCGATCCAGATCTGCGGCTGAGATTAAATGTGGGGGCATGAACCCTGTTGATCATGTTAGCCCCCTATTAATTTTTGACAAGCAAATAGGAGGTCAAAATGTCTCTGAGCTTTCAAGGAATGCATTCCTGCTGAAAACATATCATCCTTGAAGTCCCTTTATGCCCTTTGTCTTTTGATGAATCCCCACTGTTGTTTCCAGTTAAAAACCCTCTCTGTTTCTGTGAAGAAGAACGCCTAAAAAGGCCTCCATTTCCCTTATTTTATTCCCACTTATCCTGTAAATCATCCCAAATACCCTTTTAAGCCTTTTAAATTTCCTTTGTTCAGCTTAAAACCCCTTATTCCCTTTACCGAATGCCTCCTCTGGCCTTAAAATGAATTTAAAGTAGGCCAAAAACACACTTTCCTTCATATATGAGCCTTAGCCACTTTCCGGTGAGCCCCCTTAACCACTTCTCCATATGCTCCGCTCCCGCGACCAAGCGCTTAAGGCCTGGGCGCTAATCGCATCAGAGAATTGGAGCGGAAAAGTCTTTTTCCTTTGTAAACCATGAAAGTCCCAATGCGATAGTGTCAAGTTTGTCGGCCCTTTGAAGTAATCTCCACCGTCGATCTTTTAAGATCTGACGGCCAACGCTTTTCCCGCTCGCACCCATCGCCTTGACCCTTTCACCCCTCCGATTTCATATCAACCATTGATCTATCAATGGATCGGACAGCCATCGCACCACCGCATCGATCACAATCGCAACTTTTTAAATGTGTCACCCACTGCCCTCCCCGATTGTGATCCTCCAATTGTAACCTCTGCCGTCGATTTCCCTTTGATCTGATGGTCCTTATTTCTCCCACTCCACTCTTGTACCCCACGTCTGTCTCCCCGCCGATTGAATTTCCACCATCGATCTCGTCCCGGATCGGACGGCTGGCGCTCAATTGTGCATCGCCAATCGCCAGTTCTAAAGGTGTTACCCTCTGTCCCTTCCGATTGCGATTCGTCGATCAAATCATGATCGTCTGTTTGATCCAGATCTACGGCCCACAATGTATCGCGCATTTCACCATTTAACTCCATCAGATGATCACAACCATCGATCTCCTCCTAATATCCGACGGCTCACATTAAATCGCCCTCCACCCGCCGGGTCCCACCATCCAAAGGTCCCTATTTCATTCATTTTCATTAGTTTCTTCCCATTCCGCATGTTCTTCATCAGTTTTCCACTTCTCCGTCACCACTTCCACAGGCCTCCGCAACATTCCTTCTACCATTCCATGGATTTCTTGATGGGTTTATTGTATTGTGCAGGGTTTTTACAGAGTGATGAATTCACTCCAGGTTCCACAATCACGGTGACTGTGATTCGGAACGCAGAGAGGTCATTGTAGTAGCAGTCAAAGTATCAGTGTCGAAGACCTGCCACAACAAATACAGAAGATTGAAGACAATTTGGGGATTTTGGCTAAGATTTATTATCAAAATCCCATCCTCCAAATTAAATCAGAATTAAAGAAAATCATGAAGATCTACAGGCAGAAAAGCCTCTACTGCCACATCAGAGGCAAATCGATTCCTCTCAGCCAACATTCTGCCATCTGTGACAGCAATTGCCTCAACTCCACCTCGTCAATGAACATTGTCAATTCATGATTCGGCCCTAGTGGCCTTTTACTTCCATTTTAGTTTGTTACTTTCAAATTTCGAGTGGAATTCACCTTCCACTCCTGCATTTTACTTTCTGTCAGAAACTGTTGTTTGATATTTTTTTTTAAAACGGTCATGAGCCTAACTGTCAATGATGAGATGCCCCTACTCCTCATCATGAATTTTGGTTATTTTTTATGGAGACCTCAAACAGATTACGAGTACGCGAGGAAGATATTTTTCCCAAAAATATCTTCTCGCTCGTGTTTCTGAGGCTTCTATATAAGCAAGAACTAAAGAGAAAAACTGGTTCTGGATTTTCAGAAAAAATATGCTGTGAGAGAATTCTGTATGCATTTTTGTAGAACTTTTATGTGAATGTACAGAGCCCGTTGGGTTTCAGTGATGAGGAGTTCTATCTTTAAGGAGGATTCTGGTCTTGGTGCTTTATAGTTTGTAAACCTTTCTTATGTGATATAGTTTAGCTGTTCATTTCATTCACATCCATTTCTCTTGTATCATGTTCTAGAATGCGAGTGGCTCACTAGTTTTTGGTATGAATTTATCCTAATTGATACTCATGCTAAAATCATTCAAGCGCTTTAAATATGGCTCAGGCGTGATATACTATTTCATTTTCCACTGCAACCATACTTCCACTATATTAGCTTCTATGGGATGTTATTTTTAAAATGCTATTGTCATGTATGGATTCTTAAGTTTGTAAGCCCATTACATGTTGATATTTGTCTCTGGATATCATCCCAATGACAGTTATTACTATCTCAATCTTTCATACATAGTAAACACCTTCTGATTATTCATCTCTATGAGGTATTTTAGAACTCAACCCTCTTTACAGTAAGTTGCCTTTGAATTGTCTGATACATTTGTATTAAGAGTTTCACACCTTGCCTCTACAGTATTGCATTCCTTGTGTCAATTTTCTGAAATTTTTGGTCCCATTCAAATTAACCTTCTTATTTACAAGAAATAGAAAATGAGCCTTTTTCTGCTAATTGTCCTAGTTATATCATATGCTCCTTGCTGTATAAGATGTCCAAGGCACTGGTCTTTCACAACTCAAGGCTGTCTCTAGGATTGAAAACATATTTTTGGCGTCGTTTCCAAGGATCGAAGTTGAGAAAAGTTAAATCCCTGCACCTTGAAAAAATATTTATTCACTCTTCAGAAAGGTGAGCATGAAGAGTTGAGAGTTGTAGATCCCTCACCTTGGTGACTCCACAGTTCCTAAATGACTAAAAGACTCCACTGGTGATCAGTAGGCCACTAATTATCTTGGTTTCATGAGACTCCACTGGGAGACCATGTCGCAGTACAACATCAGTGATGCTAAAGACCAAGCCACTTCACCAATGGAAGAATCTGAGCAGTTTGCAAAAATGCATCCAAGTTTCATAGCAGAGTGTCGAGATGTAATATCATGTGGCTTGGAAGAACTGAAAGTGGAGGACCTTCCACGAGCTACTCTTCTTAACTCAAGTTTCAAACCCGTGCTTAAGAAAATATTTCTAGAATTGGTGGTTGAAAGATATGAAGCTGAGATAGAATTTCTGAACTCACAAGAAAAATCATATCAGTTCAGAGACTCAAGAGCCTTTTTGGAAAGTCTCCCTCCCCCTAAGAAAGAATAAATTTCACTGCCTTTCGAGGTACAAGAAGAAGATGATCCAGTTCTCAAGAACCACATTGAAAACGCAGTGGAAGAGGCAGAAATCAAAGCGGCCCAGGATAAAGACAACCTACCAGTCATGGAAGGCCTGAAAGAAAAAAGTGTACATCATGTGTTCATTGATCCTGTGGAAAGATATATGGAGGCCCTGATTAGCTCAACTTCTCCAACATTTATCCTTTGCCAGGTCCAGATTCATCAGGAGAGTTCACCACTGATGGTGACCACCATTTTGAAAAACCACCTACAGATCACCCTATGGTGGTCTCTGATGAGCAGTCAGTGCTCCTATCCTTTTTTATTGTTGCTTGACTGCCTGCACTGGCATTATTGTATCACCTAGAGCATCAAAGATTTCCAAGTAGAGTATAGTAGGTAGGAAAAGCTCAATAAAGCTTAGTCTGTGAGCATGTAGTTAGTTATTTTAATTTTTGCAGAGTCTAGCAAGCCAGACAGTCTAATCCTGGTTTGGTTGTTTTTCAATTTCTGTTTTAGAATGTAGAAAAGAAATCTGCTAGATAGTTTAATCCTAGCAGATGTAGTTTAGGTAGAGAAAATGTGAGACCAACAGTTTAATCTGGTCTCATGGAGTAATAAGGGTAGAAGTAGAATAGGTTTATTTTTCCTGTTTGTAAAAATTGGTGATGTAGGTGGTCTGCAAAGTTCTTGACATGCCCAAGGATGAACGTGCCATCCCCAGGTGGAGCCAATGTTGATCATGTTAACCCCCTATTAATTTTTGACAAGCAAACAGGGGGTCAAACTGTCTCTAACCTTTCAAGGAATGCATTCCTGCTGAAAACATATCATCCTTGAAGTCCCTTTATGTCCTTTTTCCTTTGATGAATCCCCACTGCTATTTCCAGTTAAAAAAAAAAATCTATTTCTGTGAAGAAGAACGCCCAAAAAGGCCTCCATTTCCCTTATTTTATTCCCACTTATCCTGTAAATAATCCGAAATCCCCTTTTAAGCCTTTTAAATTTCCTTTGTTTGGCTTAAAACCCCTTATTCCCTTTACTGAATGCCTCCTCTTGCCTTAAAATTCATTTAAAGTAGGCCAAAAACCCACTTTCCTTCATATATGAGGCTTAGCCCCTTTCCGGTGAGCCCCCTTAACCACTTCTCCATATGCCCCACGCCCGCGACCAAGCGCTTAAGGCCTAGGTGCTAATCGCATCAGAGAATCGGAGTGGAAACATATTTTTCCTTTGTAAACCATGAAAGTCCCGATGCGATAGTGTCAAGTATGTCGGCCCTTTGAAGCAATCTCCACAATTGATCTTTTAAGATCTGACGGCTAGCACTTGTCCCGCTCGCGCCCATCACCACAACCCTTTCACCCCTCCGATTGCATATCAACCGTTGATCTATCAATGGATCGGACGGCCATCACACCACCGCATCGATCGCAATCACAACTTTTCAAATGTGTCACCCACTGCCCTCCCTGATTGCGATCCTCCGATTGTAACCTCCACTGTCGATTTACCTTTGATCCAACAACCCTTATTTCTCCCGCTCCACTCTTGTACCCCACATTCATCTCCCCGCCGATTGAATTTCCATCGTCGATCTCGTCCCAGATCGTACGGCTGGTGCTCAATCGCGCATCGCCAATCGCGAGTTCTAAAGGTGTTACCCTCCATCCCTTCCGATTGCAATCTGTCGATCCAATCATAACTGTTCATTTGATCCAGATCTATGGCCCACAATGTATCACACATTTCACCATTTAACTCCATCAGATGATCACAACCGTTGATCCCCTCCTAAGATCCGACAGCTCACATTAAATCGCCCTCCACCCGCCAGGTCCCACCATCCAAAGGTCCCGCTTTCATTCCTTTTCATTAGTTTCTTCCCATTATGCATGTTCTTCATCAGTTTTCCACTGCTCCGTCACCGCTTCCACAGGCCTTCGCAGCATTCCTTCTGCCATTCCCTAGATTTCTTTATGGGTTTATCGTATTGTGCAGGGTTGTTACAGAGTGATGAATTCACTCCAGGTTCCACAATCACGGTCACTGTGATTCGGAATGCAGAGAGGTCATTGTAGCAGCAGTCAAAGTATCAGTGTCGAAGACCTGCCATGGCAGATACAGAAGATTGAAGACAATTTGGGGATTTTGGCTAAGATTAATTATCAAAAGCCCATCCTCCAAATTAAATCAGAATTAAAGAAAATCGTGAATATCTACAAGCAAAAAAGCCTCTACTGCCACATCAGTGGAAAATCGATTCCTCTCAGCCAACATTCTGCCATCTATGACAGCGACTGCCTCAACTCCACCTCGTTAGTGAACATTTTCAATTCATGATTCAGACCTAGTGGCCTTTTACTTCCATTTTAGTTTGTTACTTTCAAATTTCGAGTGTAATTCACCTTCCACTCCTGCATTTTACTTTCTGTCAGAAACTGTTGTTTGATATTTTTTTTTAAAACGGCCGTGAGCCTAACTGTCAATGATGAGATGCCCCTACTCCTCATCATGAATGGAGACCTCAAATTGATTACGAGCATGCGAGGAAGATATTTTTCCCAAAAATATCTTCTTGCTCGTGTTTCTGAGGCTTCTATATAAGCAAGAACTAAAGAGGAAAACTGGTTCTGGATTTTCAGAAAAAATATGTTGTGAGAGAATTTTGTATGCATTTTTGTGGAACTTTTATATGAATGTACAGAGCCCATTGGGTTTCAGTGATGAGGAGTTATATCTTTAAGGATGATACTGGTCTTGGTGCTTTACATTTTGTAAACCTTTCTAATGTGATATAGTTTAGCTGTTCATTTCATTCACATCCATTTCTCTTGTATCATGTTCTGGAATGCGAGTGGCTCACTGGTTTTTGGTATGAATTTATCCTAATTGATACTCATGCTAAAATCAGTCAAGCACTTTAAATATGGCTCAGGCTTGATATACTGTTTCATTTTCCACTGCAACCATACTTCCGCTATATTAGCTTCTATGGGATGTTATTTTTAAAACAATATTGTCATGTATGGATTCTTAAGTTTGTAAGCCCATTACATGTTGATATTTGTCTCTGGATATCATCCCAATGACAGTTAGTATTATCTCAATACTTCATACGCAGTAAACACATTCTGATTATTTATCTCTGTGAGGTATTTTAGAACTTAGCCCTCTTTACAGTAAGCTGCCTTTGAATTGTCTGATACATTTGTATTAAGAGTTTCACACATTTCCTCTACAGTATTGCTTTCCCTGTGTCAATTTTCTGAAAGTTTTGGTCCCATTCAAATTAACCTTCTTGTTTACAAGAAATAGCAAAGGAGCCTTTTTTTGCTAATTGTCTTGGTTATATCATATGCTCCTTACTGTATAAGATGTCGTAGGCACTGGTCTTTCACAACTCAAGTTTGTCTCTAGGATTGACAACAAACCCTATGAGCCTTCTGTACTGTGAGACCTCCCGCAGTGACATGAGTAGCCAGTTGGCGACAAATATCAGCCTAGTCAAGGTACTTTTAACGGTGTCAACTCAGCATTTAAGTCATAAACACACGCCCTCTATTTAAGATTGATTCTCATTGTTTGAAGGTTATTGTTGTTCTTACGTATTTGAAAAATTGTTTATCTGTGTCTTTCCTGGTTTTCTGCCACCTTTTCATTGTTTGTCACCTCAATCTGAATTATGGACAAGCATCCATCCTATTCAAGTTCCTCCAGTCACATTCCTCTCATGGACACTAAGAGGGATATTCAAGCCACAGTCCGTTGTTTGGACCACCTCCAATTCTATCAACAGGTTTGTTTAAATGATAAAGCTTCTCCAATTTTCACTGCCATGGTCAAGAAAGGTGTGTTGTCGGCATGTATTCCAAGAACACAACTTTTTCCTGATTTGATATATTGGCTTGTGTCAGTCATGTACCCAGGCAAGTGTTTTGCGATGAATTTTCATGGAGAAAATGTCTTATAGGTATCTGCTCTATTAATTTGTCAAGCTCTGTGTTACCCTGAGTCAGAGTCCTATGTCCAATTTACTAATGATTCGTTGATAGCATATTATGATAGCCTTGCAAGTCAAAAGTTCAATCAATTCATATTCTTCTTGAAGCCAGATACAAAGCATTTTTTACCTGATAGTAAATAATTTTCCATGGAGGTTTTTGTTGAAGAAATCTGACCGGTGCTGAGATGCATTTCGAAGATATTAGGGAAAGAAGATGACATCATAATAGAAAAATTAGTTCTGGGAATGTTTGCTTTGATGATGAGGCCAGGGGTGGTGCTGGATATTCCTTCTTATTGGTAAGAAGTTGTCAATTCTCTGCTCATGAGCCTATCACTGACGGGTTCATTCAGGTTCCCCTCTCTTGTTATTTATCTCTTTCTATATCAAAATGTAGAGTAATTCATGCATCTGGGGTTGAATATTATGGATATGAATAAAATGAGACAGTCAGTAGTATTTTGGAAAGAGATAGTAAGGAAAGAACATAATGAGGTGGGTCTGTGTGATTTTGAAAGTCATTTTATGTCTACTGCATATATAATTTTCAATGGGATCTCTCCCCCATGCTTCTACCAAAGGCTGAATAGTTCTTGCAGCTGGAGACAAGTTTTAAGTTTTGTGATTGGTATGTCTTTAAAGATTATTCTGAAATTAGGCTCTATGGAGCTGGTGTAGAACCTTATAGGCTTCTTGTGTTTGTTCCTATGAGATTATTTTCTTTGGAGTTCATTAGGCAATGTTTAAATGTTGATAAAATACATTTTGTGCCTATGAGGAAAGGTCATATGTTTAAGTTGCCAAAAAATGTTGGTCCTTTTATAGTCAATATGAGACAAGAAATTGATGAAGTCACTAGGATGTTAGATGAAATGAATCTGCTATTAGGAGAGAAGTGGGCTTATGACCCTCATATTGTGATTTCTAATAGGAGAATTGAAAATGGGTATTCAAAATTCATTCATGAAAGCAGACCTAATATAGAAAAGATGGAAAATAAGGGTTTTGCAAGTTTTGTGAGCTCAAATGTACAAAATCTTGTCATATCTGAGAAGTCAAATAAGAGAGGTAAAAAAGCAGTGATTGATTTAGAAGATGAATAACAAAGAACTAAAAATAGGACAAAGCTCAGTGAAGACTTAGTAGATGCTCAGCCTGGATTCTCACTAAAATTGGGAGATGAGAAAAATGTCTTGGCTTCACCAAGAAGACATGAAAACACTTAGGAACAAGTGCCCTTAATTAAACAAGTGTTTTCTCAGATTGTAGAAAGAAATCAAAAAATGAAGGCAAGCATGGAGGCTCAAGCTGAGTATCAAATAACCCTAGATCAAACAAGATTTTTGACTAGAATGGATCTTGAAAAGGATCAATTTAATATTTCCTTTTCACATCCCTCTAATATGTCTATAGGTTCATCCAATAATTTTAATACTGTGAATCTAACTGTAGATGTAAAGAAAATTCCATTGATTTACAAAGTAAATATACATATGCAAACAGGTAAAATGATTGTAAATGAATTAATAAAAACCAATGCAATGGCACTCAAGGCTGAAAACATGCTTGGAAAAGTGATAAAGAAATTGAAGTTAGGGAAAGCCAATTCCAGGGCTTTAAAAATCCAGAATGAAGAACTCAAAAAGATTATTGTGAAGATTGGAGTAGATCCAAATGACATGTCTGTTGTATAGAAGCTACTGCAAAGTGTTGAATCAGAAATATTTATGCTGAAGAAAAAGCTGAAGTTTCCTATAGGAGAGCACTCTATGGCAACAGAGGTTGTAGAAGTATAAAATGAGAAAGAGAAACTTCTTGAGCAGCTCTTGTAGAAGGAATAGGAAATCACCAAATTGAATCAAACTAAATTATCATTGAAGAATCACATTGAATCTCATAATTTTACTATTGTTTTACCATATGGTAATGAAGATCCAATAGCACAAATGTCTAAATTGACCACTGAATTGAAGATGGCAGAGAGAGATCGCAAAAAGGCACAAACTTATCTGGAGACAACAATGAAAATAATGCAAGCTAAGGATGGAGAAATCAGTAAATATAGAACAGATTTCCAAATTGCAGATGCTAAGATTAAGAATCTAAAGGAGAATTTGAAAGGAAATATACCTCTAATACAAGCTAAAGACATCATTTGGAATGATATAATTGAAGATATGAGAGAAAATTTTGGATATTTGACTATCATACCAGAAGAAATAAATATTATCATAGATTTTGAGGAGCAAGTTATGGTAGATAAACATAAGACAATTCACAGAGCCATCTGGGCTAAGAAATTCATTGATTTTATTGATTCTAAGACTGAACAAGAGTTGGAAGAGAATGAGATTAAAGACAATATTTCATGTGCTATAGAGATTAAAAAACTGATTGTCAAGAATAATTACAGGAAGACTACTGAGAAAAAGTTGACAAACATTAAGGAAATAGTTAGCAAGTTTGAAAATTTATATGATAAAACAGCCAGGGTAGGTTTGCCATCATGTTGGGGTCTTGGAGGCAGTCTGTTATCATGGGAGTCTTGTGAACCACTATTGATATTGGCAAAGATCAAAGTGGACAATACTCATGAAAAGACTCAGATTTTAAGAGGAGCAACAATGATTAATTTTCTGTAGAGGCACTTTCAGATTTTATGATTGGTGAAGACCCTGTTTATAGAGAGACCATCATTCAACAGGATTACTAATTTTAGATTGGAATATCACAGGTTGATCAATTCACCCAAGACAAACATTGAAGTATGGAAGAAATGTAGAGCTTGGATGACTGATCTCCCTAAAGATCGTTCATCTTCAAAGAAGAACAAGACATCAAATCAGGAGGATACAACAACAACATCATCAGTTCACATTCAACAAATAGATTAGAATTTAAGTTTTATGTTATTTTTCTCTTTTAAAGAGAATGTAATTGTAATAAGACATTTTGATGACATGTAATAGGTATTTCATGAAGTCCTAAGTAGTTAAAGTAGTTAATATTAGTTTCAGCAATTACAAATTGATTTCTATTGTATTTAAAGAGATAGACAAGAAAGAAAAAGGTTTCGAGTTTTGGACCTTCGGAATGAAAATTTTGTTCTGAGTTTTGAAATGATTAATGAATGAAAATCAAGATTCTGGTATTTGTTGATATTGATACATTTTCTAGTTTACATTGTGTATTTTATGTCCTTGAATAAAATGAAGTAATGAAGATGCAGGTCTCCTTTTACATATGTGAACAAGAGTTAAAATCCTTAATGGGCACTCCTTCATTTTAACTAATCTTCTCTCATAAAAATTTTCTAAAGTTTAAAGTGATAGATATCGTTTATCAACATATCAATTTGGGCTTCCTTCCTTCATATTCTTCTTATCG
Source organism: Pinus albicaulis (assembly GCA_034641835.2). NCBI lineage: Eukaryota > Viridiplantae > Streptophyta > Pinopsida > Pinales > Pinaceae > Pinus > Pinus albicaulis. The sequence continues at coordinate 939,917,019 of CM076578.1, forward strand.
TTCCATTTAATATTAGCAAATAATAGAATTGCAAAACATTTATTACATTTTATCCTTGAGGGTTTAATAAAAGCATATCTGAAGGTGATTAAGAAAAGACCCTTGATATTAAAATTATGTCGCATACATGTATAAATGTCTTAAGCAATGATTCCTTAATACAACCAAGGGATTGTCTCTTAAGGTACAACAGGGTCAATCAGCGCAAAGAACTGAAGCACTTCGCAAACAGTTTTCACATAGTCTCTTCGCAAACGCAAAGACTTCTCTTTAACCAAGAGAAGATCACACACACTTATTTCCAGATTTGTTCACACTTTAATCCTAAAATAAAATGTGATCACCTCTCGAAGCTTAGAGCAGAAATATTAATGTTAATTCTACACTCCCCAAAGGAGCTAGACATACCCAAGCCAAAAAATCAGAAATGGAAGCAGAAGACATCAGATCCTTTCCAAGCGTCCACGTCTGGGACAAAGAGTAGTGTTGATTCCCACACAATCTACTCATTTTGCACAGTGGTACATTACACCATTTTCACTGGCCATAACCATGAAATAGAGGCATGCCCTTTAATAGAAAAATTTAAGCACCTCTACACTAGGCACAATTTTCACCCACAAAAAAATGACCATTCTAACAAGGGAGCCAGTCTTGTGCCCATGCAAGCTCCCACCACATATATTCTTCCCTCACCAAATTTCGATGACACAATACACCATATACGATTCATATAATCATGTATTGGAACTATGACTTGAGTTTTCTAATCATCTTCCATAGGTGTCGAGTCGGCTGCAACTATAAGAGTAGTTGTACCTATGACAATGAAAACCCAATCTATCTGCACTCTCTCCACCATGTCTGGTTCCACCATGTCACGATGGAATCCTTCTCATGTATATCAACCAAATCCATGCAGAATGAACCTCTTTGGCATAGCCTTGCGCAGAATCAGTCCCCCTTAGGATCCCTATTCCATTCAGATGAGGAAATTATAGAGGCCATGATGGAGCCGGATTATCCATGGGATGTGATGCATCACCATTTGATTTTTCTCCCCAAACAGGTGTTCAGTCCTGAAAATACAAAAGAATAAGAGATCTATGTGATCGAATCAAAATATTTTCTCCCATCGGGGAAATTCGATTGGTTCAAGAATCCTATCCCAAAGCCAGATGCATTCGAGGAAGGAAACATGTCGAACATCTCACCTACCGTCAAGGTGTATATATCCCGAAATCCTAGAAAGGTTGAAGAAATATCATTGGGGGCAGCATGTTCTCCAGAAGAAATAAACTCTTATACCCAATTTCTACAAGAGTATAGAGATATCTTCACATGGGACTACTCATTAATTCATGGGCTTAGTCCCACTATCTTAGAGCACCATATTAACACCTGGCCTAACGTACCTCCAATTCGCCAGAAACAACATCAACTGCACCCATCAAAGAATGAAGCAATAAAACAAGAAATCGATAAGCTTCATAGAGCCGGGTTTATCTACCCCATTTCTTACACATCTTGGGTTTCCAACCCTATTCCCGTCATGAAACAATAGGGCACCATACGTATTTGCAGCGCTTTTTGAGATTTGAACAAAGCATGTTCCAAGGAAAATTACCCCGTCCCATTCATCGACCAGGTCATTGATGCTTTTGCAGTTCATGAGGCCCTCTCCTTCATGGATGGATTCTTGGGGTACAATCAAATTCAAATCCGCCACACAGATCAGTACAAAACCACATTTACCACCCCTTGGGGCACATTCACATACAAGGTAATTCTATTTGGCCTAAAAAAAATTGGAGCCACCTTCCAAAGGCCCATCAAATACATATTTCATGACTTGGCACACCTTATCCTTGCCTACTTGGATGACCTAACTATCCGATCCAATAAATGATCAGACCATCTCGAGGATCTACGATTGGTATTCTAATGATGCCGACAATACAACCTACCCTTTAAACCCCTCAAGTGTTTCTTTTGCATCACAACAGGAAGGCTCTTAGGTTTTATCATGTCCCAGCAAGGGATTCGCGTGGACCCCCTCAAGGTCCAAGAAATCAAAGAGGTAACTCCACCTCGAACCCTCAGGCAACTACAAAGCCTGCAGGGGAAGGCCAATTTTATAATATGCTTCATCCAAAATTATGCCACTTGTGCTCAAGGGTTCCTGCACCTCCTTCACCAGGACATCCCATTCAAATGGAATGATCATGCCCAATAAGCGTTTGATGCGCTAAAAGAAACATTGTTTTCAACACCGCTCATTAGGCCCCTAGACTATGACAAAGATTACATCCTATATCTATCAGCTTTTGAGACCACCTTGGTGAGAGTATTGATCCAGGAAGGCCTAGATGGGAAGGAGCATGTAATCTACTACGTCAGTAAAACCTTAGTAGGCCCAGTATTAATATATTAACCCAAAGAAAATACTGCCCTAACATTAATACATGCAGTCCAAAAGCTTCGCCACTACATCATCTTAAAGACCACTACGATCATCGCGGATATTAACCCCATCAAATAGTTCTCAAAAATAGTTTTGCTCCCCCAAGAGAAAAAATGTGCTAATCTTAGAAGAGTTCATTACAGATCTCCCAGGAGATACCAAGGGATCACCAGTAAATGATTCACTGCCAGATGAACATATATTCTTCATAACAACCGACGACCCTTGGTACATAGATATTCTCCTCTTCTTATGAACCCAAAATTTCAGACCTCATCTCACTCGAGATGACGATCGGTGCATTCGCCATCAGGCCCCCCGATATCTCCTCATGGGAGATGTCTTGTACTGATGGGGAATTGACACCATTTTATATTGATGCCTTACTCACGACCAAGTGGAACAAGCCCTTAATGACTGTCATGGTAGAACTTGTGGTGGCCACCACCCAAAAAGTTCTACGGGCAAGATATTTTTGGCCCTCCCTATTTCGCGATTACATCATAGCAGTCAAAATATGTGAGCAATGTCAACGCTTCACTCATAAAGAAAGAGCCCCTCCTGCTCCTCTCCACCCTGTCATCATCACTGGCCCCTTTTGCAAATGGGGAATCGACTTCATGACTTGCAACCCCACATCATCAAGCAATCATAAATACATCATAGTGGCTGTTGATTATTTCACCAAGTGGATCGAATCCATGCCCACATACGACGACACCGTAGAAACCGTCGCTTGATTTCTGTTTAACCACGTGATTTCTTCGCCATTCCCAAGGAATTAGTCTTCGAATATTGGAAACACTTCTAGAATGAAGTTTTCTAAAAGCTACATCACCACCTTGGATTCACCCATGAAATCGCTTCACCATACTAACCCCAATCCAATGGACATGTAGAATTTGTGAACAAAGTCCTCAAAACTATGTTACAACGCATGGTGAATAACCATAAAACCAACTGGCACCATATGCTTTTCTCCGCCTTGTGGGCATATTGCACGGCCATGAAAACATCCACTAGTTTCACTCCCTTCCACTTGGTATACGGGGTCAAAGCTGTGATTCCCATAGAACATGAGATCTAGAATTTACATGCTGCCATCGAACTCCTCGATGATACCTAGCCTCTAGAACAATGTCTAGTACAACTAGATTTCATCGAAGAAAGCCGAAGACAATCGCTATAACACAACAAAGCCTAAAATAAATGGGTAAAAGCATCATTTGATAACCACATCACCCCTCGCTCATTCGCCGAGGGAGATCTAGTCCTTCGCTACTATGTCGCAAAAGAAGCCCTAGGGCCAGGAAAGTTCGAAACTTTGTGGAAAGGACCCTACATCATAAAACATTTCCTCCCCAAGGGGGCATACATCTTGACTGAGTCGGATGAAATATGCCTCAGCAACCACTTCAACGGCCTTTACCTCAAGAAATTCTACCCATGAGGGCCAAAAACTTGCCTAGAGTCAACGTACATAGACCCAAACACCTTAAATTTTTGACCAAAAGACTTGTTACAAAACGTGCTCTAGTGTCACAATGGATTACCAAACCGACCTTTACTTCATATTTGCTGATGGAGCATCACAATGGTCTCAAATTATAGTAGCAACCACCTGGGTTATCTATCACCCTGATCGATCACCACTCTACACCAATGGTGTTTGTATTGGCTCAACAATAAACAATTAGGTAGAATATGATGTCATCATCAAACTTATGTGTGACACCCTCAATCAGTTCATACGCTGTATACATATCTACCTTGATTCCCAGTTAGTAGTGTTGGAGTTAAATAAGGGATTCACATCTGTTAAGAAAATACTTGCGTGCAAAAAGATTAAGCAGACAATTTGACTACATTATATTCACACATGTACCAAGAAGTCGAAACTAAATAGATGATCACATAGCTAACAATATTCTAAACTGGAATGCATCTCAGATAAACCATCATACATAAAAAACAAAAACATAGATATCCATCAGCATATCATAATCCATAAACAAAAATAGGGGGCACACCATGTAGAGCCAAAAAAAATATCTCTCACATATATACCCAAAATGTATGTGTCTGAGTACCAAAAATAATATCTCTGACCCATAAGTCAACCCAAAAAGATAAAAATATACAAGTTGACAAAAATAGGGGAAGCATCCTCATAATGGGTGCTCTCCCCATGTACAATAAGACTCCAGGGCGGTGCTCCCCCAGGTGGGGCACCTAGTACCACTACCACTCCTGGTACCAATACTGGAGCCGCTGTCAAAATGGAGATAGCCACATGATGTAAAACCAGCAGATAGCCCTTCTCCCGGGCCATCAAGGTCTCCAGTCACACATCCTATAGGTTATCCAAAAAACCTTGGGTAGGCAACCCTTGGGTCAAGCGGTCCACTTGACCCCATGCATCCTCCAAAGCAACCACCTGCTCGGTCAACTCGGCCACATGAGCCTCTATCTCATCAACACGAGATTAATCAACATAAGTCTCGACAACAGTCGAGCTACTGCCCTCCCTTGAAGGGCCAACCTCTCCTCTCGGTGCTCCTCCCAGAGGTTGCACAGGAGCTCCTCCCTGTCCCCCGCAAGCTCCTCGAGGTCACCGAATCATATGGTGTCCCACAAACTGATCCATAGGACGACCGACCTCGCCAACATCTGCATGAGTAAACAAGACTATGTCACTGCCATCATAAAACACATATAAAACATAAATACTAAATTAAATGCAGAAAAAATAAAAACATATCTACTGGTCCCCAAGCATAGCCACCAAGCAGACACATGTATGGATCTCCTCGGTAGTCCATCCCTGCATAAGGTAATGGTAGGAACATTTGAGGGTTGTAATTGAACCAAGACTCTGCGGTGGCATTCCAATAACACCCCACCCTACCTCCACCTCCTTGAGGCATAACAAGGGCCCACTGCCTCATGCGAGGCTCCTATGGCCTCCCAGCTGACACTGCCACCATAAATATTAGCAACAACACCTGATCATACATGATGTTACATAAGATGTTGGAATAAGTAAACAACTTCAATCCATCCTGGACCTTGGAAAGCTCTTCCAGCATCTTGTCATAACAGAAATGGGTAAATTCAAAAAGTGCCCGACCCTCAGCCGACGCAAGACATCGATCTACGAACCCGATGCTCGATGAGGAGCAGATGAACCTACTAGTTTCACAATGGCCACCAGACCACACTGCTCAACCAATTTTGTCACTGTAGAAATCTCTATGCACCCCTCCATAAGGGGCACCTCACCACAGTGGCCTACTAAAAATCTCTCAAGATCCACTCTCCCAAAGGGAATTGGATATCAAAGCACCTCACCCTGAGGCAGCAACCTGGTCACAAAATAGATATCCATCTCAGGATGGATAGAAAGGTCGCACCCCCGCAGCACCATCACCTTGTGCCGCTTGTTCCAGCATCGAACTAGGTAGTGCAAAAGACGATCTTGTGATCGTAGTAGGTCATTATCCATGAACTTGAGAAGACCCCAGTGCGCAAACTGTTGGTGCATGTGACCATCAACAACTAAGGCAACACAGAGATCAAGCCAATACCTCTCCCTCCACAACATCCTGTTATCAAACAGGCACACATCTGTCACACTGAAAAAATAGACAAAATTTCCAAAATTTTGACAAAAAATAGCTTCGGCTCTTTGTGTTCCTGTTCCTCAGACATGCCCGATGAGGGCGCATTTTCCTTCCCACAGATGCGAAAAAAGCGTGCCTAAATCTTCGACAGGAACACTAAATGCGTGCAAAACCTTATTTTTTCACGCAAGGTGCACGTGTACCTTGATCGCCCGTGCAGTCAAGGTAAAAAATAGCCTAAGATCCATAAAAACCCGTCTTGTATGGACCCTGGCACCGACACACTGAAAAAATTAAAGTGTAGGATGTCATGGAGCCTACCTGAATAAAAAATCACTAATGCCACGTGCTCAGGCTAACCGCAATGACAAGAAATGCTCCACAAAAGCCTCTGACCTCTCAACACTCAGCTGACACAAATGAAATAAATTGAGCCATATTCGCCTATATGTCACCCTTTTCAGAAAATTTGGAGTACCATAAAGAGAGTAAAAAAGGCCCAATCATAGGAGTGAAAGCAGCACTGTGATCACCACTCCATAACACCAAGGGCGATGCCACACATTGGCACCCTAGAAAAAATAAAATTTCAGTGCCGGCAGGTATGCCCTCTCTCATCTTCTTTTTTAAAAGCACATGTATTTTAATAATATTTGAATAAATAAAATTATTTCACTTGGGGTATTTGTTTTTGCTAGTATGAAAACCATCCACATCTCCATCCACTGAAAGTTCCAGAGCAAGTATCATTATACCCTCAGCATGATAGAGTCCCAGAAAAACTATGTATATCCTGACATCATTTCTCCATCAGAAATTAACCATAGGTTCCAAACACCCAACCATGTTTATCATCACCTCACTTTTCACATGATAAACATCCTCGTTGGTCGGTAGAGCCTCCCCCTCCATGGCGTTCGTCACCCAAACTAGACCATATATCACAAAAATAGTGATGCCATGGCCATACCACTTTAGTCTGGGAAGCACCTCATGCCTATTCACTCGTCGTGCATTAGGTCAAGTTTTACCATTTCGAAATAAAACTCCTTTCCTGGATGACCAAATTTTGCAAGCAGATCGGAAGCGCACTACCATGCCCTGCATTTTGCATACCATACCTCCATTAGCGTAGCCCATTTGTGATCATTTTCCATCCCCTTCATCAACCCCGCACATGAGACCAACCAATGGGGCCCCCACCCTCAGAAAAATGTCTTCCTCACATCATCAGTGAGCGAACACTTTCATGTTTTGGGGCACCCGTATCTATGCTTTGTACAAACCAAACCCCATTATGTTATTATTTTGGTAAGTGTACAAAGACCACAAATGGTGCACTATGTCCCCCACCCACCTATTCATTTTTTCTCCCATGGAAAAATTCCCTTGTCACCCTTGGTCAGAGTACCACACCCTCACACATAAGCTACCATGACATTCATAACCAATATATACCCACCCTGGATTTCCTACCGACTCTAGGGATCTCCCCATCAGAAATAGTCATGACTGTCGCCAAGCTACTTTTTCTACTTTGACCTTGGTCCACTGAATCCTCATCACCATTTTTCAGTCATCCCTCACCATAATGCCTATGTTAGAACTATCACATCTACGATCCTGATCCCTTGTATCAGCGACCCTCTTGTTCGGTTGAGGCTTCCTTTTTGTCGACATCAACACTTATTTTCGAAAAAGGAAGCTGTACCTTGGATCACCCCTCTTCACAAAAGGAAAATACTCGAGTGGCACTTTGGGAGACATCATTGCCCATAGATTTCATAGATCGTCCTAATATTCGACTACAACACAAGATTTCATGTCAAGATGGTATCGTACCTTACAACCATTGCACTTTGATAAAATTCATCGAAGACCCGTGCCTTTATAAGCGTCTCTTTCAGCAATGCTTACACGAGAAGGTCCCAACCATGCACCTATTCATACAATGTGCATTTATATGCCATAAAAATTTTACACATATTAGTACCAAATTCCACCTATTTTAAAATAAAAAACACCCCTGAGGGCATCAAAATTTGTCGTCATCAACCAACATATCACTACCATATTAGTGACACAGACGTAACATGTATATGTCAAATAGATTTGTTTAACTAGCCAAAGCATCATGAGCATGGGACATGCCCGTCTCATAGAATTTTTTTATATATTGTGTTATACCATTGCTTGCAGGGATCCCAAAAGACATGGTCTCTCTTTGACCCGATGCAGGGTGTCTCCAACTTCATGCTATGCGTAGGTCTCTCTCTCTCTCTCTCTCTCTCTCCACATAATACACAAAAATAAAAAACTATAATGTATTTCGGCTATATAATTCTTCCTAGACCTCACACATTAGGGGGAAACTGTTATCATTGGAAAATCAGACAAGAAAAGATGACATTATCTAATGTCAGGAAGAAGGATTTACAAGGCTAAGAGAGATTAGAGAATCTAAAGTATTTAAAAATATCGAAGTTCTAAGAGGAAAAATAAAATTGCGCATTGAAGGAACCAGTAAAATGCGCCTTTGCATGCATATTTCTTTGATACGGACACCTTTGCACAGATTTTCCTCAAAAAGCCACCTAGACTTGAGAGTGTTGCACTGAAAATTGTTATCCTGACATTCTGCTATATGTTTGAGCTCATTATCACTCATACTTCCTCCTTTGCAAGTCTAACATATCATTTCTTCATGTCAAGCCTTGAAAATAAGAGAAAAGTTCTTAAAAATCTCCTTAACTCTGGTATCGCACTTTCTCTTTGTCTTGCCTGCGGTCAAACACCTAATGTTCATGACTCCTGCATACCTAAATGCACTTTCTCTATGTTATGGGTGCGGACCCCTGTAAAAGATTAAAAAGGCGCAAGTAAACTTAAAAAGCTCACTTTCAGTAAATTCTAGAAGTCTCTAGAAAGAATCTTGCGGTGGCAAAACCACTCTTTTGAGGTTCATGTATCTCTTACCTTAAGGAGCTAACCCCTTGATGTGAGGAGCTTATCCCTTTGAAGGAGGATTCTATCCCTTCATAGTTGGAACTGAAACCTCCTCTTTTGCACTATAAAAAGAGGCATTGGGTAGCCTCAAGGAGAGTTGAAGCTTTAGAATTATTTGAGGTTAAGTGCTGTTGGGATTCAGACTCATTTAACTGAGATTTTGTGAGGAGGGATCACATACCTCTATCTGTCTCGGTTGGAAGAGTGCAAGGCTTGTCAGAGTAGAGGAGATTCCTGCTTCGGACCCTGGGAAGGCTTGTTCAACATCAAGGCTAAGGTTGTAAGGTTTTCTTTATTCAAAGTTAATACAAATGAATTCATTTTTCTCAATAAGCTGTTAATTAACTGTTTATTTCATGGATTCCTTGATCACCATGATAGGCATGATTTATAATATTTACTATACAGGTGCTATTTAATATTTTCTTGTTTGTGACTGCAGGTCTATAAAGATAACTCCTTCAAGCGACCGAAGGACAACTTCTTCGAATAAGCATTGGATCTATGGTAAGACTTTAACACCTTTATAGTATTCTTTTGTAAATCGCATATGTCTAGAGAAAGATAGGTTTATTTGGTTGTTTGATGCTAGATTACCTTTTGGTACTAGGGAGATCGATCTTGTCCGCAAGATTGATTTATTCGGTCAGCAAATTGGCGACTCCATTGGGGAATGGATTCTTGTTTTTGGTTTTCCTTTGTTTTGACTTGAGAAAATTATTTTTCTGGTTTTTTATCGATGGATAATCGCCTGGGTAGCTTAGGTTTACTTTGCTTTGAAAATTTTTGAAGTGTTTTTTGTTTTTCTTGAACTTTTATGGGGACCGCACTTTGTTTTGTTGCACAGTGCGGGTAGTTTCGCACTTTCCTTGAGTAACCAGTGAGGGACCGCACCTGTTACTTCTGGGGCTTGCGGACCCTATTAAAATTTTTGAAAAACTTCAGATTTCTTCTTCCAGTTTATGTTTAATCTGATTTAGGATTTCTAGTATCTGCCCAGATCTATATTTTTTCTGTCAAAGTCCTTTGTGAGTGAGTTCCAATAGTATTTGTGTTTTGAGTGATTTTCTAGAAGTTTTGCATACTTGGATTGGTTTTCACTTGGTCTCTGTAGTGACTCAAATATTGGAAGCTTGAAATACCTTAGATCACACTGGTCTTTTTGTCTTCTTGATGAGTCTGACTTGGTTGCGAAATCCATCCTTTTTTGAGAAATAGAACTAGTTGTCTCTTTGCAAATCTTTGAACAAACTTTGTTATAAGTTCTAAATTTCATTTTTACAAAAGGAAACATATCTAGATGTTTTTTGATTTGTTTGTTATTATGGACAAATAAATCCTTAGTTTACTAAACAAATAAGTAAAAAATTCTAAAAAAAAAAATTAAAGCTTTTATTCAATTAGATTTTCAAAGTTTGTAGATCTCAAAATTAGTTTTTTGTAGTTTTGAGTGCTTTTTAGAACTTGTAGATCTCTTTTTAAGGAAAGTTGTTTTTTGTAGTTTCCAGTCTTGAAAGTTAAAGGGATTTATTGTGAGAATTTATTATTTGTCTCTTTTTGAGTTCTTATTGAAAAGACAAAAATATTTTCTTCCATTTATTCTTCATGTTCAAAGAAATAATTTTTTCTTAAAAGAATTGCATTCTCGAACTCTTTCTTTAGCTAGAATTTCATTGAAAGAAAAACGAATTGATTATCATTTTAGATACATTTTTTTAGTGTGTTTGGAAGTCGAGTCTTCACACCATCAAATTTTCATTTCCATACCTATTGACTTAAATAAAATCCCATAAAAATAACACTTGATTAAAATTGAACTAGTAATCTTTTTTATTTCTAGGGCTCTTATCACCAATATAGTTTAGGCTAGTATCTGGGAGTAGGGAGTGATTAACTCTCCAAGATGGTAAAAACAAACAAGTAGATAAATCTTGTGGTAGGAAATAAATCCAATTGTAATTTGTACAATCTGGGAAGCTTCTCTTAAAGGAGTTAATCACGAGATCATGTCCGAACCTTTGAGACAATCAATTATGATTCATTGGGAAGGATAGAAGATCTACGTGCATTACAAATGGTAAACCTCGGATTAACCATTGTCGAGGAGCCTAGGGTCACTTGTCGGTAAACCTTGGATTAACCTTGTCAAGGAGCCTTCAAGGGGATTGATCTTTGTTACTCTGCCCTTGTGCATGGATTCGGATCGTAGACTATTCCCCCAGTTGTATTTGTTACTGTTGGTAACCTTAGTGTCCATAAGCTTAAGATTATTTCCTAAGGTGACGGTGAAGGAAAGATCTCACTGTACCTGGAGCAGACGTCGACTAGACTCACTTGGACTCTCTGGGGGGTTCTCTTCACACGAGATGGTTTTTTGAAGAAACTTGTGCCAGTCTGTTTCATTAAGCAGGTTGTCGGGGTAACTATTCCAACTGTCCTTTCTGTATTAAATTTCTACTAAGTTAGATTTCATCACCAAATAGTGTTTTTAGTATGGGAAGTTATTGTTTGTGTGTGGTTTGAACTCTTAGGTTTTTAGGCGTGTGATTTAACTATTTTTTCCTTTAGAGACTTTAGGTATTTTTATTGAGATTTTATTTGTTTGTGTGTGATTGATTAATATTTAATCGTGGCAGAATTATCGAGAAAGTCTCGGAGACTTCAGGGGAAGCCCCCTGAGTATACACCAAGTCAGCTTGAAGGGCTGCATGCTCTAGTATCATCTAGTAGCGGTAGAATTAGATCAACAGAAATTGGAAGTTCATCTATAGTTGTTCATCCTGATCATCAGATACCCATGACAGAACACATTCAAGAACTAATTTCATTTTCTGAAGTTACTAGTAGTATTTCTCCTTCCAGTGAACTAGCTGAAGAACTTGAAATTTCTGAACCTGACACTGAACCTTCTATTTTGGAAACGTCTTCAGGATTTATTACACCAACTTCTAGCGATCCTGGTTCACCTAGGGTAAGAAATATTGTTACTAAATATCTTCCATCTGGCCTCATTTCTATTGAGGAACTTGCTAGTCCAGACGAATAATTATCTCTTCCCGAATCCCCTCAGTATTTAAATCTTAGGGAGCATGAATCCATTTTCTACAACCCTATTCGGAGTGATGCTTAGTATCTATCTTTGACAAACTTCTTAGAAAACTCGAGTCTTGATTTTTCTCCACCTCGAATTCCATTTCATCCTATGCCCAGAGGTTACTATCCTTCATCCATTATGGCATGAGAGTCATCTATGTTTTCCCAAACACCGGAAGCATTTTTACACAGTGGTCCTTCTATTCCTTCGGGGTATTAGGCTCTTTCTGGTACTTTCTCAGGAGTAGCTCCTCGACTGATTGAACAAGTATTATCATCTGGTCATAATGGAATTAAAACTAAAATGTTGAACGTAGAGCAAATCTTTATGATGTCTGGTAATATTTTGAATCCTCAACCTCAAGGTAGTCAGCTACTGCCTAGGGGACAATTTCAGGGAAATCAGTTACTTCCTGGGGGTCAACCTCAGGGTAGTCAATTACCGCCTGGGGGGCAACCTCAAGGCAGTCAGTTACCACCTGGGGGGCAACCTCAAGGTAAATTTTTCCCAGGACAAACTATGACACAATATTATTTTGGAGAACAACCCCAAGGATAGTACATACCTCAAGGTTATCAACCTTCAGGATAGTACATACCCCAAGGTCAACCCCAAACTCAGTATGTTCCTCAAGGTCCTTATCAACCCCAGATTCAGTACGCGCCTCAGGGTTATCAACCTCAAGGTCAGTACTCAACTCAAGGTTTCCAACCGCCTTCTGGTCAATCATTTGTACAAGGAGCCGGAAATTTACCACTTAATTATCAACCCTACGTTAAACCAGGCTATGGTTCTTACGTTTAACCTTCTATGGGACAATACCCTGGAATAAACATGGTGTGGGATCCGTCCCAAATTCAACAGAATATGAAACCTAATGTGCAGTTGTCTAATCAACCTGGACAGCCTTTGGTTTCTGGTCCAACCCAGCAACCTGTCCAGCCTACTATTCAAACCCCTGCACCTGGTTCTGTTTAGCAGTCTGGGCCTAGTACACCTCAAAATCTGCCTCAAAATATTGCAACTACTGCAACATCTGTTCAACCTATAACACCTGTCTTTGGAGTATCTGTAGCTCCAGTTTCTTCTATCCCTGCATCTGTGAAAATCCCTCAAGTATCTGTACCCTAGTCAAGACCTACAGTTCAGATTTCGGTCCAGATACCTGCGGGACAAGCTGGTACAAGTAATATTGTCACAAGTCAACTGCAATTCACGTATCAACCGTAATAGGGACAGTATCAATTCAGTCTCGTTTCACAAAACCCATTTTATCAGTATCAACCGTACCCTGGCTATACTTATCAATAGCCTCAACAACCACAGTTTGGTCTGGTTAATCTTGGTTTCCCTGGGGGTTATACAATTCCTAATGCAAATCCCATTCCCAACTATCCTGGGTATCCTCCTCCTAGAACTACTCTTGTTACTCAAGGTTTTCATGACCCTAACTGTCAGTTTCCATTTATTGCAACTTTGGATTTACCTGATTTGACACGCCTTATGAATGATCCAATTTTATATCATCCGTATTGGCCGCCAATGCCACATAAGTTCCCCAGTGATATACTGAAATTTGAGGGTAATTCAGGAGAAGATCTGTCAAATCACGTTATGACTTATCACCTATGGTGTGCATCTAATTCAATAATTGATGATTCAATTCACTTACGTATTTCTCAACGAACTCTTATTGGTCTTGCTGCCAAATGGTACATTGAGTTACCACGAGGCTCTTTTAATAATTTCAGTCAGTTAGCAATTGCCTTATTAATTCATTTTCAGTTGCTTTTCAGATACAACAATGGAATGGAACTATTGACTTCGCTAAATCAATCCACATCCACATATATTTCTGATCATATTCACGAATGGCAACGTAGAAGACGTTTGGTGAAAGTTTACATTCCGGATCAAATTTTTGCGGAATGGTTTGTTATATCATTATTACCCAAAATCACTAAAGATGTAGATAAGGCTGGAGTTGTTATTGAGGAGCAAGTCATTGCTCAAGCTCAGTACCTTGACCTCGTCTATACACAGTCAGGTACTTTACATGAAAAATCCCCGATCTTCCAAAACAAGGTCAAATAACTGCAGCTCCTTCAGGGTCTCATGCCGCTGATAGTATGATTGGTACAATTAATACTAAAATCAAGAATAAATCTTCGAAGAATTCTTCTCCTATAATAACTTTACCTGATTCCCCGAAAGAAGAGTCTTCCCCTGAAATTTTTACCGACATTCATGTCGTAGAGACATCTACATCCAAATCTAAATCCGGCGGTAAAAAGAAGGGGAAGAATAAAAACAAAAAGAATTCAAAAGATAAAGCTGATAAAAATGAATCTAATGATGAAAAATGCAAGCCTCGCTATCCTTGTTTCATTTGCGACGAGGATCATTTTACTAAAGAATGCCCACATCGAGCAGAGGTTTCGAAATTCGTTAAAGGTTCTCAACAACCTGCTATCTTGAAGGATCCTTTTCCCACTCAAGATAGTAAGTTGATTGATTCTACCTCGAATACCTCAGAATAACCTATTATGATAATGTCTCATGTCAAGATTGCGACACGATCACAAGATTATGGTAGTAAAAGTCTTGTTGGTGGTAAAGAAGTAGAATCTTCTAATTCAAATGCATCAAATACACCTCCTCCCATTTCTGATTCGCTCCAGATCAAGAAACCCAATCCATACTTAGTAATCAAACCGCCTGCTAAAGGTGTTCTTCGTAAATCAGCTTTCAATCCACATGCGAGAGCTTCTCAGAATTACAACATTGTTGAAGACTTAGCTATTTCCCCTTCAGCAATGTCAGCTTTGGAAGTGCTGCAATCGTGCCCAGCACAGCGTAAATTACTTTTGTCTGCCATAGGAGCTATTGATATTCAGGACTTGAACCTAATAATATTCGATTTAGAAAATAGTACACCTCACCTACCTCATCAAATGGCTTTCCAAATTCCAGTATTAGTCAAAAACAGATCGATCTTTCGGCCTGTGATTGATGAGGGAGCTTCTACAAGTATTATGTCGATCCAGTGTTGGAAATCGCTTGGTTCTCCTACACTCAATCAGTCTTCAAAAATTCTAAAGGCTTTTGATGGCTGAGGTTTCCATCCTTTTGGTATTTTGTAGGATTTACCCATAGGGGTCGAAGGCAAAACCGTAAATCTAGATGTGGAAGTGGTTGATGCCCCTCTAGATTACAACCTTCTCCTAGGTCGTAGTTGGTCTTATGCTATGACTGCTGTTGTTTCTTCGATATTTCGGCTTATCAAGTTTCCACATCAAGGAAAGATCGTTATAATAGATTAGTTAACTTATTTTTCTTCCAATCTAGCCTCTATAGAAACAATCCAGCACGTTGGTAAAACGGCTGTCCCTTACAAGGATGTTGGGGTAGGTTTGATAAAATATTCTGGTTTACTAGGAACTTTTTCCTTTCCTCCTCCTAACGTATTTCCTTCTATCACAACTATTCATATGATTTCATTGAAAACTATTACGTTTGATGATCCTTGAATCGTACCTTCCGACTCCAAGTTAGATTCATTTGATGGCACGATGCCTTTGAGTCCCTTTGAGCCCAATCCTTCTTCAACCGAAACTGATCCAATGAATGGGATCCATAAGGAATCACTTTCTATATCTAGCTCAGTCGCAACGACATTTATCAATCTTGTTCATACTGATGAGCATATCCGTGAACTTTTGTCTATTGACGATTTACCATGGGAAGATCTACATCACCGATCTTCGTTTTTACCTGAGCTGGATCATTTTGAAAATGATTTTGCTTCTATTTTTACTGCTGAATATGTCAAAGAACCACAGAATCCATTGCAAAATCTTGATTTTGAGTTAAATTTGGAAAATATCTCTCGAACGGTTCCAATTGACATTTCAGTTAAGCCAGGAATATTTGAAAACATTCATATAGGTGCTTGTTATATGGACGATGAAATCCAGACTTATAAATCCCTATTTCAAGAATTCCATGACGTGTTTGCCTGGTCATATGAATAAATGCCAGGGATCGATCCGTCAATTGTTGTACACGAAATCAAGACTTACTGGATGCCAAACCTGTCCGTCAACATTTACGTTAGATACATCCAAGAAAAGCTACTACTATCAAAGCCGAAGTTGAGAAATTACTTCATGCAGGTTTCATTTATCCAATTCCTTTAACCAATTGGGTATCGAATATTGTTCCTGTTAACAAAAAAGAAGGAATGATAAGAGTATGTATCGACTATAGGGATATTAGTTGAGCTTGTCCTAAAGACAATTATCCAACCCCTATATCGATCAAATTATCGATTATTGTGCCGTCAGTGAAATGTTTTCCTTTATGGATGGATTTTCTTGTTACAATCAAATAAACATACTCCCTGCTGATCAGCCTAAAACAACTTTTATTTCTCCGTGGGGAACATTTGCTTATTGCAAACTACACTTTGGATTGAAGAACTCTGGGGAAACTTTTCAAAGGGCTATGTCTTACGCATTTCATGAAATTAAGCACATTGTGCAGCCTTATCTCGATGATTTACCTGCTCATTCATTGCGTAGGTCCGACCATCTCACTCATTTACGAGAAATATTTATGAGATGTAGGCATTATTGAATTCGGCTGAATCTACACAAATGTGTTTTTTGTGTAGAATCACGTCACTTACTGGGATTTATTATTTCAAAAGAAGGAATTCACGTTGATCCGTCGAAGGTCGAAGCTATTGTGAATCTACCTCCTCCTTCAAATTTGTGCCAACTCCAAAGTTTGCAGGGGAAAGAAAACTTTTTACGTCGGTTCATTCCTAACTACGTCGAGTTAACGAAGGGTTTTACCAGGTTGTTAAAACAAAAAGTTTCGTTCTTTTGGGATGAGGTCGCTAATCGATCTTTTGATGCACTCAAACACGCGTTGACCCATGCACCATTACTGCATCCTCCCAATTACAACCAAGACTATTTGTTGTACCTCGCCTCCTCTCATTCCACCATTGGGATGGTTTTAGTTTAGGAATATGAATACAACAATGAACATGTGATTTACTATCTTAGTCACAATCTCCATCCAACTGAGATCAAATACACAGATGTGGAGAAATCCGCACTGGCAGCTGTTCAAGTTGTCCAAAGATTTCGACACTACATCTTATTACGCAAAACCACAGCAATTTCTGACTGTAACCCTATGATGTAAATTTTGACCAAACAATTGATAGGGGGCAAGTATTCCAAATGGATAGTTATCCTGCAGGAATTTGACTTGGAATTTGAAAAATCCAAGGCAAAGAAATCTTTGGTTTTTGCTGAACTGATGTGTGATTTCCCCTCTACTGATACTGAAACTCTGGCGGAGTAGCCCATTGTGGACGAATCCTTATTTCTTATCAGTACACTTGATCCTTGGTATGGGGATATTATTGTTTATCTCCAAACCAAATATTTTCGGCCTGAAAGCTCATGATCTCAATGATGGACAATACGTTTCCAATCCCAACAATACAATATTATTGGTGATACACTCTATCGTTGTGGAGCGGATTCTGTTTTTCGACGCTATCTTACTCATGAAGAAGCTGATAAGGTTATAAATGACTGCCATTCTGGAGCATGTGGCAGTCATATGTTTGGGTATGCCACAGCCCAAAATATATTGTGCGCTGGTTATTTATGGTCATCGTTATTCAAAGATTGTATCTATGCAGTCCGGAAATGCCACAATTGTCAGGTCTGTGATCGTAAAATGTGTGCACCACCCACTCCTCTTCACCATATAATTTGTGTTGGTCCTTTCAAAAAGTGGGGTATTGACTTTATTACATGTAACCCTCACTCAGTCGGGGGGCATGCATATATTATCTTAGTGGTATATTATTTTACTAAGTGGGCCGAGGTGATGCCTACATTTTTGGCAGACAGCAAGACTACTGCAACTTTCATGTTCAATCATATAATTGCTAGATTCGGTGTTCCTCAAGCCATTATTACATATCATGGAAGTCATTTTCGAAATATCATGATGACTGAACTGACAAATCAACTTGGCCTGTGCCACGATAGTTCTACTCCTTATTATACATAGGCTAATGGTCTGGTTGAAGCTATCAATAAATTTTTAGTCACTATGATTAAAATAATTATTGGTATTCATAAGTCGAGTTGGCATTCCATGTTATTTTTAACACTTTGGGCATATCAGACCTCAGTAAAAACATCAACTGGTTTCACTCCCTTTCAACTAGTTTACGGTTTGGAAGCTGTGTTTCCTATTGAATGCGAAATTCCGTCATGGAAATTAGCCATAGAATTACTCGTAGCTACATCTCAAGAGGAGAAATTGTTTTTGTACTTGGCTTAGCTAGATGAGAATCAACAAAATGCTGCATTAGCAAATGAGGCTCATGTCAAAAAAATAAAGTCTTAGTATGATAGAAATGTTACCCCTTGTAATTTTTCAGAAGGAGACCTAGTCTTAGTGTATGATCAAGCCAACGATAAGCTAGGGGCTGGAAATTTTGTTCCCATGTGGCATGGTCCTTTCATTGTTAAGCAAAAGCTAGAAAAAGGGGGCTATGAGCTGATAGATTTCGACTGTGTCCCCTTAGATAAACCCAGAAATGGGCCTTATCTAAAGAGATATTATGCTTAGAGTTGGTGTGGAGATTTTTTAGATTAGATTTCTTTACTACTGGTGTGTCTTATATTAGAAAAGTGTGCCTAGTTTAGAGTGTGTTTTATCACTATTCATACTTATCTGAGTTTTACTCTTGATATTGCAGATGTCGATGTCTCTTCAAACCTACATCGGTTTTGCTGATGGTGCTTGTCGTAGTACACGGAACATTTCTTCCGCAACTTGGGTTATCTATTCACCCTCTGACGAGTTAGTATCCATGCATGGGGTAAGCCTTGGTCAAACAACAAATAACATTGCAGAGTATAGTGCAGTGATTGAGTTATTATTTGAATTGCATATCGTTTTGAATTCAGAGTTTGATTGCTAGGTTGGATTCTGAACTTGTTGTATTACAGCTTAACAGGGTTTATGCCATTAGAAATCCAGTGTTATTACAGTTATTTTTAAGATTTCATATCTTGGAACATGAATTTGATTACATTGAATATCAAAATATTCCAATACATTTAAATACATTAGCAGATGCAGTTGCTTCTAGTATGATAAATCGACATTTGCAATAATCAAAATAGTAAATTAAACAACATTCAATAACATGTACATAGATAGTCGGTAATAGTGATATATCATAGCATAGAAGTTTGTTTCAAAAATATACATCGTCTTCGATCATAGGTTGAAAAAACCTTATGATCAACAAAAATGATAATACAAAAGGTCAAAAATATGATTCTACAACACGATCATCCTATCACTGATGATGATCACGATAAGAGACCACTGCTTGGGCCACCCTACACAGGAAACTCTTAAAAGGTCCTGGGACACCAATCACATATCTCTGTAATCTGAGCAGAATATCATCTATTTCGGTCTCTGGAATGTCTAGAGTTAGACGCTCTAGGTGATTCTCTAAATCAGACAAGATATCTGCTAATTGGCCCTCTGGAGCTAGTGCTACGGTAGCTAGATGCCTCCTCTCATAAGGCTGGAGATGGGCTGGTCGCTGTGGGCCCACATATGCATTTCAAAATTTTGATTATTAGTTTTGGGACGATTAAAATAAAATAAAATAAAATAAATTAGAAATTAGAAATTGTTGAAAATGATTTTTACCTGATTCATCCCACTATTCCCCTGCTGGGAGTGCAATCTCTCAGTCGCCGCATAAATATATCCCAACGTATGGAAAGTCCTCTATGACAAAAATTTGGTGTTCCAGCCAACGAAAATATGTAGAAGGAAATTGAATAACCTTGACGCCCTCAGTAGCATGATGGGCCATTAATGCAACCCAACAAACCATCCTAGGTTCTCGAGGTCGACCAACATCAACAGGAATGTTCTGCGAAGCTAACATGGAGATCCTCTCTAGAGAAAAGATTACTACAATGGATCCATATCCAAAGTTGTTTAGCTTTCCGTTCTTTGCTCTAGTTAGTTGGCCTTTTACATTGGCCAACACAGCTTCGCACCAGTTGAAAATGGTGCCTCAAAAATAATCTACAGCAATGCGCATCTGGGAATCGATAGCCACATGCAACACTGCGCTCCCACATAGTCTAGTGAAATTAAATGCAATAGATTTAAGCTCAGGATAGATGATAGTTTTTATGTCAATCTGTTTGTCCCGGGGGTCTGCCTGATCATTACAGAACTCTGGTCAAAGACTAGCGACAGACTGGCCACCTGGCCTAGTCCCAAACAGAGAAATTTGTTCGCCCCTCTTGGAAAAACCAGTCAAAAAATAGATATCCTCTAGCTCAATTTCAAGCCGGTGGCCGCCAATAATAAAACATTGGTCCTGTACATTCCATCTGTTCACCAGCCATGTTAGGAGGTCTACCTGTGCCCTCATGCCCTGAATGGCCCAGAATTTATACAAACCGCATGCTCTTAATTCCTGCATTGTAGGCAAATGAAACATTGCAGCGTCATCTACGTCTTCATGCTCATGTTCTCTCCAAATTAGCATCTTGTATATCTTAAAATGCATAAAAATATATATTAGAACAATCTAGTTTGAAAAATTTTGGGTGGAATTAAAGAAATTTAAGTTTGAAATTTAATTGTGCAAGGTATGCACTCTATTCTCATACACAGTGCGTAGGAACGCATGGGCATTGTGAGACAGGTGTGGAACCAAGAATTTTTTCTATGTAGAAAATAGTTGGGGTCCGCAAGGCCTGCGTGTTGCACCTGCAGACCCCGCAGGCGATTTTTTGAACCTATTTTTGCTTAAAAAATGAAATCTAAAGCCTAAAAATGAAATGTAAATAGATGAAATGCAAGATAAGGAGGTCGTGGATTACTTGGAGCTGACGATTCTCGATTTCACTAGATGGATTTTCCAAAATCTTCACAGGAACATTTTTTACCCAAAAGCTCTTACTTTTCACTCTGAACTCAAATGGTAAAAATGAAGTTAGAAAAGTCCTTATAAGTTTTTCTCGAATAAATGAATTTTTAATTTGTTTATTTTTCACTTTAAAAAGGTAATTTTGAAAGCATTTTTATTTATCTTAAACAGGTATGTGTAATGTTTCGCGTTTTTGTGCAGAAATTGGATTTTTCAGGAAAATTGATTGTTTTTCAACAAAGAGCATACTTTTATCACTTTTTCGGACTCTTTCAAAAATTTACGAAAAAGCGAGAACTTGGAGTCCTCTTTTAAGCACTTTTCAGACTCTCTAAAATTGAAAAGATTGTCGAGCAACTTGATTATTCAAAATCGTTAAAATAAATGAATAATCGTCTCTTCAGTATAAGTTTACCCCTTTTACGGACTGAAATGGACTATTTACGAAAAAGGTATACGTTGACTAATTACGGTCAATAGAGTTCTCTCCCGCATTATTTTATCCTTTTTCGGGCCCGAGAGACTAAATTTATGAAAAAGTAAACCCATGGAGTTTTCTTAAGTTTTTTCTTCTGACTCCCTAAAATTGAAAAACACCGAGTTTCTCCTATACTGGACTCGTTAAAATTTAACAGTAAAGGACCTGTTCAATTTTAAAAATAGGAACGGACCACTCGTTCTTCGGGTTTGAATCTTAAACTAAGTTGGACTCATCCTAAGGATGAGCTTATAAACAAGCAAATGTTATCCTCCTCAAGCTTGTCAAAAATAAAGAGGTACTTTCCAGAAATGGTGGGGGAAAAGAAAGGAAAATGAACCTTTTTGTTGTATTTTGATTATTCGAAAAGCCGTTAACCACTCTTGAACACGACACTTTTGTTCACCCGGTTAAAACTTTGTCTAAGAGCTTAATCTCAAACCATTTTAAGTATTCATGGGGTTTTGGGTATTAGCTTTGGGTTAATTGTCACCAAACCAACTGCAGTGTTGTTATGTGTTCAAGAGGACAGTTCAAATAAACCATTTATCTGCAAAATATCTCTCATCCATTTTGACCATCCATGAGTCAGTCCTTGCCAATATACATTTTCAAAACTTGATCTATGATTTCATGTTGTGTGCTTGCCTACGACGGATCACTTTCTATCGACGACAACTCATTATCTAGGAAGTTGATCTAGAAATTGTCAGTACCTTGAAATTTGCATGCCTCAATGGCAGGTTTCTCGCCTTCGACGACAGGTTACATCATTGACCTTCGATCGAACGATTCCGTCATGTGTTCAACTTCAGCTCATTCATTCACATTTCATGGATTGTACTGAGTACTTTGAGAACCATTGACATTAATGGTGGTTACTCTCACACTTGTTAACAGTTTACATCATTGACTGGTAATCAAGTGGTTTCTACCATGTTTGACTTCGACACATTCATTCACATGGATAGAATCGTACTAGTTTGAGATGCGGAAATCAAGACCCTAGATCTAGTTTCTACCATCCAGGCTGCGAGGAATTTTGTTATCATTTATACAGTGGACTATTCATAAACAGATGGTTGCGTCCATACTGTGTCTACACATGTCTATACTGTGATGTATTCAAAATCATTCCTGTATCAGAACAGTTTGAATCAGTTTCTAGTTAGTTTTGATCTCGATTATGGGAATGCCTACCGCCGCGATGATATGTCTACATATATATTGCAATGAATGTTATTACAGATCATCAATGATATATATATATATATATATATATATATATATATATATATATATATATATATATATATATATATATATATATATATATCATTTCAAGGATCATCAGCTTCATCTATTCCAGACTTTGCACTTTAGGGGGAAATCTATTGCACTGAAAATTTTCATCCTGACATTCTGCTATATGTATGAGCTCATTATCACTCATACTTCCTCCTTTTAAAGTCTAACATATTATTTCTTCATTTCAAGCCTTGAAAATAAGAGAAAAGTTCTTAAAAATCCCCTTAACTCTGGTATCGCACTTTCTCTTTGTCTTGCCTGCGGTCCCGTACCTAATTTTCATGACTCCTGCGTACCTGAACGCACTTTCTCTGTGTTATGGGTGTGGACCCCTGTAAAATATTAAAAAGGTGCAAGTAAACTCAAAAATCTCACTTTTAGTAAATTCTAGAAGTCTCTAGAAAGAATCTTGCAGTGGTAGAACCACTCTTTTGAGGTTCATGTATCCCTTACCTTAAGGAGCTAACCCCTTGATGTGAGGAGCTTATCCCTTTGAAGGAGGATTCTATCCCTTCATATTTGGAACTGAAATCTCCTCTTTTGCACTATAAAAAGAGGCATTGGGTAGCCTCAAGGGGAGTTCAAGCTTTAGAATTATTTGAGGTTAAGTGTTGTTGGGATTCAGACTCATTTAACTGAGATTTTGTGAGGAGAGATCACATACCTCTATTTGTCTCAGTCGGAAGAGTGCAAGGCTTGTCAGAATAGAGGAGATTCCTACTTCGGACCTCGGGAAGGCCTGTTCAACATTAAGGCTAAGGTTGTAAGGTTTTCTTTATTCAAAGTTAATAAAAATGAATTCATTTTTCTCAATAAGCTGTTAATTAACTATTTATTTCATGGATTCCTTAATCACCATGATAGACATGATTTATAATATTTACTATAAAGGTGCTATTTAATGTTTGATTTTTTGTGACTGTGGGTCTATAAGGATAACTCTTTCAAGTGATTGAGGGACAACTACTTCAAACAAGCATTGGATCTATGGTAAGTCCTTAACACCTTTATAGTATTCTTTTGTAAATCACATATATCTAGAGAAAGATAGGTTTATTTGTATGTTTGTTGCTAGATTACCTTTTTGGTGCTAGGGATATCGATCTTGTCCGCAAGATTTATTTATCTGCTCAATAGAGAGTGGTGGAATTCACTTTCTAGGACCACAAGACACACTCTAGGACATTTATCCCACACTTGAGGCCACCTAAGGATAGCTGCCAAAGCCTCCTTAGGACCCCAAGGGAGCACAAACTGGAATAAATGTGGCACACAATGGAATCACCCTCCTCTCTTGGGTCACCATCCACAATGTACCAAGAGAGGGAAGGAGAGTTTGAATTCTCCTATAAAAGGCCACCAAGAGATGAAAAATTTGAGAACACATTGTTATGTTGGCCAGAATTTCCCTAATAAATACCAGTAGTGTGTGATCCGGAGCAGAGATAGAATGGACTCAGTTGGTGGCCATCTAAAAACTCCAGTCCACCATAGTCGAGAGAGAGAGACTTTGCACCAAGGTAGCTTGCAAGTAAAGACATACTTGCATCGGGACTTAGAACTCCCTAGTTCTAAGGGCCCCTTGGCAAGTGGGTAAAATTTTCATCCTTCATTCCAACCAGCACACAATAAGAGGGGATGTAAGTTCCAACGTTTGGATTATTGAAGTTGTTTGACTCTATTTAGAGATTTTGTATTATTTTTTTTAGTTTAGTTTTTATGTTTGAATATGCATGCCATTTCTCTATCTAGTATGTTTATGTCTTATCATGTTCCCTAACTTGCTTGACTCCACTTATTTTCTGCCTGTGACTAAGAACTTAAGAGGTAAAAATGACTCCTCTTAATTAGGTGTGATTTTGTACATTTGTGCGCCAAAAACACACACACACACAACTACCAAATTCTAAATATATATTTTTTCTCTTTTTGTATTTAGTAGAAAAATTGAAAATCAATTTAATATTCTCAAACATAAATTGGAGGAACATCTGAAATTCATATGGGTTCCAGATTTTGATTTCTTTTATTGTTTTATCATCTTCTACCTTCTATCTTCAATTTTTTGTTGATTTATAATTCTCGGTATAGATTCTCTTAAGGGATTTGAGTTTGGTAGATCAAGCTCCTAAATGAAATCAGGCCCAGAATCTTAGACCGAGTAAAAATTATCAATCACTCTTTTAGTCCATTCCTGAATTTATTTTGAATAAGATTCTCTTTGACTTAAAGAAGAAAACATTAATATTTTATCTTTCTTGGAAATTTTAGGAATATGTTTAGGCTCAAATTGTTTTTCCCAATTTAGAATTAATGTGAATATCTCCTTAATGTTTTTGTATTCCTTAATAAGAGATTCAACTTGATCATTCAAATTCACAATTTCTTAATAAAATATATAGTTTTTATCTACCTGTTTATAAAATTTGATATAATTCTTTTGTAGTACTTGATTAACTTGCAAAGCTTGTCATTTGAACATACTCATGCTTTGATCAATATCATGACTTTGTTTTAATTGAAGCTGAAGAATTTCAATTTGACGATTTAATGCTATGGTCATGTTAATGGTGCTAGATAACACCAACATATATGCGATCTCCCCAATGTGAAGTCCCAATTAGACCTCACACCGTTTGATATAAGAGTCCCATCCAGCTATATGTTTCAGACACCATTGCAAATGTTTTAGAGGTATGCCTTGGTTACTACACAAGAGATCAAAGACAACTCTTTGGGGTAGAAAGGATGTAAGCTTTGTGTGACATTGGATGTAGAATGCACAAGAAACTTCTACGGATGGTAAAGGCAAAATGAGCCTCCAGTTAGGAAAGTAATATCTTAAGGGAGACTTGTGAGCGAGAGAGAAATAATTGTTTATTTACCTGCAAATTAGTTCACAAGAAAAACAACATTCTTAAAAGCATAATGAAAATCATTCAACAATATCCATATCTAATCAATGAAATAGTTCATTAGCCTTAGTATGTATTATGCTAACATATACCGCAAACATATCAAGAATAATATTAGTAAATTCACGATACATTCATGAATAAGTGATGGCTCGAAGATATTCTGATTATTAATGGAATTTTCCAAGCACATCATTAAATAGGTGAAACACTAGATCCAATAGTGGAACATGAATCCACAACTTGCTTCTCCAAAAAATGATTTACCTCCTATGTAATACAAGAGAATTCAAGGCTAAAATATAAGAATCTAATCCCATTACTTGAGTTATGAGGATCTATTTATAACAAGTGACAACGACTCTTGATCTTCATCATGACTATTCAACTTCTATGATCTATGGGATTCCATATAACCTTTCACATTTTATACATGACCTTTTACATTCCACCCATGTCTCTTGGACTTGATTACATTTAACTCATTACAAAAGACAAGATACATTTAATATGGTGGCTATATGAGAAAAACATTTGAAAAGGACCATCTTTTTTATAAAATAGATAAGTCATTTGCTTCTTCATGAAGCTCATTAGTAATGCATGTGTTCCACGCTCTGAAATCCATAGAGATGACTTTGATCTAGACTGAAAAGTCAACTAAAAAATGCATATTCACCACCAGGTTTTTCATCAATATGGATTTGGAGCTTGAATGTACACTTTTCCAAAGCCATGACAATTTCGTCACTTCTTGTAATATTATTTCCCTACCTCTTATCTCTCCAAGCGATTTTATTGAAGGCATCTCGTGTTTTTGAGCTAGAGACTCTAAAAAATTGTGCAATTGACTATAGGAAACAATAGTATTAGCCGACTATTCTCCAATAAAAATATAATTCTAATGGTGGATTCTTAGTTATACTATGTTTACTTCAGCGGAAATATTTTCCTTTCTAACAAACTATTGTGGAACATTTGGGTACGTGGAAGCCAATTCCTGGATTTGATCAAATACTTTGTTTTCCACCTTCAGGAGCTTTAATAATTCTTGTGATTTATTTTGTATACCAACAAGGGGCGCCACTACTTCATGAAAAAGTATCATTTCATCATACAACTATACCATGGTATCCTCCATTGGACCCAATTCCTCCTGTATGGCTAAATGCCATCCTATTGTGTTGAAGTTGCAGGAAGATAGTCACCGATTTTCTGCATTGAGATGTTCTTCATGTTACTTTACTCCAACTAACTCTTTCTCAATCATGTATTCTCATTCAACAGACACTCTGATTTATCCTGTGCCACTTTGGAAAAATAAAAATTAACTTCCATGATTTCTCGAGGATTCCTCCTAGTGTTTGCAGTTATCACCTTTTCTGTGGATACAAATACTGGATTCTGAGGATCATTTGGGGAGAAAATTTTCCTTTGTTGCATGATCCTTTTCTTTAGCTGATCAAATGTGACAATACATACATCCATGACTTTGTCTTCTGGTAGAGGTATGATTCCCATATCTTCAAATGAAAGGTGGCCACCCGTAAGATTAGGTTCTCCTGGAGAACTTGGTTCATCATCTATGCGTTGGATGGCATCATATTCCTCAAATTATTATTCTATTTACTGAGTCATCCATTCTTCCTCCAGTTTCTATGCAACTTCCTCCTCCTATGAATTCCTTTGTTGTTGTTATTATACTCTCCTTATTTCCTCTTCTTCCTCCTATTTCTTTCTGAATGATCTAAGTGGATATTGGTGGCCACCCGCCTATTCCACTTGGGCCCAACCATTGTCTCTTTCAGTTTTCCAGTTTCGGCATAATTTACTATTTTTAGTATTTTTTCGAGTCCTGAACTTCCGGAGCCGTTTTGAGGCCCTAAACGACGTTTTTTGGGCATCGCGCCTCCAGCGAATATCATTCCTTTTCAAAATGATATTCATGGAAAAAGTTGTAGTCCTCGGATAGAGATTTCTAATGATGTATCATGTGCGTCAAACGAAGATAGTATGCCAAAGTTACGTCCCTGGGAAGTTGAAACACCAATTTACCCAAATGGGGCCCATAGTTTTGGCGTTTCATCTCCTAGGGTTAGGTTTTTGGATGTTTAGGATTATCCATTATTTCTCAATAATAAATAGGCCCTCGAGCCTCATTGTAACTTAGTTCAGAGGCTTGTAGCTGCCACATCTCTTCTCAGAGATAGCTACCAGTGCCCTAGCTAGTTTTATTTCCATTATGTCTGTAAGCAAATTTCAGTTCTTTGATATTAATGAAATGAAGTGTTATTTCCGCTGCATCTTTGTATTTATGGTTATATGTTTATTCTTTTGCGTTCCTGCATAAATCCGGATCAGTGGTATCAGAGCGGTCTGCTTTTTCTTGATCCTTCTTTGCATGTCCCCAACGAGGTCGGGGTATAAGGAGCTAGGGCTTGATCTGGTGGAACCTTTGCAAGATCAGCCTCGCAAACCTCGACGGACGCCCATGGGCGATGAAAAGAAAGATGAGGGAGAAGGAGATCCTATCAAAATATTTCTCAAGGAGGCCCTCAAAAAAAAAAGGAACGTGATGATGGATAACTTTGTTCAGATCCTTCAACGGTTGCCCACTGGCGGCGCATCTGCATCCAGCAGCCACTCCGGAGGTGCGACTCCTTTTAAGGTACAAGTAAATTTTTACATTCCCATATTTGAGGGTCAAATAGACGCAAATGTTGTATATATATGGTTGAATCTATTAGAAGGATATTTCTCTGTTCATGACTTTTCAAACTGGGAGAAGATTTATTTGGCACTCCTCAAAGCTACCCCCCATGTTAAGGACTGGTGGGAAACCTACTGTGAGAACAAGAACCAGACAAAACCCTCTCTATTCTCAGCCGTACCAACTTGAAATTATTTCTGAGATGCCGTCAAGGAACAGTACTATCCCGTGGGGAGCTATGACGACAAGTACATACAATGGACCACGCTGCGACAACAAAGGGATCAAGATGTGCATGAGCTGATGAATCTGTTCCATACCCTGCGCACAAAGTTGGGTATCAAAGATTTAGAGAAACATTTGGTGCTAAAGTATCACAGCTGTCTGCACAGATACATTCAGGAGGAAATGGAGTTCCTCGACATCTCCTCGCTTGGTACGGCATACCGGTATGCTGCCAAGATTGAGCAGAAATTCAAATAGAAGAAGCAAGACTTTGGATCTGTGAATCAAAAGCAAGGGAAAGGTGCTTCCAAACTGCAGAAAAAAGGACAGAGCCAAGGCATGGTGGCTAAAGACAACCCGTCAAAGCCATAAGAAAAGAACAACACCGCAAAGCCAAAGAAGGACACAGGAAAGTGGTGTGAGTTCCATAAGAGCTCCACTCAGAACACAAGTGAGTGTCGGGCCAAGTAGTCGCTAGTGGCCGAGATGAGGGCTTATGAGTCAGATGCATGCTCTGACTCCAAATCAAAACTTGAAAAAAGGAATGAAAAAGGGAAACAGATTATTGATGCGGAGCCCAACGCCACTGTTGCCACTACAAAGATCTAGAAGGAGGAACCGGAAGATCCAGAGGAGGAGGAACGTCTCTTCCACTCCCAGATGTGGGTAAAGGGCTCCCCTGTACAGTTCATTGTCGACAATGGGAGCCAAAAGAACCTCATTTCAGCAGACGCCGTGAAGCGGTTGGGTTTGCCGACCACAGCTCACCCACATCCATACACCATCGGGTGGCTTCACCAAGGACGAGATCTCCGCGTCAGCCAGCAGTGCCGCCTTCCCTATAGCATCAAGCCCTCCACGGATGAGGTATTATGTGACGTTGCTCCTATTGATGTTTCTGATGTATTATTAGGACAACCATACTTGTGGAAGCGTCATGCTGTGTATGAGTCTCGGCCTCGTGCTGTTATTGTTACTTTGGGAAATAAGTTGTACAGAATACCAGAGGTACCACCTCCTGCTGCTATCTCTTTGGTTACTGCAAAACAATGCAGTAAGCTCATTTCCCAAACCAGGAAATTCGTTTTCCTGATGATCCGCCCCCAGGGCAAGAAGAAGACTGTGGCCACGACCTCCAGACAGTGCCCCTCTGCATGACAACAACAAATGGATAAGGTCGTGGAGGAGTATGGGGACATCTTCACCTCACCCACAGGGGTACCTCTGCACTGCCAGGTCAAGCACCCGATTGATCTGACCCCAAGTGCACCGCTACCCAATGGACCGATCTATCGACGCTCTGTTCTGGAAAATGATGAAATCAAGAGGCAGATTCAGGAGCTGTTGCAGAAAGGTCACATCAGACCAAGTTCATCGCCCCGTGGGAGCCCGATCATGTTGGTACAGAAGAAGGATGGGACGTGGAGACTTTGTATTGACTATCGGGCGCTGAACAAGATCACTGTCCGGAATAGGTACCCAATCCCACGGATTGATGACCTTCTGGACCAACTCCAAGGTGCAAAATATTTCAGTAAGATCGACCTGAAGTCTGGGTATCACCAGGTACCAATTGAACCCTCTGATGTGTGGAAGACCGCCTTCAAAGCCAAGGAAGGCCTTTTTGAATGGCTGGTCATGCCTTTCGTGTTGACGAATGCTCCCACAACCTTCATGAGGCTGATGGAAAACATCTTGCGGCCATTCACCAACTCATTCGTAGTGGTGTACTTGGATGACATTCTGATCTTCAGCAAGACTTGGGAAGAGCACCTTCATCACATCCGACAAGTCCTCCAAACACTGCGACAACACAATTTGTGTGCCAATTTGGAGAAGTGCACATTTGGCATGACCCAGGTTCAATATCTGGGATACATTATTGATGAAAGGGGGGTGCATGTGGATCCAGCCAAGATCCAAGTCATTCGGGATTGGCCAGCCCCAACCACTATAACAGAGCTTCGCAGCTTTCTGGGTCTTGCTAATTTCTACCGTAGATTCATGTTGGGATTCTCTCATATCACTTGGCCCTTGAGTCAAGTCACTAAGGGAGGAGCGAGAGAAAAATTCTTTTGGTCAGAACCTCAACAGAAGGCGTTCACAGAATTGAAAAATCGCCTCTGTTCTGCCCTAGTGCTCACATTACCAGACTTGCAACAGCCATTTGAGATTGAGATGGATGCCTCTGACTATGCTATTGGGGCAGTTCTTACTCAACAGGGACATCCAGTGGCATATCACAGTGAGACATTGTCTGAGACAGTTCGCAAGTATCCCACATATGACAAAGAAATGTATTCATTGTGCAAGCCTATCGATAATGGAAGCATTACATTTTGGGGAAGGAAACAATCATCCACACAGACCACTAGCCCCTGCAGTTCATACAGACACAAGGGAATTTGTAGAATGATCACCATCAGAAGTGGTCCACATATCTGCAACAGTTTCATTTGAACATCAAGTATAAGAAGGGTAGCACCAATAATGTTGCAGACTGCCTCAGCCGACCACCGATCGTGGCGCTCACAACCATGCTCAACTCTTGTGGGCACGAGACTTCTGATTGGCTGCTTCTCTATGAGAGTGACCCGGAATTCGACCACACTTACAAGGCACTCTTGGGGGGTACGCAAGTTCCAAATTTTCACCTCCAAGATGCACTTTTATGTCACCTGGGACACCTTTTTGTTCCTTCAAGCGAGCGTGCCAAGATGATATGGGAAGCACACTACAGCCGAGTCACTGGGCATTTCGGGGTCGAGAAAATAGTAGCAATACTACAGAAGTATTTCTATTGGCCGAACCTTCGAAAGGATGTCAAGAAGCACATTAGATCCTGCACTGCTTGTGCCATTTCCAAACCGACCATCAAGAAGCAAGGCCTATATACTACACTACCTACCCCTAGTCGACCTTGGGAATCCATCTCCATGGATTACATGTTGGGCCTGCCTTCTACCAAGAATGGAAATGACTGTGTTTTCGTGGTCGTTGATAGATTCTTGAAGATGGCCATTATGGCAGCCTATAAGAAGAATATCACAACAGAAGCCACTACTAAACTCTTCTTTGAACGAGTGTGGGTGCACTTTGGGATCCCACAGTCTATCATATCAAATCGAGATAGCAGGTTCCTCAGCACATTTTGGTCCAGCCTCTGGTCAATGTTGGACACAAAGCTCACCAAGTCCACAACTTTTCATCCCCAAACAGATGGCTAGACAGAGGTCGTCAACATAATGATTGTACACATTTTGTGCATGTACAATTCAAAGCATCCACGCACATGGGACGAGAGCCTCCCTTATGTAAAACATAGTTATAACAGGGCTCTCCACAGTTCAATTGGCCATAGCCCCTTTTAGGTGGGCTTGGGATTCCAGCCACTATGTCCCATTGACGTAGCCATGCCATTTGCAGCTGCTCAGGCCGATTCAGCTCATGTCCAGTCTGAAGTTGACAAAGAAAGTAGCTTCATCGAGCACATTCAACACATCCACCAATAGGTTCATGATATATTGGACAGAGCCAATGCAAAGTACAAGCAGTGCCATGATCAACACCGAGTGCCACACAACTTCCAGGTGGGTGACAAAGTATGGCTACATTTGCAGAAGGAGCGCCTCACTGGACCCCACCGCAAGCTTCGCCCACTCTGATACGGGCCGTACACCGTCACCAAGGTTGTAGGTAACAATTCCTTCGAGCTTATTATTCCTCCATTCCTTGGTCTGCACCCAGTCTTCAATGTGGATCGCCTTCATCCTTACTTCCCACCTCTACTGGACACCTCAGACATTGCAAAACAACTCACACCAACAAAGTTAAACCTAGAATGCATGGAACAGGCCACCATATATTATATCATGGAAATTCAAATCAATAACACTCTCCAACAGAATATCCAACTGTATCGGGTTGTCAAAGCTGGCCAACTCTTGCACCAAGGAAAGTGGTTCACCAGGGACCAAGTTCAGCATAAATTTCCTCATCTCATGGAGGAACCTAATGCAATGGGGACCATTGATTCCTAAGGAGGGAGGAATGATCCAGGTGGATATTGGTGGTCACCCACCTATTCCACTTGGGCCCCCACCATTGTCTCTTTCATTTTTCCAGTTTCGGCATAATTTACTATTTTTAGCAGTTTTTCGGGTCTTGAACTTCTGGAGCCGTTTTGAGGCCCTAAACGACGTTTTTTGGGCATCACGCCTCCAGTGAATATCATTCCATTCCAGAATGATATTCATTGTGAAATTTTTATTCCTCGGATAGAGCTTTCTAATGATGTATCATGTGCGTCAAACGGAGATAGTATGCCAAAGTTACGTCCCTGGGAAGTTGAAACACCAATTTACCCAAACGGGGCCCATAATTTTGGCGCTTCATCTCCTAGGGTTAGGTTTTTGGATTTTTAGGATTCTCCATTGTTTCTCAATAATAAATAGGCCCTCGAGCCTCATTGTAACTCAGTTCGGAGGCCTGTAGCCGCCACATCTCTTCTCAGAGATAGCTACCAACGCCCTAGCTAGTTTTATTTCCATTCTGTCTGTAAGAAAATTTCAGTTCTTTGATATTAATGAAATGAAGTGTTATTTCTGCTGCATCTCTGTATTTATGGTTATATGTTTATTCTGTTGCGTTCCTACATAAATCCGGATCACTGAACCATTTATATTGCTTCCTATTCTTATCTTATTCATGTTGCATATTTGCCTCTAATTCTCTCTTTTCATGTTCAAATTCAATAAATCCCTTGTTCAATGAGTAGCTTTCCATTTTCTGCTACTTTTTTTCATTGGATCATGCTTCATCCTTTTCTTGGGAGATACAATATTTACTTGAGAAGTTTCTTATGGTGTCTCTTGTTCCTTTACATCTTGAGCTGGTGAAACTTGGGGGGAAGCAACTTAAAATCCTAGATGTGTATTTATTAGTGAATTCTACCATTCTTCACCTTTTCATCCTCTGCAGCAGTCATTGATTTATATCACCAAGAAAATCCAATCCTGGCATAATGTTTCTTGCACACTCTTCTGGGATCATACCCACGAAAGTCTTTGACTATAAAGTGCAAGCAGTCTAGCTCTTATATTTTTTCATTTACCACCTTATGGATCTTCAGCTCATACATTCCAATCCTCAAAGGAAAAGTGGGTCAAGGGGCCTTCTTCCTTCTCTAAATAACTCCTAATAACCATTTGTTCAATTGATAAACCACTTATTTCAAGACCACCTTGTTAGTTACATATCACGACATAATATGAGGAGAAATATGACATATAAAGCATTTAATATATGTACCTTCTAGCACAAAAAACCAATCTATGATATCATGTAATGAATCTTTCACCTGGTCGGTCATGCAAGAAGGATCAATCTCATATATCATATGAAATATGACTACTAATAAATGCCCCTATGAAACTTAAATATGAAAACACCCTGCAATGGAAGTAAACTAGAAAATTATCCTTCGAGGTCAAGTTCCAATACATTCCTAGGAATTTATACCGTGCACAGATCCCATCTATTAGAAATGTTGACATATTAAACTCTAGTTCCTTGCTTGTTCTTAGAGATGCTTTAGCCTGCCCAACATGGCAAAACAACTCAAAAGAAAATATTTATTCCCATTTGAAGATTTTTCCATGGGAAAAAACAAATATGAGCATAAATATCCAATTCTCTTCAAATACTTGAACATTATTCCTCCCATGCAAACTACAACACATGGAAATATGGTATTGGTACACTTCCCAGAGAATCCTAGTCGGGTAAGCTGTAGATGGGCAGCGTTGGAATTTGGAAGGCTCTCGACACCAAGATTTGATGATATCACTTGTGTCGAGATTGAAAAAACTAGTATATAAGATGTTATTGGCATATTTTGCAGGATTTAGCATCATGTAATAAGTCTCCATGTCCTCCCCACAGTAGGTGGAAATTTGACCACCACTTTCACTATGAAGAACAAAATATGAATCATCCACGTGCGATAGAATCCATTCAATTACCTCTGCACAAGGTATGACTGAGAACCTGCATGCAATCCTATGTATAGTGAAATCAAATAATGTTGTAGCTACAATTTTTAGATTCCAATGGTATGATTTTGAAAATTGTTTATTCTTTGTTACTTCATCAAGTTAAATGTTATGTTACCTTTTCATCACATGTATACTTATGTATGTTAATATTATGATTTTATGAACATAAATCATTACTTTCTATGCTCCGCTTTATAAGATTTTCCTAGATGTGTCTACTTTTTTGATGAATGAATTCATTTAAATGCTCATTATGACTCCTTCTATTTCAAACCTTATATGCAATTAAAAATTAAGTATGTTCCTAAGTTTACCTACCTAGCCTCATCATTATCTTTGTAATTTAACCTTTGAAATCAGACCCAAACTCCAGACCTAGTTCCTTGGCTGTTATTCCTATCCAACAAAAAATTCAAACAAAAAATCCCTAATTTACTGAGCATCATAACTAGCCTAAAATCATTATATATTCAGTCATCTCATTGGTTGCAAAGTGACATTGAGAAAGCCCTCTTTGGTTTTGGTAGGGATAGCTACCTAACCTAAAATTTGGTTTGTGGTTACCTCCTTTAGTTCTATTCTCAGCCTTGGGAAATAGGGGGAGCGATAATATTTTTGGCGCCGTTGCTAGGGAGCGAAGGTTAATATTTACTGTGAAAGAAAACTGATTGCTGATGGTGAACAATGGTCATGCACAAGAAGGTTGTGCATCTTTCACTTGAAAAATCTAGTGTCGAAAAATCCAAAGGTTTAAAGTTTTTATGGTGACTCCATTGTTCAAAAACTGGTAGCTTGAAGAACTTTTTGGTGAATTTACCATTTTCAAATTGAGTTCTCAGTGTAGAATATATGCTCGTATGCATTGAGATCATGTTATAGGCTTTCCAAATCATATTCTTCAAGTATATTGGCAAACATACTTGCCAAAATTCAGAGATGGAAAAGATGATGATGCTACAATTAATTTAATAAGATTTCATATGAATGTGCATAAGCTGAGGATTAATTTTCATGAAGATTTTTTAATGAAGATTTTCATGATAAAATTAGAATAAAGAGCATGGTTTGGTATGAAAGCTTGCCTCCTACTTGTATTTATTCTCTCAAGGATTTTCACTCAGTATTTTTTGAGAAGTATGGAGAAACCTATCCTTCTTTTCTTTTGATTGAGGATTGTTGTGATCACTTTGATAATTTTATTCAAGAGATGGAAAGTTCTTATGGCGATGACGATTTTATGAATGATGAACTCTTGAATTCTTTTAATTAAAACCCTTTTCACTGCCATGAGAAGATCATGGATTCTACCCTGGATGACAACGAAATGGAGTAGGATTCTTCAAAGGATGACATTGATCTTATATATTTCGAAGTTGATGATAATTTGTAGTAGTATTTTCAATATTCAAGCGATCAATATATATATATGAAGATGCTCTTTCTAGCTACCCTTCATCCTTTTCCTCCTTTGAGTTTTTAATTTAGGAATAAATATGTGTAGATTAAAATTTTAAGTTTTCTTGCATAGAAAATCTAGAGAGTCATGATTTACCAGTTGAGGTCAAAAACATCGTACAATAGCTTTGTTGTATTGAGTTTGATGAACATGTTCAACAATATTCAAATGATCAAGATATAGAATTTTTTCAAAGCCAAGACAATTCTCTTTCTGATATACATGAAAAGCCACTTGTAGATATTTGTGTTGATGCTGATCTAGTTACCTCAATGAATATCCACAACATTTCTGCATTTTTATTTAAGAAGGATCAACCAAATGAAGAAGAACAATCATCCATTATATTTGAAATCATCTCCCTTCTTTTTTCTGATCAAAAAGAGGTAATGTTTCATGATTTTCAAGACCCCTGAGGTAGTCTTTTGCAAGCCTCAAAAAATATGGAGTTTGTTTTGTTCACCAACATTGGTTTTGGGCTCAGATTTCATTTCGATTTTCCATTCACTCAATATTTATTTATTCCTGGTGGAGCTGAATACAAGCATCATTCAAATAGACATTTAATTGATTGGTTACATTGGATCTTCGACTTCACTTGATCAATTGATTTATGGATCAGTTAGAGTAGGAAAAAGTGTGATGAATAAGTTGTAAATTGTAAGCATATTTTTTAGTGTCAATTTACAGTAGAGTTTGCAGTTGATGATGTAAAGTTCAACTTTCATTTTGATTTGAGTCAGTTTGAGGATTTTAGATGAAGTGACTCCATTGCCCAATGGATGAGGCTACCTAGTCTACAATGGTCTTGAAACCTCCTGAAGGAGCTTCCATCACAAAATGGTGCCTATGTTAGTGTCTAAATATTTAGTGATCAAATACACTCTTTTAGGTTTACTTCGTAGTGTTCCTAGGTCAAAATGTCATGTTTTCAAATAAAGTTCCAATTAATTATTTTTTCACTGAATGTTGTCTAGGTATGAATTCTACTCCCTTAACTCCATTAATGGTCGTAATAATTTCAAAGGTCATGTCATCCATTATCACCTAGGTTCATAGGCCAGTCAACATACATCCATCTAGGTCATGGTCTAGCTTTACTTTGTTTCACCACCACAATGTTCAATCATGTAATGAAAGAAGGCAGAAAAAAGTCATTTTCACCACATAAAGAATCCTAATTGGGACTCAGAAAATATCTCCTGTCTTCTCACCATCACACTCCATAGCTACCAAGGATTGAAGAAAAACAAGAAATTTGTGCCAAATTTCTCCTGCTACGCTTGTGGAGGTGCTATGCTACTCTTTTGGCATGCACTAAATTTTTGGTATTTGAGATCCAAATTAATTATCCAAGGATCAAAACACCTAAAAAATGGTTCATGCACCTCTTAAAAAGTAAGTGGACACCCTCCATACCTATCTCAAGTCAAAATTCATCATCAAGTGAGTGGTTTCCTTCAATAGGTTATCTACACTACGTTTTTTGTGTTTTTCATCGTTGGCTTGTTTGAGCTAAAAAAAACTTAATATAACCATTTAAAACATCCATAAAACATTCATAAACCATACCCTAATACTCCCTATCACTCAAAACCTTCCTTTTAACCAGTTTCATCAAAACCCTAGTTTTCACTACATTCTTGTAGAAAAACGGGTAAATCCCTGTGTTTTGACCTTTTGGGCACCTTCCTCGTGCCTATTTCCAGAAATTTTAATTGCAGTGTAAAGCCCGCTCATCACCCTACCTCCATAATTTTTTATGGATTTTTCCCCAGCTTCCTTCCACCCCATTTATGTCCCTAAATCCACCCTACCACTATCCCCTGTTTTCTTAATTCTACATCTCCCCAACCCATTTCATCTATATAGGGTTTCTTTTTGCTGAAAAACATCATGGAAGGTGAGAAGATAAAGTATAAAAAATGAGGTAAATTTTCTAGGTTTGAGCCAACTCAGACCCATGGCATCATTTTTAGAGCTTCGTGATCATTTGCTACAGTTTACATTGCACACAAAGACAATTTTTCTTAAAAATTAGTTTCTGAAGTAATGGAGATGAATTTTACAAAACTGATAGAGGTTTTTGTTAATAATAGGGAAAAATAAATAAAACCTACTTCATTTTAGGCACAAGTGTTATGGTTTGAGAGAAATGCTCAAAATACAGTTGCTTAAGGTCATTTTCTACACTTTTGGACAAGTTGTCTTAAAATCAATTTTGCAGGGGTTTGGAGATGGAATTTGTAGTGCTTGATGACTCCATTGCGTATCAAACATCCTAATATTTCCAACAATATCACTTTAATCCAAAAAATCCTTTGGTAAGACCTCCAAACACCTTCTCAAACTGGCACGACACTTGTGCAAATTTTTAGAGATCAACTTCAAACTTAGATTCTAAAAAAATGGGAAATTAGTTTAAACATTTAAAGGATTATTTTGTTCATGGCATGGAAAAGAACAAAAACCTCTCTCATTTTTCAAAAAAAATTATGGTTATAGAGATATTGATCCATCATTAAGCCCTATTTTCGTATATTTTTTTTGGAAATTATGG
This sequence comes from Pinus albicaulis, assembly GCA_034641835.2. Taxonomy (NCBI): domain Eukaryota; kingdom Viridiplantae; phylum Streptophyta; class Pinopsida; order Pinales; family Pinaceae; genus Pinus; species Pinus albicaulis. The sequence goes on from CM076578.1 coordinate 939,955,930, forward strand.
AAATTAGGTCATTGCAAAAGCGTCACGCAGTGGCACGATGATTTTTCTTATGGAATCTAAATGGAGAAATTTTTACATGTTTGGATTTATTTTCACTTATCCATGACATTTATGACCTCAGGTTTGCATGTCACCCTCTCATTTTGAAGAAAAATGCAAAAAACACCACTTTTTTCATGCTTCTGCCACCTATTTTTCCTTTGCACAATGCTTCTGGAGTGAGGTTGGGAGAATGAGTTTTTGAAGACCTTCCACGGGTTATTTTCTTAGTTTTTAAGGTGAAATGGAAAGAATACAAACAGGGCTACCTATCATAGCTATCATATTTAAAATGGGCACTTAAAATTCAGTCAAATTTAGCTCCAAAGTGGCGCGACGCTTCTACTGGGAGGTGCGAGGATTTTGCTGGGAGGTGCAAGGATTTTGCTGGGAGGCACAATGCTTCTGTCATTGGATTCCCTTGGAAAATTTTCATGCCATAAAAGCTCCAAATTTTAGGTTAGTTGTCCCATGAGGTGTATTTTTGGTAGGAGAGTTTGTTTTTGCCTCTCATTGTGGATGAGTCATGTAATTAATCAAGGAGACGTACACTCGTAGTTATTAGCTAAATTTGAGGGGATTGTTTGTAACTTCCTTAGAAACTAGGAAATGGCTCATAGGGTGCATTTAGGAAGTGTTTTGGATCATATTAGATCCAATTAGGTTTCATGACTTCTATTTTATATATGTAGTCCAACCCAAATTATTTTAAGGGTTAGATAGTTGTTATTTGCAGTGGAGCTATTGTACAAACTCTTTTTTAGTGAAATCAAACCAGTGGTATTATTTTGAGAATTGTTTCTTCTTTGTTACTTCATCAATTTAAATTTTATGTTACCTTTCCATCACATGTATACTTATGTATGTTAATCTTATGTGTTTTATAAGATTTTCCTAGATGTGTCTACTCTTCTGAAGAATTAATTCATTTAAATGATCATTCTGACTCCTTCTCTTTCAAACCCTATACATAATGAAAAATTAATTATGCTCATAAGTTTACCTACTTGGACTCATCATCATCTCTGTAATTTAACCTTTGAAATCAAATCTAAACCCTAGACCTAGTTCCCTGTCTGTTATTCCTATCCAGCAAAAAATAAAAAATAAAAAACTCTAATTTCCTGAAAATCATAACTAGCCTAAAATCATTATGTATTTAGTCATCTCATTGGCTAAAAAGTGGCATTGAGAGAGCCCTATATGGTTTTTTTAGGGCTAAATACCTAACCTAAAGGTTGGTTTGTGGTTACCTCCTTTAGTTCCATTCTCAGCCTTGGGAAACAGGGGGAATGATAACATGTCAGATTTGGGAATGAGAACTATAAAAGTGGAGTTGAAAACCTCAAACATCCTCCTGGATTGTCTTAAATATTTAATAACATGTAGTAGGTCCGTAAAAATTGTGTTCAAAAAGGTGAGATAAAATTCTATTGGCCAGCCATCAAGTCCAAGGCTTGTATCTTTTTTGAACCACTTCAATACAACTTCAATTCCCCTGAATGTGATAAGTTTGTTCAGATCCTCCTCATCCTCCTCATCAACGTATCAGGTCATTTTACTGGAAATGCTAAGTACCTGATTTATGGTGGCCTCTCTAGGAGCACTAAAAAAATAAGAGAAATGTCTAATGCCCATGTCCGCAAGAAGACTGTGGTTGTTGTCCACCCTGCCAGTTTGATCTCTTAGCTTCCAAATAGTATTGGTAATTTTCCTTCCTCTGACACACTGTTGAAAGAAATTAGTGTTGTCATCCCCATCATTAAGCCATAATGCTCTGCTACTCAACCTCCATGCTTCCTCTTTCTATCTCAATAGTTTAATATTTTCAGCTTCCAATTTGGTTAATTGATTATTACTTTCAATGGATTGGAATCCAAAGTTACCAGAGCCTACCAGTTCCGCAATTTCATCTTTAACCTTCACTAGATTAGATTCATATCTTTTATTTATATGGTTTTCCCAAATAATAATCCTCTATTTGATATGAGTTATATTTTTTGATATGACTACAACCATATCCGAGTTAGGATCAAGATCGCAGTGGGTCCAAGATTCCTTAACAATTTTATGGAATTCCTCCTCTTCAAGCCATGTAGAGTTGAATTGAATGGTGAATTAGGCTTGTAATTTGTGTTCATTATTTCAAAGAAAATGGGTGAATTATCAAATATTCCCCTAGAGCCCATCCATTGCCTCATTATGTCCAATTGTTTCACCAATTGTTCTTTAATGAGAAAACATTCTAACCTGCGGGCGAGTGTAGCATACCCAGTCCTTCTATTACACCAAGTAGGTTGGATCTTTGCCATGTTTATATCAAGTATATTGTGTGAGTCCAGTAGGTGTTCAAAGTATTCAGTCAAGGGGTCCATCTGGGCCCAATATCCCCATGATTTAGAATGTCCCAACAAGAAGTTTAAGTCTCATCCAATGATTAATTTATCCTTTTTCGTGAATGGAGAATCCATCAATCTGTCTCAGTAGCTTCCCTGGCTATGAAATTGCCCATATATGTTGATCATACGAATTGGGATATCAAGTTCAATTGAGATAATATAATCCCCCAAAACACCTTCACTTCCACACATGTTCTCAACCTTGATGGTTATGTTGTCGAACCCTATTACACAACCCTCAAAATGGCCTATCACATATAGGGTTTGGAAGATCCAACTCGGTAAAATAGTTGACATGAGGATGTTAAATGAATATCCATCCCCCAGGGTCTCCTATATAAATAATACATCAATCCTCTCCAATGCAAAAATACATCGCAGAGCTACTTTTTTTTCAGGGCTGACCATACCCCTAAAATTGAAGGAAAGACATTTCATGAGGTAACCAAATCAGGGTTTCCATGTTCTCTAAGAACCCGATCAATGCAAGATTTTTTTCTCGATGCCACTTCTAGCCCAGCCTGGAGGATGGATTTAGATATATTGGATTTTTTTCCCCTGGGAGTTTTCTAATGTTTTATAGAGGGTCCTTCCCCCAGACCAAAAATAGAGTGAGGCTTGGGGTGAGCCAGGGATCTAAGATTGTACCTATGGAAGGAGCTATTGTTCAAAGAATCTACCCTATCGGGGAGAGGGGAATGGATGCCCTCCATAATAGTAGGAGCAGGTGTAGGGTAGGATGGGGGGGATGATGCAATAAGACAGGTGATGAGGATAATATTGCATGCAGATAAAATATAACTAGATGCAACAATAGACAAATTGGTACAATAATTATAAACATCAAATGATATGGGAAGAGAGGAAGAGAGTGTAGTACCCAAAATTGGTCAAACACCGATGAATTGTGATCGTGTAACCCTTGCATTTATTTTCCAAGAAACCGGTTGTTGCGGAGTCTTCCTCGAGTCATGCTCTCTCCACAACAGCTCAAAGGGAGCCAACGGTTAGGGGTCGGTCCATCTTCCTCTTGCTTTTGGGTGCCCATAGTCTCTTGTGCCTTAGATTACATCTTGTTATCAACTATAATCAACTGAGAATATTTATATAAATGGCCCACTTATGGTATCTTCTGCAGCGGAAAGGTACCCCCTCATAATCCATAATTTTCCATATTATGTGCTTCCAATATGGTAAGTGGAGAATTTCCACCAATCCTTCTCTAGTGTCCAGATGAACCAGTATTATAGCTATGGAAATGTTCCCAGACACAATATGGTGAGCCCTGGTATTGCACTAAGAGTGCTGCAACTCCTAGGGGCTGCCTTACTTTACTTTATCAACCCAGGGTTCGTACAAAATTGGAGGTGAGAGTGCTATATACACAACATATGCATTCTACTCATGGCATCCTCTTCCGCTATATGAAAGGGTGATACTTCTAGGGTTTCTCAATGAAGTCTATCACACTTCAATGAAACTAAAATAAATTGCAGAAAAGAAATGAAAGACAGGAAACTAAATTAAATTTCTGGAAAGAAATGAAAAGAAAGGAAACTAATTTAACTTGCTGAAAATAAATGGCAAAAAAGAAACTAATTTAAATTGCAGAAAGCAAATGACGGAAAGGGAGCTAATTTTAACTTGATGAAAATAAATGGCAGAAAAGAAACTAATTTAAACCACACTTAACTTGGAAAATTGGCTAAACACACCCTACTTATCTTATGCTCTATCTATCATGCTTCTATCCATGTAGCTAAGCTATCAAAGACTTCATTCTAATTGAGAAAGTGTTGATTTGAAGCTTGGAGAAGAAAGGGATAAAGATGCTAATGGAAGGCTTAACACATGGGACAAGGCTTGGAGGTGGAAAGATGGGTTTAGACTTCATTAAACCTTATGACATCTCGAATATGCTTTGGATTGGGAGGCTTGAGATATGCGATGGTGGAGTTATAATTGGCGTATATAAATGCGATATGCAATATGTGAAATCACAATCGCAATATTGCAAATCGGGCGAAGTGACAGAATTTTTGTTCGGGAGGCAGATGCAAAATTCAAAATACAATACGAGAACTTGATGCAAAATTTGATTGTGATAAGGCTGAAATTTTCGAAATGCGAAATGCGAAAGGCGGTAATTATTAACGGGAACCACATGAAAATGTGATTTGTGATTGCGGTAAGTATTAAAAGGAAAAAGGGAAAAGGTTGTGAAATGAGATGTGATAAATACTATGAAATGTGAGATGTGACGAGATAAATACTTCGAAATAAGAAATGCGACGGGATAAAGACTGCGAAATGCGAAATGCTATGGGATAGAAATTGCGAAATGCAATGGGATAAAAACTGTGAAATGTGAAATGCAACGGGATAAAAACTGTGAAATGAGAAATTCGCTATCACAATTCGTAATATTGCAAAGTTGGAGGGGTAGCGGAAGTTTTGTTCAGGAAAAGGTTGTAAAGTGCGAAATGAAATATGAATAGAATTGCAGTAAGTATTTTAATGGGAAAAAAAAGGAAAATGTTGTGAAGTGTGATACAAGAAGGTACAACGATGCAATTGCGATAAGGCTAAAATTTGTGAAGTGCAGAGTGCAATGGTTGACATGGTAGAGTGTGACCATAATATTGCAATTGGGGCTTGGAGGCGGAAGTATTAACGGAAAAAAATAGAAAATGCGATTTACAATGAGTGAAGTATGGTAGCGGGAGATTCGAGGAGCAAAGGAAGAGGTCCAACTTTGATGGTTTTTCAAGAATTTTGTGAATAAAAAGGGCGACAACTGCAATAAAAGGAGGGAATAGAGTGTAACAGAGGTGTTTGGAAGCATGAAAATGGAGATGGAAAATGAAGCAGGAAGGTGAGGGTGAACTTATCCAAAATTTTAATACTGATTCTTGCAAACAAACCTGTGGATTCATGCATGGAAAAACATAAAAAATGTGTGATAACACAGTGGAAGAAAAATTGAAACTGTTATTGTACTCTACTCTAATCTAAGAAGCAACAAATCATAAACAGAAAGAATTTTTGGTCCGCGGGAAGGTATACCCTCCTCGAGCTCTATTGATAGAGATGAGAGGGGAAGGTTGTCTCACAATTTTATGGAGTTCATCAACTATTATACAACACATATAAGAAGATTAAATCTACAACAAAAAACTATAACTTAAATGAAAATATCAAAAATAAAACTAGCTAAATGATAGAAATAAAAGAATGAAAACATCAGAGAAGCTAACACACATGGATTGGGCCCTAACCCACGAGCCTCACTCCCTCAAAACTATATCAGTAAAAAAACATCTAAATACTCTTTGCATTACAAAAATATGGTCTTATTACATCTCGAAGTTCTTAAAAAACAAAAGCCTAATAGAATGGAAAAGAATGGCATGGGATGGAATGGAAATGGAATCAACTAGCATCAAATGCATCATAAAATGGACCGGAATCCCCCCTTAATTCGCTCTTGATCAACTTTATTTATCCTCAAGGGAAGTTACCAACAGCTCCCTAGAAAATAATGATTGACTCCACTTTGACTCCAAGTAAACCATAGATTGAGTGCACATCATATTCAATTTGTTTGGATGCCTTTGATAGTTAAGGAGGGTGGACAACCCCCTTTAATATCTCCAAGATTTCTTAATAATTTCCTAATATTGTGCTCATTTATTCTTCAATATTGATCTTCTAGTGGGAGGGAACAAGTCCCTAAATTATCTCCTTCTCCAAATCTGCATAATCTACTAAATATTCTCACTATATTCTACAAAAATAACCAATATTAGGCACAAATATGCAATTACCTTTAAACCTTCCTAAGAACATATTGAAGCATAAGAAAACATTATTAAGTGCATAAGGAGAGACTTAATATATATTTTTATGTGCATAATAAAGTTATATGGGCCTAATAAAGGTTAGATGGGCCTTAATTTATATCTAATTTAGAGGCCCATCATCACCCCCCTACTAAAACTGTTGTTCATCCTCTGAGCAACCTATTCATCCTCCCTGCCTTATGGTTCTTCCTGGATACTAGATTATTTTATTTTCTATTTATTGGCCCATGCGCTACTCCCCCTTCTAATCTTCTTGCTATTATTCTTCCATTTCTTCTCGTAGGTGCTTCATGGAGGTCCTCATACGTCTTAAGAAAATCTGTTTTGCATGCTAAGAGGTGGTAGATCCACATTTTATTTTATTTTATTCTTTTCTTCTCTCTCTCTCTCTCTCTCTCTCTCTCTCTCTCTCTTAATTGCTTGAAGAATAAACTCAGTTCTTTTTTCTGTGAACTGAGTTCACCCATGGTTACCGCTTGGCACTCCTTGTCTTTCATTACAATGAACTGCTTACTACCCACTTTCTCAATTCCTTTTTACTTTTGTCTTATTCCTTTGTTGGTGGAAAAAGTGAGGCTAGTCGCTAGGTAAGGCCGAGGTTGCTCTGCTACTGATTTTGGCTATATAAAAAAACTTTCCTTCTCACACTTTTTAATGTTTTATTAAGCTAAAACAGATTCAAAGAAAGAGTTAGATGATTTTATACCTAAGCCTTACCATTAAATTGTTTTTGCAGGTGATATTGAAGTTATTGATATGGTTGTTGAAGCTGTCTTCGGTGGTTTCGAAGCTGCATGTCATAATATTCTTGAGGTCCTTTTGGATCTTCTGAGCATAGGAGGTGGAAGTCCAAGCTTGACTTCCTTTGACCAGGGTGTTGACCAAATTTTATTTTTGTGCTAGCTTGCTATTTTTCTGCTTGTGTAGTAGATCTAACAAGAAAATGTATAGAAATGGAAAATATGCCCAAGAAATAACACCATTGATGATAAAACTTCAGATTTTCATTAATATCAAAACCCTTAAGGTAGGGAAACACCATACATTCACTCCTTAAGGAAGGAGATCACTCCACAAGCCATATGCTTGTCAATACAATAATCCTTGACATCTCTCAATGGAGAGTCTCTAACCTCTATATAGGTTTCATACATGCAATACCATGGGTAGTTACCATGGGTCTCTCAATACCATACATCCAATACAATGGGCTTATCACTTTATTCCCTAGATACATGTGGTCCCTTACATAATGTGGGTTAACCACTTTATTTATTAACTATGGCCCATTTATTTATCATTCTTATATTAATACATCATATATATTATTCCCTTGGGTACCTCCCTCTGTACCTTATATTATCCCCTCTAGGTACACTACATTTCTGTACCCTATATTATCCCCTCTAGGTACACTACAACTTGCAAAGGTTAGATAGCACCTGCATTGATTAGAGAGGGATACATGCAGAAATGCATTTTTTTTAAGGCCTACTAGCTGCCTCAATGAGGTTTTCCACTAGTAAGTCTGCCTAGGAGCCTCAAACGAGGTTTTCACCTAGGATATTTTATTTTTCTCTTTTTTTTCAACCCAATGACTGCCTCATGGACATTTTCAATCAGTGAGCCAATCTTAAATGCCTCAAAAGATGTTTTCACTTGAGATTTTATTCTTTTTCCCTTTTTTTTCTTTTTTTTCACTTTCCTACTCTACTTGAAAAAAAAAACCTTTTTCAAGTATAGGAATACTTCTAATGGATCCATGTACACATCAAGATGACATATAAAATCAGGTGCACACTTGGAATACATGCTCTGACATGCACCTGAATATAAGAGATTAATTGATTTGACTGGGATTTTATCAAGTACTGTTGGAGAAGAGTGTGTTGTTGCAACTTAATGACTATTTGGAACCATATTTCAATATATTTGTGATGCCCCTGGTCCACTTACTGAGTTGGATCACCTTGGATGTCATCTTCTATTATGACATTCAAATCTTCTTCTTTTTGCTGATTGTTCTCTTGAACACATGGAGGAAATGCTAGTAAATATGTGGAAACTTTATCAACATATTATTTGTATGCCATATCTTCATCAAGTGAAACCATTGATATTTTGATCTCCTCATTTGGATCTTCTTCTTCTTGATGTTGTCCTTCAATGACATTAAGAAAATCTGCTCTTTTCAATACCTTTCTTAAACTAATATGAATACCATCTAGATCAAGAGGAGATGTTTGGAAGCGTTGTACCTCAATATTGTAAGTGAGTTGATATACTTCATTATATGGGTTTGGAAATTGTGGTACAGGTAGTTGAGTGGGTGTGGATATATGAGATGGATATGGTTTAGGTTGTGGTTGTGGTGGAGGTGGATGCTAGGGATAGCATGGAGTTGGGTATGGAGGATATTGAGGTCAATATTGAGGATATTGTGGATTTTCCTAATATGGTCCTTGCTAACCATGTTGCCACAATTGGTTTTCGGGTTGAGATGGACGAAGTTGCCAAGGAGGGAGTGTGTCCAAATTATTTTGAGATCGATGTGAATAAGCTTGAAATTGTGAAGTGGGTCCTTGCATCATATCAAGTTGACTAGGCTGCCAGGGTATCCTTGGAGCTACATAACATAGCTTCTTTGGTGATTTCCTTACTCCATTTTATTCCTCTTAAACTTCTTTAAACCTGGGGAATGATGGAAAACATTTAGTAGCATATGATTCTGCATGGATAACAAAAATATCAACATCTTCTTTTTTCTCATTTCACATTCTTAACATTTCTACTTGTTCACTTAGATTGCTAAGAATTTATGTTTTAAAGTTGTCAATAAAAATTCCAAGTTCATCTTGCCTTACCAATGTTGAGGCACATTTACTTACTCTTTCCCTTCCTCTTGATATGTGCTTGCATGTTTCAAAAATTTCTTCAAATGGTAATTGGTATACATCTCCTCCACTCATGAGATTAAGGAGACCAATCCACTTATCCCTAATTGTTCTAAGTAAGAGGGTTTTTAGTGTGTCAAATCCTAGATGATGCAAATTTTCCCTCTTAACATTATACATGAACCTCTCTATTAGATCCTCAAGGCTCTCATCTTCTTCTTGGTTCATTCTAAAAATTTCTTCTCTAAGATGACGACCTTTATATTTTTCTAGAAATATATTTTGCATATGATTCCATGATCTTATTAAATTAGTACTTAGACTCATGAGCCATTTAAGAGCTATATCCTTCAATTTTGTAGGAAAAAATCTTAGTTTTTGAGTGTGTAATAAGTAGCCATAAGATCTAAAAAGTATCTCAAATTCAAAGAGAAATGTTTCCGGATCCTCTGTCTTCATACCATGGAAGTTGGGAATGAAAGATGGAGGGATGTTCTTCATATGTACACTGATGTCCATATCTTGAATGGGAAACCCAATAATATCTTCTTCATTGTCATCATATCCATCCATCTCTTCTACCTTCAAAAGTGTATGGTGATGTGGTTCTTACTGCACCACGTGGTCAAGTGGGGGCGCTGGTATTGGAGAAATATTTTTTTTTTAATTCTGAGTATCCCTACTCCTATGAGGCATGAAAATCAGATTTTTTTGTATTTTTCAATATTTCAGAAACAACATGAAAAAGGAAAGCAGAAAATAATTCTAAAACAGAATCAAAGCATCTACTAGACACCTCCCCGCCAATGACGCCAAAAAGTGGTAAGCCCTAGTATTGCACCAAGAGTGCTACAACTCTCAGGGGCTTCCCTACTTTAATTTATCAACCCGGGGTTCGTACAACTTGGAGGTGACAATGTTATATACACAACAGATGCATTCTACTCATGTCATCCTCTTCCTCTCTATGAAAGGGTGATACTTCTAGGGTTTCTCAATGAAGTCTGTCACACTTCAATGAAACTAAAATAAATTTCATAAAGGAAATGAAATAAAGGAAACTAAATTAAATTGCTGAAAATAAATGAAAGGACATGAAACTAATTTAACATGCAAAAAAAAAAATGGCAGAAAAGAAACTAATTTAAATTGTAGAAAGGAAATTATGGAAAGGGAACTAATTTAACTTGCTGAAAAGAAGTGGCAGAAAATAAACTAATTTAAACCACACTTAACTTGACCAATCAGCTAAACATGCCTTAATTATCTTATGCTCTATATTTCATGCTTATATCCATGGAGCTAAGCTATCCATGACTTAATTCTAATTGAAAAAGTGTTGATTTGCAACTTGGAGAAGAAATGGCTAAAGATGCTAATGGAAGGCTTAACATATGGGACAAGGCTTGGAGGTGGAAAGATGGGTTTAGACTTCATTAAACCTTATGATATCACAAATATGTTTTGGAGTGGGAGGCTTGAAATATGCGATGGCAGATTTATAATTGGCAGATAGAAATGTGATATGTGATATGCGCCATCGCAATCGCAATAGCGTAAATCGGGTGAAGTGACAAAAGTGTTGTTCAGGATGGGAAGGTGATGTGAAATGCGATTGCGATAAGGCTAAAATTTGCGAAATGCGAAATGCGATGGGTGATGTGGCGGTAGGACCGGTGGCGGAGTGTGATGACAATATCGCAATCGGCATCAAGAGCGGTAAGTATTAACGATAACCACATGAAAATGCAATTTGCGATTTCGGTAAGTCTTAAAAGGAAAAAGGGAAAAGGTTTCGAAATGCGATGGAATAAAGACTGCGAAATGCGAGATGCGACGTGATAAAGACCACGTAAAGTGAAATGCGATGGGATAAAGACTACGAAATGAAAAATGAAATGGGATAGAAATTGTGAAATGCGATGGGATAAAAACTGTGAAATGTGAAATGCAACGAGATAAAAACTGCGAAATGCAAAATGCGATATCACAATTCACAATATCAGAAAGCTGGAGGGGTGGCGGAAGTTTTGTTCAGGAAAATTTTTCGAAGTGCGAAATGCTATATGAATGGAATTACGGTAAGTCTTTTAAAGGAAAATAAAGGAAAATTTTGCGAAGTGCGAAGTGCGATATGGGAAGGTGCAGCGATGCGATTACGATAAGGCCAAAATTTGTGAAGTGCGAAATGTGATGGGTGACGTGGCAGAGTGCTACAGTAATATCTCAATCGGGGTTTGAAGGTGGAACTATTAACAGGAACCAATAGAAAATGTGATTTGCGATGACTGAAGTACGGTAGCAGGAGATTCGAGGAGCAAAGGCAGAGGTCCAACTTTGATGGTTTTCCAAGAGTTTTGTGAATAAAAAGGGCGACAGCTGCAATAAAATAAGAAGAAGGGAATAGAGCATAAAAAAGGTGTTTGGAAGCATGAAAAGAGAGATGGAAAATGAAGCGGGAATGCAAGGGTGTACTTCTCTGAAACTTTAATAATGATTCCTGCAAACAAACTTGTAGATTCATGCAAGGAAAAATAGAAAAAATGTGTGATAACATAGTGGAAGAAAAATTGAAACCGTTATTGCACTCTACTCTAATATGAGAAGCAACGAATCATAAACAAAAAGCATGTTTGGTCTGCGGGAAGGTTTACGCTCCTCGATCTCTATCGACAAAGATGAGAGGGGAAGGTTTCCTCACAGTTTTATGGAGTTCATCAACTATTCTACAACACATAAGAATATTAAATCTACAACAGCAAAATATAACATCAATGAAAATATCAGAAATAAAACTAGCTAAATGATAGAAAGAAAAGAATGAAAACAACAAAGAAGGTGAGGCACATGGATTGGGCCCTAACTCACGAGCCTCGCTCCTTGAAACTAGATCAGTAAAAAGAAATCTGACTACTCATTGTATTACAAAAATATAGTCTTATTACATCCCAAAGGTCTTAAACAACAAAAGCCTAATAGAATGGGAAAGAATGGCATGGGATGGAATGGAATGCAAATTGAATGGAAATGGAATCGACTAGCATCAAATGGATCGGAAAATAGATCGAAATCCTCCCATAATTATCTCTTGATCAAGTTTATTTATCCTCAATGGAAGCTACCAACATCTCCCTAGAAAAAAATGATTGATTCCACTTTAACTCCAAGTAAACCATAGATTGAGTGCACATCGTCTTCAGTTTTCATGGCTGCCTTTGATAGTTAAGGAGGGTGGACAAACCCCTTGAGTCTCTTCAATATTTCTCAATAATTTCCTAATATTGTGCTCATTTATGTTTCAACCTTGATCTTTCAGTGGCAGGGAGCAAGTCCCTAAATTATCTCCTTCTCCAAATCTGCATAATCTACCAAATATTCTCACAATATTCTACAAAAATAACCAATATTAGGCACAAATATGCAATTAACTTTAAACCTTCCTAAGAACATATTAAAACATAAGAACACATTATTAAGTGTAGAATGAGAGATTTAATATATCTTTTTATGTGCATAATAAATGTAGATGGGCCTGAGAAAGGTTAGATGGGCCTTAATTTATGTATAATTAAGAGGCCCATCACAATGTATGATCTATCATGATCTAGGTATATTCCCATCCCCAATGCATCTTAAAAAATCCTCTAACCAAAATTGGAGGGGGAGACCTGGTAGATGAACCCAAATGGGCATGGCCCCCAATTTATCTTTTTCTAGATTGAATAGATGCACCCAACGTTTAAGCAGCACCAGGGTCATCTCAATGTGCTAGAATTTTGAGAGTACCCAGTTTGCATGTTCAGGGTGTGGGAAGATAAGTGAAAACTACCCACGAGTTATAGTGAGAACCGCCAGTAGATTTTCAAGGACATGTACCCAAATTCCTATCATCCATTACTTCAGCTTGGTGGTGGAGTAATTTTGGCTTCAAACTCTACCAAAACCCACCATGCTCTCAATGAAAGATGCCTCAGCCATGCTGATACCCTCACTGAAAAATAATAGACGAACCCTTTTTATAACCTTTTTAGTCTTATATTTGTTACCCCCTTATGTCTAGGCCTATCTTTCCCGAGTATTCTCAGTCTCCTTAGGTTGGGTATCGTCCGAGTCAGAAACCCTATTCTCGTCTTGAGCAAGAATCTGTTAGGTTAATCCTTCAAAGAAACCAGAGTTTTCTATAGTGGGAAACGAGTGAGATGACCTAGGTTCATTAATGGTGGCTACTGAAATTTTCATCCCGAGGTGTTTAATCCTAAGGGTAATCACTTCAGGTCCGATGTATCCCCTCTCCTCCATGGGAGAAACTACTAGTCCAGTAGGATGGTAGGTATTTTGTTCTAGTTCCCAAAATTGTAAATATGATGGGGACAAAAACATATTTGTTTTCTTTTGCTGGATATCTAGAGGGAATAAGTCAATACCTAAAAATACTGTAGGGGTTGGTATTTTGAAACCTAATCCATTGTGTGGGGTTGAACCTACCTCCATTTATGTTATTAATTCTGTGACCTGGTCATCCGGTTCCTGAAGGATCACCGGTGTCTGCCTGGCTGGAAGCTGAGGTGTGTAGTCTATTCATATCTGAGAAGCATCCATTGAATCTGAGGAGTAGTCAACTAGCTCCTCCTCCATGAATGAAGTTTGTAAAATGGTGCTGTAGTTTCCAATAAATTCTCTGTGCTCACCTACTCCTTGTTGTCGACACTGCTAGAGTCCAGAGATGACCATGTGCGTATACCATGTTGACCATCCACAAGAACCCATACTGATTTCTCCCCAACACCGCCATTCTTGGTTCCTATCCCATCCCCTGGCCATCGTTATTCCATGTTCCACCTGCGCAAAAAAGATGAATTTTTTCTGCCATCTTTGCTAGGGTTCAGAGCTCTGAAACCTCAACCTAGGATTCCATTCATGATTTTTTATCATGACATAGTTGCACAATATAATAGTTAGAGTATTGTTGAGATACTATGCGGATATTTGCTAGTAATAAAGCATTTATTCAGACCATTTCCAATTATTCTCTTTATTATTTATTATGTATTTACTATTATTGACTTATTATTTATTTATTATTTATTTTTATGTTATATTATATTATATTATTTTTTATTTTTTATTTTTTATTATTATTATGGGAAATTATATACTCCCCCTCTTTAAGGAACTTCGTCCTGAAGTTAAGTTGAATCATTTAAAATTTTATTTATTTTGTTATTTATTACTTCACATTTTCCCAACACCCTCTGTTGAACTAGTATAACCAGTAGGCAACAAAAATTTCCACAACATCCAGGAAATATGTAATATTCCCAAATAGGGAATGCAGCAATATATGAAAGTTATGTAGGAAAAATAACGCAAATCATCAAAGTAAGATCAGGAGGAAAATATGGAGACCCTTCTTTAACATTTACAACAACAAATTGATGTACAATGAGGCCCATAAGATTTACAACAAGAAATATAAGTCTCCAATAGAAGAAAATCCTCAAAAATAGGTGCTGCAATCACATGTATAGACTGAAAAAGTATTGACAACGTTATTTTATTGAGCTGAAATATTTGTTCATTACACTTCAGATCTAGATCAGATCTATGCATGAAAATTTAGATCTATAACAGATCCATACACTAGATAGTCTCTTCTTCAAAATCCCCTTGGGGTTTTCAACAAAAGATCATGTACAAGGAGTAGATCTGATATCTAAATCTGCATATCTACAGATTATATTAAGATATTAAGGAATATTCAAATCTAATCTAATGTATACAATAAAATTATCCTCTCCAATGGATCTTCAAAGGTGAAGGACATACCCCCAACGCATGAAAATAACTCCTCCAAAAGATGTGGAAAAAGACCCTGCAACAGCACCTATAGTAAAAACACAGATTTGGAAGTAAAACTATGCTGTAGGGTTTAGATAATGTTTGGCCACATGCCAATATCTGAAAATGATGCTCCAATGATCCAATACTCTCTTTCCAATGGGATAGAAGCCTTCCCCACTGAAAATGAGCACTATAATGGTCTAGATCTAAGTAGATATAGCCTCCACTTGCTGCATATTTCAAAGAAAACCAAACCCTTAACAGGATCTGCGTTGTAGTTGGAAGAAGAAGCTTGGCCTTCAGCTAGATAGTGGACTATGCAATACAAGACTCTTCCAAGAGGCCTCTCAAGGAAAGAGGTGGGATTCCCGATCAGGAACACCCAATGCTAAACAAAATTTCCAATCTAAGCTAAACAGCCAAAGAAAGTTGTATGTCTAAACAAACAATACTTCAGAAATCCAATATCATTCAATAACATTTTCATGTTGCCATCCTCTTCCTTTTATAAGTTTAGAGCTTGTAAACCCTAAACCACTTTCAATGAAATAGCTCCTTTCACACAATCCATCTCCATCTGAAATTGTGCTATGCCTCATTGATGGCCACTCCTCCAATACAACACTGTAGACTTGGTCATGTTTGACCGAGTCAAAATATCCAACCCCTTTCACACCTAAGGGTGCTTGCTTACATAGCCAATATTTAGCCTTTTTCACATTTTTCCTTCATTTCTTTGTTTTTTAGGAGTTTTATGAACCTCCTTTACATTTTTATTCATGAAACAGACAAGTAAAAAAAAATGAATTTTCCCATTATCTTATGGCTAATTTGGAATATTACAGTCCTCCCCTCCCAAATGTTGCTTGTCCTCAAGCAACTGATAAGGTGAGTGTTGCAACTCTTCTCCTCCTCCATTGGTGACATCATCATATGATAAGATTTCTCCATAAGCTAAGTGTTCACCAATCCAGCCCTCCATGAACTGTTCCTCCAAATTTCTTATGAAATGTAAGTAGTGCATCCCATAAGGAGATAATAGCTGAGATGAAACAAACATGTCTTACCCAATTTCCTCCCTGAAACATGTAGCATAAGGTACATGGAGAATCTCCATCCCATAGGGCACATACATACCTCCCATCCTCCCTCCATACATTCCCATAAAAAGCACAAGTACGTCATGAATGTATGGGAGCAAAACAATATACATACAAACAAAAATTTGTACATATGGAGGTGGGTCATAGTCCCACACGTGGAACTAGCGCAGTGCATCTCCTACCTACATCATATCTAGATGTGTTAAGTGGTTTCCCCACCCCTTAATTGCTGCCCATGTTATCTCACTATGGATGGAAGTGTGAGATATATTTGGTGCCTTAGGAATGCATCTATCATGAAATATAATCCCTTTGTTCATCAAAGGAGTGGTAAAATTCAGAAATTTTTGTGGCCCAAGGTTGGCCATGAAGTTCATAAGATACAATACTCCTCCTTGGATTCATGGCCTACATAGACATGGTGAAAGAATGCATACAATCAGAAAATAAAACATGTTTTACATGAGCATGTTCCTCACCAACATTCCTCCTCATACAAATGGAGTGGTGCATAGATCTATATCATCTCTCAAAACAGGGAATAGATGGCTGAAATAACTCTTTCATAGAGTCATGTTGCTGTCCCAACTCCACATGGTTCATGCATTCTTGAAAATACTGATGTAGTTCTCCTTCAAAGCCTTCCCAATCAAAGCTCCTCATGATGATGTTGTAGGTCTTCATGGAACATATGTGGCTGAAACAGAAATATTTATAAGCTCTTTGTAGAAAATTCTTCTTGAGCTTGGAGGCTCTAGACAAGAAGATCCTACCATGATGATAAATGAATCCTTGGACTAAATAGTCCTCTTAATGCAGCTGGTCATCAAGTATCATACAAGTGTGAAGATCCTTGGAATAATCCACCAACAGTTGGGACTTCCAATATGGATCTAAATTGCTCAATAATGATAATGCTGATGATTCATAAACATAAATTTCTATCATGTTGTTGCTCTCCTCCTTGACATCTCCCATGCCAAAGGTATATGTTGGAAGTCCATTCCTTCCATTCTTCCCCTCCCATAGCGCAGAATCAGAAATGGGAGTGGGTGATGATGATAAGGGAAGAAGATCTTCCTCTTCCTTGGGCCTACCCACGCCTCCTAGCGCTATATAATTGACTACCAATGCTCCCATCCCTCCTAGATCTGAATTTGGAGCATCATGTGGTGAGATATCTCCCATAAAAACTGAATTTGGTGGCCTCCCATGTGTTTTTCCACTAGATAAGAGTGTCCCATGTAGAAATATCATGAGCATGATAGATGGGATTGTAAGGTCCTTACTTCCACTATGAAAATCCATCTCTGTTATTTGTGTGGAAGTGGTATGTGAGGGATATGTATGCATGCCTTTGATCATTTTGGTTTCACCACTCTTCTTGTCCACACATTCCATTTGCAAAGCCTCCCAATCAGTGGTGACTTTCCCCAATGTAATCAACCATTGAACACCCAAAATCACATTGGTGTCAGGTATGTCAACCACAAATAAGTGATCAAAAAATGTATAAGTTCCCATGGTGAATGAAAGTGATAGGAAATAATGCATTTGTTTCATTATTCTATCTTCTGGGACCAAAATATAGAATCCCTCAAAAGTATCTGTGGGTATTTCCCTCCTCTACGCTAGATGGGCATCAATGAAATTATGAGTTACCCCACTATCAATCAAAACAGACACCCTCTAATTCAATATGGAACCTTGAACTCTTAAGTTCAAGTAATTAGGTACTCCTCTTAAAGATGCAAGAGCCCCTCCAATAGGAGCAAATGCTCCATCTCCATCTCCTGATGGTGTTGGTTCTCATGCTGCAGTGTCAGTGTTGTGACCTCTTCTTGGTTCATCTTCTTCTTCCTCCTCAACATCTGAGAAGACCTCTATGTAATATTCTTTTCCAGTAGCACATCTATGTCTAGGTGCCCATGATTCTTGGCAAGTGAAGCATATCTTCCTTTTTCTTATATCTCTCCGGACTTCATCATCAAGAGGCTTCTTGTATGAACTCTCCTTGGAAGGAGTAGTTTTATCTTCCTTTCCCTTTGAAGGAAAAGATGGCTTATGCTGAAAGCTTGCCTTGGTTTTTGGTAAGGCATCTTGAAGGTCTACAGCCATTTAAATAGCATCATGCAGGGTAGTGGGCTTGGTATATTTAACCAACCCATGAAGAGGTTCATCTAATCCATCAATGAACATGCACACCCTTCTTGCTGCAGACAAATCAGGAACCATAAAAGATAATATTGAAAATTTAGAAATTTAAGACTCTATATTACATGATTGTTTCAACTTTGCAAGGCTCATGAATGGTGCCTCTAGATCTCTTCTTTCAAATATTTCCACCAACCTTCTAGTGAACTCTGAATAAGTAGTCACATTGGAATGGCCCACCGTAGATAAGTCATGGAACCACCAATTGTGTGCTTCACCTTCAAAATGCAGCGTTGTAATCTTGATAGTCTCCATCTCTAGGACCTTGTTCAACTGAAAGTAGATGTCATGTTTTTCTACCCATGATTTGGCAGAACATTTGGATGACCCATAAAATTTGGGTAAAAATAATCTTCCTATATAGTGATGTTGATCATGATTCTTAATGAATCCACCACCTTTATGATGATGCCCTAGTATTCGTTTGTCCTTGAGGTGACAAAAATCTTGAAAAATCAAGTGATCTTTGAATATATGATTTTAAGACTCATATTCTTAAAAATAGTCTTCAATGGATTCTTTCTCCTTAAACCGTTCATTTCCCACAGCCCAAAGGTAGGCATGGTAGAATGTTTGGAAACATGTGGCTGATGCACTGGTTGATCATTCCAGTGATGAGACATGCCAGATCTTTCTCCAAGATGGAATCCTTTAGGGTATTCTTTGAATCTATCCAATCTCATCTCTTTGATCTCTCTATCAAGATCTTGCATGGCTTTCAAAAGGATCTTAAGAAAATCCTTTTCTTCTTCTTCACTTCCAGATTCAGGGGCTTTACCGTTGTCTTCATTGTCATTGGTGTAATCAAATTTCTTCTCGTGTCTTCTCTTTAGATACCTCTTCTCTATATCAGTAAGAGGTTCTTCTTCTTTAGAAGACATATTGGCTTCTTAAAATGCACAAGATGTGCCAAGATGATGCTCAGATACCACTGTAATATTCCTAAATAGGGAATGCAGCAATATATGAAAGTTATGCAGGAAAAATAATGCAGATCATCAAAGTAAGAGCTTGAAGCCAATATGGAGACCCTTCTTTAACATTTACAACAGCAAATTAGATGTACAATGAGGCCCATAAGATGTAAAAATGGAAAATAGAAGTCTCCAATAGAAGAAAATCCTCAAAAAGAGGTGTTGCAATCATATGTACAGACTGAAAAAATCTCAACAACGTTATTTTATTGAGTTGCAACAGATGTTTATTACACTTCAGATCTAGAGCAGATTTTTTCATGAAAAGTTATATCTATAAAAGATCCATACACTAAATAGGCTCTTCTTCAAAATCCCCCTGGGGTTTTTCAGCAAAAGATCATGTAGAAGGAGTAGATCTGAGATCTAAATTTTTAGATCTGCATATTATATTCAAATATTCAGGAATATTAAGATCTGATTTGATATATACAATAAAATGATCCTCTTCAATGGATCTTCAAAGATGAAGGGTGTTATCATGAAGTAATTTCTCAAGGTTAAAGAAAGAAATAGTCTGAGGTAACCACATACCAACTTTTAAACTCTAGGATCTAGCCTTCCTAGGGTTCAGAGAGTGCTCTCTCTGTAAGATTTAACTTTTTTTTTATTTATAAAATATTAGGCTAGTTATGATCATGCAATTCGGTTTTGTTTTGTTTTATTTGGTGGAAAACATCACCTAATGAGATGGATAGTGGGAAATCTATTTGTCCATTGGGCTAAGGAGTCAAAAATCAAGCAGACAGAGATAGGATCAAGGTCAAGAAGTTAAATGTTTTCAAGGTAAGATAGATAAGCCATGAAGATCTTGGAAGGCTGTTTGGTGAGGTGATATAATCGGGATAAAGAGCAATGAAGGTTTCTTTAATTTGGAAAAGAGAAGTAGTATGAAAAGGTCAAACGAAAGAGGGAGAAATTAAGGGTTCCCTACTTTGGAAATCAGCAGAAAACATAGAAATGATAAAAATTAAAGACAGGGTGCTTTTAACAAATCCTGAAGTAATAATCTTGTTTATTCATTCAAATTTGGAAAAAATTTATGGATGCATGAAACAAAGAATATGAAAAATGACAAAATAGAGAATACTTCACTTCAATAGCTCATCACATGAATCCTAAAATATGATGCTAATTAGTTTGATCCAGTCTGCTACTTGAGATTTGAAACAAAAAAGACTTCAAGTCCAATAAAAAATGACTATAGAAATATTCAGCAATTTATTCCACCATAATACATCAAAGGGTGAAGTATTTATAAAAATTCTAAACTAGAATTTCTTGAAAAAATATCAAGATTGGTTTACAAATATTTCAAATTGTTTTGCATAAATAAAACTTAATAAAAGGACACTCAAAACTAATGAATCACTTTGGCACTATACTTATGGATTTATGGTGACAAAGAAGAGAATTTGAATTTGATATCAACTCTTAGTTCATGATGAGGCATCCAAGTCACTAATTGTCTCCTTCCTTTGTGCTTTTTGCTCCAGAAATTCTACAAAATTGGGGTCCAATGATACCTTTTTATATCTCAATATGAGATATATATTCTTACCTTTTTATTGTAGATAAATATGTTCTTGAGATAAGCCTCTCTCTTTTCCCTAAAATTATACTCTAGATGTTCACAATAGGCTCTGCAAAACAATGCTAACATAACTTTGCACATCTGAACAATAGGTTGTAAATATGTTCATGTATCTCTCAGTTTGTAATACTGTGAAAAACATGAGATATGGTTTTGTAGAAGGATCTCTTAGGAACAAAAATCTCCTTCCATTTTGTAAGATGTATTTCTTATTGGCCACAATCTTCTCTGCAAAATGATGAATTAACAGGAATTTTATGTAAAAAGTGCTTTCAAATATTGTTTAATATTTCCAAACCCATAATGGCTGTTAGAAACGTGAGAGAGGTTTTTGTAGTTGGACACCTTAGGAACATAAAACTCCTTTAGTTTTTCAAAATTCAGGTTGGATTGGTCACAATATTTTCTGCAAAACAATGACTTAAATAGGAATTTTCTACAAAAATGTCCCTTCTTGCTTCATTTTCATCTTTTAACCTTACTGTTCTTTTAACTGTTTTTACTTTCACTTTGGATAAAATTCATTGTTGTTGGTGAAATTATTTTCATCTCTGTTTAACTATTACTACCTCTGTATTTGCTTTTACTATTTTACCTTTACTGCTCAGTTACCTTTTCACTTTTACCTTTTACAGTAAGAGTGAGTAAAATATGTCTTAGAGAATTACTAATGGAAATGTTTTCATCCTTTCTTCTGACCACTTGTGTAGATTTATTTATTATTCTCTACTACTGTATAAAATCTTCTTGTTTTTAGGAAAACAATTCGAAATCATTTCCTTGTGAATTTTTTGAGTAAACAAGTCATCAACTAGTATTAAGCTAATTATCCAAATTATTTTTTTGCCAATAACCTACAAAACAAAACAATTGTTAATGAAATCTTGGCTACAGGGAGGATTTTTCTGGGACAGTGGAGGTTTTATGAGGGTTTTTAAAGTCTTTGGAAGTAAATTTGAAGCTTTAAGCAGTTTTAGCAACAACTGCAATGGCTTTTCCAGGTCCCCTAGGCATAAAACAATGTACCAGGAGCTTTGTTTCTTTAGTCGGGATGGATAAACACACTTGAAAATGAAAAAAATGGCTTTATTGGTGCATATGGGTTTTTATGGTTTAAACAGAATCAACATTAAATGGAAGTCATGTCGGGAAAATAGGGGGTTTTCGGGCTTCATAGGATAGAAACCGCATGTGGTTATCACACGGGTTTAAGGTGGTAAGTGGTTTCAAATGAATCGGGCGTGATCCAATAAAAATAAGCCACGTAGAGGGGGGCGAAAAGGCTAAAACAACCTATTTTGCGTAGAAATGGAATTTGTTGATATTGCACAACTTTATTTGCGATATGGGTTATTGATCGTCAGATCTGGAGGCATGAGTGCGAACAACTGCGATTAATCCTTGAAGTTGCTCAGTGTTCGGAGTGGGGTCCAGGGTTAGTCAATGCAGTAGGATAGATTTTGAGCCTTATAAATAGATATTTATTAAAGTAAAAACTTTTGTTTATACAATTCGAAGGGTGTAATGTTATATAAGTTAATTAAAACATTTCACAATATTTTAATCAAATATACGGGTGCGGGTTTTATTATATAGTTTTTTAAACATTTGAAAATTGTTTAATAACCATAGGGGGTAGGGTATAGTTTATATATAAGCATAAAACCAATGGGAATATGGGCGGGTTCTATTTCATCACGTGGGGTAAAATAACATTGGTTAAAACATTAAATAGTGGGTTTTTTTGGATTATTAAAATACAAATAATTTAATACTATACGAGATGGGTATAACTTAGGGAATTAATAAATATAGTTATAAGTTAATATGAAATAAAGGGATAATGTATATAATGAATGAAAATACATGATTTAACACCAAGTAAAGTGTAAAAGATAGACAAATAAGCATATTTTGTCCTATTTTTGTTTTTTCACATTTAGACTTAGGATAAAATGCATTTTATGGGTTTTTGAGTGATTTTGAATGGAAATGAAATTAATTACTTAGGGTTTTACTTTTAATAAGTAAAAATGGATTTTTACTTAGGAAAATGGATTATGATTTGTGGATGAAGGGTAAATGTTGATGAATATGGGTTTTGTGTAGGAATTCAATATTTGTAACCAATCAATGATCGAGTCTTGGGTTCGGTCCCAACAGAATTCAGAGAAATGCTCTAAGCCTCTTTAACTGAAGGTTTTGAATACTGGATCATTGTGGGGGAGGGGAAATTAGTATTTTTTCCCGATGATGTTTTATTACATGTCTTGCACAACTGATTTCTACCTACCCATCATTATTTCTAACATTTTTTACTTCATTTTCATGGGTGCATTTAAGCTTGCAACCCTAAATCAATTTTCTTTCAAAACATAAAAACTATCTAATTCTAACCTTATTTCATCTGAGGGCTGAGATTAAACTGTTAAACTCCTCATCTATTCTCTATCTTATCTACTGATTTGTTAAGTTTAAACTCTTTGATAGATATTTATTCTCTATCTAACAACATGAAATTTCAAGCATGAGAGGTCAAGTTTAAGCTGTTTGACCCTCATGGATTTTGTTGATCAGCGGTTGTCATTGATGTCAACCCAGGCAGCACCAGGGGCTAACCCAATATTGCATGCTAATTTTGACCTACCAAATTAATATATTATGGGTCAATATTTCTTTTGATGGTTTCTACTTATCGAGATGTTTTCGTTGATATATGGCACGCCATGTAATTCTTCACGGTTTGAGAGATATTCATGTTTGAAGTTTGTACCCCAAGTTAGTGGGCTAAAACCCCATCGGGTTGGGGCATGGGTTATTGAAAAGTCATAATTAATATTTTTTAAGCTCCTAAAATCCCTCCCACATTCACTTTTTGAAGCCCCTCTCAACTTAAGCATTTATATAAATTGTGATCTTCATTTCCTCCTTAGGCAAGGGATTTCGCCATCTGAAAGAGGTCATTGTGGTATTTGCGCTCTAAATTTTTTTCTATGAAGGTTCAGAAGCTGAAATTTGTATGAGGCAAAGCCAAAATCTTGAGGAAGCTACTGTAAAAATTTTAGATCAAGGTGCGTAATATATTTGGAGACATGATATGTGGAAGTCAGTGTTTTTGCAGGCTCTTGAAATTCATCTCAAAGAAGTGACCTTGTTAAATTTGTCATAACTCTCTCTCTGAGTATCAGATTTAAATTCCATAAAAATAGGTAGATAGTGGATTGTCTTTAATTGTCGCTCTATCAATTTTAGAGCCAAATTAAGAAACAGTGACATGTGGCATGATGTACAAGTGCGCTCTACTGAAACAGTCCATAATTAGGGCATTGTGAGAGATTGGGCATAACTCTCTCTTGAAGAAGCCAAATTGGGTCATACCTATGGCATTGGAAAGACAACTCAAAGAAATACTATAAGACAAAAAATTAGATATTTAGGATCTGAAATAACAGAGATACACCAGATTCAATATCGAGCTCCTAGAAGGCAAGAAAAAGCTAGATCATGTGTTTTCAAGGGTTGAAAAGGACCAGACTTTCTAGGGAAAAAAATCAAAGCAAGGTGCAGCAGAGGGTAGCATGAAAGCAACATTAACCAAGGTGCATAACAACAGCAATAATTTCATCATATGAATTCTTCAAGTGGGCAGCACTGCATACAATCATTGTAAAGGTATCATTGTACTAAGTCATTGTAAATACATTATTGTAAAAATTGTACTAGTGTCTATCTGCCAAGGGTTGAAGATGCAGTGTTGGGAGGTATAGGATCATCATTAGGTGGTTGTGTCAAAGTTGGGGTTATGGTCTAGTATATCTTCTTCTTCTAAATCATTCTATATCATTGTAAAGTTGACCATTTTCCCTATTACGGGAGTCCATTCTTATTTTATTCTTCTATAGGGTGGTAGGGTGGTGTTAGGGTGATTTGTAGCTTGTTGGGTGTTGGGGCATGGAAGGAGGTCATGGAGCATACCAAGAATGGTGTACCTCTATTCAATGAAAATAATTATAGACTCTGGAAAGGAAGAATGGAGGTCTATCTCTTTACACAAGGTTACGAAGTATGGGACATTGTTCAAAATGGATTTACATCAACTACGAATGAACAAGGTATGAATAATTTGGTAAATGATGGAAAATAAAATAATATTATTATCAGTGGACATATTGAATCTGCTTATCATAAGGTCTTGGGTTGTAAAACTGTCAAAAATGTATGGGACAAGCTTGAGAATATATATGCAGGTGACTCAAATGTCAAATAAGAAAAGCTTCAAATCTATAGAGAAAAATTTGAGCAACTCAGAATGAAAGAAGCTTGCAACATTGCTACATACTTCCAATACGTTGATGAAATAACCAATACTTTGGAAGGATTGGGAGAGCCAGTTGATGAGAAGACTATTTTACGGAAGATTCTTAGAATGTTACCATGGAGATTCAACCCAAAGGTATCGGTCTTAGAATACAGTGAAAATCTGGACAAACTCAACAAAGAGGAATTACATGGAGTTCTCATAGCATATGAAATGAGACTTGATGAAGAAGAGGGTACTTCACATCTAGAAATTGCGTTCGTTGCATCTAAGAAAACCAATAAGGATAAACAACCTTCAATTGAAAATACATGCACCTACAAGTGTGAAGAAAAGGGAGATGATGAAGAAGGTCTTTCAGATGAATAATATGCTTACTTCACGAGAAAACTAAAAATTGGTAAGGTACAATTCAAAGGTAAAATTCCATTGATATGTTTCAGCTGTAATGAGGTTGGGTATTTTGCAGCAAAATGTCCAAACAGAAGTAATGGAAACTCAAAATGAAAGAAAGGCTTTAATAAATTCAACAAGCAAGGATCCAAAAGGAACTTTCTCTCTAAAGAAGATAGCTCGTCATCCGATGAAGACAGAGACAGTGAAGAATAAGCCAATGAGAGAGTATTGTTTATGGCCAAGCACAATAAACCCAAGCACAATAAAAAAGAGGGATCAAACAATG
Source organism: Pinus albicaulis (assembly GCA_034641835.2). Lineage (NCBI taxonomy): Eukaryota > Viridiplantae > Streptophyta > Pinopsida > Pinales > Pinaceae > Pinus > Pinus albicaulis. Next base: position 939,981,851 of record CM076578.1, read on the forward strand.
AAGAAGAAGGATGGAACATAGAAGAATTTTATGAGGAAGCAATCAAGCTTATAAAATATCTCAAGGCGGAGAAGATCCATTCCAAAACTCTTGAAGAACAAGTTCAAGGTCTCAAAATTGAAGTTGAAGAACAATAATGCATTGAAAATTCACTTCAAAAGAAGTTGTAAGAAAGCAACTAGGAAGGGAAGAATTAGAAGCCGAAGTAGTCTCGCTGCGTGAGGAAGTGAAGAAAGGAAAAACTATCCAAAACTATGCCAACAGCTCAAGGGAATTGGAAGAACTCATCAACAATCAACAATCTTACAATGACAAAACTGGCATCGGTTACAAAGAAGAAGAAGCAAGACCTTATACAACAAAATACAATGAACCTATGAGATCTGACATGCATGTAAACTTCATTGGACAAAATTCGCAAGAAGAGCCTTGGAAGACAACTCCTCGACAAAAATTTCCATCCAGGTACCAACATATTTTTTATGGCTACTGTTATTCATGTGGAAAATTTGGTCATAAATCTGTAGAATGTCACACGTACCCTAGGAACGAATACAATTCCAGGAGATCTGTCAAATATGAACCTCCTAGGGCTCAACAAAACATCAATATATTTGAACATTTAAGAAATAATATTGAATGTTACAAATGTCGAAACTTTGGACACATAGCCAAAGATTGCATACTTGAAAATCCTCAAGAATAATCTTCAAAGCCACGGAACGAACAAACATGGAAGAAGAAGAAGAATGATAATTGTGCTCTCGCTTTCAAGGCTCAAAAGAACAAAGATGTGTGGTATGTTGATAGCGGTTGCTCAACGCATATGACTGTAGATAGAAATAAATTTGTATCTCTAAAAGAGAGGAAGGATGGAGCCATGTCCTTTGGAAATGATGGAGCTTCAAATGTTATAGGATTAGGTATTGTCACTCTTGGAAGCAAATATGCTCTAGCCAAGAATTTTCTATTGGTTGAAAACATGAATCACAATCTTCTCAATTTTGGACAAATGTGTGATCAAGGACACACAATACTATTCAACTCCACAAAATGTGAAATCAGGAAAGGCATGTATGGTGAAATTGTGGCTACAGCAGGTCGAGCTCCAAACGACATATATGTTCTGGATGAAGCAACTAAAGCATGTCTAATATCTAAAGAGGATGATACAATAATTGGTAGCAATGATGATCGACTAAGTAAGAAGTTTGCTACAAAGGTGCAAAGTGATTTCGAGACGTCTTTACTTGGTGAGCTGACATACTTCTTACGGCTTCAAATAAGTCAGCAAGAGAAAGGAATATTTACATGTCAAGCCAAGTACATCAAGGAAATGCTCAAGAAATTTAAAATGGAAGATTGAAAACCCATCCTTACTCTAATGGTAACAGGTTGCAAATTGAGCATAGACAACTCATCTAAGGATGTGGATCAAAGGTTGTACAGATCTATGATTAGTAGTCTTCTATATGTAACAGCCTCCCGACCAGATGTTATGCAAGCAATTGGAAAAGTAGCAAGATTCCAAGCAGCACCAAAAGAATCACATATTAAATATTCACCAGCATTGGAATATCTTCGCCAGAAGCTTGGGATTCTCCCAAGTTCTCATTAGATTTTCCTTTTTCATAATATAAAGGGGGAGTGGAAGTAGATTACAAGTCTACGGGATGGTTGTGTGTTAGGGGGAGTGGAAGTGTGTACAGGTCTACAGGATGGTTTTGTTTCAGGGGGAGTTACCCTTTGCCATTAATGTCAAAGGAGGAGAGAATGTTGTAGGAATAGGTGTCATGATCGCTGGGGGAGTACTTGTGTTGCCATCAATGCCAAAGGGGGGAATTTTTTATCAGCAGTTGTCATTGATGTCAACCCAAGAAGTACCAGGGGCTAATCCAATATTGCATGGGAATTTTGACCTACCAAATTGATATATTTTGGGTCAATAATTATTTTCATGGTTTCTACTTGTCGAGATGTTTCCATTGATATATGGCATGCCATGTAATTATCCATGGTTTGAGAAATATTCATGTTTGAAGTTTGTACCCCTAGTTAGTGGGATAAAACCCCATGGGGTTGGGGCATGGGTCATTGAAAAATCATAATTAATATTTTTTAAGATCCTAAAATCCCTCCCACGTTCACTTGTTGAAGCCCCTCTCAACTTAAGCATTTATATAAATTGTGATCTTCATTTCCTCCTTAGGCAAGGGATTTTTCCATATGAAACAGGTCATCATGGTATTTGCGCTCTAACTTTTTTTCTGCGAAGGTTCAGAAGCTTAAATTTTTATGAGGCGAAGCCAAAATCTTGAGGAAGCTTCTATAAAAATTTCAGATCAAGGTGCGCAAAATTTTTGGAGATATGATTTGTGGAAGTCAAGGTTTTTGCAAGCTCCTCAAATTCATCTCAAAGAAGTGACCTTGGTAAATTTTTCATAACTCTCTCCGAGTATCAAATTTAAATTCCATAAAAATTGGCAGATAGTGCACAGTCTTTACTTTTCTCTATCAATTTCAGAGCCAAATGAAGAAACAGTGACACGTGGCATGGCGTACAAGTGTGCTCTGCTGAAACAGTCCATAATTAGGGCATTGTGAGAGATTGGGTATAACTCTCTATTGAAGAATCCAAATTGGGTCAAACCTGTGGCATTGGAAATATGACTCAGAGGACTACTATGGGACCAAAAATCAGATATTGAGGATCTGAAATAACAGAGATATACCAGATTCAATATCGAGCTCCTAGAAGGCAAGAAAAAGCTAGATCATGTGTTGTCAAGGGTTGCAAAGGACTAGACTTTATATGGTAGAAAATCAAAGCAAGGTGCAGAAAAGGGTAGCATGAATAGAGCATCAACCAAGGTGCATAACAACAACAATAAGTTCATCATATGAAGTCTTCAAGTGGGCAGCACTGCATACAATCATTGTAAAGGTATCATTGTACTAAGTCATTGTAAATACATTATTATAAAAAATGTACTAGTGTCTATATGCCAAGGGTTGAAGAGGCAGTGTTGGGAGGTCTAGGATAATCATTAGGTGGTTGTGTCAAAGTTATGGTTATAGTCTAGTATATTTTCTTCTTCTACATCATTCTATATCATTGTAAAGTGGACCATTTTCCCTAGTACGAGAGTCCATTCTTCTTTTATTCTTCTATAGGGTGGTAGGGTGGTGCTAGGGTGAGTTGTATCTCATTGGGTGTTGGGGCATCCATTCAGTTGACTACTAAAGAATAGTAGGCGTTGGAGCATCCATCCAGTGGGAGCTGGAGAAGAATGCGTTTCTAGATTCTAGGAAGTTGGAGCTTTATTTTCAATTGGAGTTGAATATTAAAGAATTATTAGAAAAGCATTAGGTGGTTTTTTTCCCGGAGTGGGTTTCCACCTTAAAAAATGTGTGCATTTGTGTTCCTCTTGTTTGCTGCTATCATTTCCAAACACTGATAATAATTGAAGATTAACTAATGCTCTAATTGAAAGGAACACTGATTCACCCCCCCCCCCCTCTTAGTATTTCCAACAATTGGTACTAGAGCTTGGTTCCTTCAATAGCAGTTTAACAACTGGAAGGAGATCATGGAGCATACCAAGAATGGTGTACGTCTATTCTGTTAGTTCCCTGTAATTTGCAAGATTGGCAAAGTCAAACTGCAAAGACAACACTATTTCAACCTCTTTGGGATTCTAGGATCTAGCCCTCCTGAATCCGGAGAGGGATCTCTCCAATAAGTGCAAAGATGGATTTATCTTTAAAGGGTTTTGGGTAATGATATTAGGCTATTTATGAATAACGAGGTTTTTTTTTTTTGGATGGTTGAGCATGATTATTAGTTGAGTGGAAAGTCCTAAATGGAAAGAGTTTCAAAGGTATGAAGTTGCAAGCAATCAGAACAAGATTTTGGCTAAAAAGATAGATATAATGATGGTTTTTAGTCCATTGGACTATGGATTCATAGTAGGATTTAATTGAAACAACAAGGTTCAATAGTGGTCCATGGGGCAAGTCATCTATGTCTAAGGATCTCTTTAAAGTTTATTTTATGGAATGAAATGATACAACAAGAAGGGGAATTAAACAAATGAAGAAAAAAAGAGCAGCCTAAGATCAATTAAGTACTTTGAAACTATCCTGATTTCGGCATACACTTAAGAAAGACATAAAAGTAATCTAAGATCTGGTAAGTACTTCGAAACTAACCAGCTTTGATGCACTTTCAATAGAAAATATCTTAAACACAAAGGGAAACTTTTAAAAGAAACTGTTGGAGAAGAAAATAGAGGACAGGGCTCACCATAGACTTCCCTAGCTCTGCTTTACTTAGTAAACTTTCAAAACAAACACATAAGATAATGAAGAATAGTCTAAGATCAGTTAAGATACTTTTAAATCTAGACTTCTTTCAACACATTCTTAGGGAAACTTTCAGATAGTTTTTAGGGATAAAACTAAAGGGCAGGGCTCACCATCACTTCCTTAGTTCATCTCTACTTAACATGAACTGAAAATAACATTTAAGAACAACATTTAGCTTAGACAGTAGGACGAGGGAACGCCAGCATTCCTAACTGCTTAAACTGAATTAAATCATTCCTAAGCACACAATTTGGAAGAAAACATGGAGATAAAGCTTATCAGTGAGAGAAGGGTACTGTAAACAGTAAATCCTAACTCTATGCTTGTTTTTCTTTATTAGAGAAGATGGACATAGCGAAAACATAAATAAAATAACAATTTAAAATAAGAAAAACATCATCGTTGACACAGACCAAGATCCCATAAATAATCTTGTATTGATGCTTCAAACCAGTTACAATCTTCAAGCCCAATGTTTCAGTTCAACAATCATCTTCATTTCTCAGACTAACTTATTTAATCACAAACAGAGCTTCAAGAGCCTTTTAACACTATTTACAAGTAGAAGTTTTGAGCACAAGTATATTTCAAAGTTCTGCAACCAACATTGTTTCATCTTCTACAAAAGTATTTATAGAAGATATGAGGAGGTGGGATGGATAAAATATGGTCCAGGTTCAATTAATACAGATTAATACTTCTCAGCCTTTGAGGGGCTCGATGGAGAAGTTTACATATATTTCCTATGTATTAATTGTTTTACATTAAGGATTAAGCTCGGTGGAGTCTTTTGTTGACTTTAAGGCTTTGTGTCATCTTGTAATAACTCTGTTGATATTTTTTGCAATAAATCCTTTGGCCAAATTAACTTTTCGTCTATTTTGAGGCAGATATGTTCTGCTCAGATCATAAATCGGCCCCTATTGAATGCTTTGAGGGTACAGGTGGAAATCTGGTAGCTGAGAGGAATCAATTAGCCTCTGATGTGGCAGTGGAAGAATCCTTTGTCTGATAAATATTTTTGATCTGCATTTAACTGTGTTTAATTTAGTGGATTAGGCTTTTGATTTTCGATCTTAACCATAATCCACCCAATCTGTGTAATTAATCTTTAATTCTTCATCTCTGGTTCGTTTGGGTCTTCAATATTGATACTCTTTGATTTATTTTATCTTTGTGTCTTATTGATGTGCAGGTGTTACACGGCTTTAAGACTGTCATCAGTGCTCATGAGGCACCAATGAAACATGATGGTCAAACCCTTCATACGGATACTCTTTAACAATGAAAGCCTGGAGGATTGTCATCCTTGGCTTTCACTTTTCTTTTAATATATTCGATAGAACATTTAACACCTGCATAAACCAAAAATAGTTATGAGATCCTGCGTTATTGGGTAAAACTACTACAGAGGCTCAGGTTAAGAGCGTGGTCATTGAATGAGAGCATCCAACGGTGGGGATGGTGTGCAAGGGTCAAAAGGAGAGCGGTGGGAGCAAATGCTGGAGACTTTAAGCCATATTCGTTGATCTTGCAAAGATCAATGGTGGGGAGCGACCGGGGAGACATAATGGAGAAGGGCCTCTTTTGATGAAAACAAAAGAAATATAAAGGAAATGGGGTTAAAATCCTTTGGCAAAGAGAATTACATTGAAAGGAAATTTGGGGTTTCCAGAATGAATCTGGGTTGTCGGATGATATTGGAACCTGAGATCGACGGTTGTGGTTGGTCTAAGAATTCCTTTGGTGAAGGCGGAGGGCGATGGAACAACGTGAAAATGATCTGGGACCGTTGATCTGCAGAGATCAATGGTCAAGGAGGAATGCGATAAAACATAATGAAAATTGAGGGAAGGCAGTTTCGGAGAGCAAAACAGCTGGTTTCGCGTGGAAAAATGGGAGAAAGGCGGTTTCACCTTTTCGAACGTGATATGCGTTAGGAGGCGACACCTGGAATTTGAATATTTCCCATATCGCGTAGCCCTTTGAGAATTAACGTTCATGCTTGAATCTGCGCAAAAATGGGTGATGCCTGTTGGATCTAAGGTCTCAGATTGGATGGTGGGGAGTGAGTGCGATATCAGCAAGATGCGCGGGCAGATAGCATGGTAGGGTGGTTTTCTTCTGAGCCATTGGATCAAATATTGGATGACTAAGATCAAGTATGGAGGGAGACAGGACCCACAGGGGTTGGGCCCATCGGGATTTATCTGGGCCGTCAGATGTAAAGGATCAACAGTCAGGATTAAAACTGGGGTCAAACGAAAAAATAAACGAGGCGGAGAAAGGGGTTAATATGGGCCGTTGATCTGTAGAGATCAACGGCTGAGACCTGCTTGAAAAAAATTATAAAGTGGGGTTATATGTTTTTTAACCAAGGTCGGGAGGAAAGATTTGGACCGTTGGATGTTGACACGTGGACGACCTAGATGCAATCGGAGCTTTGCGATCGGCGAGAGGGTAAAACTGAATGGCGTCGATGCGATTGGCTTTGGACCATCGATCTGCAGATCAGATCGACGGTGGAGATTATTTCAAATAGTGAACCGGTGGAAACCCTTTATAAGATATGAAAACCAAAAATTTAATGAAAAAAAAAGGTTTTTGGTTTTGGGGTGGGTTATATATATGTGTCTTGGTGCTAGATTGCGGGACCTTTGGATATATGGAAAAACAAAGGGACTGAGGTTTATGTATAAGGGCCAATCGGAATTAGGAGGAAGGAGCGGGCTTTTTGATCTACCCATTTGTAAAATCCCCGATGCGATATTCTATCCATCGTTGATCAGGTTTTCAGATCAATGGTCTTTATCATATAATAACATGAACCGGCGGGTTTAGACCAACACTTAGGAAAAATGGATTTTTACAAAATATAAAGGGAACTCTGTATCGAGAAAGTTTATTTACAAGTTTTAAGCACCCGATTGCAGGCCTTTGGTTTTGTGAATAAAACAAAAGATCGGGGCTCATACATAAGATGGGCCAATCGCATCGGAGATTTTATAAAAGCCAAAGACTTGCGCACTCTGATTTGTTTCGATGTGATGAGCGTCCAATGGGTATAGCGCTTAGTTATAGGGCGTGGGCATGTGGTGGGGAAGTGGTTAGGACTTGGCCCAAAGGGGCTTCGGTCCATAGTTAAAAAAATTTATTTTTTATGATTTTTTCAAAGTTTTTTGATGGATTTGGGGGTTTCGGCAAGGTTCAAAAATGAGTTTTAAACCTTGTAAAAGGATTCTCATGAAGGGAAAGGGGAAGTAATGAAAAACAGAGGAATTTCATGAGGGAAAAAGGGAATAAAATGAAGGTTAGTTTTGAGTGGAGGGAGGGGAAAATGAGATTTTGCAGCAGTCTTTTCTCTTATGAAAATAGCAGAATTTCTGAGTTTGAAGGGGAAACAACAGTGAAGATTTAATCAAACGGCATGATGTCTTCATGAGTCTTCAAGAGATAACATTTTTAGCAATAAATTTTTTTTCTTGAAGGCTTGAAAAAATGATTTAGCCACCATTTGATATGACAAATTTTATTGGTGGCTAACAGTGGCTCCAGTTAGGGATGATGCCTTCTTGAAGGCATCAAGAACTTCAGACTTGCATTCTCTGGGGGGATGATCAGTGCCTTATCCATTGGGCTGCAACTTTCTTTACTTCGATGATCTTCTTTTGCTCTAAAAATATAAGCAGACATGAAAAAGCAATGGATCTTTCATCAACACAAGATTTCTACCTACCCAATCCTATTGATCTAACATTTTTTCTTCTTTTAGAGTGCACTTGGATTGGCAAACTCTCTTACAACATTTTATTCTTTTGAAATAAAAAAGTCTAATCTAATTCTACTCCTTATTTTTGCATGAACACAGATTGAACAGTTGAGTTCATAATGCTTCTCTACCTAGCTAATAATCTGTTAGGATTAAACAGTCTAACAGATTTTTATTCACTAATTTCTAAAACAGAAATTTAAAAGCATGCAAGTTAGGATTGAACAATCTAACTCGTTGCTGATCTATGGCATAAAAAAAAAGCTGCACATAGATATTATTTTACAGAAAATAAAATCAAAATGGAAGGCTTAAGATCTGAAATTTCTTAGCACGTCCTTCTCTTTTCTTCAGCTCTGTTTTTGAGTTAATTCGAGCTATTTTTTCCTTGATATCTGGTTCAAATTTTAAGCTGATTAGAACTAGTTTTACCTCTATTTTTGACTCAGAATTTTAAACAGATAGGATTCATTCTTCATTTGAAAACTTAGGTTCAGATTTTGAGAATGTTTGAACCTTTAATTTATATCCTAATCTTCCTAACTGATAAGCAAGATTAAACTGTTTGGAAAATCGAATTCACAGTCAATTTAAAACTAATGAGTCATTATTAGGCTGTATGAATAATTAGAAGTGTGCTTTTCAGGAGTGGCATTTGAGCTTGTACACTTTTAGATTTGTTTCTCTTTTTTGGTATGGGGATGTACCTTTATTGTTTTTACAATCTGCCCTCTTTTCTTTCTTCTATTGTTTTTGTATTTTTTATTTTTCTAACTTTGAATGCAATGATGGTTGAAATATTTATAATGAGAAAAAATATAAAAAGGCTTTCAGAACATGATAGGATCAAGAGAAGTAATGTTTAAGCATCCTGCCATTTGCAAGACCCCCAAACAGTTCAGCTCCATTCAAATCCTGTAAGAAAAAGGCATTGTTACCAGCAGCATAATGAATGAGATAAGGGCCAAGCCATAAGTTATAAAATTTCCCATGCTTGCCCTTGTCTTCTCTCCTTAGTCCCACTTTAACACTTTATCCCCAATATTGAAATTGCTGGCCTTTTTTCTTCTGTCAATTTTTTTTTTGATGTTGTCCTGATTTTGTAATGCTTTGTTATAAATATCCTCTCTGTTCTGTTGAAGGTGAAGGGTCTGATTTATTCTTTTGATCATGTCATTGTCTTCAAACTACACCTCTTGAATCAACTTCATAACTGGTACACCTAGGCTGGTAGGAAAAATTGCATCTGTACCATACACAAGATGGTAGGGTGACATGCCAATAGATTTCTTCAATGTCAATCTGTCAGCCCAAAGTGCATGCACAAGCTTTATGTGCCAAGAATTCTTGTTTTCCTCCAATAGCTTCTTGATTATGTTCACCAAACTCGTGTTTGGGGATTCTTCTAGTCCATTACCTTGAGGGCTATAGGTCATGGAATGACCCAATGTTATCTGATATTTGTGACAGAATTCAACCATCTTCTTGGATCCAAATGCTACTGCATTATCAGTTATAATATTTCTAGGACAGCCAAATCTAGAGAGGATATTAGTCTCCATGAATTTTATGATGACTGAGTCATTGGCTTGCCTAGAAGGGATGGCTTTTATCCATTTGGTGAAGTAGTCTATGGCAGTGAGAATCCATCTATGTTGGGCAGAGGATGGTGGATGGATTTCTCCTATGAATTCGAGTCCCCACTGTTGAACAGGGGCTTCAAAAGTGATTGGATGCATAGGAAAGGGTAGTAGCTTCCTTTTTCCTTCAAAAATTTGGCATTTATGACAACCAATTATCATCTTGTGTACATAAAGAAAGAGAGTAGGCCAATAGTAAACAGTCCTTAGGATTTTGTTGGCTGTTGTCCTCTAGTATAGGTGGCCTCCACACTCTCCTTCATGGAACTCGTGCTTAACCTTCTCTGCATCATACTCAGGCAAACATTTAAGAAATATCCCACTTGCATTTTTCCAGTAAAGACATTTATCTATAATGCAGTAGTTTACAGCTTTTAACTTCAAAAACCTTGCCTTCATTTTTGATAAACCGGGAGGTGTATTCAAATTAAGAAAAACATAGAGAATATCAGCATACCAAGAGGAATTCATAAAATGGTCTTCAACAATGGGAATTGAGAGCTCCTTTTGTTCATCTAAAGCATCAATCATATTAATATCAAGAACTTTAAAATTTGATTCAGCCATTAATCTAGCTAGACCTTGGCCTTTGATGAGTTTAGTGGGCTTTATCTCTAAATCATATTCAAGAATAACCGCAATCCACTTACCTCTCTTACCATCTGGGTCCTGCATTAGAATGTCTTTCACAACTGAATTTGGGACAAAGGAAATGATATGGGAGTGCAAGATGTACACTCTAAAGTCTTTTAAAGCTTGGACCAAAGCAAAAGCTTTCTTTTCCATAATGTTGTACTTTAGGGGGGCATCCCTCAAAGCCTTGCTAAAGAATGCAATAAGCTGCTCTTGTCCTTGTGGATTTTTCTGTAAAACGATAGCAGCTATTGTATGTTCTGATGCAAATGAAAAAATATAAAAATATTTTGAAAAATCAGGACTTATTAGGACTAGTGTTTTGGTTAATGCGTGTTTCACCAGCTCAAAGGACTTCTTTGCTTCCAAGGTCCATTTTAACCCTTACTCATTTTTCAGCATGTTTGTAATGTTTCTAAGGAGCTCAGCCAAGTTGGGCATGAACCTTCTCAAGAAATTAATCTTTCCAATGAAAGATTGTAGTTCCTTGATGTTTCGAGGATGAGAGATTTGCAATATGGCCTCAATCCTCTTTGGGTCTATCTTAATACCCTCTTCTGAAATAATGTGTCCAAGAATTTTACCTTCTTGGAGACCAAAAAGTGTTTTCTTGGGGTTCAAAGATATCCCAAACTTTCTGCATCTCTCAAAAATTGTTCTCAAATGTTCTAAGTGCTCTTCATCTGTCTTTGAAAAAATAGTGACATCATTAAGGTAAATAATGATGAAGTAGCCCAATTCTTCCGAGAATGCTATGTCCATGGCTCTTTGGAATGTTGCACCAGTGTTCATTAGACCAAAGGGAATTTTCACATATATGAAAGTGCCCCACGGTGTAGTAAAAGCTATCTTTAATCGATAATCATGATGAACTAAAATCTGATTGTATCATGAATAGCCATCAAGCAAAGAAATTCTTTTAGAACCAACTACCCTTTGTAAAATATGGTCCATCTTGGGTAAAGGGTATTTATCCTTGAGTGAAGCTTTGTTTAAGTCTCTAAAGTATATACAAAGCCTAATCTCTCCTATTTTCTTCCTAACTGACACGAGATTAGACACCCACTCAGAATATCTAATAGGGACAATAATACCAGCTTCATACATTTTCTTGATTTCCTTCTCTACCAAAGGTAACTGAACAGGGTTAATTCTGCACAATTTTTGTTTGAATGGCTTTTCGTTTTCCTTGAGAGGGATTTTGTGTTGAATTATTTCAGTGTCATAGGATTTCAGATCCTCATAGCTCCATGCAAAAACATCAGAAAAATCTTTAAACAACTCTATGTATTTGAGTTTAATGTGAGCTGATAAAGTCTTAGACAATTTTATCATCATTGGTTTTTGTTCACTGCCTATATTGCACTCTTCAACTTCAATTTCTACAGGCTCCAATTTTGGCTTCTTAGCCACATCGTTGAAATCAAACAACTCTTCTAAAGGGGCCAGACCCATTGGCAAACTATGATTGTTAGACTGAAAGGTTTCTAAATCCTCTTTTTATGACTCTGCAATCACTTCTGTTTTATTTTCAGGTTTTCTAGATAACAGGTTTACATCTGCAAGCTCAAAATAATTTTCTTCTTCATAAAGAAAATTTTCTTCATTAGGGCAGTCTGTTTCATAATCTGAATATGAAATGTGTAGTTCAAATTCATCTCTAAATTGCATGAAGTCTTCTATTTGTTTGTCTCCGTCAAACACTTTCCAATACTTTTCATTATCAGGGATAGTTGATCTGAATTTAATCTGAGTTTTCCATTCTTTAGTTTCATATGGCGTTAAGCATGTTCTAGCAACAAAAGCTGAGCTATGGGCTATGTTATTCTTTCTTCTTGGGACAAAAATCAATTGGGACTCCTCAAAAGTTTTCAATAGATCCATGACATCATTTCGATAGGCCCTAAGTGTAGGGTGATTAGTGATGTATTCCCCATTGACCTACCTAATGATTAATTCAGAATCCCCATGCACTTTAATTATTTTTGCTCCTAACATTTTCAACAAATGTAAGCCTAAAAGAAGGGATTCATATTCCTCTATGTTATTCAAACACTGAAATTTTAATCTACAGGAAAGGTTTTCCGTGTGGTTGTTCTTAGCGTTGCGTATCTAGACACCTACACTAGTGTTTCTCCTAGTGCAGGAGCGGTCAAAATTCATACTCCACAAAGGACTAGTTTCAGGTTCATCTTGATTATTGTCCTCTTCAACTGTAGTGCTTTCGGACTGTTGTGGAATATCAGCACTATGTTGAACTTGTTTTAAATCCTCAGGTTTTTCACTGCGTTGAGGACTATTTTCTTGACTGTCAAGGTTTAAAATCAAAGGACGCATGACTTCTAGCTCAAGACCTGTGTTGGGTTTGCTAAAGCTTTCGGGTCGAGAAAACTGTTTTGACACTTCTATGGTGTCTACCTCATCCTCTCTATCAACCATTAATTAAGTTAAAGTGACTTTTTCACTAAAGGTTTCATCATTAAACAGGATAAAAGAATCAAGGCCGGTATTTACATAATACAAAGGAGAATTTTGCGGTCGTTCTTGACTAGTCACCATATACTGCATATGGGACTCCATGTAAATTCTTCTTGTTTGATTGAAAACCAGAATGGTCGCATATGTCATGTCCATCTAGATAGTCCCTTGTAACTTAGCTCCCCAAGACCTAGATAATAGCATACCATACTTTGGGGGCACCTCAGCCACAACAATATCCATGACTAAACATTTGGCTGGAATCTGTGCTAAGTTAACACAAAGGTCTTTAATTAAACCTAAACACTTTACTCTACTTGAGTCAAAGGAGTAAAGGTCTTTGTAAGGTCTGGTGATCTCAAGGCCTAGGCTGTCCATTACAGCTTTGGGAATTAAATTGTGAGAAGCCCCTGAATCGTGCATAGCGTTGTGCAAAATTTTGTCATGAACATTTAAATTAACACAAAAGGGAGGAACAGGTCCCTCTTGATATCTACCTTCAATCTTGGGACCCAAAATGAGCTCTGGTTGGTCATCGTTAAGATTGAAAGTATCATTATTCTCTTTTATGTTAAAAGCCTTCAAAATTTGAGATCTATATACATTCTGGGCAGCTAACTCAGTAAGGGGAACAGATATTTTAATTCTTGAAATTTCCTGCTCCAAACTGAAAGGAATCTGATTCTTTGAAGTGCTTGTCTCAGCCTTATTAACTGCCACTCTTTCAGCAAAATATATTTGCTGATTTGTTCTATTTACATTTGACAAAATTATCTTCACAGGAGTACCAACTAAGGTATTAGTACTGCTGAGGTCCGCACTCTGCTCTACATTGTTTTGAGTGCCTTTCTATTTACATTTATAAAAAATTCCAGCCACTTTTTTGTCCTTCTGTTTTACAATTTTGGGTTTATTTACAGTGCTTTTTTGTGAAGATTTGTCAAAGGTTTTAGTTTTGGGAGTTTCTTGATGGGTTTTACTTCGAAGGTCATACTCTTTTTTAGGCTCTATGATGACATTTTCCATGTCTTGATAATAACTCTCATCCTCGTGTCTTTTGTCATCATAGGGTGTGTAAAGACCTTGTTTTCTATCATAATGCACTTCAAAGTCATCATTATCTACTCCCAGCATGTTGATATCATATTCCTCTATTTTCTCATGTGTTTCTTCAACCTCGCTTACATATTTTTGATGAAAAGGAGGAGTGATATGTTGATCATCCTCCCTTGGTCTATTTTGAGGCTGGTTCCTCCAAAATTCTAATTTTGGTTCTGATTTCTATTTTGAGGAGCAATTTGGTTTTGACTTGTTTGTGCTCTCTCAAGAATGCTCATTTTCTTCATCATCTCCTCCATCATTCTTTCCATATTTTAGCTAGAAGTAGAAGGTGTGGATTCTTCTCTAAAGGACACTTTCTTCTCATTCTTCATTCTTTCTCTTTTCTCCATCAAGTTAACTTAAACAGCAAGAGCCCCTTTTTTCATATCTTCAAGGGTTAGAGGGTCTATTTATGTCAGTTGATAGGCCATTTCAGGGTCAAACCCTTAAGGAAACTTGTTTAACACTGATCCTTGTGGAGGTTTTAGATCTAGGGGAAGGGCATTATACACACTATTAAATCTAGTGCAGTAAGCTTATACACTTTCCCCAACATTTTTGTGCAGATTCTTGTAATCAGAAATTATTTGAAGAGGTTTTTTTCTCACTTCCCATTTGTTTAAGAACATCTGATGGAAGGCTTGGAGATCATTGATAATGTGGGGGGCTAAGCCTTTAAACCATTTTCTTACTTCTCCCCCCAAAATCTGAGAAAATAGTCTAATTTTGATAGATTCATCATCAATTTCATTTCTGTCAAAGTAGTCATTCATCTTATTCACATGTTGTGATGTAGTAGTAGCATTTCTGGCATCATACAATGGAATTTTGGACTGATATTCCTGTGGAAGATTGACCAAGGGTACAGGAAGGACTAAGGGAGCATACCATGCTGCCATGATATAAGGTGGAGGTGGATTTAAAAAAGCTGGAATAACAAGAGGGAAGGTGGGCTAGAATGGAGTGGTTTGAATAGTGGATGTAGGATGAACGAATGTGGATGGACCAGGAATAGATTGCTGAGTGGATCGTGGATGAGAGACACCTAAATTGTGAAGGAAATGTAAATCAGGTGGTGTTGTTTCTCTACTACCAGGATTTCCACTTTGTTCTGGGGATGAAAGTGAAGACTCTGAATCTAGTCGATCTAAATCATCAAGAGAACTAGTTCTAAATGGATTTCTTAAGTCTACTTGTGATTGTCGTAGAGCTGCAAGATTTTCAGGAACTGAATTAGCTCTCAAGGGTGATCTGAAAACAGTTGAAGATTTAATATTAGGAGACTTCCTAAGGATACTCTCAAGGTTATCAACTATCTCAGGTGGGTTGGGGTCAGGGTAGGCTCTAGAATGAATCTTTCTAGGAGCCACTATGCTGTGTTTTTTAGACCCAAATAAACAAGAAATGTTTAACCAGATATGATAGTATTTAAGAGGTTAACTGATCTGTTTTAAATAAGAAAAAATTAATCCTAAATCCTTCTAACTGAGTTTATATGATGTTATGATGATTATGGGTCTTCCCAGTGGAGTCTTAAGGTCTGCTAGGATTGTGGAGTCACCAAGTGGAATTTTTTAGCTCTTTTGGAGGTAAAAGGTTTTATGGTCCACCGCCATGTTTACTAAATACCAATCTAAAATATTTTTGGGTTTTATGAGTTATTTTTCAGTCCTATTGGTTCTTAAGAGTGTCCTAAATCTGTTTCAAAACTTAGCTATGGTTATGAGACAAAGACAATCTGCTCTTATGGCTAAGCTAGTTGATCCTTCAAGGTTTGATAAGGTCTCATGAGAATCCTAAGGTGTCCTTATTTTGTCACTGATTCAAACAAGATTTATCATGATTACCATTACTTGGTAGTGCTTGAAAAGGGCTGCTTTTATTCACTGCACAATGTTCTTGAATTTAGGATTTTTCTGAGTCTTAAGGTGTACTTAAATTGTCATTTAACTCAGAATATACCAAGTGGAGTCGCCAGGAATGTTAGTTGCTGGTGGCTCAACTCGTTAATATACCAATTTTTCTTGAGACAAATGTTTTCATGGGGTCTTTAGATTTATTTAGACTGTTATTAACTCAGAATCCCTAGCGGATTCGCCAAAAATGTTAGTTGTTGGTGGCTCAACTGGAAAATATGCCAAATGTTCTTTAAAATGGATTTGTGATATCTTATGATTACCTTAAAATGAAAATAACTCAGAAATCCCCAGCAGAGTCGCCAAAAATGTTAGTTCCCTATAATTTGCAAGATTGGCAAAGTCAAACTGCAGAGACAACACTATTTCAACCACTTTGGGATTCTAGGATCTAGCCCTCCTGAATCCGGAGAGGGATATCTCCAATAAAGTGCAAAGATGGATTTATATTTAAAGGGTTTTGGGTAATGATATTAGGCTAGTTATGAAGAACGAGGGTGTTTTTTGTTTTGGATGGTTGAGCATGATTATTAGTTGAGTGGAATGTCCTAAATGGAAAGAGTTTCAAAGGTGTGAAGTTGCAAGCAATCAGAACAAGCTTTTGGCTAAAAAGATAGATATAACATTGGTTTTTAGTCCATTGGGCTATGGAATCATAGTAGGATTTAATTGAAACAATAAGGTTCAAGAGTGGTCCATGGGGCAAGTCATCTATGTCTAAGGATGTCTTTAAAGTTGATTTTATGGAATGAAATGATACAACAAGAAGGGGAATTAAACAAATGAAGAACAAAGAGAAACCTAAGATCAAGTAAGTATTTTGAAACTATCATGCTTTAGGCATACACTTTAGAAAGACATAAAAGTAATATAAGATCTAGTAAGTACTTCGAAACTAACCAGCTTTGATGCAATTTTAATAGAAAACATCTTAAACACAAAGGGAAACTTTTAAAAGCAATTGTTTGAGAAGAAACTAGAGGACAAGGCTGACCATAGACTTCCCTAGCTCTGCTTTACTTAGTAAACTTTCAAAACAAACACATAAGATAATGAAGAATAGTCTAAGATCAGTTAAGATACTTTTAAATCTAGACTACTTTCAACACATTCTTAGGGAAACTTTTAGATAGTTTCTGGGGATAAAACTAAAGGACAGGGCTCACCATCACTTCCTTAGTTCATCTCTACTTAACATGAAATAAAAATAACATTTAAGAACAACATTTAGCTTAGACAGTAGGACGAGGGACCTTTAGCATTCCTAACTGCTTAAACTGAATTAAATCATTCCTAAGCACACAATTTGGAGGAAAACATGGAGATAAAGCTTATCAGTCAGAGAAGGGTAGTGTAAATAGTAAATCCTAACTCTATGCTTTCTGTTCTTTATCAAAGAAGATGGACAGAGCAAAAACAGAAATAAAATAATAATTTACCATAAGAAAAACATCACCGTTGACACAGAACAGGATCCCATAAAACAGCTTGTATTGATACTTCAAACTAGTTACAATCTTCAAGTCCAATGTTTCAGTTCAAAAATCATCTTCACTTCTCAAAATAACTTATTTAATCAAAAACAGAGCTTCAAGAGCCTTTGAACACTATTTACAGGTAGAAGTTTCGAGCACAAGTATATTTCAAAGTTCTGCAACCAACATTGTTTCATCTTCTACAGAAGTATTTATAGAAGATATGAGGAGGTGGGATGGATAAAAGATCTCCCAGGTTCAATCAATATAGATTAATACTTCTTGGCCTTTGAGGGGCTCAATGGAGAAGTTTATAGATATTTCCTATGTATTAATTGTTTTACATTAAGGATTAAGCTCGATGGAGTCTTTTGTTGACTTTAAGGCTTTGTGTCATCTTGTAATAACTCTGTTGATATTTTTTGCAATAAATCCTTTGTCCGAATTAACTGTTCGGCTATTTTGAGGTAGATATGTTCTGCTCAGATCATAACTTGGCCACTGTTGAATGCGTTGAGGCTATAGGTGGCAATCGGGTAGCTGAGAGGAATCAATTAGCCTCTAATGTGGCAGTGGAGGCATCCTCTGTCTGATAAATATTTTTTGTTTGCCTTTAACTATGTTTAATTTAGTGGATTAGGCTTTTAATTTTCGATCTTAGCCATAATCCACCCAAACTGTGTAATTAATCTTTAATTCTTCATCTCTGGTTCGTTTGGGTCTTCAATACTGATACTCTTTGATTTATTTGATCTTCGTGTCTTGTTGATGTGCAGGTGTTACAGGGCTTTAAGACTGTCATCAGTGCTCATGAGGCACCAACGAAACAAGATGGTCAAACCCTTCAAACGGATATTCTTTGACAATGGAAGCCTAGAGGATTGTCATCCTCGACTTTCACTTTTCTTTTAAAATATTCGATAAAACATTTAACACCTACATAAACCAAAAATAGCTATGAAATCCTGAAGTTATTGGGTAAAATTGCTACAGAGGCTCAGGTTAAGAGCGTGGTTGTTGGATGAGAGCATCCAATGGTGGGGATGGTGCACAAGGGTCAAAAGGAGAGTGGTGGGAGAAAATGGTGTAGACTTTAAGTCAGATTCGTTGATCTTGCAAAGATCAATGGTGGGGAGCGACCGGGGAGACATAATGGAGAAGGGCCGCTTTTGATGAAAACAAAAGAAATATAAAGGAAATGGGGTTAAAATCCTTTGGTGGAGAGAATTACATTGAAAGGAAATTTGGGGTTTCCCGAATGAATCTGGGCCGTCGGATGATATTGGAACCTGAGATCGACGGTTGTGGTTGGTCTAAGAAGTCCTTTGGTGAAGGCGAAGGGCGATAGAACAATGCAAAAATGATCTGGGACTGTTGATCTGCAGAGATCAACGGTCAAGGAGGAACGCGATAAAACATAAGAAAAATGAGGGAAGGTAGTTTCGGAGGGCAAAACAACTGGTTTTGCATGGAAAAATGGGAGAAAGGTGGTTTCACCTTTTCGAACGCGATATGAGTTAGGAGGTGACACGTGGAATTTGAATACTGCCCATATCACATAGCCCTCTGAGAATTAACGTTCATGCTTGAATCTACACGAAAATGTGCACTAGACGTTGGGTCTGAGGTCTTAGATCGGATGGCGGGGAGTGAGCGCGATATTGGCAAGATGCGTGGGCAGATAGCATGGTAGGGTGGTTTTGTTTTGAGTCGTTGGATCAAATATTGGATGGCTAAGATCAAGTCTGGAGGGAGACAAGACCCACAGGGGTCGGGCCCGTCGGGATTTATCTGGGCCATTAGATGTAAAGGATCAATGGTCGGGATTGAAATTAGGGTCAAACGAAAAAATAAACGAGGCAAAGAAAGGGGTTAATATGGGTCGTTGATCTACAGATATCAACAGCTGAGATCTTCTTGAAAAAAATTATAAAGCAGGGTTGTATGTTTTTTAACCAAGGTCGGGAGGAAAGATTTGGACCGTCGAATGTTGACACGTGGACGGCCCAGATGCAATCGGGGCTTTGCGATCGGCGGGGGGGTAAAAATTAATGGCACTGATGTGATTGGCTTTGGACTGTTGATCTGTAGATAAGATCGATGGTGGAGATTATTTCAAATAATGAACTGGCGGAAACCCTTTATAAGATATGAAAACCAAAAATTTATTGAAAAACAAAGGTTTTTGGCTTCGAGGTGGGTTATATATATGTGTCTTGGCGCCTGATTGCGGGGCCTTTGGATATCTGGAAAAGCAAAGGGACCAGGGTTTATGTATAAGGGCCAATCAGAATCAAGAGGAAGGAGTGGGCTTTTTATCTACCCATTTGTAAAATCCCCGATGCGAGATTCTATCCATCGTTGATCGGGTTTTCAGATCAACGGTCTTTATCATATAATAACATGAACCGGCGGGTTTAGACCAACACTTAGGAAAAATGGATTTTTACAAAATAAAAAGGGAATTCTGTATCGGGAAAGTTTATTTACAAGTTTTAAGCGCCTTATTGTGGGCCTTTGGTTTTGTGAATAAAACAAAGGATCGAGGCTCATACATAAGATGGGCCAATTGCATCGTAGGTTTTATAAAAGCCAAAGACTTGCGCGATTTGATTTGTTCCGATGCGATAAGTGCCCGATGGGTATAGCGCTTGGTTATAGGGCATGGGCATGTGGTGGGGAAGTGGTTAGGACTTGGCCCAAAGGGACTTAGGTCCATAGTTAAAAAAATGTATTTTTTATGATTTTTTCAAAGTTTTTTGGTGGATTTGGGGGTTTCGACAAGGTTCAAAAATGAGTTTTAAACCTTGTAAAAGGATTCTCATGAAGGGAAAGGGGAAGTAATGAAAAACAGAGGAATTTCATGGGGGATAAAGGGAATAAAATGAAGGTTAGTTTTGAGTGGAGGGAGGGGAAAATGGGATTTTGTAGCAGTCTTTTCTCTTATGAAAATAGCAGAATTTTTGAGTTTGAAGGGGAAACAACAGTGAATATTTAATCAAAGAGCATGATGTCTTCATGAGTCTTCAAGAGATAACATTTTTAGAAATAAAACTTTTTCTTG
The DNA here is from genome assembly GCA_034641835.2 of Pinus albicaulis. Classification (NCBI taxonomy): domain Eukaryota; kingdom Viridiplantae; phylum Streptophyta; class Pinopsida; order Pinales; family Pinaceae; genus Pinus; species Pinus albicaulis. The sequence goes on from CM076578.1 coordinate 940,002,295, forward strand.
AAGGCTTGAAAAAATGATTTAGCCACCATTTGATATGACAAATTTTATTGGTGGCTAACATATTCAATGAAAATAATTATGCACTCTAGAAAGGAAGAATGGAGGTCTATCTCTTGGCGCAAGGTTAAGAAGTATGGGACACTATTCAAAATGGATTTACATCAACTAAGAATGAACAAGGTAAGAAGAATTTGGTAAATGATGCAAAATCAAAGAATATTATTATCAGTGGACTTATTGAATCTGCTTATCATAAGGTGTTGGGTTGTAAAACTACCAAAAATGTATGGGACAAGCTTGAGAATATATATGCAGGTGACTCAAATGTCAAAGAAGCAAAGTTTCAAATCTATAGAGAAAATTTGAGCAACTCAGAATGAATGAAGCTTGCAACATTGATGCATACTTCTAATACGTTGATGAAATAACCAATACTCTTGAAGGATTGGGAGAGCCATTTGACAAGAAGACTATTATACGAAAGATTCTTATAACGTTACTAGGGAGATTCAACCCAAAGGTATCGGTCTTAGGATATAGTGCAAATCTTGACAAACTCAGCAAAGAGGAATTACATGGAGTTCTCATAGCATATGAAATGAGACTTGATAAAGAAGAGGGTACTTCGCATCTAGAAACTGTGTTCGTTGCATATAAGAAAACCAATAAGGATAAACAACCTTCAATTGAAAAGACATGCACCTGTAAGTGTGAAGAAAAGGGAGATGATGAAGAAGGTCTTTCAGATGAAGAATATGCTTACTTCACGAGAAAACTAAAAATTGGTAAGGGACAATTCAAAGGTAAACTTCCATTGATATGTTTTAGATGTAGTGAGGTTGGGAATTTTTTTTTGCAGAAAAATTTCCAAACAGAAGTAATGGCAGCTCAAAAGGAAAGAAAGGCTTTAAGAAATTCAACAAGCAAGGATCCAAAAGGAACTTTCTCTCTAAAGAAGATAGCTCATCATCCAATAAAGACAATGACAGTGAAGAAGAAGCCAATGAGAGAGTATTGTTTATGGCCAAGCACAATAAACCCAAGCACAATAAACAAGAGGTATCAAACAATGAATAAGAAGGATGGACCATAGAATAATTTTATGAGGAAACAATCAAGCTTATAAAAGATCTCAAGGCAGAGAAGATTTGTTCCAAAACTCTTGAAGAACAAGTTCAATGTCTCAAAATTGAAGTTGAAGAACAAAAATGCATTGAAGATTCATTTCAAAAGAATTTGGAAGAAAGCAACCAAGAAAGGAAAGAATTAGAAGCCGAATTAGTCTCGCTGCATGAGGAAGTGAAGAAAGGAAAAACTATCCAAAACTATGCCAACAGCTCAAGGGCATTGGAAGAACTCATGAACAATCAAGGATCTTACAACGAAAAAAATGGCATCGGTTACAAAGAAGAAGAAGCAGGACCTTCTACAACAAAATAAAATGAACCTATGAGATCTAACATGCATGTAGACTTCATTAGACAAGATTCACAAGAACAGCCTTGGAAGACAATTCCTCGACGAAAATTTCCATCCAGGTACCAACATATTTTTTATGGCTACTATTATTCATGTGGAAAATTTGGTCATAAAGCTGTAGAATGTCACACATACCCTAGGAACGAATACAATTCCAGGAGATCTGTCAAACATGAACCTCCTAGGGCTCAGCGAAACATCAATAGATTTGAACATTTAAGAAATAATATTGAATGTTACAAATGTCAAAACTTTGGACACATAGCCAAAGACTGCAGACTTGAAAATCCTCAAGAAGAATCTTCAAAGCCACAGAACAAACAAACGTGGAAGAAGAAGAAGAATGATAATTGTGCTCTCACTTTCAAGGCTCAAAAGAACAAAGATGTGTGGTATGTTGATAGCGGTTGCTCAACGCATATGATTGGAGATAGAAATAAATTTGTATCTCTGAAAGAGAAGAAGGATGGAACCATGTCATTTGGAAATGATGGATCTTCAAATGTTATAGGATCCATTACTATCACTCTCGGAAGAAAATATGCTCTAGCCAAGAATTTTCTATTGGTTGAAAACATGAATCACAATCTGCTCAGTGTTGGACAAATGTGTGATCAAGGACACACAATACTATTCAACTCCACGAAATGTGAAACCAGGAAAGGCGTGTTTGGTGAAATTGTGGCTATAGCAAGTCGAGCTCCAAACGACATATATGTTCTGGATGAAGAAACTTAAGCATGTATAATAGCTAAAGAGGATGATACAATAATTGGTAGCAATAATGATCGACTAAGTAAGAAGTTTGCTACAAAGGTGCAAAGTGATTTCGAGATGTCTTTACTTGGTGAGCTGACATACTTCTTAGGGCTTCAAATATCTCAGTAAGAGAAAGGAATATTTATATGTCAAGCCAAGTACATCAAGGAAATTCTCAAGAAATTTAAAATGGAAGATTGCAAACCCATCCTTACTCCAATGGTAACAGGTTGCAAATTGAGTATAGACGATTCATCTAAGGATGTGGATCAAAGGTTGTACAGATCTATGATTAGTAGTCTTCTATATGTAACAGCCTCCCAACCAGATGTTATGCAAGTAGTTGGACAAGCAGCAAGATTCCAAGCAGCACCAAAAGAATCACATATTAAATATTCACCAGCATTAGAATATCTTCACCAGAAGCTTGAGATTCTCCCAAGTTATCATTAGATTTTCCTTTTTCAGAATATAAATGGGGAGTGGAAGTAGATTATAGGTCTACAGGATAGTTGTGTGTCAAGGGGAGTGGAAGTGTGTACAGGTCTGCAGGATGGTTGTGTTTCAGGGGGAGTTACCCTTTGCCATTGATGTCAAAGGGGGAGAGAATTTTGTATGAAGAGGTGTCATGATCGCAGGGGGAGTACTTGTGTTGCCATCAATGCCAAAGGGGGAGATTGTTGATCAACAGTTGTCATTGATGTCAACCCAACCAGCACCAGGGGCTAACCCAATATTGCATGGGAATTTTTACCTACCAAATTAATATATTCTGGGTCAATAATTCTTTTGATGGTTTCTACTTGTCAAGATGTTTCCGTTGATATATGGCACGCCATGTAATTCTTCACGGTTTGAGAGATATTCATGTTTGAAGTTTGTACCCCCAGTTAGTGGGCTAAAACCCCATGGTGTTGGGGCATGGGTCATTGAAAAGTCATAATTAATATTTTTTAAGCTCCTAAAATACCTCCCATGTTCACTTGTTGAAGCCCCTCTCAACTTAAGCATTTATATAAATTGTGATCTTCATTTCCTCCTTAGGCAAGGGATTTCGCCATATGAAACGGGCCATTGTGGTATTTGCGCTCTAAATTTTTTTCTACGAAGGGCGAGAAGCTGAAATTTTTATGAGGCAAGCCGAAATCCTAAGGAAGCTGCTGTAAAAATTTCAGATCAAGGTGCGCAATATTTTTGGAGATATGATCTGTGGAAGTCAGGGTTTTTGCAAGCTCCTGAAATTAATCTCAAAGAAGTGACCTTGGTAAATTTGTCATAACTCTCTCTATGAGTATCAGATTTAAATTCCGTAAAAAGCGCCAGATAGTGCACTGTCTTTAATTTTCTCTCTATCAATTTCAGAGCCAAATGAAGAAACAGTGACACGTGGCGTGTCGTACAAGTGCGCTCTACTGAAATAGTCCATAATTAGGGAATTTGAGAGATTGGGTATAACTCTCTCTTGAAGAATCCAAATTTTGTCAGACCTATGGCATTAGAAAGATGACTCAGAGGACTACTATAGGACCAAAAATCAAATATTGAGGATTTGAAATAACAAAGATACACCTGATTCAATATCGAGCTCCTAGAAGGCAAGAAAAAGCTAGATCATGTGTTGTCAAGGGTTGCAAAGGGCCAGACTTTCTAGGGAAGCAAAGAAAAGAAAGGTGTAGTAGAGGGTAGCATGAAAAGAGCATCAACCAAGGTGCATAATAGTAGCAAGAAGTTCATCATATGAAGTCTTCAAGTGGGCAGCACTGCATACAATCATTGTAAAGGTATCATTGTACTAAGTCATTGTAAATACATTATTGTAAAAATTGTACTAGTGTCTATCTGTCAAGGGTTGAAGAGGTAGTGTTGGGAGGTCTAGGATAATCATTAGGTGGTTGTGTCAAAGTTGGAGTTATGGTATAGTATATCTTCTTCTTCTACATCATTCTATATCATTGTAAAGTGGACCATTTTCCCTAGTACGGGAGTCCATTATTCTTTTATTCTTCTATAGGGTGGTAGGGTGATGTTAGGGTGAGTTGTAGCTCATTGGGTGTTGGGGCATCCATTCAGTTGACTATTGAAGAATCTCGGGAATTGGAGCGTCCATCCAGTGGGAGCTAGAGAAGAATGCTTTTCTAGATTCTAAGAAGTTGGAGCTTTATTTTCAATTGGAGTTGAATATTAAAGAATTATTAGAAAAGCATTAGGTGGTTTTTGTCCCGGAGTGGGTTTCCACCTTAAAAAATATGTACATTTTTGTTCCTCTCGTTTGTTGCTATCATTGTACAAACACTGATAATAATTTAATATTAACTAATGCTCTAATTGAAAGGAATATTGATTCACCCCCCCTCTCAGTATTTCCAACAGATTTGTGGCATTTAGAACAAGCTACACACGATCTTATTGGAAAAAAGTAAACTAAAGTAGTGGCATTTAAACTTTCAACACTTTCATGATCTATTTTTGATGGCTTTCATATTTAATATTCTTTTGATCTTTGTTTTTTTTGTCCTTTGATTGTTCTTTTAAGACATACCCTCTTTTTTCATTTTTTAATTTGGGAATACATTTGCAGAAAGCAAAGGTATGTACAATATTTTAAGAATTTTAACAGAGTCAAATCAAAATTATGAATCCTATATTTATAGGACCCTAACAAAGGGTAGATCCCCAACACATGGAAATCACTCCTCCAAAAGATGTGCGAAAAGACCCTGCAACAACACCTATAGTAAAAATGCAGATCTGGAAGTAAAACTACGATGTAGGGTTTAGATAATGTTTGGCCACATGCCAAGATCTGAAAATGATGCTCCAATGATCCAATACTCTCTTGACAATGGGATAGAAGCCTTCCCCACTGAAAAGGAGCAATAGAATGGTCTAGATCTAAGTAGACCTAGCCTCCACTTGTTGCAGCTTTCAAAGACAACCAAACCCTCAATAGGATCTTCGTTGTAGTTGGAAGAAGAAGGTTAGCCTTCAGCCAGATAGTGGACTATGCAATACAAGACTCTTCCAAGAGGTCTCTCAAGGAAAGAGGTGGGATTCCCGATTAGGAACACCCAATGCTAAACATCATTTTCAATCTAGGCTAAACAACCAAAGAAAGTTGTATGTCTAAACATACAATACTTTAGAAATCCAATATCATTCAACAACCTTTTCATGTTGCCATTGTCTTCCTTTTATAATTTCAGAGCTTGTAAACCCTAAACCACCTTTAATGAAATAGCTCCTTTCACACAAGCTATCTCCATCTAAAACTACGTTGTGCCTCATTGATGGCCACTCCTCCAATACAACGCTATATATTTGGTCATGGTTGACCCAGTCAAAATATCCAGCCCCTTTCACACCTAAGGGTGCTTTCTTACATTGCCAAGATTTATTATTTTTCACATTTGGCCTTGATTTATTTGTTGTTTAGGAGTTTTATGAACCTCATTTACATTTTTATTAATGAAACAAAAAAGTAAAAAAAAATGAATATTCCCATTAGCTTATGGCTAATTGGGAATATTACAAAATATCAAGGAATCTCTGTCCTTTTTCTCGCTTTCAAAACCAAGAATAAGCCTCATCAGTCTATAACATAGGCTAAGGTTGGCCCCAATGCTCGCACCCGGATCATACCTCATATTCCCCAAGGCAAGCACCTGACTCAATACTCCATGCAATAGTACTCTAGGCATATTTAAATGATGTACCACTCCCTCCACACTCACTAAGGTGCACAACCCCAGGCATTGAATTCATTACACCCACACTAGACTTCGGTATCCCAATCCAATACCGGGAACTTAGCCTGCAATATCAGGCACTTCGCCTCCTCTAGATGGTCACATAGCCCCTCAAGAGCTATCCATCAAGGGCTATACATGACAAAGGAACCACTCGCATATGTAGTTTTGATTGAGTTTGTCCCCAACGAATATGGTGTTAGATATTATCCCTCATAGGTATGGGCTCCCATGAGATCATCAAATAAACTAGCCCTCTCGACCCATTTGTGGAGTTCTTGTCAGTCACCACACATCAACATGCAACCAATGCATTAGTTGTAATCATAGTATCATAGAAAATAATCCATAGGCCAAATTTTTCATGTCATAATGATAACATAAAATCATTGTTATCACAACATTCTAAATGGTAAATAACTGCATGCTCTTTCATGTCATAAAATCTGCATGCAATCACCACATGTTTCACATCATAAAATACCTTTATAAGTTATAACATCAAAATATTTAAATCAAATATACATCATGGCATCACATAATAAATTAACAACATGCCAATGTACATCATATCAGAACATCGTGATCCTTATGCATATCTTATCCATCATTGGCATGCAACATCATTATCATAACAAATAAATAAATAAGCACCACATATGCATCATCAACCTCTAATTAGAACTATATCCATTTACTACATACCATCACATCATGAAACATCATTAATATGAGAATCATCTCAATACTTATTAAATATAGAACAAAAATACACTATAAGCATTATTATCATGATTTAATTTCATTTACTTATATAAAGAATGCATACTAACTATGAATTAAGATTATTCAACATCCCTCTAGGTTTGATGTTATATACATATTATGCTTATCCAAATGACACATTTACAAGAGGTCATCCTTATTTAAGTCTTATGTTATGCTTAATTCACTCGCATGAGGGCTTGTTGTCCCTTAATGATTTATCCATCACTCGCAGAATTGTCATTGTTCATCTTAAAATATTTTCTTATCTCATAAAGTTCCCACTTGAGCTCTTTTATTGTAGATTCACCCATCTTCAAGTTGGACTAGGGATTCTTCCACCTTAGTTTTCACTCGTTAAATATTTATTTTAGAATTTGAAATACTTGTAGCCACTACCACCATTATCACCCATGAATTATTTGGTGTGCTCAATGTGTTTGGCACTAACCTCTTTCAATACTAACAACACACACTAGTAGTTTTTCAAGTACACCCTTTATTAATAGTTGATTCTCACTTCTTCTTCCAATTTATGTGCAATCAATCTCAAGTCTCATTATATAATTTCCAATAGTATTTATTTTCATTATTTTCTTATTAGTTTACATAGTTCCTTTATTTTTCCAAGAGTTAAACAATCATTATCCTTGAAATACTTTCCTAGTTTATCACAAGTGCTCAAAAATTTATAGGTCATCACTTTGACCCTTACCAATCATCTTGATCAATCCACTCATCATATTTTTTTTTATGAGAATTTTCATCTCGATTGAATCACTCTTTCACTTCCTCATATTGAATATTAGTAGATATAATTTATTTTTACCCTAGTCTCAATTACCTAATATTCTATGTCTACTAGCTTCAACAATGGAAACTTCTTCACTTTGTTCAATTTTAAAAATATTTTATCAAATCAGATTTAATTTCTCGCATTTAGTCATTGGTTTCTCTCTCTCTTCTCTATTATATGCACAAATTGTTGAAAATTGAGAATTTTGTTACTCCTCAACTAAAAATTTTGTTCCTATTCATTGTCATCCTATAAGAATTCATGAGTTAATTACCTCCTTAACCCAACACCACCATTCCAATTATTATTATATAGTCACCACTATGCATGCATAAAAAATACATGCATATAATGCACAATAATTAAAAGTTACAATTAACAAAGACATGTAAATATAATCTAAAATAATATATAAATTAAAAAAATAGAGCAAAATTTCATGGATTAAGTATCATTATCTTCACATTTTGTATTGTTCTTTACAATTGTCCGTTCTCTGTATTTTTATAACCTTCACATAATTTTAGTTAACGTTATATGTATAATAAAAAAAATTACTAACGCTAAGTACAATTAGATTTAATGATTATTTTTTCTTTTTTAAATTAAGAGTTATCTTTTCTTTTATACTTTGGAAGTGACAAAATTCTCACTTAATTTTCGCCTAATTTTAATTGAAATTAGAAATAACTATATAATTAAAAATTATTATCTAAATAAACATAATTGAAAGTGATTGAACTTATAAGCTAAAAGGAAATATGACATGTAACTTAACTTGGATATGAAAGACATGTATTTGAAACAAATAATAAAAAAAGCTAATAAAAATATGTCATCATATCATATTATATATATAACTTAAAATTTATATGAAAACACTTACATATATATATTAAAATTTATATGAAAAAACTTATCATATTATATTATATTATATTATATAAACTCGAAATTTATATGAAAAAAATTGTATATAATATTTTTGCATTTTATCACTTGAAATTAATATAGCAAAAGTTTATGTAATGCGTTTACATAAGATTTAAGAAATAATTATTCGTGTGAATATTTTATAGTTAGAGTAAAAATAGTAGACATGTGTAATGGTATATTTTACTAGACATCCTATTTAAAATTTGGTATTGATTCTAACTAATATTCTATGCTTGAAATAAATTTAATTTAACTAATTTTAACTATTATTAATTTTAATTATTTGATATTTATAAATTCTATTGATTTTTTATTTTAAATATTATTTATTATTTTTAAAATTGTATTCATTATATATCAGAAATTTTCTACTGTTGGACAGAGCACAGCAAATTGAATAACACAACAACAGCAAATTAATAATGCACATAAGAAGACACAGAGTTTTTACCGTGGTTCACCCAAACCTCCTGGGCTACGTCCACACAACAGGGCATTGGAAATCTTATTAATTCAAACAGGAGATTACAATTCTCACACACTCTCTCCAAAACATCCGTATGGCTATCTGTTATATAGCAGGAGAATCTAACAGCTCTCAACTCAAATTTAGCTAGCATTAACTCCCTCCCAACAAACTGGAGTTAATCTAGCAACAATTTCCTAATTTTTGTCACCTACTGAGATTTTTCCTATTCTATTCAAAACAGAAAATCTCAACAATCTCCACCTTGACAACAATTGGCCTGATGCCCTGTTCTTTATTATTTATCTTTTCTGCAAGCCAAGAGAAGCCAAACACCAACGCAGCTTCTCTAACAAAACTGGTTTCGTGAACATGTCTGCACAGTTTTCTTTTGTATGCACCTTTTCAAGAGAGACTCCCCTTTCAGTAATAACATGTCTTACAAAATGGTACTTAATTGGAATATGCTTTGATTTACTATGATAGGCCGGATTCTTAGCCAAATGTATTGCACTTTGACTATCACAAAGTAACCTGATGTTGTCTTGCAACCTACCAAATTCACCAAGCAAACCTTTCAACCAAGCCGCCTCTTTGCAAGCATGAGAAGCAGCAATGTATTCTGCTTCAGTAGTGGATAAAGCAACAATGTTCTGTAGCTTTGACATCCAGCTGATAGCTCCACCTGCAAGAGTAAAGACGTACCCTGAAGTTGACCTTCTCTTATCCAAATCACTTGCAAAATCAGAATCAACATATCCACAAACATATTCACTGCTCCTGTTATAAGTGATACAATAATCACTTGTGCCTCTCAAGTACCGAAGCACCCATTTCACTGCTGACCAGTGTTCTTTACCCGGATTTTCCATGTACCTGCTGACAACCCCAACTGCATGTGAAATATCTGGTCGAGTACAAACCATCGCATGCATCAAACATCCTACTACATTGGCATATGGAATTCGAGACATATAATCCTTTTCTTCATCTGTATTAGGACATAAACCCGAAGAAAGCTTGAAATGGGAAGCGAAAGGGACTGACACAGGCTTCACATTATTCATACCAAACCTCAAAAGTATCTTCTCAACATACTTCTGTTGTGATAGCCACAACTTACCATTACTCCTGTCTCTGAAAATCTCCATGCCCAAAATCTGTCTTGCTGCTCCTAGATCTTTCATATCGAATGTCCTTGTCATCTGAGTCTTCAACCTGTTGATTTCATCAATGCTTTTGCTTGCTAAAAGCATATCATCAACATACAACACTAAGATAATGAACATGCCATTTTTCAATTGCTTGAAATACACACAATGATCATATTCACTTCTTATATATTTCTGACTCAACATGAAAGAATCAAATTTCTTGTACCACTGTCGAGGCGACTGCTTCAGACCATACAATGACTTCTTGAGCCTGCAGACAAATTTCTTATTGCGATGCTGAACAAACCCTTCCGGTTGTTCCATATAAATTTCCTCATCTAAATCTCCATGTAAAAATGCAGTCTTAACATCTAGTTGTTGTAATTCTAAATCAAGCAAAGCAACTAAAGCTAACACAATTCGAATTGAAACTATTTTAACCACTGGTGAAAAAATCTCATGAAAGTCAATACCGGCTTTCTGAGAAAACCCTTTTGCAACCAGTCTCGCTTTGTACCTGTCCTCCGTATCATTCACACCCCGTTTCAGCTTGTAAACCCATTTACACCCCACAGTTTTCCTGTCTTTCGGAAGCTCAACCAGATCCCATGTGCCGTTCTTACTCAAGGCCATCATTTCGTCCTTCATGGCTGCTTTCCACTTGTCACTTTTAGAACCTTCTATTGCTTCCTGATAGCACAGAGGTTCATCATCGTTAGCTGTCAAAGCAACTGAAGTAACATAATCATCATACCTTCTCGGAGGGCGTTTGATTCTTGTAGACCTCCTTAAGGATGTTTCTGGTGCTTCCGCAATTGGCTGACTACCATCTGTAGGAACTTCTTGCCGATCAGTATCTGAGACCTGTTCATGATCTCAACCTGAACCCTGTTCATGTTCTGATTCTGAAACCTGTTCATGACTAGTATCTGAACTATGGTCATCATGACTATCATTAGAAGTGCTGTCAAACTGAATGTGCTGAAAATCAAATACATCATCTTGTTTCAATTTATTATCTACATCTAACTGTACAAGAGAGGATTCATCAAACTTTACATCTCTGTTGATGATGATTTTGCGGGTAGTAGGATCCCACAATCTATATCCCTTTGTTCCAACACCATACCCAACAAAGATATGCCTTTTAGACTTTGGATCTAACTTAGTTCGCTGATGTTTAGGCACTAGAGCATATGCATCACAACCAAACACTCTGAGTTTAGAATAATCACAAGGGTGTCCTTTCCATACCTCTTGTGGAATTTTGCAGTCTATGGCCGTCGATGGAGATCGGTTTATCACATAACAAGCTGTTGCCACAGCTTCCGTCCACAACTCCTTCTGCAACCCGGCGTTACTCAGCATACTCCTTGCTCTCTCTAGAAGAGTCATGTTCATGCGTTCAACAACTCCATTTTGCTGAGGAGTATAAGCCGTGGTCTTATGTCTCTCGATCCCTGCATCCTTGCAATAGCTGTCAAACTCCTTGGAAGTAAACTCACCACCATTGTCAGTTCTTAAACATTTTATTGTTCTACCTGTGCTGTTTTCTACCAATGCTCTAAACTGCTTGAAAACTGAAAAAACATCAGACTTTCTTTTCAACATGTAGACCCACACCTTCCTAGAAAAGTCATCAATGAACGACACAAAATATGACGAGCCACCATATGACGCTGTAGGAGCTGGACCCCAAACATCTGAATGAATATAATCAAGTATCCCTTTACTAGTATGTTTGCCTGTTTTAAATTTTTGTTTACTTTGTTTTCCAAACAAGCAATGCTTACAGAAATCTAACTTTCCAGACCTTAGATTAGGAAGTAACTTGCGATCAACCAAAATTTTCAACCCTCTTTCGCTCATATGGCCCAACCTTTGATGCCATAGGCGAATGGAAATACTGTCATGTTCAGACACCGTAGACACATGAACTGACCCTGTTCTTCCTTCTAACTGAAACTGATTTCCTACTTTCTTAGCTTTCATTACTAGTAAAATACCTTTATAGATTTTCATAACTCCACCTTGAATTACAGTTTTATATCCATTCGTGTCAAGTGCTCCAAGTGAAATTAGATTTTTTCTTAAGTCTGGAACATGTCTTACATATGTTAACAATTTAGATGTGCCATCAAACATTTGCAGTTGTATGCTTCCTATCCCAACAATATTAGATGTGACATCATTACCCATGTACACGACTCCATCATTAACTGATCTATATGTCTTAAACCATTCTCTATGAATACACATGTGGTTTGATGCACCGGAATCTAACAACCAATGTTGATCATGATTTGACATATTAACAGACAACACTTCGTCGCTCATACCTGAACCAGATGCCGAACCTGTATCTGTCGCATTTTCCTCCTTCTTCTCTGTCGAAGAGTCTCCTTTCTTCTCTGTTTGCTGTCTCTTCCAGCAGTCTTTCTTCAAGTGCCCCGATTTGCCACAAAACCAGCACTTCACTTTGCTCTTCTTCCCTTTCGACTTTGAACGCAAATCGCTGCGCTTACCAGAGCGTCTTTCTCTAGAACGACCTCTAGCCATCATTGCCTCTGATGTAGAGGTGTCAGCATTCGACTTCTTCCTCGTCTCCTCAGACAACATGGCTCCAACCACATCGTCAAACTCAAGGACAACTGCATTACTGAAGCTTATGGAAGTAACAAAGTGATCCCACGATTCAGGCAATGTACACAATAGAGTTATTGCCTTATCCTCTGAATCAAATTTTACATCTAGACTTTTTAATTGTACCAATAGAGTATTGAAAACATTCAGATGGTCAGTAACCGAGGTACCTTCCTTCATCCGCAAACTGTACAGCTGCCGCTTTAGGAGAATCCGATTTGTCAAGGACTTCGTCATGTAGAGCTTCTCGAGCTTTATCCACAAGCCTGCGGCGGTCTTCTCTGACACAATGTTGAACAGAACGTCATCTGCCAGGCATAACCGAATTGCGCTCAGAGCTCTATCATCCAACTCAACCCATTCATCCTCCGTCATGGAAGAAGGCCTTTTGCTCCTCCCCAACAGTGCTTTTGCCACGCCTTGTTGAACCAGCATATCGTGCATCTTTACCTTCCAGATCTCGAAGTTGTTCTTGCCATTGAATTTCTCAATTTCAAACCGGGCATTTTGAGTTTTCGCCATCTTGTTTCAGCAAAAAACACAGTAATCTCCAGAACCAATTTTCAAATAAAGAATGCCCTTTTAATTAAAAAATGCCTTTCAAAAAAATTTCCCTTGACCTTTGCCTTTAAAAAAAATGTCTTCAGTTAAACTACCATACCCCTCACCTTATAAAAAAGGCCTTTTTCTTTCATACCATATGTGTGAAGGGAATTTAACACTAATCGATTTTGTTTACCACCATACAAATCGACTTTTACACTAATCGATACCAATTGTTGGACAGAGCACAGCAAATTGAATAACACAACAACAGCAAATTAATAATGCACATAAGAAGAAACAGAGTTTTTACCGTGGTTCACCCAAACCTCCTGGGCTACGTCCACACAACAGGGCATTGGCAATCTTATTAATTCAAACAGGAGATTACAATTCTCACACACTCACTCCAAAACATCCGTATGGCTATCTGTTATATAGTAGGAGAATCTAACAGCTCTCAACTCAAATTTAGCTAGCATTAACTCCCTCCCAACAAACTGGAGTTAATCTAGCAACAATTTCCTAATTTTTGTCACCTACTGAGATTTTTCCTATTCTATTCAAAACAGAAAATCTCAACATCTACTAAGTCAAAATACCTTTCATCTCTAAAAACAAGTTCCTAAAATAATCTTCCACGATAATTGTGATAGCATCTTTTGGCTTCAATCAAGTTAATATTTTTTAATATATATTTAATAAAATATTTTAAAAATATATTTCCATAATTAAGCTTGAACTCAGCGCAGTCATGTTGTGATGAAGCACAAAATACATAATAACTTTCTTTGTGTATCTTTACAAACCAATAATAACAAGACCCTAGATCAAGGTTCAATTTGTTCTCAAAGGAAACAAATTTAATTGAGAATGAGCATCCACACACCAACCATGAATAGTGTTTTGATATTACAACAAAAATTCATACCTCCGCCACTAATAGCAAACAACTCCATGTCATATAATTAACCTAAGAATACATACGCATCTAGAAACAAGAGTAGAACTGGGAGAGAAGTAAGCCTTCAAGTGACAAATTATGACAGTGCCATCCCCAAGATAGATTGACGTCACTAGGTCCATATCCGAGTTCTATGTGTCAAACAAAATCCCAATGATACCTGCAAGAAGTTCTATGTGTCATGTACCCGCCAGTGAACCAGTAGCAAGAAAACTTCGTAGGCTGCGAAATCACAATGAATAAAGTCGATTTGTGAACTTTTTCCTCAAGGTGAATCTTCTTGACTATAAGTTGACCAGATTTTCTTCTTTTGGATATTTCGGAAGTTCGAATCCCGACGTTCAAAGTTTGAAATACCAGGTTTCTCTCTGCGGACGGCCACGGCGTCAATCATGCTTTAAGTGAGTACCTTCCTTCTATCTCATCGAGCGATTTCTGCAGCACAACTTTTCTGCCTTGTAATAATAGTCGCACCTCTTGGAAAATAGTCACATAGTTGCAAACTGGTTCAAGAAAAGCAAAATAGTCGCATGCGACTCAGCAAACTGATTCAAAGAAAATAGTCGCATGCGACCAAGACAATTTGCATAGTCGCAAACTGGTTTAAGCAAAGCAAAATAGTCGCATGTGACTCGGAATCTGGTTGCTTGGGTGTGATTATGCGATTTAGCGACTTGGAGATAGGTCGCATAGCCATATTTTTTTATGCCAAATTTAATTTATGGTCATGTTTTTGGGTAGTTGAGTGCTAGTTGTTGGGGAGAAACTGCAGAACAAAATTTCAATGAGCACTGAATGTAAACGCTGGTAAATTACAAGTATTTTATGTCTAGAGAAATATATTGGCATTTCAAGGAGGAAAACCATTCACAGAACCCTCAACTCACACTGTTTCTAGTGAAAATCAAAGAAATAAGAAGCAGAAAACATAGCTAAACTGTGCATTCAACAATCAACATTTATTTGATAATGGGAAAAGAAAAATCAGAACTCGTGGAAACAAATGATATAGAGCAAGTGAAAATTTCCTCATGAGCCAAATTTGGGAAGTGGGTTTGGGTCAATGCCAAATAGTATCGAGGCATTTTAAAACGAAGAATAGCTCGTCTAAAATGGGAGCATACAAGGAAAAAAAAAGTCTCAAAGGGAAAGTACTCGTGTCTTTCACAAGAAACAACATTCAAACAAGGCCGCTTTGCAAGCATATGGCAACAAGAAGTCCAAAGGAAAAGAAAAATTCATTGATGATTTTGCCTTATATAGTTCCACATCCACGCCTCTCCTTTGGTCATCTGATCTTTATGTGAAAGAATTTTTAAATGTAAAAACGAGGTTGGAGGTAGTAGAAGCTAAAGAGCAGGAAAGATACTGTACAATCCATATAATAACAGTTGAAAACCAGGCTTTAGCAGAAAGCAACAAAGTTCTGGAGGAGCAAGTGGCATTGCTACAGGAAGCTCTCATAATAGGGAAGATAGAATGGCAACACATGAAGGTGGAGATGCAAAAAAAAAAGAAATTTTCAAAGGAGAATATAGAGGCGATGAATGCGAAAAAATCCTAGGATAAAGAGAAAGTAGTTTCCCAAATAGACAACCATGAAGAAGCATCAAGAAAAGAAAGGAAAGGAGATTCCGAAAAACTCCCCGAAACCTGGGCTCAAGTTATTAGTAATTCTGCAAAGAGGAAAGGAGAAACAAGATTCAGGTTGACAACATGGAAGATAGAGCAACAAACATAATTATTAAAGGGGTGAAAGACTATGGGAAAAATGAATGTACTCTTGACCTTGCAAGAGACTTTTTGAAAGACAAGTTGCAATGGCAAGGAAAAATATGCCAAGCATGGAGAGTAGGAAAGCTTAGCGGTGAGAAGGCCAGGCCCATAAAATTCATCATGCCTAGTGTGCGTGATAAATATATCATTCTAAGCAAGAATCATCTCTTGAAGTGTTCCTGGTTTTTTTAAGAAGAAGATTTAACTATAAGACAACAAGAGGAAAGGAGGAATGAAATGACAAAATTTAGGGAAAGAAGAGATGAGGGAAAGAGAGCATGGATTTATAATGGTAAAGTTGTGATAGTGTAATTTGGACCTCCGTCCAAAACAAGGCAGCAAAACGATGACAAAGGAGAGGCAAGATATGAGGAAGCAAGGACATTTTGGGAAAGCAGGGACAAAGACTCAACTATGAGTATTACATATCAAAACAAGTAGCAATCAAGTCGCACCCAAGATTTTTTAAGATTAGTTTGTTGGAACTGTAGGGGTTACCATGGAGAAGAGGACCTGGGTTAGGGCCTATTGCGGAAGGTAGAGAAATAATTTTCCTCATAGAAACACATGAAGATGAAGGGTGCAAGACACCGTTGTTTGAAGGGTACTGGAAGATAGAAGTATGGAGCAAGGCATCAAGGAATGGAAAAGGGTATGGTGGTATCATGGTATTACTGAGAGAAAAATAAGGTCGTATCATTCAACTAGAAAAAGAAGACCCAAATAAGCAATTTGTCTGACTTAAAATATCAAAAAATAGAAATCGCATCAGAATTGTAGCATGCTATTTTGCGCCGCAAGTTTCAAAAATCTACAATAGTCGAGGGCTTGACCACAAAGATCCCTTTTCAGCCATAAAAGTTGATATTGCAATATATTCTCAACTAGGTGAAGTCCTTATAGTGGGGGATTTCAATGCCAAAACTCCAGGTGAACAAGCTAGCATTCTTTGTTGTAAAGAAGACTATGACCCTATCTAGCTTACATAAGAGAGTAATAATTAGTGGGAAATAATTTCAGAGGATAAAGGCTACAATCTCTTTGGAGAATAATTTCTTATGCTATGTGGGGCTTTCGATTTAGTCATTTGTAATGGACCTTTGACTAGGTGGGAAAAGTTCGGTAATTTCACTTGCAATACCTACAATGGAGCAAGTGTAGTAGATTATGTAATTTTATTGCATATTTTGGGTGAGAAAATGGAGACAATGTTGATTGGAGATCAATTTTGGGACTTAAAATCATACCACAAGCCAGTTTATTTAAGTCTCCCCTGGACCAAAAAGAAATAACTAGGGTCAAAATATCAGTGTGTTCAACAAAATCCCCCAAAGGGCAGAATTATTTTGACTCCAGAGAATTGTAATACCTTCAAAATAGTGCTAGAGAGGCTCTTTGAGAATGAGGAAATCCCATTTCATGGCCTTCGTAGCCACAAAGAAACACATTTAATCCAAAGAAGACTTGCTGAGTGCAAAAGAGAAAAAATTAAGAAGTCTGAAACAAATTTCTTTCCTATTAATGCTTGGTTTGATGAGGAATGCAAAAAAGCAAGGAGAATGTGGAAGGAATTAGGCAAGGATAACATAAAGCTCAAAGCATACAAGTATATATTAAGAAAGAAAAAGGTTGATTTCATGGTTTCGAGGAGAGAAGAACTAATCTTCCTTGGGAAAATAACCCCAAATTATTCTGGAAGGAGCTCCAACCAAAAAAGGTGCAAACTAAAAAACAACATTATAGCTTCTGAATGGTTAGACTATTCAAGACAAATTTATGAGCAAGCTACCAAGGTTGACCCTCCTCCCTTAGTCAACACAGACACAAAACTCTTCACGGTGCAAGAGGTAGAGATGGGTATCAAGAAGTTGGGTGCTAGAAAAGCAAAATAATTAGCTGAACTCCAAGCAGAGTATCTAAAGTGGGGCTTAAAAATTCATTCACCTCACATTACAAAACTTTTCAACAACATCATATAGCAGGGGTTCCCCTTAGATTGGAGAAATAGTATGGAAATACCTCTTTACAAGAGTGGTGACGTCAATAATCCCTCCAATTATAGAACCATAATGATAAACCCCTTGTTTGAAAAGTTATTTGGAAGCATGTTAGAAAAGAAAATCAAAAGGTGGGTAGAAGAAAGAGATAAACGTGCTAAAGGGCAAGTGGGTTTTAGACCTAAACATTCCATAGTTGATCATTGTATAACTTTAAGGCACATCATTTTAAAAAATTGGGAAAAAAAGGAAGAGGTTTTTTGTTGATTTGTTGATTTTAGAAAAGCCTTTGACATAGTGCCTAGGGATAAGCTTTGGCGCAGAATGGAAGAACTTGGGGTTCCTAGGCATTTGAGAGTAGCTGTGCATAGACTATACAAAGAGGTGAAATTCAAAATTAGAACTTCAGCAGGGATTTTTGAAAGTTTTAGAAGCGATATCGGGGTCAAGCAAGGTTGCCCTTTGTCTCCTACCCTCTTTGGATTATATATTGACAAGCTTGAACAGTGGCTAAATTCGCAAGGAGGTGACGGTTTCCATTTGAGAAAGTTCATTATAAGGCTTCTTTTGTACGCAGATGACCTTATACTGATTGCTAAATCGACTCTTGGTTTTCAAGAGCACTTACGTTCCCTTGATTATTTCTGTAGAAATGTGGGGATGCAAGTAAATATTAGCAAAATGAAAGTAGTGGTTTTCTCTAACAAAAGAAAACATCACTAGCATAAGTTCTACTTCGAAGGCAACATTATAGAAGAAGTTGTAGACTACAAATACCTCATAATTGACTTCAACAGAAATTTAAATTGGGATGGTTGTAGAAAGAAAATAACTTTGGGGAGTTGGAAAGGATTTTATGCTCTTCAAAACAGGTGTAGAGAGGCGGAACTGTGGGACTGGAAAACCACTCTAACTCTTTTTCGGCTTCTAGTGATTCCAATGATTCTCTATGGTTGTGAGTTGTGGGCCAGCAGCACAACTGTAATACAATGGAAACAAATTGAGAAAATTCATAAGCGTTTGATTACAAACAAATTCAACATTAAAAGTGCAGTTTATTATGATATCTTGTTAAGTGAAATAGGGGCTGCTCCTATTGAAGCAATTGCTATGGTGCAAGTCATAAAATGAGAAAATGGAAGAGGGTAGATGGCCTAAGGTTGTGTTTAATGATAGATTGTGCAAAAGAAAGAAGACTTGGATGAGGCAAAATATCAAATGGTTTAGTAAATGGGGTATTTTCTTAGGCAGGTGTCCTACAAACATTAAAGTGATAATTTTTTTTGTTATGGATAAGTTCCACAAATGTACCTGGGAGAAAGAGTTAGGGAGAAAGAAGAAGTACTACATTGAGGAGTTTAACCCCACTCACGATCATCAACAAAAAGCGTACATAGGTGCCAATATTTCTTGCAGATCTAAAATTCTTGTTGCTCAATTAAGGACTAATTCTCATCAACTCCATTGTGAAAAAGGGTGTTGGAAAAGGCCAAAATAAATGTGGGAGGAAAGAGTATGTATTTTTTTCACTTCCAAAAAAGTGGAAACAGAAAAAAATTTCATTTTATAATGCGAGGCCTTCAAAGACAGTAGGGAAAATTATGCAGGTATTCTGACAGCTAGCTCTTGGGATAATCTATTCAGTGAAGAGTTTGTCGAGAAGCTGGGAGCATTTATTGTAAAAATCCAGAGGAAAATGGTTGATTAAAAGAGCCAGATAGAGAAGCAATCTGTCCCATAGGCTATTTATAGCCTCGTAGACATTAAAATTACTTACTTACTTTCTTTCTTTCTTTCACTATCTGTTTGGAATAAATTCGTGAAATGACAATTTATGAGCCCTAGTGGGAGCGAATTTACAGTAGTAGTGAGAGCGAATTGAAACGAGTGTATTAAATTGAATTGATTACAACAAAAAAAACCACTCATAATATTGAAAATAATTGGAATTGGGTGGATTTCACATAAATTTTCTCTACGGCCAACACAATTGCAACCAATAATCAAAGGCATAAAAAGCGTCTTAAAAACCCAAAAAATTCGCAAAGACGACTCATATTTGTCTTTATTTATATGGACAATTATTTTTAAAAAATAAATAAAGGTTGGCCATATGTATGTATGATGGCATGCACATTTTATGATTAAAGAGGTGTCTTGGCAAGAAAGTATATGTGGTCTTGTGAGTCAATGAGGAACACCACAATTCAATCTTGAACCTAACTTGGAAAAAAACTTGTCTATATTAAGAAAGCAAAGAGAATAACAAAAAAAAACTATTTTCAGCGGATGCGGGTGCCTCGTAATGCTCAATTGACATGACACATGGGCTCTCCAATGCCAAGCAGCTGTCCTAACCACGAGGCAACACATGGCCCTGGCGTGGGAGCCTTAAATATGCCATGCTGGTTCGTAGCCCGATGCCTTGACTGGTATTCAATTTTAGTGGCCGTGAATTCATTCCTATCCATCCTACTTGTAGAGTGCCTTGGCCATTTATGGGAAATAGCGTCATCTCCTCCCATAAATTCTCCCTCCATCTCTCGATCAAGTTTTATCTCGGCTCTGTTGATCCATGCTACACCTCCACCCCTCTCTCAGCACTTCAGACGCCCTATGCTCACTCACTCCACGCCACATACTACCTCTCTTCTCGTCCATCTCACTCTGTTCATCCGCCTCACCTACATTCACAGAATTATGCCGACTTCATGCCTCACCGCCATTAAATGCATTGTCACAGAGGCCGAGGCTAAGGTTCTCCCTCCCGCCCTCCCATCCCTGCCATGTCGTAGCGCTCTATGGATTTCTCATTGGCCATGGATGCACCGAAGGTTCTTGACCCTTAGATCCTCTCTGCTCATATCTCTCTTCGAATTCCTAAAGCCAAACCATGTCATTCTAGCTTGGGATCCAAGAAAAGGATGTGGAAATCAACTCTATCTCACTCTTACCCTTAACAACCTTGGAAAATGGTGGCTCTTCCCATAAAACCTATGGAGGAATCATTGAACAGTGGAGGCAGCAGTAGCTTCGCCGAAGGGGGCAAGGTAGAAGAAATGAGAGCTTATTCCACCTCCACGCTCGAGTTGGACCCTCAAATCTCCAAGCCAGAGGATGACCCCTCTGAATATGGTTGCCAAATAGAGAAAGAGAAACCTCCTCAGCAAATTCAAGATGCAAAGGACCAGAACATCTAGTGTCATGGTTCCTCCTTTTCTAGTTTTTTCTAGCTCTACTTTAGTTTTTATGTCTATTTACATTTTGCACAACAAACTTAGCTAATGGGTTCTTTTGTTTAATGTTGGATTCCCTTTAAGGGGCAACTCTTATTATGCTTCGGATTGGTTTCCCCCCAAGGGGCAGCCCCATTTTTGTTTTTTTTACTTTTCTCTTTTCCATCGGGATTGACTAGCTTAGCAATCTCGATCAGAAAGTTGGAATGTACCTCTGTACTTTTTGTATTATATAATAGAATCTAGTCTTATTCAAAAAAATAAATTAATATTTTACAACTCAAAAAAATACAATTACAGTAAAGGTTTATAACAACATTCTTTAAATATATATTATTTTATTGAAATTTTTTTTTAATTATTATATTTATTATTATTATTATTAGCAATTAAAAACATAAAACAAGTATATATATATATATATATCTTTCTTAACAATATTATTCTTACTCATAATAATAAGTATATAGATATATGTATATATTTTATTTATTTATATATAGACATGCATGGGATTTTATTTAAAAAAATTCATTTCTCCAATCTAATAATTATATATTTCTACTAAATGAGATTTTTATATTTTTATTTGATCATATCCAAAAGTTTCTAATTTCATGGAGAGCATCATAAAGGTTTATAGGCTTTACCAGTTGTAACCTTGTTCTGATACCATATGAAATAACCCCAATTTAATATATACAAATAATTACATCAATTTATATGATCAATAATCAACACTCAATTAATTAGCTATTTAACATAGAATTTTCGAAAAAGACGAGTAGAGACAACTTACATGTATTGATGATATTCTTTATTCGTGAATTTGGAGTTGAATGCTCTTTGAACTTTGCTAACTGCAACCAAATTTTGGGGATGACTCTCCACCCAACCATAGGCTCAGTTGCACATAATCTTTCTACATCTGGCCACCCCCGAATCCTCAATCAACGAACTACTGCCAAGGAATATTTTTTCTCAGAACACTTTTCATCCAAGAGAATGGATGAAGGAATGATGGATCTCATCTTCCTCAACATCTATTAAATATACCAAACAATGAAAAAGGAACCACGTGCACACATTCCTTGTGTTAACATGCAACATTTATTTCTTTATTTTAAGTTTTACTTAATTTAACTCTTTCTTATTTTATTCATTTTTACTTCTTTTTTTAACTTTACTTATTTTTATAGTTTTATTGGTTTAACTCTTTCTTATTTTATTCATTTTTTAATTTTGTTAACTTCACATATTTTTATTATTTTTATAGTTTACTTTTATATATTTTTATTTAGAACTCCAAGTTTATTATTTACTATTTTATTTATTTATTTATTATTTATTATGTATTTACTATTATTGAGTTATTATTTATTTACTATTTATTTTTAGGCTGATAGGCCTTCTCTTTTGAATTAATACAGTTTTTTTTGTCAACCAATTCATTTTGATAATGACACATGTCACTAGTAAGACGTGTGCAAAAAAATCATAAAAAATCATAAAATCATAAAATTAAAATCATAAAAAAATCATAAAATCATAAAATCATAAATTACTAAATAAATTTTGCTGAATAGTAATTTCTATTTAATAGTAAATAGTAATTTCTATTTAATAGTAAATAGTAATTTCTATTTCGAGGTGTCGTAAACCATCATGTACACTCCTTTCATATATAACAGTGTTACCGATGAAATAGGTAACCGCACTGTTACCTACTTTTTTTTTGTAGCATAAAAAGCACCCGATTTTGAAAAGTGGTGATGCAGAATCACCTTTTTTTTTGGAGCACATTTTCGACATTCTAATATTTTTATTTATGAAATATGAATATTTGTTTTAAAATGTTAGTGATTTTCATGCTAATTTTGAAACGTATTGATGGGGCATCAATCTTTTTTTTTAGAGTGCTGATTTTCATGTTGGTAATAAAACACAAAACTTAGATAATATATATATATATATATATATATATATATATATATATATATATATATATATAAACAATAAAAAAAACCATTAAAAATGTAAAAAAAAAACAAAATTAACTCGTAAAAATAAAAAATTTAAACAAAAATAAATAAATAAATAAAAAACAAAATATTCGAAAATTATATCAAAAGAAATGACAAAATTTGAAAAAAAACACATAATTTAAAGAAAAAAAACATAAATTAACCAAAAAAATTAAAAAAAAAACATCGAAAACATTTTTTTCTAAGTTATTAAAAAAAAACCATATAATTAAAAAAAAAAAAATTTAAATAGAAAATTTAAAAATAATTTAAATTACAAAATTAAAATTTAGATTAAAAAAAATAAAATACAAAAAAGAAAAATTTAAATTTAAAAATTAAAATAAAAATAATAATAATAATAATAACAAAAAAAATACAAATTTTAAAATTAACAAAAAAAAAAAAATTTGAAAATTGAAAAAGAAAATTAAAAAAAAAAAAAAACTATCATTAAAAAACAAAAAAAAATGAAAAAAACCATGTGCAAATAATTAAAAAACAAACAATTTATAAATTTTAAAAATGGAAAGAGAAATAAACTAAAAGATTAAAAAAAAATATTAAATTAAATTAAAATTTAATAAATAAATTTTAAATTTTTAAAAATAATTAATCTAAAATATTAAATTTAAAAACAAAATTAAAAAAAAAAAAAAACAAAAAAAATTAAAACAACTTAAATTTAAAATAAAAAATTTGAATTAAAAAACAAATAATTTAAAATTTTTTGAATTTAAAAAAAAAAAATCAAATTAAAAAAAAAAATATTAAAAATTTAAAAAAATAAAAAAAAATAAAAAAATTTTGATCGTGGTGGCGCCGCCAATCGGCCTCCCGCCTAGGTGGCAGTGGACCCGCTGGGTGGGAGGCCGATTCTAAGAATTATCCTCCTGCGGCGGGAGGCCAATTCCTGGAATCGCCCTGCCGCAACACCTTGAGGCCGATTGCGGGAATCGCCCTGCCGTTGCGCGAGAGGCCGATTCTGGGAATCACCCTGAGGCCGATTTCGGAAATCGCCCTAAGGCCGATTCCGGGAATCGCCCTGCC
This sequence comes from Pinus albicaulis, assembly GCA_034641835.2. Taxonomy (NCBI): domain Eukaryota; kingdom Viridiplantae; phylum Streptophyta; class Pinopsida; order Pinales; family Pinaceae; genus Pinus; species Pinus albicaulis. The sequence goes on from CM076578.1 coordinate 940,026,629, forward strand.
GTGGCACGAGAGGCCGATTCCGTGAATCGCCCTGCCGCGGCGTGGGAGGTCGATTCCGGGAATCGCCCTCCCGCGGCAGGAGGGCGATTCCGTGAATCGCCCTCCCGCGGCGGGAGGGCGATTCCCGGAATCGACTTCCCGCCCAGCGGCCAGCCTCCGCTGCCACCTAGGCGGGAGGCCGATTGGCAGCGCCACCACGATAAAAAAATTCTTCTTCTTTTTTTTAATTTTTTAAATTTTTAATTATTTTTTTTTTAATTCAAAAAAATTAATTTAATTTTTTTTTTTTAATTTAATTTTTATATTTGAAATTTAATTTGTTTTAATTTTTTTTGTTTTTTAATTTTTTTTTTAAATTTTTTTCATTTTTTTGTTTTTAATTTTTTTTTCTAAATTTTGTTAAAATTTTTTATTAAATTTTGTATTTTTTTTATTTAATTGATTTTTTTTTATTTTCTTTTCATATTTTTTTTTACTATTAAATTTTATGTTTAGTTTTTTCGTTTAGTTTTTAAAAATTTAGTAAATTTTGTATTTTTTTTTAAATTTATTTGAATTTAATACTTTTTTAAAAAATTTTATTTTTTTATTATTATTTTTTTAATTACATAAAAATTTTATATTATTTTATTTCAATTAAAATTATATATCTATCTATATATATATATATATATATATATATATATATATATATATAACTTAATATTTTCAAATTAATTTGTTTTTTATTTTATTTTTTATTTAATATATTTTTTTCAATTTTTCAATTTTAATTGATTTTTAAAGTTTTTTAACTTTTTATTTTAACAAGGTTTTTTTTTTTTTTTTTTATCAAAATTTATTTGTTTATTCATTTATTTATTAAAATTTAATATTTTTTTTTAATTTAATAAAATCTAATATATATATTTTTAATTTAAGTTTATATATATATATATATATATATATATATATATATATATATATATATATATATATATATATATATATATATATATATATATATTATTTTTTATAATTTAAATTTAATTTATTTTTTAAAATCTATTTGTTTTTTTAATATATATTTTTTTAAATTTAATATTTTTATTGTATTTTATTTTTCATTTTTTATTTTTAATTAATTTTTAATTTTTTTACTTTTAATTTCAATAATGTTTTTTTTTTTTAAGTTTTAAATTTATTAAAATTTAATATATTTCTTTAATTTTAATTATTTTATTTTATTTTTTATTTTTTCTAATTTAATAAACATTCTCTTTTTCTTTTTTAAATTTAATTTCTATATTTTATTTTTTATAATTTCTTTCCTTTTTTAACTTGGTTTTTTTTTAATTGAATATTTTTATTTTGTTTTTATTTTTATTTTTTTATTTCTATATATTTTGAAATTTTAATCTTTAATTTTTTTTATTTTTTATTTTTTATCTTTTTTCTTAAATTTTAGGTTTTTCTTAAGGTTTGAATTAAAAATTTTATTTCGTTTTTATTTTTATTTTTTTATTCCTATATATTTTTAAATTTTAAGCTTTAAAATGTTATTATTTTTTAAATTTATTTTTTTCTTAAATTTTAGGTTTTTTTTTTAATGTTTGAATTTTAAAAATTAAAAAATGTTATTTCTATTTTTTAAAATGTCAAAAATATGACACAAATTTTTTTTTTTGTTATTCCAGCATCAACTGGTTTTGTTTTGAGGGTGTTTTTTCAATCTTTTTTCAAGAAACAATTTTGCTTTTAGCATAATTTTATAAAATGTTGAAATTTGACCTTCAAAAAAAATCAAGTGCGTTCTGGAATACACTTTTTTTGTTTTTAGGGTGTTTTTTCATGGTTTTTGAGTCTTTTTGGGTTAGAGTTCCCGTTTTGAGGTCAGGTTACCTATTTCATTGGTAACAATGTTATATTCGACGGAACCCATTTGCTCATTACACACAAAGTCCGTTAGAAGATAAGCTCGCAAATATTCTTCTAAAATTTTCTTGACTGATCATCATCACCTCTTAATTACCTCTATGAAGAGTTGAAGCTCCTTAAATGTTCCGAAGAGGTTGTACATGTCATCGAGAACTATGATAACATGACAGGTTTTGGCAAAGCCGAGTCTGAATCCAAAATGTTGAGGCTCAAACGCGGTATAAGAAGCCAGAGTGTTGAGAGATTCAAGGATATTTTAAATATGAAGCAGGGATGGCTTCTCTGTGGCATGTGAAGTGGTGATGTTCGATCATTTGCTGTGGACGTTGGAGAACGCCGATCCATAGACCACTGTGAACAATTCAAGCTTGCAGGAAAACACTGACTACATGGATGGTACCTCTTGCACATTGAACTCTGAAAATAGGGTTTGATATTTCAATAATTAAGACCTCCATCGCATATCAGATTATGAATTTTCTTTAATAATTTGCCTGAGAGGACCTGTTTGAATCAGTGGGCAGAACCTGCAACAACATTTACTATTTACTCTGCAATCAAAAATAAAATAAATGCTTATTTTTTTCTCATTATATTTGGAAACCCTAATAGGTTTTCCGAGTTTTATCTTGTACCGAAAGGATCGGTTGAGTTCAGTTCCAAACTACTAGTTAGCATTCTGTATACACCGAACCCTAATAGGTTTTCATAATTTCGTTCCACGCTGCTAATTAGCGTTCAGTATACACCGATTTGGTGTCATGTTTTTATAATTATGAAATTGAGAAATTTTACTCTTTCTCATAATGATTTAATATCTATGAAATTTTGTGTGAAGAGCCTTCTCATATTTTTCCCATTAATTTTATTTTGCATCTATACATTTTTTTATATATATTTATTAAGAATGAAGAGAGTATAATATTCTACAAGTTTTAAAATTCAAATATAATTTATAAATGAATTTAAAAGTTTAAATATAAATATGAATCATATTTATATAAAATAATTTATTTTTTCTAATACATTCAAGTTTCCTAAAATGTTATTTCTATGTTATCCTAACATGCACTGTTAATAGAATATATTAATCATTAAAATGATTTTTTTTATACACATTAATATAATATATTTATATTTATTTACAACTTTTTTTTTATTTAGAACTCCTATACAATATATTTATTATTTAAACTTCTAAAAAATATATTTCAACTTCAATAGTATTTAAAGTGAATTTTAATCTATTATTTTTATATAGCATTTTTTACTATGCAAAATTCTCACAATAATAATTGAACATGGTTGGAGAATTCTTCTACAATCTTACTAAATTGTAAGTGCATTTGAGAAAAATGAGCCCTCTCCAATATTGCTTTTAAAATAATTCCAAATTTAAATAGAGAATCAACATTTTATATCTTTCCAGGGTTAGGATGTTGAGAAAGGCTTTGACTTGAGGATTTGTTGTTGTACACTTTGCATGCTAATTTTTTTATATAATAATTTGCTTAAAAATATTTGTGTGATTAAAATTATTTTACCATAATGGAATAGGAAAGTTTACCATTTTCTTAAAATAGAGAAATAAAAATAACTTATGTGAACTAAAAATAATAGAAAGTTAGTTTAAAAATAGAAAGTTCACATATTTTCTTAAATTTTTAGGAATTTTCCCTCGTAACTTATTTTTTTTAATAGAATCAGAGATCTTTCCAAAAAGATTATTTTTCTTTATATAAAGTAACCATAAACTTCTAAGTTGCCCAATTTGAACTCACATGTGACTAGTAAGACTTGTGTAAAAAAAAATAGTAAGTTCACATATTTAACTAATATTTAATATATAAAGTAATATTTAAACTATAAAGTAATGAATAAATCTTTAATTCACATATTTATTTTAACCAGATTTACTTCACATTTTTCTATTATATTGTAATTGAATTTCCACGAATCTTTCTCCAAGTTGGGTTTTTTACCATTTCACTCTAACTAAATTTCAATTCGTCTTTTGCAAGTTGGGATAATTATATTAGTTGAATCCCACATGTTGTTGCTATATAGCTATGATAAAGCTTATTTTTTATTGCAATGTATGATTTATGAAGGAAGCTATACTTAAATATGAATTCGATGTCTTTGCCTAGTGATTTGATTCCTAGATGTCTATTTTCTACCTTTTTTAATTTGAACTTTTAACCTTTTACAAGAAGGCATGCATTCTTAACTATTAGAAGTTTAGAACCACTCTATGTATAAATGGATCCTTGAGACATTCAATTTTTGTAAATTAAAATATCATCTCATCTATTAGTTAGATTACTTTAAAATATAATGTAGTCAAATTAGTATTTAATATTCCACCATGCGGTTCTAATGACATTGGAGAATGTTTTTGTTAAACAATTCTAATATAGTTACATATTATAAACTTAAGAAAAAAATACAAAAAAATTAACTTAAATTTAACGTATCAATTGCTATTTTCTTGTACAACTTTTTTGATTTTAAAATCCTATCGGCCTCTCTTTGCACCTTTTGGGGCAACTGCTAGTAATATTATATTATATTATTTACTTATTATTTTTTATTTTTATTATTGTTAGGGGACATTACATCATTTTCTTCTTCTATAATTTGGATTTGATCATCATGAGCTTTCCTCAGTTCTTCTATCTATCTGACATGCTTAATTTCAAAATTATTTAATTTTCTTTGTAATTAATCTCTACAGTTAGTAATTTCAACAACAAAACCTTCTATAAGTGTTGCAGACTGAGCATTGATCTCCATTTAAGAATTTACTTTTTTCCAATTATTCTCCTAATTCTTTAACTTTTTGAAGCTTTTTATGATATTCTGCTGAGATTTCACTAACTAAATTCTGTTGGAAATTTACAAAGTCTCCAAGAGCCTTTGATGACTCTCTAGGCCTATCGTTTACATCATTTGATTCCTTCCTACTGAATTGAAATATTGTTTCAAAATTATCTAATTTATTCTTCTTTGTTCTCCTTACAACCGATTTTGTTTGTAAGTTGAAATAATATTCATTCAGAGAGGGAATGATTTCAGATACTGGTTCAACCTCAGAATTTGTTGGAAATTGGGTTCAACACTCCCTATGTGCTTTGTGACATGGAATAGCCGCATCTTGTGGATCCTAACTCTGGCGATTGTAGCAGAGACTAAAGCCTACAGGTTTTGGTCTAACGACAATCATGATTCCAATAATTGGTATCATAGCGACAGGTCTCAAATTCGAAACTCACCTGGCTCGCGTTGGGAGGGAGATTTTTGGACATTAGGTTCGACGCTCCCTATGTGTTTTGCGACATGGACTAACCGCCTCTTGTGGATCCTAACTCTGACGATTGTAGCGGAGACTAAAGCCTGTGGGTTTTGTTCTAACAACAATCATGATTCCAACAAAATTAGGCTTTAAAAGAGAGTAACTTAATAGGATATTTCTAGAAATAGGAGTCATAGAAGCTTTGGGAGATGTCTCAAGAATCAAAAGCTCAAAATCTTTCATTAATTTCTCTATTGAATTCTTTCCTTTGTGAGGACTATCCAACAATGTTGACTGAGGAGAATATTGTTTACCATTTTCTTCATCATTGTCTATATTATCACTTTGTCACGGATCTTTATCAATTTGATAATCTTGTTGATCTACCTCTTCAGGAGAATGAAGATCAATTATATCTCTAGTAGAGGTGCCTTGTTTTTCTAGCTGTTTTACTTGTTCCATTATGTCATGTTTCTGATCTTTATCTTCTGTGACCTTTTGGATGTCTTGCACTTTACCTTATGTGCTATCATCTTTACCAACATCAAAACTAGTTGATTCATGAGCTGTAACAGAATAATTAGACAATCTTTCTTCATTAGTTTTTCAGAGGTAGAGGCTGACTCTAAAGGGATTTGAGTAAATTTACATTGTAATTTTTTAAGAGATTTGAGATCCTCAATAGAGATGGAAGAGTGAATACTTTTATGTTTCAAGAAGGCTTCATAGATATTCTCTCCATACACTTGAATTCTAGAATTCTCCTCATTATCCACAAATGTTTCTCTATTAATTTCTTGATTACAATCATCAATATTTACAAATAAATAATCAAAGGGAGGTTTTGGATGAATAAAACTTTTTATATAACTTACAACTTTATATTGTTCATTAATTATACCCATATGGTCATAATCATAATGAGGAAATGTGTATAACCAAACATCCTAGAGATATTTTTCTTCTTTACTGGCATGTGATCCTCTATCTCTTGAACTCATTTTTCTAACTTTGATTAGAAAAATAGGCCAAATTTTCTACAATATTCTACTTAATTTCCCGACTTGAACATGTAATGTAGTTTGATTTTCTAATTACCTTACAAAAATTCTATCAATAATGTATCATGGCAATGCATGAGGACCTACTTCACTACCATATACCTTGATGTAAGTGAAAATATCATCAATAAAACAGTCACCAATTTGAACTAATGCTTCCTTATGACCTTGGGTGACTATTGAAGGAGTTTTCTAAAAAACAACCTCATGCAAAAGGATCATGACATAATTGCAGACAACATAAAAATGAAATTTGAAATTTCTTTCCCAAATAAGTGAGGAGTAATTTTGAATGGCATGTTGGTGACCAGAAGAGTAGATCCATTTCATGAGTGGGAAAGGAACTGAGGAAGTTACTATATCCATGAGATAAGCTGACATGCAAAACAGTTTCTCGTTACTTGGAGGAGATGAAAGTGATAATCTTAGGGAATATGATAAATACCTGGATAGAATATCCACCCAGTTAAATATTTCCGATTCATGATGAATATTATGAATCAAAGGAATCCGCTAAATTTTGCAGTGCTCAGTGTTTTTCTCCCCAGTGCTCAGTGTTTTTCTCCCCATATAACCTAGACAATATCTTGATAATAAACCTAAACAGTCTCTTAAATATGACAATAGGATAATCTTTATTTTTTTTTAGTTTTTTCCATTTGAATCCCTTAACCAATTATTAATAATTTTTTTATAATATTTATTTTTATCCTTAAGAAAACTATTATTAAAACTATATAGGAATTCTGTAGTAAGGAAGATTTATGGGAGACTTAGTTCATAAATTGCAGGACCTCATGTTTCCAGGAAGCTACTACATTATGATTATAATCTATAACCGAAAAATTAGGAATATGCACATGCGCTAGAATCCAAGAAATCGTATCATAATATGAGAAAATCTTGTCCCTAGAAATAAATTTATGTAACTTTGCTCTTCTAATATTTTCAAATTAAGAATTACTTTCCCCATTTGAACTATATGACTACAACCATTCCTTTTCTTCAAAAAAAATTGAAAAATTCCTCCCATTTAGCCTTACTTTCATCCTGTGTTTTGAAAGTTTTACCAGATATGAGTGCCAAGTTCAAATTATAGTCGTTAGGTCTTGGAATATCTACTCCTTTAAAATTCTCAATAATTTGCTGTTAAACTTGTCTAGACAGGTAGATTTTCTCTTTTTACCAATATTGCAACCTGCATGTAGAATTTAGAAGAAAAACTGAGATTGTTATCAAAAAAACATTTAATTTTTACATTTTTAGATTGCATCTTTAGTGAAAGATTAAGGCAAAACGTAAAGCGAAACTTGTAAAATTTTGAAGAAATAAAAAGAGAAAACTGGGGTAAAACTTCATGAAACATGTGACTTAAATTATATGACATGTGAATAAATTTTCACATAAATGCGACATGACCGGTAACCGTTGCTCAAAATATGAGGCAAGGTTGGGGAGGCAGGAGTTGGAATGAAAATTCATTCAAAACTGAAATCATAAAGAAATCATGACCTGTAACTTATATATATATATAACAAAAAGACGCTTAAGTTAAGAAATAATATAAAAAGTAAAAAAAACTTTATTCATAGTACGGACAACTGGGGTTCAGATGGACGGGAGCCATATCACAATTTCTTCTAACATTGTTTGTTTTAGCCCTGAATTGAACCGATGTTGGGATTTTGATGAAGTTGGGAGGTCAGGCAGTCGAGGAAAACTATAAAAGAAATACAAAATAATTTTTGGATTTCGACCTACGACAGATCAGGATGGTCAAGTAGTCAGAAGATCAAATAGTCAGAAGGTCTTTTCCTTTTATAAAAATAAAGAGGTCCAACCTCTGACTTTCTAAATTTTATTATTAATTTTTTCAAAATTAATTTTTCTTTGTTTTCTATTACTTTTAAAGGAATTTATTTTAATAAAATACAATAATAAAAATATGGTACTCATTTTTGTTTCTTTTAAACAAACAATAAAGAAAAATGAGGAGCTTGTTGTAGTCCTAATAACAATTGGCGGCATATTTGGAGAAAAAATTATCTTCGTTAGTGTTAATACAAAAACTAAATAAAAATAATTTTTTCAATTTTTTTTTTTGAAATTATGATTCGTCCATAAATGTTTGATATTTTTTGAATATAAAGTAAATAATAAAATAGAAGTATTTATGACAAGGAATGGAAATATTATGTAATAAGAGTAAATAAGTGAGGTTTTTTAACCTTTAAAATTTAAAATTAAATCAATTTTGATTCTTTTCATACAAATTTTATAATTTTAATACTATCAAAGCAACTTTGCTTTTTTTTTCTAATCATCTATCTTGGTCCTGACATAACTTCACTACTAGTAAGCCTATTCACTACCCTAATGAAGATTACCTTGATATAGTAGGAGAATTTACCCGCTGCTAGCAAGCATGTTTAGTACCCTTACAAGTTTTCTACTCTTCCTTACATTTCATTTTTAGATATGTTTTTTCTCACTCTTTGATCATTTAATATTCTTATCATATATATATATATATATATATATACAAGTCAAAGTTCTATTCATTCATAAAAAAATAAGTACATTAGGAGGAAAATGCAGGTAGTCTCACCCCGACCATGTTTGTTGACTACCACTATTAGAATATGACAAAGAAACATAAGAAAAACTAGAGAGACAAATCACAACTTAGGCGGCCAAAAGCACCAAAAAATACATAAAACAAGTAAAACAATTGTAACCATTCTTAGTCATAAGAGGTAATACAAAAAGGATTGTCCAAAGCAATCCTTGGATGTGCTCTTCAAAGTGATCCATCCATGAATCCAGATCTCTAGCTTCTCAGATAGCATATTCTAACAACTGCATACCACCACGACCCTCTCTTGTACATGAAATTGAAAGAAATGTGTATTTTTTAATGTAGTGCAATGAAATCTACATGTTCTTCCTGCTGATCCCTCTCATAATTTTTGAGGTGGTCCAATACAGACTGAATCAAATCCTAAAAAAAATCCAAAAAACAATGTCAACCCATAGTCTCTCGACGCTTAGGTCATCATGCCTTGAGAAGAAGGTAGCCAAGAAATTCACAGGGACATTTCTCAGAGAAGTTAGAGAGTTTGAAAAGAAGTGCGGCGAAGTGGTTCCACCATTGAAGGATGCCTTGAGCGGCATCAAAGTGAATACGATGGCACACCACCTTTACAACTCAGGATGGGTCACCATTTTGTGTTGGGGGCCTGTTGGAAATGAGATCCCCTTGAAGAAAGAAGTAGAGAAAGACTCTACAGATCGAGGAGTGGAGTGCATAGCGAAAAGCCCATTTTAAGTCTTAGGAGATTTAGGGTGGGTCAAAGCCCCTTATTATGTAATTTGATGGAAATATTTTGTGAACGTTGAACTCTGCCCATGGTTTTGGAACTTGGTATTGTAATTAAAAATATATGTAAGCAATCTAGATAGAAGTCATAGGGAGAGGTTTTAGAATGATAGATCTAATGAAATGCATTTGGATGTAAGACTATTTTGAGTCAGAGTTTTTATTTTGTGTTAGGGGAAAAGATCCTCCAGGTAAGTGTGCAGAGAACTTAGGAAGTCTACAACTATGTGTGCAGACCCCTTTAGTTGAGTGTGTAGGGTGAAAGTTAATGTATGAGAAAGATTTGAATATGAATGAAAGAAATTTGAAGATATATATGAGTTTCTATTGATGTGTTTTACTTTAATATTGTTTATGCTTATCTATTCTAAGGCATCTGATTTGAAATTGCATAGTGAAGTCTGGTTCATGATTAATTATGTAGTTTTATGTATTATTAAGAAAGATTGCGTATTTTTGGAGTAAGTTCAATAGATGTGTTGGATAATGCTTATATAATTAGTAGATAAGACATGCAAAGCTCTGTCGAGGAAGAAAATCCCTAAAGCAACAGTCCACTGTCCCTCTGGATGCAGAAACCTAGTTCTAGCATCCACCTATATTGCCTCGGGTGAGACTTCGGTCTACGCAAGAAGATTGTTGCCGAAAGGGCCAGTAATAGTGGGTTTTGTTGGTTCACACAACCACATGTGAACCTGGGTCTAGGGCCCATCAAGCCAATAGTTACATACCAAATCGGAAGAGCACCACCCTCCATATGCCAACGATGTTCGCCCACTCCTACTCCCAACAAGGATGATAGGAATTTCACATGGAAAACATTTACTCCTTCCGTAATTAGAGTGTGGTGAGAAGAAATGGAGTCTGGCCCCCAAACCAATGAACAAGTGTTCAACGTCATTGACCATGTGTTCATATTCCCTCCATTTTTATCACCCCCATCGGGGAATATTATTATAATATTTTGCTTTTAAGTAAATTTTGGTATCAAAAGGGTGGGGTGATGTGAGAGTTGTTTTGATTTAAGAAATTTTTTTAATGTATTAATAATCCAAACTTTTAACTTTATTATTCATTATGGATAAAATCTAGTTTATCCTAAATGTGAAAGTGATGAAACTCTTATAACATAAGATAATCAATCTCACACTTTTCTTCTAATGAAATTTGTTGTTAAGAAATAAAGTGATAACATGGTGTGCATGTGGCTAGGGGACGGAGCTAACTATCGCCCCCCACCCCCCCACTCCCTAACTAAGCTCATGTTCTATAAGCATGTGGTCATGTGGCGTTGAGAATGGGGGGCCAAGGCTTATCTGCCCAACCCCTCTGCCTACACCTTCATATGTGGTCATGTGGGCAATTCATAAGACCCGGGGCTAGGGCCAAGTGCCCCACCCACTCCCTTTTTACCATGGACATATGGGTCGTGATATGACCAGGGCCTGGGGCTTAGTCCCCACCCTCTCTACTTTGCCTGCACTGTGGTCGTATGTAACAACAAAAACCAGGGGTTGGGGCCAAGTGCCCCGCCCCTTCCCCAAAATGCCAAAAAAATCAAGTTCAATTAAAACTACCCACCATATGTATTAAGAACCAATGATGTGGCTTGGTGGTAGTGTGTTTCATTTTTGAGTAGGAGGTCTAGGGGTCGAATAGTGCCAAGGGCATTCGACCCTTATACAAAAAATTTAACCAACCACAGAGGGCCACGTGGCGCCATCCTATTGGAATATTACATACTAATGAGGCTCAGGTTCAGTCATGTAAACAAGAATCAAGAAAAATTAAAATGGTAGGGATGATTCTCGCGAGCATTTGTATCGCTGGACTATGGCCTAGGGTGAGGAACCTCAACTTGAGTGGGTGCATATATTATTTCATACCTTGGATAAAATACCTCAACATGGATATCTTGAAACAGAGTTGCACCATGGCACTATAGATTCGTATGAGATGACATAAGGTTTCTTATTGACTTAAAATTTCACATATGGTTTGGATTGTATTAATGACGCTCTTCAGGAAGTTAGAGAATGAGTATTCTGAGTTACCACTAAGGCAACGACTTTGGTACAGCCTGACAGAGATGCGTAGTTGAACAACCATGAGAAAATTACAACCTGACTATGGAAGGCAAGGAGGTTCCATGCAACATAAATATTCCTAAATTGAAAGGACAACTTGAGGTTGTATGCCCTGAAGTAGATATGTCATACTTAGCACAACATGTAAGAACTCAACAAATCAACATAGGCTCAGAAGAAGAGCCCAAGTTCACAAAGATTGGAGAATATTGGGACAATGACATGGTGAGAAAGGTCATTGAATTGTTGCATGAGTAGCATGATCCCTTCCTAAAACATTTCTCTGAGCTAAAAGGAATTATAGGATATTTGGGAGTTATGCACATCACTTTGAAGCCTGATGCGAAGCGGGTTAAGAAATGCTCATATTGGCTAAACCCAAAATATAAAGAGAATGTAAGGGAATAACTCAACAATATGCTCGCTGCTGGAAATATTAAACTAGAAGAGGAGTCTGATTGGGTTAACCCTATGGTGGTCCAAGAGAAGAAGAATAAGGGAGAGATAAGGATTTGTGTTGATCTAAGAAAACTAAACGATGCATGTGTCCATGATCCATTTCCCACACCATTCACTGATGAAGTTTTGGAGAATGTCAGAGGGCAGGAAGCCTACTCCTTTACATATTGGTTCTCAGGATACCATCAGATCAAGATCGCGCCAGAATATCAGAGCAAGACCACTTTCACTACTAAATGGGGATCCTTTCAGTACACAGTCATTCCATTTAGACTAAACAACGCTTTGAAAATATTTTCTAGAGTCATAGTTGTAGAATTTAAATAGTTATTAAAAAAAAAAAAAAAAAACACACACTTAAGTTGAGAAAATTTTTTTTTTTATTCATAATATGGAAAAATGGAGTTCATATGGTCGAGAGTTATATCACAATTTCTTCTAACATTATTTGTTTTAGCCCTGAATTGAACCAAGGTTGGGATTTTGATGAAGTTGAGAGTCAGGCAGTCGAGAGGCAAACTATAAAAGAAAAACAAAAGAATTTATGACTTTCGACTTGTGATAGATCAGGGTGGTCAAGTAGCTGGAAGATCAAATAGTTAGAAGGTCCTTTACTTTTAGAAAAATAAAGAGGTCCAATATCTAACTTCCTAAATTTTATTATTACTTTTTAAAATTAAATTCTCTTTTTTTTTCAATTACTTTTAAAGGAATTTATTTTAATAAAAGACAATAATAAAGATTTAAATAGGGTCCTCATTTTTATTTCTTTTAAACACACATTAAAGAAAAATTAGGGTTTGTTGTAGTCATAATAACAATTGGTGGCATATTTGGAGAAACAATTATCTCTATCAGTGTTAATTCAAAAACCAAATAAAAATAAAGTTTTCATATTTTTTTTCTAAATTATGATTCATCCATAAATGTTTGATATTTTTTGAATATAAAGTAAGCAATAAAATATAATTATTTATGACACAGAATAGAAATTTTACGTAATAAGAGTAAATAAGAGAGGTTTTTTAACCTTTAAAACTTAAAATTAAATCAATTTTGATTTTTTTATACAAATTTTATAATTTTAATACTATCAAAGTAAATTTTCTTTTTTTTTCTAATCATGTCTCTTGGTCCTGACATAACTTCACTACTAGAAAGCATATTCACTACCCTCATAAAGATTACCTCGATATCGTAGGAGAATTTACCCATTGCTAGCAAGCATGTTTAGTACCCTTACACATTTTCTAATATTCTCTACATTTCATTTTTAGAAATGTTTTTTCTAACTCTTTTATCATTTCATATATATATATATATATATATATAAGTAAAATTTCTATTCATTCATAAAAAAATAAGTACATTAGTATAAAAATGAGGTAGTCTCACCCCGACCAGGATTATTAACTACCGCTATCAGCATATGAAAAAGAAACATAAGAATAAGTAGAGAGACAATCCACAACTTAGAGGCCAAAAGCACCAGAAAATACATAAAACAAGTAAAAAAAAAGTAACCATTCTTAGTCATTACAAGTAATAGAAGAAGGATTGTCTAGAGCAGTCCCTAGATGTGCTCTTTGAAGTGAGCCATCCATGAATCCAGCTTCTCCACCTTCTCAGATAGTAGATTCTGACCATTGCATACCACCACGACCCTCTCTTGTACATGAAACTTAAATTAATGCATATTTTTCAACGTAGCAATGAGATCTACATGTTATCCTTGCCGAGCCCTCTCAGAATTTTCCAGGCGGTCCAATAGAGATTGAAACAGATCTCAAAAGTTTTTGAAACAACAATTTTGACTCGTAGTCTCCCCATACTCAGGTCGTCATGCCTTTGCACATCTTCCTGTGCCACCTATATGTGTTTCTCCACCCCACTTAGATGTACGTGTGGTTCACCCCCCACGACTGGCCAACGAGTTTCCTCAACCACCATGAGCCCCTGAAGCCGCCCAATCCCAAATGCCAATGGTTTGACCACCCTGACCAGAACTTGGAGGCTCCTTAACCACCATATCCATCTTCATATGTGAACTCTGCCCCCCTGGATGGCTAAATTTCTCTTTGACAGGGGAAGAGAGCGAGCATTGCACGACATAGGGCACATTGTAACATAACAAAAGGCACCAATTAGCGGCAGAGTGGACCAAAAATTAACAAATCACACCAGTGAAATGAATGTAGAGAGACTCCCCAAGCACACCAGTGGGTATTTTACAATATTGACCGAGGGAGCTATAAGAAGTAGAAACATAAGCCCATCAGAAAAATAGTTAATCATAAACTCATAAACCCAGAACCCTTGTTGATAAATTACTGACTGGAAGTCTTGAAGAAAAACAAACTTCCACCAGCCCAAGTATATAATTGTCCAACCATGATTTGCATACGACCATGGAAATCCCTCAATAATACAAATCCCTAGAGGAAAACCACTTGATAGGGTAGACTGATTGCCCCGAAAACATATAGGAAAACCAAGAGTAGAATTAACCAACCACCCATGAAAAGGGTCATGGGTCATCCCAATAACAAAATCTAGACCACTGAGACCACTTAGAAAAGCTAGAAACCAAACATGGGAAAGGAGACCTTCAAATTCTGTGACCCTAATGTTCAGGATAGGGCGTCGATTGCAGAAGTGCCACCATTCCCAGAGAGGGAACCATCGAAAGAGGTCAATAATTTGACCAAATATCAACTGACTCCCATCAAACCACAACAAAACCATAACTATTGTTGGACATGGGATCTCCTCGAAGAAAGTAGTAGAGAAAGACTTCACAGATTGAGGGGTAAACCGCTCAACACGAAGTACATTATGAAGCTTAGGGGCTTTGGGGTGGGTCAAATCCACTTATTATGTAATGTAATGGGAATATTTTGTGAACGTTGAACTCCGCCCATGGTTTTGGACCATGATATTATAAATTCAAAACCTATATAAGGAGTATAGATAGAAGTGATAGGCAGCGGTTTTGGAATGATAGATCTAATTAAATTCATTTTATGTAAGATTGTTTTGAGTCATAGTTAGTGTTTTGGGTTAGGGGAAAGGCTCCTACAACTGAGTGCACGAAGACTTAGTAAGTCTACAACTGTGTGCGCAGACCCCTGCATCTGAGTGCACAGGGTGAAAGTGAATGTATGAGAAAGATCTGAATATGAATGAAATACCTTTGAAGATATATCTGATTTTCTTTTGATGCGTTTTACTTTACTATTATTTATTCGTATCTATGCTAAATAAGCATTTTGATCTGCAATTTCATAGTGAAGTATGGTTTATGATTAATTATGTTGTTTTATGTATGATTAAGCAAGATCACGTAGTTTGGTAGTAACTTCAATATATGTGTTGAACAACACTTGTATAATTAGTAGATCAAACCTGCGAATCTATGTCAAGGAAGAAAAACCTTAAATCCATAGTACACTGTCCCTCTGGATGCAGAAACCGATTCTAACACCCCCCTATATTGCCTCGAGTGACACTTCGGTCTGCGCAAGAAGATCATAGCCGAAAGGGCCAGTAATAGTGGGGTTTTTTGGTTCGCACAACCAAATTTGAACCTGGGTCCTGACCCCATCAAGCCAAAAAATGGCTCCGTTTTCGAGACCAGGATCTAAATAAGGGATATTTGGATATGGAATCTGTCAAAGCGAGTGATTGAAGATTGGGTAGATCTAAAAGAACACACATTTGTTGTGCAAAAAAACAAAATTCTGTGCATCTCTACTGAACATTGGTTACAAAAATATATCTATATAGATCAGTATGATATTATTTTTCATAATTTGCTAGCGAGTTGTACGAGTGGATATCAAGACTAGTTGCGCAAACAGGTTATTTCAAGAATAAGCCAACTCTGTGGACCCTAGATCTAATTGAGAATCTGAAAAATATTGATAATGAGATCATGAAGGCTATTGATTGTTGGATCGATAATATCCTTGGAGGGTTTAATATTGAGTTCGCGATCGATAATTTTGTGTCTTATAGTGAAGCATAGTGCAAGTTCTTCAAACTACCTATAGGTAAGTAAATTAATTCACTAAAGTTGTGGATTAAAATTCTATTGTGTGAAAGTGGTATATTACGGATGCACTCAGATTGATGTTTGAAGAAAGAGAACCTAGTGCTACGTGGAGTACTAAAATATTCAGAACAAATTGGGGTACTTACATTGAAACTGAATATCATTTGCGATTTGGGTTTGAAGAAGGAGAAAGCAACACTGCTACCTTGAGAAGCCTATCATTGAGATTTTAAAGTTAGCAAATCACTGCGGAGATTCCCCAACCTTCCACCCCCATCATCACCCCATCCCATTTCGTTCCTCCACCTCCACCTCGCCCATTCACCATGTCCCAACCCCCAAAGATGCCTGTGTTGAAGGGATTGGATGATCCAAAATAATTTTGGTTTGTTGCAGAAGAAATATGGAGTTCGTAGAATATTACATATTAAAACATGAAGAAAGTGCAATTGGTTACAATGCTGCAAGATAGAGAATTGTCCTGGTACATGAAATATGTTACGATGAATTTAAATGCTACATTGGCTAAGACAAAGACCATGCTAAATGATGAATTCAAGAAACCAAAGTCGCAGTCCTAGTTTATCACAAAAATGAAAGACATTAAGAAGTTGGCTATTGAGATAGTGTGGGAGGTAGATCATAGATTAAAGACAATTTTGAGCAAAATTAGCTTCAAGATCTTGGATGAACAACATAGAGAATGGTTCATTGCTATGTTTTTGCATCATCTCTGTTACACAACAATTTGTCACCATCCCTGCAATTCACCATCCCGCACATTGGAGGGCTTATTCCATGACCTGTGAGCAGTGACATGATCTGAAAACAATTTCATGGCATTCCCATGAACATGGACTTTCATTCCTCTGAATACAAATCCTTGTGAAAAACCCTAAAAATAGCCTTTTTATCTTTGGCGCGACTGCTCAGTGTCATACCCGCGCCAATGGGGGAAATCCTCCAAAGAGGGCGCGCCAACTGGCGCACTGTTTCAGTGTTGTACCTGCGCTAGGCTTAATAAAGAGTGTTTTTTAAAAATAAATGGTGGAAGATTGACTCCAACCAATCTTGAACTAGACTCTAAATCGATTTGGGACGTTTGTCTTCGGTTCTCCATGTAGAGGAAGTAGTTTTCCACCTCTCATGGAAGCTTCCTTGAGGATAGGGCCAATCCCATGATTGTAGGGATCCTAACTCCCCTTCCACCATCTATATAAGCTTTCCATTTCCCTTTGCAAGCTAGTCTCCAAGAGCCTTCAAAGCCTAAAGAATGTTGCAATAGTCCTCATAGTGCCAAATCAGTAGCAAGGAGATTGACGATCGAAGAGAGAGGCTTGTCCCCATTCCCGAAAAGCTTTATCGAGACATATTCCGCTGACGACTTGCCGAAGGAAGATTCAGCGTCAGAGCCCAATTTTATTTTCCTTTGTATGAATTAATGATAAGCAACTTTGGTTATGGTTCCACTCGTATTGTTCATTATGATCATGAGTTGTGTCTTCTCTGACTGATACATAATTGCATATATTGGGTTTTACGCTTGTGTTTGTCATGTTTCTTGTATGTGTAGGTGTTCGACCGTGGCGAGTGAGAGGATTGTGATCTACTAGAGAAAGGAAATGGGGGTGCCATATTCTCTACAAACAACAGCGTTGGACTTGAGGTAGGCCTTCTTCGCAGTTTGGTCTATTGCAATTAGGAACTTGCACCTTAGTGTGATACGACTGTTGCTAGACCCGATCTGGGCTAGTAGGGATCGCCTCTATCCGCAGAGGGGATTTACCTCTACAACAATCTCAGATTTCCATTATCACAATAGAAGATTGCTACTCAGGTTGAAGCACTAGAGCTTCTCCAGTAGCCGATACAAGCATAGGAGTGCAACAAATTTAGACACAGTTGGAAAGCTTGCACATGGAGCTCCAGGATCTAAAGAAGGGAAAGGAGTTCTGAGATATGATATAAGGTCAGAATTTTGGTGTATTAAGTGCAAAGTAGAGGGTCACTATAAAGAGAGGTGCCCTATTTATAGAGACTATTTGGGTGTTGGGATTTCAAGTCCATTGAAGCGTGGATCGAGTGCTGGGAAAAGTGTAGGGCCCCATGTATGGTGTAGCATATGTAAAGTTACATGCCAACATTCCACATAATATTTTTACTTGATGCAAAATTTTATTAGATCGCCGAAGCAATTGTTCTGTAATTTTTTCAATTCGGTGGGACATGATGAACAACTTTGTAAGAGCTATGATCTAATGATTCATAAGAATATTGGTGTGTACATAATTCAGGTAGAAGGTCGCAAAGCTTCGCGTTCTCTAACTGTGTGAGAATTTTTCCTAGGCAGAGGGCGTGATTGAGGAGGAGGCACTAGTTGTGGACCAGGGCAGATCATATGTTACAACTGCAGACAACCAGGATATTTTTACAGGTATTTTTAGAATCCTACTACAACTTCTTGTAAGTATTGTCAAGAATTTGGTCATGAAATCAAAGATTTTCCCATTTTGTTAGCTAAAATGCAAGAGAAGTGAAACCAGTATCTGACTCAGAATATAAAAATGACGAGGGTTGAACAACACCAAGAAGATCCTAGCATTGACATAGTAACGCACAATGTTGAAATACCGGAGGAAACCACAGGAAAGAAAAAAGGACTGTGACGAAGACATGGGTAAGGAAAGATGAAGATAATAATGTTGGGTTTAATATGCATCGCGAGAAAGAGACATTCATGGAAGAAAATAAGACATTTATGACTCCTAAAGCTTCAACATAACCACATAGAGACAACTATTTCCATTGAGGAATAAGTTTGAGGATAATATTGAAGTAAAGGAAGCTGATCGGTATGTCTTGGCATCCTTCTTACAAACGTGTATGAAATTAATAAGGGACCAGAGGACCATATAAGGGTTACAAGAGCTGATAGATAAATGTGTTGGCAAGGAAAAACTTCAACTGGAACAATGCGTAGTAAATAAAGTGTACAAGAACAAGAAAAGAACCAGCTAGGAGATGCGGTTGATTGTGCAGATAAAAGACTATGATATGGATCAAGTCATTCTGGATCTCAGATCAGATGCCAACGTTCTACCAAAACAAACATGGGAATGAATGGGAAGGCCTAAGCTGCAATGTTCACCAATTCAGCTGAGGATGGAAAATCAACAGAAGATCATTCCCATGGAGCGATTGCAGGGAATCCACGTAGCTATTTATGGTGTAGGTGTATTGGTAGACTTTGAAGTCATCGAGATAGTTGATTATAATAACCCTTATCCTACGTTGTTGGGATTTGAATGGTCTTATGACATGGATGTTATAATCAAGCTGAAGAATAGGCAGATAATGTTTGAAAATAATGGCATCTGATTTGTTGTGCCATTAGATCCTTTCAAAGGTGTGCGCTATAACGAGCCTCTCCAACATGATTATATGTTTAGATTGACTAGATATATAAGATTATTTCGCAGGATGAAGACTTGATTAATCCCACCACAAATGGAAGAATATGTTGGGAGTGTGATAGTTCATGTGTTTCAGGTTCCAATGAAGAGTTTGAGCATTGGAAGAATCACTTGCATGAAGTAACTACTAAGTGTTGTATCTGAATTACCAAATATTTGTGCTATGTTTGATTGATAGTGCGTGACTTGCCTTTTTATGATGGAATGAGGAATGTTTTCTTGTTTCTGGAAGAGTTTAAGAAAATGGTGCCTAAGGACTAGAGATATGAAGCTTTGGACTTCATATTAAGGTCTAATCTAGCTTGATCATGGGGTGTGCACAAAGAAAGTTTAGGAGGATGGAAGGAGTTATGAAAATTGATAAGGCTGAGGTTTGGTCATGTTGATATGAAGATCGCAGAGAAGTATGATCATCAGAAAGATCCTCACGAGAATTTATCTCGTTGGAAATAGCTTGGGGAATTGAACCTCAACCAGAGTGGGTGCACATGTTATTTCATTCCTTGGATATGATATCTCAAAAATGGTATCTTGAAACACAAATGCGCCATGGCACTACGAATTGGGACAAGATGATGGAAGGATTGTTGTTAACTTATAGCTTAGCTAATGGCTGGGAGTGTGTTATCGAGGCTCGTCAAGAAGTTAATGAAGGAGGATTCTGAATTACCAAGGATCCAAGGACGTTGGTACAGTCTGATTTGGATGCATAATCAGAACATGCCCAAGGAAGTTACATCCAGTCTGCTTGGAAAGTTCCAGTCAACAAGTTTGTGTTGGGGGAGGAGACCTGCAAATTCCTATTTGAAGGGGCGTGTAGGACTACAAATGATTCCGCTAAAGGGTGGCTTCCTCAAATTATAAGTACTATGCGACAACATGACAACAGGCGTAGTTGGAGGGTACTGTGCGAAGGGAGGCAGGACTGGGCCGCAGGGGTGAGTATAGCAGAGTTAATCCAAAAAGTGACTGTTGGAACAATAACAATTGATTGGAAAATGACTTAGCCATTAAAAGGAGAGGGACATATGCAATTAATAAGAATATATTAGCGAATATTTGGCCCAATCAACATTTATGAGGAATATCTAAAGGAGATGATGGGATTTGAATTCGAATTTCACTATAAATCATGGATCCCACTCCCCATTCGAACACTTTGTGCTCTAAGTCTTAGAAGTGAGAGTTATTTTCTGTAAGAGCACCAAGTAAGCTACTATATGTAAGAGAAGATCTACGAGGATATTGAGAAGGAATTTATCCACAAAGAGTTGGGATTCATAATGACGGCTACACCACCAGTAACTACCATAGGGCCAAGGCTAACTAGGTAGTAGACGAATGCAGGCATAACATCGTCCAAAAATCTATAGAAGCCAGTAACAAGATCGTTGCCTCGTAAGAAGCAACCTAAGGAACAATGGAGTAAGGGGGGCTAAGTCTAGAAGAAGAAGGATATGGAGATCAAATATGATGAAGAAAAAGTAGGACTGGAGGAAATTTATGCTAAGGAGGCCGAGCCTATCTCTAGGTTGCCTTCGTATATTCCGCCCTAGAAGCTGGAAGCTCAAAAATATGACAAAGGTTTTGGATGCGGTGAAATAAAAGGCCTTTACGCCTTTGATTCTGAATGAAGTGCCATTTGAAGGAGAGTTATTTACCAAGGTTCCCCAACTATGGATTGAGGACTAAGACTTCAATGATTTAAGTAAATACCCGCAGTTTGATCCCAACAGGTATTTGTGCTAACAAGCCTATGAAAACAGAGTGACAAGATTGGAGCGAATGAAATGGGTGACTGGTATCTAGGAGGTTGGGATACTCAACATGCTGTATGTGCCACACTTTGGGTAAAGTGTTATTAACACTATTTGTGTGTGCCAAATGCTAGCATTGGTGCATGTTGAATGCTTGTGGCTAGGGAAGAAGGTCCCTATCGATGCGAATTATATCCCTTTCTTCTCTTAGATTAGACCCCACAAAAGATTTTGTGGGAAAATATTAGACAAACAGCTTGATGATCAGATGAAAAAATATTATAATCTAACAAAGGGAACCCAGGGTTATTCAATTAACTCCATTTCTAAAATATCTGTGTGCTTTTCCACACACATTTTAGCTGAGAAGATTATGAGAAATAGTCGTGGAGAGGAGGCTTTGGTGCAGGTCAATTCCTTGGATGTGAAATGCACCAAGGGTGTTGTATATAACTGGGAAAAATATCTTATAACTAGGAAAACTATCTATGTAGAGAATTCCTCACTGATTATAGGGAAGCTCAAGAAGAGGGAAAGCAACTCCATTATGCATGGCTCTTGCTCCTCATTGCATTGATGGCTTGGAGGGAGCCCGAGAAGTCATGGTTCCCTACTGTAGACCCATAATTGTGCGAGGCAACCATATAATCCTCGTTGTGGCCTTCAATAGAGCCTACCAGGGTCATGGAAAACAATATTTTTTGGGTTGGATTTGAGGTGAGTCTGTTGGGGTTCCCATGTTTTGGTAAGGTTGGAAATATCAAAAGATGAGACAACATCAAACCTCTTTCAGACCTCAGGAACTAGCCCTCCTGGGTCAAGAGAGGGATCTCTCTATAATATGTCCAAGGCATATGAATTTGAAGCTCAAGGTTTAAGATGTTAGGCTAGTTATAGGCACAAGGTTGGTTTGTTTTATTGTTTGTTTGGTTGCTGGTTATCAAGAAGGAAGGGTTCAATATAAGACAAGGCAATGAGTAGAGATGATTTTAGGCTAAGGTAGATAACTCAGAGAACATCAAGGCCATTGGGCAATGGAGTCAGGAAAGGGTTTACTTGCTGTTAAATGTGCAAGCTTTCATTTGGGCGAGTAATCTAAAGAATTGGATCCTAAAATGATTATGTGGCATGGAACATTAAGGATTGAAAGTGAAAAGAGGAAAACCATCCGATTCTGTCTATAGATCAGGTCAGAGGTCATTTAACTCCAGACCTGCTTGGACATAATCAGAGGCAACTTGAGGGAACTTGGAAAGTTTAATTGAAATGGAAAGATCCTAGTGAGGTAGAGACAGAGTTCTAAACCCCCCAGTGTTCTCAAATCATTTAATTAAATCTAAACGAGAACATCTAAACACAGATTCCATTAATTCATACATCAGCTAGCAATATATCAAATCACTACACTAGTTAAATTAATTGAAATCAATCCTTAGATAACACATTTAGTAGAAAACATAAAGGCAAGGAGAGCAGAAATATAGGGTGCCTAACAAGGGCAAATCCTATTCCAGATTTCTGATGCAAGCCAGAAGAAGTGTAATGAAATGAAATAAAACACAGAGATCGAAAAACATCACCAGCTGCTTTAGATCAGGATCCAAAGAAATGTGCTTGTCATATTAAAAAACAACAACAATCATATACAACATTGCCCACAGCTTGAACATTTAACCTGAATACATCCTTCTTCAGCCTATCTTACAACTTTACACAGAGACTGTGTCCCAAAAGAAACTACTTGCAATCTTCTAATAACTGATCAACAACCTTTACAATGTTTCTTCATGAAATTTTATAGCAGAAAGATGGGCTGGGGTGGTAGGTGAAAACTAAATGCAGCATTGAAACTTATAAAAAGAAAGAGGGTCGAAGCCCATTCTATTTAAATTCTGAGCATTCAATTCTTGTCACTCTTTGGATGGAAGAGTGGTCATCTTCAGGCCTCTATTTACTTCGGTATGTCTCTTGATGTACTTTGACTATAGGACTCTGTGGTACTATTGGTGAATAAACAAAAGATAAATGAACGACTGAGAAGTCTGCCATACTTGTGAAACAAATGCTTTGGTAGCTTCAGACTGTTGTCAGGGTGGAGATTTCTTCAGGAGCACAGTGTAGAATAAAAACTACATGGGCGCTTTGTCCTTTATGGAGGAAAAACATTCTGCCGCTATAGAAACCCTGATATGCATTGATTTCTACGTTTTGTACCTTCTGCGTGATCCCTAGGTCTTCAATCTAGTACTTTGCCTCTAAATCTCTGAACATAAGGCTTATATATCTTCATTTGCGTGCCTTAAGATTTCTGCTGCTTAATTTATATCTCTGACTGCGAAATCTATGCGTTAATGGCGCCGGGAAATTTTCACAGAGTAAACCCCTGGTCTTTTAATGCACGTCCTGTCGTAGGACCTCCTCGGGTTTTCTTCATGGTTTTTGCCTCTGCACACGGTCTTTTCCTATGTTTTATGTCACTGTGACAGTGTGTGCAAATCATGTCGGCTTTCACCACCTCAAAACCTTGCAAAACATAAACTTGTTATGAAATCCATAAATGGGGGTAATGGATGAGACGGGGATGACGAGGATGGCCATGTAGACTGGTGAGATGGCAGAAAGGTGCAGAAACATGGTGGAAAATGAAATATGATAGTGGGACGTGGTGTGGCAGACGTGGGTAGAGCGCAGCAGATTTAACGTAAAATAATGAACATTTTACCTTGGAAAGCATATATATAACGGGGGCGAGGCAAATGTACGACGGAGACACGTGGAGGTGACGTGGCGGGACTGGGCAATGGCGGGACAGTCAAATCCGGACCGTCCGATCTCGACGGAGATCGACAGTGGAAAACACGTTAGAGGGCGATGGACTGTGGGCCAGGAGTATGACAGCTATGGGTTATCGCGTGCGCAGCTTCATGGACTGACCACCGTTGGATGGAGGGCTCTGGATCAGACGGCTGATATGTATATCGTTGTGTGTCTTGTGCCGAACGATAACGCGTGATGGGGTAGAGGTTTTCCAACTGTACAAGTGCCACGCGGCAAGCGATGAGTGGAATCGCTGCGAAAATAAAAATACTGCCAGTCCTCAAAAAAGCGGTGCGATATATACAGGTGGTTTTGAACAGGCGCGCTGGTGGGACCACAGGGGCAGCTAGACTCCGAACCGTCAGATCTGTGGGTAAATGGACAGCGATTGCGCGATCAGGGGTTTGAATGGGGAAACACAGACACTGTGGAGTTAACGTTCGCCGTCCAATCTATAAAGATCAACGGTCAGGAACGCTCCCGATATACATTGGAGATTAGCGCCTTTCGGGCTAGTGCTCGGTTATAGCGCTTGGGTCGCGTGGAGAAAAAGCTCAGGGGCTAGCGGGAGGGGGCTAAGGCCTAATGTAAGTTGCAAAGTGGGTTTTTTGCCCATTTTTAGTGCAATTTGAGGGCAATAAAGGGTAACGATAGAGGTAATGAGGGGAATTAAACCAAACAAAGTTTATTTGGAAGGTTTAAAGGGGATTTTAGGATGGTTTTGGAGGACGAGGGGAGGGATTTGGGAGTACAAAAAAGGGGAATTTTGACAAAGGGAAGAAGGGATGAAAAGGGACATTCTGCAGGGATATGAGGGTAAATTAAAGCCTTTGGGAGCACCATTCTTCACAATAAAGAGGCTTTATAATGGGAATAGCAGAGGGTATTTCATTAAAAGGAAAAGGCACATGAGACTTCAAGGATGATGTGCCTTCAGGGGAGATGGATTCCTTGAAGGCTCAAAAAACAATTTAGCCCCCTACTTTTGCTTTGTCAAAAATTTATAGGGGGGCTAACAGAGTCTATGGATGGTGATTAACTAGAAGCCCCAATTATCACCTAGCATTGTTGTTGGAGCAGGGTCCTATAGGGAACACTTTTTGATGTAATGTTGTATAAGTCTTGTATATGCACGCTACGTGAATAATTCAAGGGGCTTTGGGCTGGGTCAAAGTCCCTAATTTTGAAGTAAAGGGGTTTAAGGGTAAACTGTGGGCCTCAAACCATGGTTTGAGACCATAGTATCTATGTGGAAGAAGTATACAAATAGGTACATTGAGTCTAAGGAAAGTAGCTAAGTATGAAATGAGATTATGATCCGTATGCATCTATAATATGTTGTAAAGGGTTTTTTCTGGGTTGGGTTGAAAGGCTCCTGCTGGCTGTGTGCACAGAGACCTAGTCCTGGCTGTGTGCAGACTCTACTGGCTATGTGCTCGGAAGGGTTATGTATAAGGGAAATTTTGATATGTATTGAAGGGATCTAAATTAATACAAAGGACATATTTTGGCGAACTTGTTGTGTTATTTCTTCGAGTTACTTATCTGTTGTTTCTGTTTAATATCACATTGTTTATGTATTTATCATTGTGCGAAGACATATGTTATGGTTATTTATGTATACTGATGGTTGATGAATCTTCTTAAAAAAATGTATTTTTTAGATTTGGATCTGGTTCTGTTATAATTATCTACGCTAAAGCGATTTGCGACTCTATCTTGTTCTATTAAGTTTTGCACACATTTTGTGATTATGCGTTATTCTATTGCGCACATTTTTTGATTATTTATACAAGTTTACATTCGATTTTATTAGGGCCACTTCATTATTTCCTCCCTCAGGGTGCAGGAACCTAGTTCCAGCACCCCCCCATACTTCTTTAGGTGATACTTTGATCCGCGCAAGCAGGTCATTTTCGAAAGGGCCAGTAGTTGGAGGGTTTGTTGGTTTCTCCATAAACTTTGAACCTGGGTCAAGACCCCTCAAGACAAAAAATGGTTCCATTGTTGGGACGGGGATCATTTTGAGGGAGATTTTATGTTGTGGCATCTGTCATGAAAAAAATTGCAATATTGGATGGATAAAAATATCCTTGAATTCAAACTCCGGGAGAATAGAAGTATTAAGTTATCTGATGAACTGTGGGTACAAAAATATATCCATATAGAAGTGCATGAAATATTATTTTTCTCATTTGCGCATGAGATACATGATTGGTTGTCGCTCTTAGCTGAATTCAATACCTACATAAAAGAATAAGGATTCATTGAGTGGAATTCTGAATTTATCCAGAAATTAGAGCAGTGTAATATCCCAAAATAGGGAAAATAAGCAGTAATGGGAATATCTTATAATATTCCAAAATTGGAATACTCAGCAATGCATTCCAAAAAATGTATGCCATAAAAATGTAAACCATCACTTGGATCCATTATGTATGTCCCTCTACCATCTAAATCCAAGAGGAGATCATAAACAAAAGAAACTAGGTGAGGTAAACAGACCTCCCACACCTAGTGTAGCTGGAAATCACTAAAACCCCAATACACTGCTACAAAAAAATATTCATGAAAGAGACTACGCAGTATTATGAGGGTTTCAACTCAAAAATTATGAGAACAATTATATCTACTCATATATTAATCAATAATGCTTAATAGCTGAGATCTAGTCTCCTTATACAAAATACAAGAGAACCCGGCAAGGGTTTCTTGTCATACACTCAAAATATAATGGCGATCTTCATAAATAAACTGAATAATCACTAAAACATGAGATACAAGATTGTATAAGGCTGAATAATAATAGATATTATATATATCTCCTCAAAGGTCTCCTCCCATGAAAGGATGAACCCCTCAATCACAAGGAAACACTGCAAAGAAACCCCAAGACCTCCTACTGAAGCTGCCTCCAAAAATAACGCATTCCCTAGATGTAACAGTGCTGGGAATGATGGGAAATGTATGGCCTAATGCCAAATATCTGAAATTTTCTCATTTTATCTCCAAAAATATCTCCCAAGAGAAGGAAACCTTCCTCTTGTGAGAAACTAGCTCAGAAAGTGGGATTCCAATCCCCTCCACTATTGCACTCTGTAACACAACAAAATAACTTGCAGAAGTTGCGCTGATGAAGTAAGTTGAATCTTGTCCTGAAAAACTTATGTGGAAATGAATACAATACTCTTCCAAGAGGCTCCTCAAGGAAATAGGTGGGATTCCCACTCGGGAACACCCGATGCTAAACAACACAGCTACCCTACTAAACAGCAAGAGGAAGCAAAGTCTAAATAGACCAATGTCAAATGATAATCTAAACATAACATCAAATGCTATCATCCTCTTCCTTAAATATAATGTGAGCTTTCTTACCCTTGGCCCCACTCAATTAGGTCATTTCCCTCATGAGATCCATCTCCTTCCAAAATTGCGTTATTCCTTCATTAATCTCCACTCCTCCCCGACTACATTGTTGACTTGGTCAAAGTTGATTGAATCAACATGATATAATCCCTGTTCATACTTGGAGGTGTTTTATTAACCTGAATAAAGGGTATACTTTCACACTTAGAGTGTTTTTATTGATGCTTAGGAGACTCATGGGCCTGCCCACCCATTTATTCACCTACTAGTGATAAAATCAACTATAATATTCCATTTAGTTTAAGGCTAAATTTTGGAATATTACAGTCCTCCCCTACAAAATTTTGCTTGTCCTCAAGAAAATTCATAAGGAGAGAAAAATTCCTCCCCTCCTCATCTTTTGGCCTCCTCATCAATAGTCTCTACCACTGCTCCAAACAATCTACAATAAATCTGCCCTCCAACGTTTCCTCCCAAGCATGGAAAACCAAATGGTCCACAACATAAAAAGGTGGAAGGTGTGAGTGGAAGCCTTCTTGCTGTCCAATGGCCTCCTCAAGGTAGGAGTGATGACCAACATGGGGAATATCATTCCCAATGAGTGATTCCATCACCCATGCTATTATCCAAATGAAATGAGCCATTCTAGGTAGCTCATCAAAGCAATCATCAACCCTCGGTTTGTGCAATGTAATGGGGCTGCATGGAGATATTAGTTTTCCCCTTCTAATTTGTTTCTCTCTCCATTTATGATAAGTATGGGGATGTTTATGTCCTTGGGATGAAACAACATGGCCTCCAAGAATGGCCCAAGCTACCCAATCAAACAATTCAACCATGAAGTGCATCCTCCAAGCACTCAAGTTCTTCAAATGGCTCACTCCATATGAAGAAAAGAGATGTGATGTGGAAATCATGGTTTGCCCATTGCTCCTCATAAAACATACAACATGAATAGTAGGGAGAATCATACTCCCAATGGGCATATCCATCTCATATCCCACTCTCCAAACAAAGCTCCCCATGAACATAGAATTATCAGCAATACATGGAAGCAAAAACCAATGAAAACAAGTTGTCACATGAAAACTGGAGAGTGGATCATAGTTCTACACATGGAACCTGTAGTGCATCCCTTTCCTGCATAAAAAAAAGTAATAAAAAGTGCTCTCCCAGCCACTTGTTTTTTGCCACAATAATTCTATAAGATAGAAACCTGAAAGTACAATGTGGTGTCGATGGTGCACACCAAGAATCATGTGGCTTCCCCCACAAACCACCAATAAGATAGCCAATCTCAATGCTGCAATTAGCCTCAAGTACATCATAATATAAAGTATAATAAGGGATGATCCTCCTTAATACAACATGATACTCATATAAAGTAAAGAAAGGCAAATCATAACGCAAATGTATACCTTCTTTACCATGTACTTCGGTCCTTGAGCTAAAATGGCTCAATTGAAAATGCTCCCTCACTCCCAATGAGTATGAAAGTGGTTGTGACATCCTATCTATCACCATCCGTGCTATGCATCTCTCCAAGGAAAGATATGCATCAAAATTCACGGAAAATAAGTCCTCATGTGTTGCATGTAGAAGCTTCTCCTTGAGCTTAGAATCTCTAGTCAAGAAGACTCTGCCATAAGAATAGTTGACCATATCATCCACCATATATCTTTCATCTCCCTCAGGGTCATCAATAATCATGCGAGCACCAAGATCCTTGGAGTACTCTACCAAGAGTTGAGACCTCCAATATGGATCAATCCTCCTAAGAGACAACACTGGTGATTTGGAATATGAAGCTCCTCTCATGTTGCTACATGTTACCTTGACATCCCTCATGCCAAAGTCATCCTCCCAAATATTCACCCCTCTCGAATCCAAGAGTGGTGAACCAAGAGGCAATATGTCTCTCATCATCTCCAGATCTAGTGGCCTCCTCGGTGGAATGCCTCCTTGTAGTGAGACATCAATTTCAGGAGTAGACTGTACATATAGGTGGGTAATCTTTCCCTTGCCCTCACAGTGCATATCAGTCTACCTCCCCTTTGCATTAGCTCTCTGAAATAGAGAAGGGTATGTGCTCCTCATTAAGTGATGATGCCCTTCCTTCCTACCTTCTCCTTCCATCTGCAATTCTTCACAATCATGCTGCTCATTGATTATGCTTTGACCTCCATGTATGAGATCCTGGGGAACTTCTTGCAAGGATACAATAATTTCTCCTGTTGGAGCATGTGTTCCTCCTTCCTCTGCATGAGGTACTAGATGTGCTCTAGATGTGACAGCGTTTTTGCCCTCATCTTTACCAATGTGTATGGGCAACCCTCCAATAATTGGAACCTCTTGTGAAAAAGATATCTCCATGCCCTCTTGTTTAGGAATATGAGATAGAGGTCTTGCCTCTAACAAGGTATGATGCAAGATGTCAGCTTCTCCCGTGGTTTTTTGAAGTGGATTTAAGTTTATAGTTCCCTCCATCACATGTAAGGTTTTTGTTTCCTTAGGTTTTTATTGCTCCAATACATGTGTCTTGGGAAGTTTCCCATCAAACCTTCCCACCAATGTTTTAATGAATCTTGCATAAGAGGAAGTATTTGCATTTTTCAAATAACAAGATTAAAAAATCCACCATGCATAGGACTTACCTCCAAAATGCAGTGTTGCAATTTTGATGGCTTCATCTTCATGAATGTGGTGTTGCTGCAAATAGGAGTCTAGCTCCTTCACCCAAGCTCTAGCTGAACATGTAGGTGAAACATCAAAGGTAGATAGAAGAAATCTATCCATATTCTGCTGCTTACTTCTCTTCACCTAGATCTTGAAAAATTATTGGAAAGTAGTATGATCTCTAAACCTCTCAGTTTGAGATTCATACTCCTGCAACAAATCACTAAGATTTTTCCTCTTAGGCATTATCCCTCCTTTCATCCATATTATGATAGATCTGGGCATTTGACTGCGCTGTGCATCATGGTGTGTAGCTACATGCTCACACTTACCATGTGAAAATATAGATCTAGCTCTAGATCCAAACTCTTCTGGATATTCCATCTCCCTTCTCATCTTCTTCAAATCTTCTTTGATTCTTTGTATAGGAAGAAGCTCCGAGAGCCTCTCCTCTTTCATTCTTCCTCCACATGATGGAGTCTCCTTTCTGTCCATATCTCCTTATTTTTATAGTATAATGGCCTGAGATCCACAGGCTGAGCCAAGATTGAAGCTTTTATACCACTGTAATATCCCAAAATAGGGAAAATAAGTAGTAATAGAAATATCTTATAATATTCCAAAATTGGACTCCTCAACATTGCATTCACTAAAAAATGCATTCCCAGAAATGTATGCCATAAAAATGTAAACCATCACTTGGATCCATTATATATTTCCCTCTACCATCTAAATAGAAGATGATATCAGAAACAAAAGAAACTAGGTGGGGTAAACAGACCTCCCACACCTAGTGTAGTTGGAAATCACTAAAACCCCAATACACTGCTACACAGAAATATTCATGAAGGAGACTACGTATTCTTATGAGGGTTTCAACTTAGAAATTAGGAGAAAAATTATATCTAATCATATATTAATCAATAATGATTAAGAGCTGAGATATAGTCTCCTTATACAAAATACAAGAGAACTCGACAAGGGTTTCTTGTCATACACTCAAAATAGAATGGTGATATTCAGAAATAAACTGAATAATCACTACAACATGAGATAAAAGAGTGTATAATGCTGAATAATAATATATCTGATATAGATATCCTCAAAGGTCTCCTCCCATGAAAGGATGAACCCCTCAATCACAAGGAAACACTGCAAAGAAACCCCAAGACCTCCTGCTGAAGCTACCTCCAAAAATAACGAATTCTCAAGCTGGAACAACACTGGGAATGATGGGAAATGTATGGCCTGATGCCAAATATCTGAAATGTGCTCATTTTCTCTCCAAACAGATCTCCCAAGAGAAGGAAACCTTACTCCTATGAGAAACTAGCTCAGAAAGTGGGATTCCAATCCCCTCCACTGTTGCACCCTGAAACATAGCACAATAACCTGCATAAACTACACCGATGAAGTAAGCTAAAGCTTGGCCTAAAAACCTGATGTGGAAATGAATACAATACTCTTCTAAGAGGCTCCGCAAGGAAAGAGGTGGGATTCCCGATCGGGAACACCTGGTGCTAAACAACATAGCTACCCTACTAAATAGCAAGAGGAAGAAAAGTCTAAACAGACCAATGTCAAATGATAATCTAAACATAACCTCAAAATGTTTTCATTCTCTTCCTTAAACATAATGTGAGCTTGCTTGCCCTTGGGCCCACTCAATTAGGTCATTTCCCTCATGAGATCCATCTCCTTCCAAAATTGCGTTATTCCTTCATTAATCTCCACTCCTCCCCAACTGCGTTGTTGACTTGGTCAAAGTTGACTGAATAAACATGATATGATCCCTGTTTATACTTGGAGGTGTTTTATTAAGCTACATAAAGGGTCTCCTTTCACACTTATAGTGTTTTTATTAATGCTTAGGAGACTCATGGGCCTTCCCACCCATTTATTCACCTACCTAGTGATAAACTCAACTATAATATTCCATTTAGTTTAAGGCTAAATTTTGGAATATTACAAGAAACTAGAAAATAATATCTCTCGCATGAAATATCATTGGACTGATCACCTCTTGGGAGGATTTGTGACTGAATTTCCATTGATCAATTTGTGTCATATTCTGAAGCATAAATAATTTTTTTCAAAGGCCCTAGGGGTAAGTTCTTGCACTCACTGAAATTATTGTTTAAAATGATATTATGTCAACGAGGTTGTCCGTGTGAATGTATTTCTTGAATGCATCGAAGAGGCCCAACTACACACAGTGGAAATTTTTACCATGAAGATTCTAAAAATTTTATTTATAGCCCTCTGAAGCCTAGATATGAGAGTGAAGGTGAACCAGAAACTAGTAGCTCTAGTGATTCTGAAGGAGAAATTACATCACACTAGAAACCCTTGAGTTTGTTTCCAACTCCATCTCATCCACTTCTGCACTCACATCATAGATCACATACTCCACCACGCAATCCATCTCCACCACCACCTCCACCTCCCCCAAAAGTAGATATGGTTGCATCGATGAAGTTACCCAATTTCAGAGGCATTGGAAATGAGGATACCGACCAGTTCTGGTTTGTGAATGAAGTCATGTGGCAGGCTCATCAGGTTAACAATATTGATATTAGGAAGGAACAGTTGGATATTTCTTTCCAAGATCGCTCATTAGATTGACACATAATGTATGCTCAAGAAAAACCTAATGCTACCTTCAAACAAATAAAAGCGACCCTAAAAGAGCAGTTTAAGAAGCCTAAGTCATATGTGCATATGGTGACAGAAATGAAAGAGATTTGTCAGGAGGCTAACGAATCTCTATTGGAGGTCGATCAGAGATTAAAGTGCACCATCAGAGATGGTATATTTGTTATTTACGATACAAAACATAAGGAATGGTTTATTTCTATGTTTCTCCAACATCCACACCAAACCTTTGGTCAGAAAAATATTGCCACACAAGCCGAGGTTGTGGAGTTTGCTATGAAACTAGAGGCTACTCCAACAAATATTTCACTTGGAACTCAGCATATACAAAATCAGTTGGAAGCCATGCATCTAGAAATTAAAATCTTTCACAAGGACAAGGGAAAGGAGGTATGCGTAGAGGTTTGGTGCATAAAATGTAAAGCTACTAGGCACCATAATGATTAGTGTCCTGTCTTCAACAATTATCTAAATAATGGATGTCCAATTCCATTGAAGAGTCCTGTATGGTGCACAATTTGTTAGATTGTTGGATTACATGACACATATTCCTGCCCAAATATTGGAAAGTATCAACCTAACTTAAAGTAGTTGTTTTGTAGATTTTGTTCATCATTAGGGAATGATGAGAAAAATTGTTGCACTTATGATATGATGTTAGATAAAACTAAAATATATAGAATTCATAATGAGCCTACATCACCAACATCCCCTGCTAGGGACGACGGATTTCAAGGCATAGGAAGAGGCCGAGGAGGTGGATCAGTTGGCCAAGGAAGAGGACAAGTCATTTGCTATAACTATGGAGATGCTAGAAATTATGCACATGACTATCTGAATCCAGCACAATATCCCTTCAAGTACTGTAGACAATTTGATCATTTCATATAAGATTGTCTTGTGTTGATTACTAAAATGTAGGAAAAGAAGACACAATATCCAACACAAAATTTTTAGATGGTAAGCACAGAAACTCGTGAAGAAGATCCCAGTGTGAAAGTGGTTACTAGGAGTGGTGAATCCACCAATGAATATAAAGGAAAATAACCAGCTACTGATGTATGGATCTGTAAAGTTCCTAAAAAAAGGAAGGCTTTTAATCTTCAGCGCACAAAGGAGACTGTTGTTGAAGAGAAAAAATAATTTATATAAGGAAGTACATCCACCTCAGGAAGACCAATAAAGGAAGCAGGAGGAGATGAGGAGATAAAAACATTTCTACAAGTGTGCATAAAGTTACTGTGCAACAAGAAGGTGGTAGAAAATATTCAAGCTTTGATAGATAATTTCATAGAGAAATAACAACCGATGGTAGAAAATCGAGCGGTCAACAAAATATATAAGAACAAGAAGAGAACAGGTAAAGAGATGCGTACGACTGCGCAAATTGGTGCTTATGAATTGGATCAAGTTATTCTATATCTCGGATCAAATGCTAATGTTCTACCTAAGAAAACATGGCAGCACATGGGAGAGCCAAATCTGGAGTGGTCTACCATTCAATTGAGCATGGCCAATCTGCAAAATCTCATTCCTTTAGGAAGGCTGTCACAATTTTTGGTCAGTATAGAAGGTGTTAAGGTGATGGCAGACTTTGAATTCATCCAAATTGTAGATTATATTGATCCCTATCCTGCACTTCTAGGGTTGGACTGGGCCATTGACATGGATGGTGTTATATATATGAAGAGAAGGACAATGGAATTTTAAAGCAATTGAGTCAGGGTAATCATTCCTCTAGATCTTGAAGAAGGACAAAGGTATACTGAACCAGTGTGCACTGAGGATGAGATCAATCAAATCTATAAGCTGATCTTGTGCGAGGAAGACTAGATTAATCCAACAAAATATGGAAACCTTAAGTGGGAGAAGGATATCTCTTATTTTCAGACTATGATGAAGAACTAGAAAACTAGCAGCACCGGTTGCATGAGGTGTCTGCGTTGTGTTGTAATTGCGTGACCTGATATCTACGATATATAACATCCAAGGTACATGATTTACCACACTATGATGGATTAAATGATATAAACATGTTTATAGGATAACTTGAAAAGACTGTACCTGAAGGACATCGATTCCAAGCTTTAGATATTGGCTTGCGCGCTACTCCAGCAAGATGGTGGGAAGCTCACAAAGAGAACATAAGCAATTGGGAGGAATGTGCACACATGATGAGGTTGCGGTTTGAATGTATAGTTATTAAAATGGAATATGTATACTTTTTCAAAGAGGATCCATGCAGACATTTGGTGAGATGAAATCAGTTATGGGGTATAGAACCAAGACCTAAATGGATCCATATGTTTATTCACACATTGGGGAAGGTGCCTACTGAATGGAATTTGGAGGCAGAGCTGCATAGAGGCACCAGTTAATGGATTTCGTTGACAATATTTTTATTCTTATATTTATATTTGAAAGTGGAATTGATACAGTGGGCCAAGATTTGATTCTAGAAATTGTTAATGCGCTTGTGAAATACTGATAGCTGGTGATTATATAATTTATGGAATAACGCGCAGTCATTGGAACTTTGATTTCTCCCCTTGAGAATGTTAGACAAGTGCGCTCCATGATGAGCCTTGATGGATACTATATGAGGCACATTCCGGGTTATGCGTTGATCACTGTGCCCGTGCCTAGAATACTTAGAAAAGGTGCGACATTTCGTTGGGATGAAAAATTTCATAAGAGTTTGCAGTTATTGAGAGATGCAACAGACACTACCTGATATGCTTTGGCGTACCTAGTCAATAAGCCTGTGTTTGGGGGGGGGGGGGCGCGATCTGGAAAAGTTTATCCTTAGCTCTAGAATATATGCACAGTAAGGTGTCACACACATTTGGTAGTTGTGCAAGGAGGTTGATTGGGTCACAGAGGTGTCAAAAACTAGCCATTGGAACAATAAAACTAGACATGAACGCTTTATTACCGTTTATGTGAGCATCTAGGTTACATTTAATGAAGGGATTTTACCATATTTGGGACTGTTTTGTGAGTTATGGAGACCCATTAATGCAGAAGGAGCCATTGAAGATGCGCCACAAGTATAAATATAACCTATGGGGTCACAATAATTCATTTTGCTTTCTGAATGAATTACTTGATTTGAGCTCCCTAATTGTCGCTACATATTCTATGTCTATATCTGGTTTTGATCTAAGGTTCAAGGACATGTTCTGTCAAGCAGGGTTGGGCTATGCTATTCCTGAAATTATGATGACCATAAGACCTGGAGATGACCCTACTACACCTAAGGTCCCTATGGTTGAAACACTTGTGCCCTCCAAGTCTAAGAAGGGGAAGTCTTCTAGCACGTGAAAATCTACAAGAGAGAAGACCCCAAAGCTGTGCTCTACTGCGTCTGAGAAACTGAAAATGCCTATGGCCGAGGTCCCTGAAACATTTTTAGAAGGAGAGGAGGATGTGGTAAAAGTGGCCCCATTCTCATGGTTCCCGAGCTATGTTGCGTCGCGCAAACCCTCAATGAGAATCCCAAAATACTTGGAGAAGGTGCGCACAAGAATCCAAATGCCACTAATCCCTGAGAACGTCCCGATGGAAGGGGACATGTTTGCTAAAGTACCACAACTCAAATTTGATGATTGGGACATTGCAGATGCCAACAAATTCCCAGAGCTTGTGCCGGAGTTGTATCTGGATCAAATTATGTATGAAGGAGGCATTGTGCTCCTCAAGCCAACAATATGGGTGCTAGGTCTGTATAAGGCAGATCTGCTACATTTACTCCAGATCCCTCATTTTGGGCACATCCCCATAAATTACATCTACATTATGAAGTTTCTTTTACTAATCCATGATGATGCACTATGGTTGGGAGAGTGCATCCCTATTGATGCTGCATTGATCCATAAGATCACGGGTCTTATTGCTAAAAGAGCTTACCCTATTGCTTATTTCAGCGAAAAGGCACAAGAGAAAACCGCCGTGAACCAAATTAAGAAGAAATATAAAGTCACATGGAAGAGCCAGGGTTTTGTGGTCAATGAAATAAATGACCCAACAATTCAAATTGGTATGATCATCTTGGCCTGTAAGATGATGCGCAAGTGCAGAACAAAGGAGGTGCCTACGCATGTCATTTATCTCACTAGACGGTGCGAGAAGGGGGTTATTTATAACTGGTCTAGCTATCTATGCAAGGGATTTTTAGAAAATGTGCATGAATCCCAGGAGGAAGGAAAGAAGTTTCATTATGCTTGGCTTTTATTGTTGATTTCACTGTTTGGTTAGAAGACCCCTACAGTTACCCAGTTCCTAGAGATTGAGCCTCATATGTGTGAGGCTGCATGGTATGTGATGTTGTGGAACTCTTCAGACCCAGTGCACACTAGGGAAAATAATTTTTTTTGGGTTCTTTATGATGCCACTCTTTATAAAGCTGTGTAGTGAAAGACGCGATTGTCACCTACATTATATGATCAATATAAGATGATAGATGAATTCAAGGCTAAATTTCACAACATTAATATTCATGCAAAAAGCATCGTAGAAGGAGTATGGTACGGGTTACCATATTTAATGACAGAGGATGATTTGCTGAGAGTAACGACTAAATAGCCACTAGCTTGGTTGAAATTGATACACTAACAAAGCCGCACACTGTCTCTTAGACAGTGAAAAAAACAGAGAAGGTGACCTAGAAAGAAGCAACGCCCATTACCACTGGTGAGACCATCGAACTTGAAAAAGAATCAAAGACATAAAATAACGGGTCTGCACCAAAGGATACAGAAGAAGAAAAAACCTCTAAGGGACCCAAGCGTGGCTCTTAGGCCACTAGGGGATCACGGAAGAAGAGGAAGGGTTCCAAAGAGGTCAGGAATGAGGTCGTGATGTTAACTGAAGATGATCTACATGAAATTTCCAATACAGTCATGTATGTGACCAAGGATCGCTGGACCGACATGGAGGTGTAGTATAAGGCTGCGCTGGAGCTTGTTCAGGTTGGAATCCAAGAGTTGAAGATGTAGATGAGCCAGATACAAGTGAGCGTAGCTCAGGTGAGCCAACCCAACGCACAAGTCACAATTGCGCAACCCTTAGATGTTTCATTACCAACCACTGGGGATGCTCGCCTTGTGCAAATCCCCGTGCCAACAATTCAGGTGGATGCCAGCCGACGTGCCCAATTCCGTGGATCAGGTGATATAAATATTAATCTTTCTGTGTTACCTACAGGGAAGCTGCACTTGACGCACATGATTCCTGTGGATGAACTTCAGTACAAAGAGGCTACTACTCAGACCCATACAATGGAAGCCCAATAGCATGTAGAACAAGCACACCAAAAAAAACAAGCAATAGAGGTAGCTTGCCATGAAGACGAAGCCCAGTGCGTTGCACTAGAGGAAAAAATCCATCATGTATGTCACGATGTTCTACCTATCCTGGCCATAGCTGCGCCCGAGGAAAAATTAGAAGGATTGGCTACTACGTTGAAATCATTGTGCGTTGAGGTGAAAATAGCTAGAACAAAGTATGAGCAACGAATTGCAGATCTATAGAAAAAGTTGCAGCCGAAGAATCCACCAGAGGTCCACGCCCAAAGAGAAGATGAGGTGAAGGAAGCCAAAGATAGTATCTCTACTATAGTCACTGAGTGTGAAAACCTATTAAATGAAGCCATGAGTGTATGGAAATCACTACAAAATGATCTAGTAGTTCAGTGGCTACGCGATGTGTTGCATTAGAAGGAGAAGAAATTTGAAGAGATCTCGATAGTGGCGCCAACCTTGGTTCTGATACAACTTCTAACTCGTATGCAGGAGTGCCATATGATACAAGAAAATATTGAAGAATTACGCCAAAAGGAAAAATTGCTAGAATAACGTATGCAACCGTGGGCTGAGGAGGCTCAAGAGGTTCTTCATTTTTCACAGACACTGGATAACACTTTGAAGACTATTCAGAAGACTCAATGCAACATCGAAATGGCTAGTGAAGGGCCCACTGTTGAACCTCAAAACTCTTCTTTCTTTGACACCCTTTTTCATCACTTCTTCCTACCTTTTCATAAATCCAGAACTCCAATAAATGATAAATGAAATTTTTTTATCTCAGAGAAGAATTTGAATGGTATTGTTGGCTTGAAGGGTCCTGACCCAGGTTCGGATTTAAGGTTTGCCAACAAACCCCTATACTACTGGCCCTTTCTGCAATGACCCACTTTCGCAGGCAAAGGTCTCACCTGAAGTAGTATGGGTGGGTGTTGGAACCAAGTTTCCACACTGTGGGAGAAAGCAGGTAATTAAGGCAGTCTTGTTGAGATCTATCAGGTTCGCATAGAAGCAAGCTTATTACCAAGTCCTTAATATTATAACCAAAATGTAAACATAAAAAAATATACTATTATTAAGAAAATATTAGAAACACCTTAGCATCCATGTGCACATCAGTAATTATCATCATAAAATAACACAATCGTAGCTAATTTATATATCACAGACACAACCGCAACTAATGCAGAGGTACTTCAATAGTAAATGCAACTAGTTCAGAAAACATAGAGATACTTCAATAGATTTCATATTCATTAACATCCAAAACCAAGTTACAAACCCAAGTCATAGACTACGCACACAGCCAGCAGGGTCCGCACACAACCGGTTTGAGGATCTCCATGCACATAGCCAGTAGGATTCCTTACCAATTACTACCAAAATAGGTCTGCATCAGTCTTTCTTACTTACCTCTAGACTCAAAATATCTATCTATTTATATCATCATAGCCTGCGCTATCCTGTGGTCCAAAAACCATGGTTTTCAGACTCTAGGTCTACCCTTTGACCCATTACAATACATTGGGAGCTTTGACCCACCCCAAAGCCCTTGTGCTAGGGTAATTACTACAAAAATATATATAAAAAACATAGCTAGGGGACCCTGTTCCAACGAGTCCCAAACACAATCTTGTGACTTGTCCCGAGTCATAGCGGCCATGGGGTTTGCATATTTGCATGGAGCTGCTTGATTGCATCAACTAGAGGGGGCAACACTCCTTCAATCCGCGTGGCAGAGTTCTGCGCAATATCCACCAATTTCTGCGAAGTTGGTCCTTTAGTGACAGTGGTGACACTCTCCAAAGTCTGATTCAGTTTTTTGACCGCAACATCCAAGTCCTGAGATATCTTGAGGGCTTCATTGGCCCATGGCTTCAGGTGGTCACTCAGAACCTTCTTATTGTTGTGAATCCATTCCAGGTAATCCAGAGCACATGGTTGGCTCGAAGACGTGCTAGGCGTTGAGCTAGGATTAGAGTGGGCATTGTAGCCTCCATTTTCTATAATTCTTCTTCCTTCTGGCATAGTTCTTGGGTAAATTCATGCAGGAGAGGGTCACGTTGTACCATAGACTAGAGCTGCATATCTATCTCAATAAATTTGGTGCCTTGAGAAATATGAGTTGTAATGATGTTTGTAGCTTGACGCACATGATGCCTATGGATGAACTTCAGTACAAAGAGGCTACTACTCAGACCCATACAATGGAAGCCCAATAGCATGTAGAACAAGAACACCAAAAAAAACAAGCAATAGAGGCAGCTTGCCATGAAAACGAAGCCCAGTGTGTTGCACTAGAGGAAAAAATCCATCATGTATGTCACGATGTTCTACCTATCCTGGCCACAGTTGCACCCAAGGAAAAATTAGAAGGATTGGCTACCACGTTGAAATCATTGCGCGCTGAGGTGAAACTAGCTAGAACAAAGTATGAGCAACGAATTGCAGATCTATAGAAAAAGTTGCAGCTGAAGAATCCACCAGAGGTCCATGCCCAAAAAGAAGCTGAGGTGAAGGAAGCCAAA
Organism: Pinus albicaulis; assembly: GCA_034641835.2. Lineage (NCBI taxonomy): Eukaryota > Viridiplantae > Streptophyta > Pinopsida > Pinales > Pinaceae > Pinus > Pinus albicaulis. The sequence continues at coordinate 940,067,456 of CM076578.1, forward strand.
GATAGTATCTCTACTATAGTCACTGAGTGTGAAAACCTATTAAATGAAGCCATGAGTGTATGGAAATCACTACAAAATGATCTAGTAGTTCAGTAGCTACGCGATGTGCTGCATTAGAAGCAAAAGCAATTTGAAGAGATCTCGATAGTGGTGCCAACCTTGGTTCTGATACAACTTCTAACTCGTCTGCAGGAGTGACATATGATATAATAAAATATTGAAGAATTACGCTAGAAGGAACAATTGCTAGAATAATGTATGCAACCGTGGGCTGAGGAGGAGGAGGCTCTTCATTTTTCACAGACACTGGATAACACTTTGAAGACTATTTAGAAGACTCAATGCAACGTCGAGATGGCCAGTGAAGGGCCCACTGTTGAACCTCAAAACTCTTCTTTCTCTGACACCCTTTTTCATCACTTCTTCCTACCTTTTCATAAATCCATAACTCAAATAAATGATAAATGAAATTTTTTATCTCAGAGAAGAATTTGAATGGTATTGTTGGCTTGAAGGGTCCTGACCCAGGTTCAGTTTTAAGGTTTGCCAACAAACCCCTATACTATTGGCCCTTTCGGCAATGACCCACTTTCGCAGGCAAAGGTCTCACCTGAAGTAGTATGGGTGGGTGTTGGAACTAGGTTTTCGCACTGTGGGAGAAAGCAGGTAATTAAGGCAATCTTGTTGAGATCTATCAAGTTCGCATAGAAGCAAGCTTATTACCGAGTCCTTAATATTATAACCAACATGTAAACATAAAAAATATACTATTATTAAGCAGATATTAGCAACACCTTAGCATCCATGTGCACATCAGTAATTATCATCATAAAATAACACAATCGTAGCTAATTTATATATCACAGACACAACTGCAGCTAACGCAGAGGTACTTCAATAGTAAATGCAACTAGTTCAGATAACATAGAGATACTTCAACAGATTTCATATTCATTAACGTCCAAAACCAAGTTACAAACCCAAGTCATAGACTGCGCACACAGCCAGCGGGGTCTGCACACAACTGGTTTGAGGATCTCCGTGCACATAGCCAATAGGATTCCTTACCCATTACTACGCAAAACAGGTCTGCATCAGTCTTTCTTACTTACCTCTAGACTCAAACTATCTATCTATTTATATCATCATAGCCTGCGCTATCCTGTGGTCCAAAAACCATGGTTTTCAGACTCTAGGTCTACCCTTTGACCCATTACAATACATTGGGGGCTTTGACCCACCCCAAAGCCCTTGTGCTAGGGTAATTACTACAAATATATATATATAAAACATAGATAGGGGACCCCATTCTAACGGGTCCCCAACACAATCTTGTGACTCGTCTCGAGTCACAACGGCCATGGGGTTTTCATATTTGCATGGAGCTGCTTGATTGCATCGACCAGAGGGGGAAACACTCCTTCACTCTACGTGGCAGAGTTCTGCACAATATCCACCAATTTCTGCGAAGTTGGTCCTTTAGTGGCAGTAGTGACACTTTCCAAAGTCTGATTCAGTTGTTTGACCGCAACATCCAAGTCCTGAGATATCCTGAGGGCTTCATTGACCCATGGCTTCAGGTGGTCACTCAAAACCTTTTATTGTTGTGAATCCATTCGAGGTAATCCAGAGCACATGGTTGGCTCGAAGACATGCTAGGTGTTGAGCTGGGATTAGAGTGGGCATTGTAGCCTCCATTTTCTAGAATTCTTATTCCTTCTGGCATAGTTCTTGGGTAAATTCATGCAGGAGAGGGTCATGTTGTACCATATACCACAACTGCATATCTTTCTCAAGAAATTTGGTACCCTGAGAAATATGAGCGGTAATGATGTTTGTAGCTTTTGTGACCATCGTAGCTCTTTGGGCGCATACCTGAAGAGGAGTTTCTGGTTGCAACTTAGGTTGCAACGCAGTAATCTGTTGCTCCATCTCGGTATTAACATTATGGATCTTGGTCTGAGAATATTTTAGGGCTATGACGAGTCCCTCAATATTAGCTTGGGGGGGTGGCAGAGGCCAGAATGCCTTCAGTCACATTTTCACAGCGTCTTCTGATCAGGAACTCCAACTCAGTTTGCTATGCAGTGGCAAGGATACACACGGCCTATGCCTAGGACACCTCAATAGTCTTTTCTACAATAGTCCGCTCGGATATACCTAGCTGCTGCTGAACCCACCAGTCTTTGTGCTATATTTCCTTCAATAGGGATGTGTGGTGAACCTGCAGTGGCTCGTGTGGAAGCCGAGCCAAGTCCAGATGTACTTCTATGTAGGCATGGACTTGCACACATAAATCAGGCAGACTCAGAGTGATTTTTGCACCTAGGAGGGGGCAGAGGCGACTCTCGGTCATGGAGTTCAACTCAGTGTGGGTCACTTTAGGCAGCCTTTCTTTAACCATGCTCGTCTGCAAGGTATCGAATTTGAGCTAAAGAGTTTAGAGCTCATACTGTAATGCAGTGACTGTGGCTTTCTGCTGCTCTTCCAAGGTAAGCCACCTGTCTTCTAAAGCAAGGGTGACTGCATGTACAATTTGCTCCAAATATTCCTCGGTTAAAGTAACCTAAATCTCCCTACCAGGCCTTGTAGCCTGCCGTTTCATTTGTTGGCCCTTAAGAGGTTCATCTGTCCGTTTCGTGCCATGCGGGGAACTAGCGCCCTGCGCATCCAGATCCTCAGTCTCCATGTACTGTTGTGATTCCTACTCCATGCCTTGCACTGCATCTGGGGGAGCCTCCATCCTAGTGGAGCCTCCCAGGCCATGAAATTTTCAGTACTTGGTGGTATCAGGTGGGGTGGTGGACTTTGGAACTACGCTTGTACCAGCAGTGTCAGTCATTGCTGATTTGAATCCCAATTTCCATTGTGGTAGCCAAGTGGCGATGAGACGATTGATTTCCTCATTGGAAACCATGTAAGGCAGTGACCTCCAAGTGGGATCCTTACGGTCCCAAATCTGCACGTTGTGCATTGTAACCTGGAATGTCGTGATGCACTTATAATTTTCATAGACCATCGGTGACAGGCATGGCTGGGAGTGAATTTCTACTGTGAGCGTGCCCTGAAACAGTACCCAAAATACTTTGTTTTCCTTAATACGCTCTTCATCCTTTGAATCCCACAAGTTTGTGTATCGCACCCCTTCACACATGTCTAACTCGAGCTTAGGTAGGACCAATCCTTTAGGGGCTTCCCATGCGACCAATGAAATTAGGAGCAGTAGCCAAGAGTAACAGAATGCCTTCCCATGATCCTGGACCTCGCACACATTTTCCAAAAACACGTTGTATAGGAACTGTGACCGATTAAAGCATAACCTTTTTTCACAGCGGCCAGCAAGCTGAATTACATAGGCGGGGATAGTCGTGGTCTAGCACTTGCGCATCATTTTACAAGCCAGCAACATAAATCCCATGTGCACTCCAGGGTCAGCAATGGTGTTGATCAGGAACCCTCTGGTGCTTCGCTCAACCTGATAGTCTTCTCACACCTTGTCGGCGATCTATTGCTCATAATTTTTGTCGATGTGCTCCATAGGATTTGGCCCCTCCATGGGGAGACTAGTAATGTGGTGAATTAGGGTGGAATCGATGGGAATGCGGTCTTGGATCCACAAGCTGCTGTCATGGATTAGGGCTAGCAGTTGTCGTACAACTTGGTCGATTATACTGTATCGGCCAAAGTGAGGTATTCACAGCAAGTTTAGTAATCCTGAACTGGCTAACCCGTGCGCCCATGACATTGGTACTACCCATAGCGTGTCATCCTTCAGTACCCTTTTGAGATATAGCTCAGGTGCTAATTCTAGGAAGGCCTCGAGTTTGGAAACGTCATGATCGTCGAAATTAATTGATGGGAGTTTTACAAATGCTTCTCCAATTATGGGGACTTCATCCAAAATCAGTGGCATTTGCAGATAGGAGCACACACCATTGAGATTCTTGGGTGTGTGGACCAAGGGCCTTCAAGGACGAACACATGTTGGTAGCCAAGTTAGCAGGGTAGTGAGCTGAGCTTCTTCCTGAGCAGATATAGGTCGCTTCGCCGGGTTAGGTGAGTGTGCCTCAGGCACCGTTTGGGGGGATTTCACATTCCGAGGGGAGGTGTGTGGCTTCCCCCCCCACCCATTTCGCTGTCCTCCCCTACCCTTGCTCCTAGCATTTCCCCTTAATCTTCTTTTTCTCCACCTGCTTCCCCTTGGTTGGTGTGGACACAACCTCTTCGACTTCAGGGGTGACCTCCAATACTTCATCGGATGCTCTCTCATTAGAGGCCACAGTTTGCGATGATTCAGTGGGATTGGTCGAAGTCATTCTCACTCAGAAGAAGAACTCGGGGTTGCTATTATCAGAGGGGGTAGCATGCCCAGACATGAAAAGAGCACAATAGTTATGGAAATTTACAAGGCATAATATTGTTAGGATATACAGAACCCAATTCTGAGCTACCCTCCTCCATTTATAGCTTTGAAGAGTGAAAAATGGTCAGATGAAACTTAGCTAAAATTTACTATCAAGGAAATGGTAAAAAATCCTCAGAAATCGCCACATTAATTTCCTACTACCTGCTCCTTCCAATCGTAAAGTTGGATTTTACCCAGCGGTACTATTCCCATGGCTAGTTTTCGTAGTTGTGTATTACCCCTACACACCTAGTGCACCTTCCTGGGTTCCCTGACCTGTGGTCGAACCTTGCACGTATAACGGGCCTGCCTGTGTTTTTCCTCTTGCCTACACATATCCATCCCAATACATCTACTCCAACTATATAGTCATTTGGTCTACGCCGAGTCGGTCTGCTATGTTTTGGGACGACTGCCATTAACATATCCTGGCAGGGGGTCCTCACACAATGTATCCAATCTCACCACACCTCCATTCATAATTTATGTTACGATATAAGGTCCCAACCAATGTTGGCGGAATTTCCCAGGGTGGCGCGCAAACTGGTTGTCATATAATAATACTAGCTCATCTTTTGTAAACAAATTGTGTCGGATATGCCTGTCGTTCCAGGATTTTCCCTGGGCCTTCTGAACTTGCTGATGAAAGTTAGAAATGAATCAATCTTCTTCCAAGGTGACTAGCTCCACTTCCACCAACAATCATTCACAGTTCGCGCTTCCACCCATCTAGTTACATAATCAGTCGCAATGAGGATGTAGCGAGCACCTGTCTTCTTACCTGGTGGCTTGATGGGCCCAATGAAGTCTATTGCCCATTTATCGAATTCCTGTAGGGCCATCTATGGTTGTAAGGGAATTTCATCCCTGCATGATGGTCTTCCTATCCTTTGGCATGTGTCGCAGGCTTTGCAATAGTCTTATGAATCGCTATGCAGTGTGGGCCACCACAACCCAGCTCATAAGATCTTTTGCTCTGTCGCTTTTCCTATGTAGTGACCTCATACTACACCTCCATGGGATTCTTCTAAAATGACTTATCTTTCATGCTCTAGTACGTATCTTCACAGTACCTCATCAGCTCCCAGCTTATACAAGAGACCCGTGGTGATGGTAAAGTCAACTACGCGGGTTACCAGCTCTTTTTTTTGTTGTACCAAATATTCTGTAGGTGTCATCCCCATAGTTAAAAATTAAATAATATCACCAAAGTTATCATCAGCCACCTTAATAGAAAATAGATGCACATCGTGCAATCCTTCCTCTAGGTTGGTTGGTTCTTCAACACTCTCGATTTGGGACAAGTGGTCTAGTCCAGCATTCAATTTCCTCGGATTCACGATTTATCTCAAAGTCATATTCTTGAATTAGCAGTAACCATCGTCAAATAGCCCCCCTCAACATAGGCTTATTAACAAGGTAATTCAAAGTTGAGTGATCTGTGAACATCTTGAAGTGCCCTCCTAGTAGATAATGCTGGTATTTATGCAAGGCATACACCATTTCCATCCCTTTGTGTTCTGTAGTGGAGTAGTTACGCTCCACGATAGAGAGTTTTCTACTAGAAAATGCAATTGGGTGGTCAATGTCCCCCTCCGTGGGCTGCGTAAGGACAACTCCTAGGGTGATCCCTGAAGCGTCCACGTGGACATGGAAAACCTTTGTCTAGTCTAGAAATATGAGGATAAGTGCAGAGACCATTTTTTCCTAGAGTAGCTCAAAACTCTTCTAACACTACGCATCCCAAAAAAACGATACGTCCTTCTTTCTCAAATTTTCCATGGGTGTCGTGATCAGTGTGTACCCTTGAATAAAATTCATATAATAGCCTGTGTGCCTGAGGATGGAGCTCAATGATTTCTCAGTTGTGGGGACTCCTAAGTTGATGATAACTACAACTTTGGCGAGGTTAAACATTAGTTGCTGCCGACAGAATATATGGCCTAACAAGATCTCGAAAGGCACAAAGAATATGCACTTCTTAATATTTATGGAAATCTGGTGCTTTCTATAGGCTCGAACATCATGCACAGATTCGAGACATGCTTCTTTACCAATCCAAATATTTTCAAATCGTCAAAGTATACTTCCAAGAAATTTTAAATGAACTCGAATACTGCGACCACTACCCGCAAAAATATGGCAGGGGCATTTTTGAGCCCAAACAACATGACGGTGTACTGGAAGGATCCCCATTTGGTGGCGAACATAGTTTTGTTGCGATCTTAAGGTGTGATCCTGATCTAATGCCAACTCGAAAACCTGTCAGTGAATGAGTATGCTTCTTGCCCTCCTACACTATTGAGGATTTCATTAGAGAATGGTGTAGGGAAGGGATGATGTACGCATGCATCATTTAGCTTACGCAGGTCAATGTATATTCTTATTTCTCCTTTAGTATTTTTCTCTTGGACCACCATAGGGCTTACCCAATCTGAATTTTCTACTGGTTCGATGATACCTGCGGCTAGCATTTTTTTGATTTCTTCACTGACTTTCTGCTTATACTTGGGGTTCAATCGGTAATTTCGCTGCTTGAAAAGGCATGCATTTAGTTTTAAAGTGATTCAAAGGACCCTCAGGTCCCCTATAATACCTTTGAGTTCTAAGAATTTCGTAGGAAATAGGTCCTGGTACTCCGTGAGAAGTTTCACAACTTTCCTAATGGTATCGTCATCCAAGTAGTCCCCATTTCCAGCTAACCTAGGTTGGTCTTCTGTTCCAATGTTGACTTCCTTTAGCTTAAGAGGCTTGGTCACATCGACGACTTGCAGTGGGGGTCTAACAACTGCTCATTTTCCCTCTAATTCTAGAATAGTGATATTTCACGGGTCTTCATCACATTCCTCCATTGATAGGCTGTGACAATTAGAAATATCCTACATCTGCGTATCCCAAGATGGTTCCCCATACTCCACATGAGGGCGTGATTCATCAAATACTAGGGCATCTATGTCTTGTAGGGATTTTTCCAATTCCTCAGTTCCACCTATCAACCTGAACGTCCCCACAAAATTGTCCCTCATGGTCTCCCAGTGGCGGGTGCACTGATGTAGCTCTGCATCCAAATACCATTTGGTGGGGATTGGTCCCAAGGCATGAATTAACAGGTGGACCCATTCATCCTTGGTCCTTTCACACCACACCTCCATCCACGTGTACAAGTGCTTGTGTGGGTCTCCTTGGCTAAGGAAAGTCTCCATGTGTAGGTGAAACAGGGTTTCAAATCATAGGATCATCATCTCATGACATTTCTCCCAATCCTGGAAAGTCCCCTTATGAGTTTCCCACACCGCACAGGGGTCGCACACATGCTTAGGTTAAGCACCCACATTCTTTGTTCCCTTGGGACTTCTACTTTGAATAATCTAATAAAATACCTAATACTACCAAAATCATCAAAGTAAGGAAACTCTCTTACCTCTAAGGAGATACACCGAAAGCTCTTTGTGATCCTAATACATCGTAGTGCAGATACTTCATGCAACTGGTTCTGCTAATTTTTGATCTCCCCATCGGAGTCAGAGAGGCATTCACTGTCTTTCTCCCAACAAAGCACACCATCAGTTGTAGGGTTAATCCAATCCTCATCCTAAGCGGTTAGTTTATAGATATGATCCACGTTGTCTTCTTCGCGTACGGGTTCTGTATATCGTTCTCCCTCTACTGGATCTAGAGGGACTATTACTCTCGTACCCTCATTCTAAAAAACCATGCTCCTTTTCTTCAAGTTGATAATGCCTCCCATGTCTATAGCCCAGTCTAGTCCTAGGAGCGCAAGATAAGGGTCTGCATCCTCTACAATTTGAATTACCTCAAAATCCACGTATACCTTAACTCCTACAATATCTACCATAATATTTTATAGCCCCCCCAATGGCATGATATTCTATTGGTTAGCCATGCATAGATGTATAGAAGACCATTTCAGCTTAGGTTCTCCCATCCTCTACCATGTATTTTTGGGAAGGACATTCGCATCGAATCCTAGATCCAGGATGACCTGATCGATTTCATAATCACCAATCTGCATAGTTAGCCACATTTCCCGACCAGTTAATTTCTTATCCTTGTAAATTTTGTGAACATATTTAACTTCATTTGGAGGGTCAATTTTTTTTGCACAGCTGTCTATCAATGCTTGAAGATTTTCTATTGCCTTCTGGTTGCATAGCAACTTCATACATGCCTGTAGGAATGGTTTAACTTCTTCATCCGCTTTTAGGTTTGTTGGAGCCTTGGAAGTAGATGCCTCATTTTTGGTAAAGTCTTTACGAGCTTCTAGGAAGGTTTCTTTCTCCTTCTGTAGGTCCAAGCTTTCCATTTTGATAGCGGCTTTTCAAATAAGGGGTTCAGCCGCAGCTCCTCTAGTAGCCATGCCGCTGCGTGTAATGACATTACTACTAGGTCCCTCATCACGTGGTTCTACCTTAACCCTTTGTACATTCTGTGTTGGTGTTTGTTGTTTTTATTTCATCTTTTTTATTAGTATCGGAAAATCTTCGATCACATGATCCAATTGCCTGCAATATCTGCAATATTGTTCTGCAGGGTTCGGACAGTCCCTTGCGAAGTGCCCTACTTCTCCACAATTATAACAAATCAATTTCCCTCTTCCCCGACCTGTGCTTCCACCTCTCCCCCCCTCCTTGGCCTCTAGCAAGGGAGCCTCCTCATCTCGAGAAAGATAGTGGTGATGAAGGGTTAGCCTATACCTTGTACAGGTTTCCTCGGTCTATCATTAAGTCGTATGTCTGGAGGTTGTGTTCGTCATGTCCCACAGATGAACAAAATCAACACCATTGTTGCTTCAACTCTGGAACATAGGCACCAAGACGGGGGTAGTGGTTGGTATCATGTAGTCCAGCTATGTGGTAGTTGGCGCACCATAACATGGGACCGCTTGGTCTTGCAGCCTCTTTAGGCCGTAATGGGTTGGGCCCCCTAGCCTGCATGTAGTCTACCAACAAAGGGCACTGATCCTTGATGTGGCCTGACACCCTGCATCTTATACACCATACGTCTGGAATAGCTTCTTTTCCTCACTCCTTTCACAAATTCTGGATTTCTAGGTGCATTACCTCTTGCTATCCCTAGATCTACTGTACCCCAAACTGGGCATCGTATCTTTGTGCAACTTCTAGCTTCATGGAAATCTCCAAGGCTTTCTCTTGTGTATCAATCACTTGCTGTCCCATAGGTCCATGCAGGTAATGTAATAGCATAGAAATGAACCATTCCTTGTGATATATTTCCTCATACTTAAATTCCCCATCTCTGATAACCTTCTGTAGCTATTGATCAGCCTCCCATACTGACTCAGTGGGTCCCTGTTTAAAGTCTTTTAGTTCAACCACTAGTTGAGCGTAGGACTTAGGCTTCCGAAAATATTGTTTTAAAGCATACTTAATTTCTTGTATTGACGGATCCACATGTTGGCCTACGTACCCCATGAACCAATCCAAGGCCCTTCCTTCAAATGTGAGGGATAGCTGCATCCTTTTTACAGCATCGCTAGCAACATTCTGCGCATTTCATACTGATTCTACTACGAACCAAAATCGATCCATGTCTTCATCTCCCACACCCTTAAAGGTGGGAAACTTCATGTGTATGGGAATATCTTCTTCTGGTAGTGGTGGAGGGGTAGGGGAGTTCTTGCCCTTACGCTGACTCGACAATGGTGTAGCCAGAGGACTAGTTCCTGCGTGCGCAGATGGCTCTCTTAAGGGGTTGTAGACATATCTATCCCCTTCTTAGTTCACTCGGTAGTACTTACCACTTCGTGTTGTACTCTCACCCTGATAAGAGGTCATTCATTAGGTGTGGCTGCAAAAAATTCTTTTTTCGCACAGTAATATTTTAATTAGTAGCGGAAATGTTTGCAAGAACTTACCTCAGAATCCTTTGAAGAACCTCCGCTCTGATTCCGAGTAGGATACAAACTGATCGATTGTGAATTCTGTGAAAAATCCTCCTAGCACACTATCCACCCAATGATCTACAGTCCGAGTGATTGTGTTGTTAGCCTTCTCCAACTGTTGGATCAATTCCAGAGTCCACTGCATAACCTAATTGTCTTTCCAACACGCCTGGAATTTTACTAGCCTTGCTAGCCTCTCTTGTAGTTCGTGTGTGAAAGTTACAAAGAAAATTTCATATACTTCTATAAAAATATTTTTGTTCTTCCACTTCTCAGTTGTTAGCTTCATGTTGTGGTTCTCTTTTATGGAAAATTCCTGAATTTGTTTTTTGAACCAATATTCGAGCTCGAATTTCTCAAGTCGTCAATGGCCTCGTGGCATTACCCGACCTCTCTCTCAAAGTGTTCCCAGTCTCGGCAATGGAACCATTTGTTGGCTTGAAGGGTCCTGGCCCAGGGTCGAAATTAAGGTTTGACAAAAATCCCCTATACTACTGGCCTTTTTGATAATGACCCACTTTTGGAAGTCAAGGTATCACCCGAAGTAGTATGGTGGGTGCTGGAACTAGGTTTCTGCACCCTAGGAGAAAGTGGGTAATTAAGGCCGTCTTGTTGAGATCTATCAGGTCCAAGAATCGGCCTCAAGGCGATTCCCGGAATCGGCCTGAGGACGCAGGAGGGCGATTCCCGGAATCGGCCTCCCACGGCGAGAGGGCGGTTCCCGGAATCGGCCTCCCGCGGTGGGAGGGCGGTTCCCGAAATTGGCCTCCCGCGGCGGGAGGGCGATTCCTGGAATCGACCTCCCGTGGCGGGAGGACGATTCTCGGAATCGGCCTCTCTCCGCGGGAGGCCGATTCTCAAAATCGGCCTCCCGCGGCGGGAGGGCGATTCCCGAATTGGCCTCCTGCCACGGAGGGCTGAATCGTCCTTCCGCCCGGGGTGGCGGGGCCGAGATCGGCTGGCCGCTGGGTGGGCGGGGGGCTGCAGCCCCCCGCCCGCCCAGTGGCCGGCCTCCGCCACCACCTGGGCAGGAGGCCGACTGGTGGCGCCACCACGATCAAAAAATTCTTTTATTTTTTATTCTTTTTTAAATTTTTAATATATATATATTTTTAATTTGATTTTTATTTTTAATTTTGTTTTTTAAAATTCAAAAAATATATTTTATTTATTTATTTTTAATTCAAATATTTTATTTTAAATTTAATTTGTTTTATTTTTATTTTTTTTTAATTTTAATTTTAATTTTTTTAAAATTTAATATTTTAGCTTAATTATTTTTTAAAATTTAAAATTTATTCATTAAATTTATTAAATTTTAATTTAATTTAATTTTTTTTAAAAATCTTTTAGTTTATTTGGGTTTTCATTTTTAAAATTTATAAATTGTTTCATTTAAAAAAACAACAACAAATTTATGGATATTTGTTTTTTAATTATTTGCACATGGTTTTTTTCATTTTTTTTGTTTTTTAATGATAGGTTTTTTTATTATAATTCTTTTATTTTAATTTTGTTTTTCAATTTTCAATTTTGTTTTTTTTTTTTTTAAATTTGTTTTTTTTGTTAATTTTAAAATTTGTATTTTTGTTTTCTTATTATTATTATTATTTTAATTTTAATTTTTTCTTTTTTGTATTTCTTTTTTTTTCTCTAAATTTTAATTTTGTAATTTAAATTATTTCTAAATTTTCTATTTAAATTTTTTTTTAATTATATGGATTTTTTTAATAACTTAGAAAAAAATGTTTTGATGTTTTTTTTTTCTTTTTTAATTTTTTTTGTTAATTTTTTTTTCTTTAAATTCTGTGTTTTTTTTTCAAATTTTGTCATTTCTTTTGATATAATTTTTGAAATTTTTTTTTTTTGGTTTTATTTATTTATTTTTATTTAAATTTTTTATTTTTACGAGTTAATTTTGTTTTTTTTTACATTTTTATTGGTTTTTTTATATTGTTTTTGTATATATTGTTTTTATCTAAGTTTTTTGTTTTATTACCAACATGAAAATCACCACTCTCAAAAAATAAGGTTGATGCTGCATCAATATGTTTCAAAATTAGCATGAAAATCACCGCTCTAAAAAAAAAATTTGATGTTGCATCAATACGTTTCAAAATTAGCATGAAAATCACTAACATTTCAAAACAAATATTCATACTTCATAAATAAAAATATTAGAGTGTCAAAAATGTGCTTAAAAAAAAAGAGAGGTGATTCTGCATCACCACTTTTCAAAATCGGGTGCTTTTTATGCTACCAAAAAAAAGTAGGTAATAGTGCGGTTACCTATTTCATCGGTAACATTGTTGGTGAGTAACATAGATAAACCAAACAACTCTCCAATCTATTCTATTAAGTCAAGTTTAGATTCTTTTATCTTGTACAATGAAGATGAAATCACTCAATAAGAAAAGGAAAACATAGATCCAACCAGTTTACCAGAACAATCAGAACTTCCCTCAAATCAGATACAAAACATTGGCAATCAACAGCAACAAGAAAATTAAAATGAGACAAATATACTTTGGACAATAAACTTTGAGGATCTTGTAATAAAATAAGTGCAGGGGTAGGTGTATGGATTCAAAATACAAATCAGAGTTATTCATATAAGCTATATTTTCCATGTACCAATAATATTGCTCAGTATGAAGCACTCCTCCTTGGCTTACAGTTGCTCAAGCAATTACAAGCCCAGAAAATATCAATCTTAGGAGACTCTGAACTTATCATAAGACAAATTAAAGGAGAATACTCAGCGAAAAACCCAAGACATAGAGAGTATCGAAATGCTGCCCTTGATTTACTAAATACCTTTGAAAAATATGAACTCATTTTCATTCCTGGAACGCAAAACCATTTAGAAAATGAACTTTATTTCAATGCCAGCAACTGCCAAATACCTGAGATAAATGAACAGCTTAGCGTAAAGGTAAAACACAGGCCTGCAGTGCCTGACAATGAAGATCACTGGAAAGTGTTTGATTTTGACAAACACATAGATGATTTCTTAAAATCAGAAAATGATTTTGCCATACCAATATCAGAAACCAGCCATAAAGAAAACTATTTGTATATTGAACAAATCCTAGAAGTTGAAATAATGCATTCTGCTGATATAAATCACTGTGAGAATCCTTTTGAAGCAGAATTAATTGACAACGCAGACCAGGAAGACTTGGAAGTTTTACAATGCAAGAGTGATACAATCCCAAGAGGTTTCACACCTTTAGAACACCTTTTCGACTTTGATGATGTAGCCAAAGAACCAAGAATGGAGCCTGTGGAAACAGATGTAGAAGAACATAACATAGGTAGCCTAGCAGAACCCAAGATGATTAAAATATCCAACACTCTCCCAGCTCACATAAAATCGAAATATATAGAGTTGTTCAAAGAGTTTAAAGATGTTTTTTCTTGGGGATACAAAGATCTGAAGTCTTATAATACTAGCATCATTCGACACAAGATTCCTTTGAAGGAAAACCAAAAGCCTTTTAAACAAAAACTAAGGAGAATCAACCCTGTTTTATTACCCTTAATTAAGGTAGAAATTGAAAAGATGCATGATGCTAGGATTATAGTACCAATTAGATATTCAGAATGGGTATCAAACTTAGTTTCTGTTAGGAAAAAGACAGGAGAAATTAGGCTCTGTATTGACTTCAGAAATTTAAATAGAGCCTCTTTAAAGGACAACTACCCCTTGCCCAAGATGGACCATATACTTCAAAGGGTAGTTGGGTCAAAAAGGATATCACTGTTGGATGGGTTCTTGGGTTACAACCAGGTGTTAGTGCTCCCAAGTGATCAAATAAAAACTGCTTTTACTACACCTTGGGGCACCTTTATGTATGTCAAAATGCCTTTTGGATTGATGAATGCAGGGGTCACCTTCCAAAGGGCCATGGACATAGCCTTCTTTGAAGATATTGTCTATTTCATAATCATTTACCTTGATGACATAACCATTTTCTCAAAAACTGATGAAGAAAATTTGATTCACTTGAGAAACGTTTTAGAGAAGTGTAGGAAATTTGGCTTATCTTTGAATCCCAGGAAGACACTCTTTGGTCTCCAAGAAGGTAAACTTCTTGGTCACATAATTTTAGAAGGGGGAATCAAAATAGACCCTAAGAGGATAGATGGCATATTGCAAATCAACCATCCAAGAAGCCTCAAAGAATTACAATCTTTCATTGGAAAAATTAATTTTTTGAGGAGGTTTATCCCCAACCTTGCTGAGCTATTAAAAAAAATTACAAACATGCTTAAGAAAGATGTAGGTGTAAAATGGACTTTACTAGCTAGAAAATCATTTGAACTGTTCAAACAATCTCTTACTCAAACACCAGTCTTGATTAGTCCATATTTCACCAAAGACTTTTATATCTTTTCTTTTGCATTTGAGCATACAATAGTTGTGGTTTTACTTCAAAAGAATGACTTGGGGCAAGAACAACCAATATCCTTCTTTAGTAGGGCCTTAAGAGATGCTCCTCTCAAATATAACATTATGGAGAAGCAGGCCTTAGCATTAGTGAAAGCACTAAAAGACTTTAGGGTCTATATTTTACACTCTCACATAATTACTTTTGTCCCACATACTATTGTCAAGGATATTCTAAGTCAAGACCCTGATGGTAAAAGGCGAAAATGGATTGCAACTATTCTTGAATATTACTTAGAAATCAGGCCCACCAAACTAGTTAAAGGGAAAGGATTAGCGAAACTTATGGCTGAGACTAACTTCCAAGCACTAGATATAAACATGGTAGATGTGTTGGAAGAGATAGAAGAATCTACTGCTCCTTTCATTAAAGAAACATTTCTGAATTGTCCTTGGTATGCTGACATTATTTATGTTCTTTTGTATTTGAATGCCCCTCCTTCTTTGTCTAAAACTAAAGCTAGATTTTTGAAATAGAAAGCTTTGAGTTATTGCATCTTAGATGGGGTATTATATTCGAAAAATGCTGTTGGAATTTTGCTTAAATGTTTACTTGAAGATGATGCAAGAAAAATAATGCATGAGCTGCATGAAGGAGAATGTGGAGGACACCTCTACTGGAAGGCCACAAAAAACAAAGTCCTCAGATATGGTCACTATTGGCCCACCCTTTTCCTAGACACTCAAAAGTTGGTCATGTCTTGCCATAAGTGTCAAATTTTTGATGGCAAAAGAAAACTCCTTCCCTTATCATTACATCCTATCAGTGTAGAGGCACCCTTTCAACAATGGGGCTTGGACTTCATTGGGGAAATTCACCCATCTTCATCAGCCCAACATAAGTGGATCCTCACTGCCACTGACTTCTTTACCAAGTGGATAGAAGCTATACCCTCTAGGAATTCCAATGACTCTGTCATTATCAAGTTCCTTGAAACAAATATCTTATCCAGATTTGGTTGTCCCAGAAAAATCATAATTGATAATGTTGATGCCTTTAAATCCAATAAAATGGTTAATTTTTTTCACAAATACCACATTACCTTGGGCCATTCTAATGCCTACTATCCCCAAGGAAATGGATTAAATAAATCCTCCAATAAGATCCTCATCAATATCATCAAAAAGCTATTGGAGCAAAATCAGAAATCATGGCACAGTAAACTGGTTCATGCCTTATGGGTTGATAGATTAACTATAAAGAAATCAATAAATATGTCCCCCTATCAGCTGGTCTATGGCATGGATGCAGTCTTTCCCACTTCATTAGGAGTTCCAGTCATGAAACTCCTTCAAGAAGTATAGATTGAAGAGAATGATATGCAAAGAAGAATCAATCAAACAATTCACTTACAACAGACTAGAGAAGAATTCTATGAAAGAACACAGTTAGTCCAAGAAAATATCAAGAAGCTATTTGACAAGAGCACTAAGGCAAACGATTTCCAAGTTGGAAATGTTGTTCTTAAATGGGATTCAAGAAGAGAAGAGAAGGGAAAACATGGCAAGTTTGAGAACTTGTGGAAGGACCCTATATTATTCATGCTGAGAGGGGTCACAATACATTTTTCCTGAAAGAATTGAATGGAGAAGATTTATATGGAGGTCCTATTAATGGCAGGATGCTCAAGCATTACTTCTGCCAAGAGTCATGAGTTGCAAATCATTTTATTTTCCATTGTAAATATCATTGCTAAACATTGCATTCAAAGTTAGAAAAATAAAAATCCAAAAACAATAGAAAAGAGAAAATAGGGCAGATTGTAAAACAAGAAAGGTACAGCCCCATACCAAAAAAGAGAAACACAATCTAAACGTGTGCAAGCTCAAATGCCACTCCTAAAGAGCACACTTCTAGTTAGTCATACAACCTAATCATGACTAATTAGTTTTTCAATTCACTGCTGATAGGTTAGTGAATTAGATTTTCCAAACAGCTCAATCTTGGCTTATCAGTAAGGTAGACTAGGTTAGAAGAAAGAATGGCTCTAACTAGATCAAATCTTGAGCCAAGGATAGAAGTAAACTGGTTCTAATATGCTCAAAACTTAACCAGATAACAAAGAAAAACAACTCAAACAAATTCAAAAATAGAGCTAAAGAATAGAGAAGGATGTTCTTAAAACTTTCAAATCTTAAGCCTTCACCATTTTGATTTAATTTTCTGTAAATAATAATCTATGTGCAGCTTGTTTTTATGCCATAGATCAGCAACAAGTTAAACTGTTTAATCCTAGCTTGTCTACTTTTAAATTTCTTGTTTTAGAATTTAGAGAATAAAAATCTGTTAGACAGTCTAATCCTAACAACGAGTAGTTAGGTAGAGAAGCTTATGAACTCAACTGTTTAATCTGAGTTCATGGAGAAATAAGATTAGACTTAGATTAGTTTTTGTTTTTCAAAAAGAATAAAATTTTGTTGAAGAGAGTTTGCTAGTCTAAATGCACTCTGAAAAGAAGAAAAAATGTTAGGATCATTAGGAATGGGTAGGTAGACATGTTGTTTGATAGAATTCCATTGTTTAAATTTGTTGTAGAGATCATCAAAGGGAAAGGTTTTTTCCCAATGGATTAAGGCATTGGTTTATTGAAAAGCCAGAGATAAATAGCTGAGGTTCTAGACACCTAAAAAACCAGCTGTCTTCCCCAAGTGGAGCCACTGTTAGCCACTGATAAATTCTGTTATACCAAGAGGTGGCTAATTTTGTTCTTCAAAACTCCAAGAGATAATTCCCCTTTGAGAACCTATCATCCTTGAAGTTTTTATGAAGATAACTAATACTTTAGTTAATCTTCACTACTGTTTCCATTTTAAACCTGAAAATTCTGCTATTTTCTTGAAGAAAAAGATTGAACACTGTTACCGGTGAAATAGGTAACTTGACCTCAAAACGGGAACTCTAGCCCAAAAAGACTAAAAAAACATGAAAAAACACCCCCAAAACAAAAAAAGTGTATTCCAGAACGCACTTGGTTTTTTTTAAGGTCAAATTTCAACATTTTATAAAATTATGCTAAAAACAAAATTGTTTCTCGAAAAAAAGATTGAAAAAACACCCTCAAAACAAAACCAGTTGATGCTCGAATAACAAAAAAAAATTGTCATATTTTTGACATTTTTAAAAATAGAAATAACATTTTTTAATTTTTAAAATTCAAACATTAAAAAAAACCTAAAATTTAAGAAAAAAATAAATTTAAAAAATAAAAATATTTTAAAGCTTAAAATTTAAAAATATATAGGAATAAAAAATAAAAATAAAAACAAAATAAAATGTTTAATTCGAACATTAAAAAAGATCTAAAATTTAAGAAAATAAGAAAATAAAAAAATAAATAAAAAATTAAAATATCAAAATATATAGAAATAAAAAAGTAAAAATAAAAACAAAATTAAAATATTAAATTAAAAAAAAAACAAGTTAAAAAAGGAAAGAAATTACAAAAAATAAAATAAAAATTAAATTTAAAAAGAAAAAGAAAATGTTTATTAAATTAAAAAAAAAAATTAATTTTAAAATAAAAAATATATTAAATTTTAACAAATTTAAAACTTAAAAAAAAAATTAAAAAAAAATACATAAGTAAAAAATTGAAAAATTAATTAAAAATAAAAAATGAAAAATAAAATACAATAAAAATATCAAATTTAAAAAAATATATATTAAAAAAACAAATAAATTTTAAAAAATAAATTAAATTTATATATATATATATGAACTTAAATTAAAAATATATATACTAGATTTTATTTTTATTTTTTTTTAAATGTTAATATTAAAATAACAAATTAAATTTAAAAAAGAAAAATATTAAATTTTAATAAATAAATGAATAAACAAATAAATTTTAAATATAAAGAAAAAAAAACATTGTTAAAATAAAAAGTTAAAAAATTTTAAAAATCAATTAAAAATGAAAAATTGAAAAAATAAATTAAATAAAATATATTAAATAAAAAACAAATTAATTTGAAAATATTAATTTTTATTAAAATATATATATATATATATATATATATATATATATATATATATATATATATAATTTTAAATACACAATTTTAATTGAAATAAAAAAAATATAAAAATTTGATGTAATTAAAAAAATTAAAAAAAAATATTAAATTCAAATAAATTAAAAAAAAATTCAAAATTTATTAAATTTTTAAAAATTTAATCAAAAAACTAAACATAAAATTTAATAATAAAAAAAAAATTTAAAACAATTAAATTAAATTAAAAAAAATTACAAAATTTAATAAAAATTATTAACAAAATTTCGAAAAAAAGATTTAAAAACAAAAAAAATGAATAAAATTAAAATATATATATATATATATATATATATATTAAATTAAAAAAATAAATTTTAAATTTTTTGAAGTAAAAAAAAAAAAAATTCAAATTAAAAAAAAATATTAAAATAAAAAAAAAAAAAAAGAATTTTTTCATCATGGTGGCGCCACCAATCGGCCTCCCGCCTGGGGGCGCAGGCCGAGCCATTGGCGGCGGGCCGCATGCAACCCCCCGCCTCTCCTCGCTCCAAATAATGGCCCAATAACATCTGGAGGCCGATTTCGGGAATTGCCCTCCCGCGACGAGAGGCCGATTCCAGGAATCACCCTCCAGCGGCGGGAGGCCGGTTCCGGGAATCGGCCTCTGGCAGCGAGAGGCCGATTCCTAGAATCGCCCTCCCGGGGTGGGAGGGCGATTCCTGGAATCGCCCTCCCGTGTTGGGAGGGCGATTTCGGGAATCGCCCTCCGGCCGCCGGAGGCCGATTCCTGGGAATCGTCCTCCCCCCGCTGGAGGGCGATTCCGGGAATTGGCCTCCCGCCTAGGTGGCGGTGGAGGTCGGCCGCTGAGCGGGCGGGGAGCTGCATGCAGCCTCCTCGGCCGCCAAGCGGCTTGCCTCCGCTGCCACGTGGACGGGAGGCCGATTGGCAACGCCACCACGATAAAAAATTTCTTTTTTTTTTTAATTTTTTTTAAAATTTTAATATATATATATATATATATATATATATATATATATATATAGATATATATATTTTTTTTTAATTTGATTTTTTTTAAATTCAAAAAATTTAAATTTTTTATTTGAAATTTAATTTGTTTTATTTTTTTTGTTTTTAATTTTGTTTTTAAATTTAATATTTTAGATTAATTATTTTTAAAAATTTAAAATTTATTTATTAAATTTATTAAAGAAGTTTTTCGGATTATCCACAGTATTGACGAACATGTGTCGACGTTTCAAATCCCAACTGGGATCCATCATTAGGACGATGGATCCCAGTTGGGATTTGAAAATGTGGACACATGTTCCTCAATATTGTGGATAATCTGGAAAACTTCTTACAAAATGATCACCACAAGAGTTTAAAAACCTAAATTTATTAAATTTTAATTTAATTTTTTTTTTTTAATCTTTTAGTTTATTTATTTTTTCATTTTTAAAATTTATAAATTGTTTCATTTAAAAAAAAAAACAATAAATTTATGGATATTTATTTTTTATATATTTACACGAGGTTTTTTTCATTTTTTTTTTTTTTAATGATAGTTTTTTTTTTTTTAAATTCTTTTATTTTAATTTTCTTTTTCAATTTTAAATTTTGTTTTTTTTTTTAATTTTAAAATTTGTATTTTTTTTTCTTCTTATTATTATTTTTTTAATTTAAATTTTAAATTTTTTTTTTTTCTTTTTCGTATTTTATTTTTGTAATCTAAATTTTAATTTTGTAATTTAAATTATTTTTAAATTTTCTATTTAAATTTTTTTTTTAATTATATGGTTTTTTTTAATAACTTAGAAAAAAATGTTTTTGATGTTTTTTTTTTTTTAAATTTTGGTTAATTTTTGTTTTTTTAATTTAAATTATGTGTTTTTTTTTTCAAATTTTGTCATTTCTTTCGATACAATTTTCGAATAGTTTTGTTTTGTTTTTTTTTTTTAAATTTATTTTTGTTTAAATTTTTTATTTTTACGAGTTAATTTTTTATTTTTTTACATTTTTATTGGTTTTTTTATTGTTTTTATATATATATTTTTATCTAAGTTTTGTGTTTTATTACCAACATGAAAATCACCACTCTAAAAAAAAAAGGTTGATGCTGCATCAATACGTTTCAAAATTAGCATGAAAAACACCGCTCTAAAAAAAAAAAAGTTGATGCTGCATCAATACGTTTCAAATTAGCATGAAAATCACTAACATTTAAAAAAAAATATTCATACTTCATAAATAGAAATATTAGAGTGTCAAAAATGTGCACCAAAAAAAAGGGGGTGATTCTGCATCACCACTTTTCAAAATCGGGTGCTTTTTATGCTACCAAAAAAAAGTAGGTAACAGTGTGGTTACCTATTTCATCGGTAACAGTGTTACTGCTGAAAAAACCCACTTTTCCCTTCATTTTTCCCCTCCTTTCATTCATAATTAACCTCCATTTTTATTCCCTTTTTCCTCATGAAATTCCTCCTTTTCCCTCATTTTCCTTCCTTCCCTTCATAAATTCCATTTGATAAGGTTTAAAACTCCTTTTTGACCTTATCGAAACCCTTAAAAACCTCAAAAAATCCTTTAAAAATCCCAAAAAGTAGCATTTTTGTGCTAAGGCCTTAAGCCCTTGGGCCCTAGCCCCCAGCCCCTTTCTTTCCACATAAAACTGACGCTAAGACCAAGCGCTAAGCCCATAGGCGCTAATCGCAATCGGAACTTTCAAACGAGCGCATTTCCTTTGTTAAAAGAAAAACTCCAATGCGATTGAGTTTTTATTCTATGGACCCCTGCCGCATTCTCTACCGTTGATCCTTTAAAGAAATCAACGGCCAACGCACTTTTCCATTCCCCACCCATCGCATCGGAAATTTTGTAAAGAGTTCTTCCGATTGCATTTCCTTTGAATCCTCCGATGCGATGGCCAACCTCCGATGTAATGTCCCGCTTGCAATCTCCACCGTTGATTTACCATTCTGATCTGACGGTCTAGCACTAATCGCATCGCGCCCCATCCCTGTTCTCCATTATCCTCCGATTGCATTTGGACCATTGATTTCCTCATCAGATCCAATGGCTCTCACGTAATCGCATCACAAATTTTCTTTGTACACTTCCTCTCTCCTCTGCCGATTGGCGAGCTCACGATTGGATCTAGGCCATCCATTTCATAGATCTGACAACCCAAATTAAACTTGACACCCTTTTTTATTTTCATAAATGCCGCTGTATAAAGTCTTTCGGTGAAGATTCACCATTGATCTCTACCGATCAACGGCACAAAAATGACCCGATCTCCGCCCGACCCCTGCCTCATATTCCATTTCATTAGCCCCAAGATTAAATTTGAGCCATTAATCTGTTTGATCCAACGGTTCATTTTTGACCCAGTAGGCCCAACTCCTTTGGGACCTACCTCCCCATCTATAAATCCTGACCGTCCATCCTGTGATCCGACGGTCCAGATCAATACCACCTTGGCTCTTCCCCGCTCTTTCCACCCGTGCATCTTACCTCCATCGCGCTCTCCTCACAACCGTCCGATCTAATGCCTCAGATTTGATGGCCAGTGCGCGGTTTCGTGTGATTTCACGTCCGAACGTTAATGTTTTAAATTTACGTGCTATGGGTGGTTCTAAAAAGCCACGTGTCAAGCGCTAACACATATCACATTCAAAAAGGAAATATCTCCTTTCTCCCTTTTCACCACGTGAAACCAGTGGTTTTTATTACCGAAACCATTTTCCCCATTTAACATTACATTTTCTTATGTTTATTCTCCGCCGTTGATCTCTATGATCTAACGGTCCTAGTTTAATCTTGACTTTTAGTTCATCACCCTCCACCCATCCTCCAAAGGACTTCTTAAATCAATCTTTGCCATTGATCTCTGTTGGCTAATTCAATCCAACGGCCCATAATATTTCAGAAACCCCGAATTTCATTTAACCCTTTATTCCCTCCACCAAATGTTTTCGACCATTTTCCTTTGCAATTTCTTAAAGGTAAACTTTAAAAACTGTGATTTGCGAAATTTCTCCATCTACACTTTAATATCCATCGTTGATTTTCACCCCAGATATGACGGTCTTCCTTGCTTGTCCCTTATTTGCATCGCATCGCAAATCAATTAACATACGACGTGATTTCCTTAAAGGTAAACTTTAAAAACTACGATTTGTGGTGTCGCTCCATTTTTGCATTAATCTCACCCGTCAGTTTCTTCCCTTTTAGATCTGCAATTGGATCATTGCCATCCACTCATCCCACACACGTTTATTCTCTGTCGCTTCATTCCTTAGTCTAATTCATGGCAAGATTCCTTTAAACATTATCTGCTGTTGTTCTCCATATCTCCCTTTATGTTGGTCAATCTGTTTTCTTCATGTCGTACTTTGCTTTTAAAGAACTCTGGTTGAAATACCATCCACGAAGCCTTAATGTGTCTGCTTTTAAAACTGATTACTTGTTTACCTATAGCCTCTTTATTGGGATCACCAAAATCTCAGTGAAATAGATGCACTTTTCACTATGTGGAATATATGACTTCCATTTCTGAGAAATAACTACTTTTTACTGCATTATTGTTTTGACAATGAATTTGCAACAAAGGTAGCTATTATTCGAGACCAGATGACTACAAATTTATTACCAAAGCAACAAATAACCTTCAACACTAACATAAGTCAAAATAGAGATTTTAACTTATTTTAGGACTCTAAAACGCTATGACACCTATTCACTTAAAAATACCTTGATGTTGGGACTCTTTTAACTTTGATTGGAAATGACTCAAACTTTGGACATGGACTAGGACACAATAAAAATTTGAAAATAGTGATACAATGGCGATTACACCATTAACATTTTTAGTGCTAACAGGAAATTTTTTTGAGGGTGGTTGTAGCAGCTACAACACTTGGTGACACATTGGTAGAACTCTAGCTCTCTGTATGGGTCTTATCTCATGCAAAACATGTCTAACTATTCAAGAATCATTGTTCATTTCATTGATTTCCATAACTTCTTTACTTAGCTTGAGTTAAAGATACAATCCCTACCATTCTCTTCGTCGGCGACACATTTAACCAAGGCAAGTCAAACTAATTTGTTTTGATTTTGGATGATGAGTATATAGATATTCATTAGTAAATGACTATTAGAGTCTTATTTTTCATCTCTAGGGTTGCTCCGTTGTGAGAAAGCCTGGACAATACCCTAGTGGAGTCACTTGAGGGATGTTGAAGAATGTAACTAGGTTCAATCTTCATTATTGTACTTGAGTCAAATGAAATATATTTATCAAAATAAAAACAAAATTTATTATTACTATTATTAAATTGACATGTTAAAGCATGGGTTTCATGCTTGGGTCAATTATAAGTCAATCCTGCATTGTAGGCTTTAGGTTGTTTTCAAAGTCATTTATTGTTTGGTCAAAGACTCCTCCATCAAGTCATCATCTTTAGCAAAGTCATCAACTCGACCTCTTCATCAAAGTATGCAAGTCAGATTCCATAAATATATTCATGCTGGCCTAGTACAGTGACACACCTCTTCAAGATTGCATGTTGACTCATTTATGATGGACGAACGACTATATATAATAGTCTAATCTCCTCGCATTACCTAACCTTAGAAACTCATACTAATTGTAGAGACAAGTTCAGATAAGGATTGTAGAGACAAGTATTTTGGTGAAGGAGCTCAGACAGGTGAGCTTAACTTCGGTGTAATTACAGTAAGAAAAATTCAACATTATCAAAGGCTCGATGTTACTACAATGACCAATACTAACCACCGTTTTGATACTACATTTCGGTGCTATCACATATATGGTTCGGTGCTATTACATGGAGATATTTTCAGTGCAATCACAATGATAAAGCTTCAATATCATCATAGTAAGGAGATATCTCAGTGCGGTGTTACCACAGGTTCGGTACTACCTCAATATGAATATTTTGGTGCTATCACATTAAATCTTTTGGTGTCACCACAGAGATAAGATCTTGATGTCATGAAAATGATGAGGTTCTGAAGGAATCACAATGAGTGTCATGAAAAATATAAGGATGATGTTTGTATGCTAATACAGTGAAAGGAAGAACATACAAGGATGACTTGATGGAGGGAGTCTCTAGTCTAGGGTCTTGGTTGTCTCATCTTGAATCTAATGAAGGAAGAATTTAGATTGGGTTTTCCCCAAAGAGTGGGGTTTTTACCTGGTAGCATGCCTACAACTTGTGTCCTCTTCTATTTGTTTCTTGACATTATTCTTGATGATAAGAAAAGATAAATAAAAACTAATAATAATAATGAAAACATCACAAGATAATGTCATAATAAGAGAAATTGTTTAACTTCCACCTCCTTGGATTTCTCAACATGGTATCAGAGTTACGGTCATGATAAAACGAAGTTTGAAGATCATTTTGGTGCATTTGTTGAGAATATTTGTATTAAATATAAAGTGAGATGGAATTAAAAAGCATCCTGAAAGGAATAGTGAGACAATTTGGTCACTTTAGAAAATGAGTAACCATGTTCAGTACAATTTCAGTGTAACTTCAAGAGATATGTTCAGATAAAATTTTCATAGAAAATGCCTCGGTGATGAAGAAGGTTTCGGTACAATCACAGGTAGAAGAAGAAGGGTCTCAGTGCTATATCAATAACCTTGTCAACATAGTCTCAGTTCTTCCACAATATTATGATCTCATGACCCCACATCAGTTCTATTTTAGTAATGCTAATACAATGTATGAAACTCGGTTCTATCAAAATGGTGATAACACAGTGGATAAAGTCTTGATGCTATGAATAATTTTCTGTATTGCTACAATGGAGGAGTTTCGATTGGTTGATGATATCTTCAAGTAAGTACATATCTATTCAAGTATGATCTCGGTGCCATCACAACAAGAAGGTCTCATAAATTTGGTACCATTATAGTTCAGCGAAACCATAGAAATATAAGGTTTAAATGCCTCCATAGTGACGAAGAACTCGTACTTTGTACCATTGAAGTAATATGATCTCGCGAAGAAAAAATCACAGAGATAACTTTGGTGCTATCACCAATAAAATAACTTCGGTACTACAAGTTCAATGTTGTTACAGTGGTGCCCATCAGAGTGAATAAGTATCACTACAGTGGTAGCTATCACAATCTCAGTCATATAAATTCTAGAACTTGGGCTCAAGAATGTGTTGAAGAAATAAGTGCTGAAGATAAGGTCAAGACATGTCTATGAGTTCAATAAAGAATTACATTCGATCCACATCTTTTCAAAGGAATGGAACTTGATTCTGTCACCCGTGGAGATCTATGTCTATAATAAATATGATAAGGGCTACTACAAGACCAAGGACAAGGCCATCTCCACATAACTGAGGAATTTGAAGTCTGTTCTAATTCAAGTTTTAAGGAATTTAAAGTAAGTATTGTCAAGGTGCACATGCAAGTCTAATAAGTTATTAGAGGTATTTAATCAAAAGGTACGTCTATACATAATATTTTATCTTTTAGATTATCCTTGTTTATGAATAGTTAGGATAAATATTGCAACATGCATTATTATCCTCTAGGGATTACAAGTAATCTAGGAAGTCAAGTAGAAGTCCTTGATTGAAACAAGGAATAACTTTTATAGGATACCATCTTCCATGGTTATGTAGGAGATATAACTTGATAAATTAAATCATGTTCATGGTATCACATGTTTTTCTGGAAAGTATGTATTACATATATATAAGACCATGGCTTAAACTTCAAGGAATTCATACAAGGTTTGTCAATAAACATCTCCAGGTATGTCTTAGACCATACATATTATAAAATTATCTTCACCTTATTTTGAAATTTGTGTTACTAACATCGTTATGTCTAGATCTCTTAAATCATGAATATTCTTGTTCTGGGTGATTCATCATCTAATAAATATACCCTCATCATATCTTTGATTGGTTGTGTAAAATAACTCTAGAAAGTTTCTCTAGAAAACCCTAACCTAAGGGTATGCTAATAATGTGAGAAACCCTAAACCTACTTAGGGTTATTGATGAAGAAATTTTTATTATGTTGATAATGTCCTGTTTGGGGTTTTGGTAAGATAATGAAACCCTAATTTGATAAGGTTGAGATGATGTTGTCTAAAATTCCGAACCTTTGAAGTTTTAGTATAATAGGTATTGCTTTGTTACAAACCGAAACCCTAGGTTTTGGTTGGGTCTACAAGCAAAACCCTTGTTATGTATTTAATGTCCTAGGAATTAAATTCTAGGTATGCGTTCATTTGGTTGATGCCCTAGCTTGGTCTAGGTCGATATATATTAATATTGTCTGACATATGATGTGATTATGCTTGATAATGATTTCCTAGATATGTGTGTTAACCTAATTACTATTGTTCACCTTGGGTTTGAAAACAATCCCTAGCCAAAGTTTGAATTTATAGGATGATGTTATTTGACAAATATAGGGTTTTGCAGATAAACCCTAGTAGTAGATAAATTCTCTAGTACAAAATCTATATATTGATTGCTGATAATTTTTAGATGGAAAATATGGGGTTTACATAAAACCCTAGTAGAAGCTATTTATGTCGATCAACCCGTGATTGTTTTTAGTTGTTAAATCTCGTGTATGAAACATAGGTTTTACATGAAATTGTAGTGGGAAGTTGAACATGTGAATTATGAAATGTTGAAGTTTGCAACAAGAAATAGTGAAATTGGCATCTAGAATATGGCACCCAAAAATGGCTACCATATGAGGCCTCTGATTTAATTTTCCCTTAATTAAATTGGAAGAGAAATTGTAATTTCATCTCATGATAGCTTGTATTAGTTAACTAAGTCAAGAAGACTTAGTTAGCTTAGGAAATTTTAGTTGAGGGTCTAAGAGGATGCATGAAAATTAATTTTCTATTTTAGGGGGTCCAAATATAGTTATTTGTGAGTTGAAATTAGTTAACTCAAGAAATTGAGTTAAAATTAGTTTAACTAGTTCTAACTAAGAGATGAGCTAGTGAGAGGTCTAGTGAATTAAATGTGATTTAATTCACAAGTAGTGATCAATAAAATAAATAATATTTAGCTATAAATAGTTGTTTCATGTGATTTCTAAGGAAGGCCCAGTTGAGACTGAGGTTAAAGGGAAGAGATATATCAATTCTACTATTAGAAAATTATACAGGTCATGCATGAGGTCATCAAGAAGGCCTTGAAGGATTGTAAAATCATTAATTGGTATTATAATAACTAATAGGGGCTCAATTAGCCCAATAATGCATAAGAAAGGAAGGCCAGGAATAAGTAAGAAAAAGGTTAAATACTTGACCGGTTTTTCTTAGATTGCAAGCCACATTCGAGCAAGATTGGAGTGAGATAGTCATCAGTGTGCAGAGGTTTCTCAGTGTGAGGAATATCATTGTATTTTTTCATGATATTTACCATATGAAATATAGATATAGAGGGATTTTGAGCAGTTTCTTTCCCTAGATACATCTTGTGTTGTGTGATTGATAATTTCTTTCTCTTACTTGTTATGTGATTGTGCGATCGTGTTTTGTTTCTGCAAACTATAGAAGGATTCAATATCTTGTTTTAGTACATTATAATATCAGTTTAAATCTCATGGGTATATTTTTCTACATGGTATCAAAGTGCCATAAATCACAATAGAATAGAAGAGCAAATTTTGTTTTGAACAGGTTCGAATTTGCAAATTTATTCTTCAGGACCCAACAACAAATCAAGATGCCTTTCAATGGCTTGAGACTTGAATATTCCCTTGAGGGATATTCGAATTACATAGCATGGAAGAAAATGATGGAGGCAATGCTAGATGAAAATAGACTGAAGGAATTTATAGATAGTGATATTCCTGAGCCCGCAATAGGAGATGCTCAACTTCTTGATGCATGGACGAAGAAGGTAGCAAAGGTGTGAAGGAAGTTGTTACAAGGAGTTCGACATCATATTGTCTCAAGTTTCCATTGGAAGGAAACTCCATATGATATGTGGAAGGCCTTGGAAGATCTGTTTCAGAATAGCAGTGACCATAAAAAGTTGGCTCTGAAGGACAAGCTCAAAAAGGTCAAGATGGAGGAGGATGACACAATCCATAAATACTTGCAGAATTTCATTTAGTGTCGAGATGATCTTGGAAGTGTTGGGATGATTGTTGCTGATGATGATTTTGTGAACCTAGAACTTATAGGCCTTCCCAAGTGTTGGAATAGTTACCAGGACTTTGTGAATGGGAGGGATAAGTTACTAGACTCGGAGAGTTTGTGATCCAAATTAGTAATAAAAAAGATAAGGTGGAGCACCAGAAGCAGGTTATACAGAAAATACAAAGAAGAATATTTTTCATTGGTCAAAAAAGGAAAGAAATTCAAGGGAAAGAAGACCCAAGGCGAATATGGAAAGAGATACTTGTCAAAGATCAAGTGTTTTCACTGTCATGAGGATGATCACTGTGTCTCAAATTGTCCACAGAATAATGCAAGCAAGTAGGATCTTGCAGTTGCAGCGAGTGAAGTACTAGATTCACAGTTCGAGATTGAATTTACTCTCATTGCATGCATGAAAAAGACTATAATGGGATGCATGTGGTATCTAGAAATCAGTGTCTCATTCCATATGGTGGAGAATAGAGATATCTTCAATGACTTGGAGGAGAAGGACCTCCAGCAGAACATAGAGTTTAGAGATTACGGGAGGTATAACGCGACCGACATAGGTGCAATTACCTATTAGAGAGAGTCTGGCTCCCCTCTCAAACTGACAGATGTTTTTTATGTTCTAATACTAAATAAGAATCTTGTCTCAATGGCAGTATTGGAAGACCATGATTATGATTTCATATTTTAGAAAAGAAAAGGTGTTCCTTAGACACATCACCATGAGACGGGTGAAATAGATCAGTGTAAGAGTAAAGAACATGTATCCTCTTGAGGTCGAATATGGATGCAAATATTTGAGGAGAAAAACAGAGGTTAGTGACTTGGTGGTTGAGAGGGAGCATAAGTTACCTCTCAACATGCAGCCTTAGAAGTAGTCTTATAAAATTGTGGAGTAGCCACAATTGGAGAAGCAGAGAGGAGAAAAAGTGGAAGCATCCACTCAAGAAGATACCTCTAGTAGGGGGAAATTTCAATCCAGATGGGAACAGGGAGCACATGCAACCATGTCTCCAGGTGAGAGGTGGGGCGATGTGCATACATAATCCCAAGAGAAGAAATTTTGGTAGGATCCATTTATATGGAATGTCTCATGGATCAGGCCTGGCTACGAGGAGCCCACAATACACAGTAGTAAGAAGGATTAATAAGATTGATGTAGTCAGATGTTAGAAAGACATAAATTAGGGTGAAAAGTTTCATATACTGGAGTGCATATCAAAGTTGGCAGAAATGTAGAGAGCACAGATGCAAATTCAACAACAACGCAATTATTTCAATAGACAGTGCAGTAATAGATAACACTCAGAGACTTTGATGAAAAATTCATCATATTGATTCAATTTTTTTTGGAGGTGTCGAGGCCTCACAATTCCGCTACCGAAACATGGGGGAAAACCACCCGATCCAGACCTTAAAGTAGCTCCTTTTCTATTTGGTGTAGTGGCTTCGACTGGGGATAATGGGACTAGTTTCCCAATAAGGATGATTTTGAGGGTGTGTGATTATATGACATGAAAATGGAGAATGATTTTAATCTATTATATGCATCTATCTAAACTATTTATTCTATTATATACTTGGGGTGTTTCTTCCTTTATGCGATCTAAAGAAATATCCTTCGACTGTTAGTAATATAGATCATTTAACAGTTTGAAAGAGATGAAAATTATGTAACATGATTCTTCTAACAAAATAGTTTGACTAGAAGAATTGTGAAAAATATATTGCATTCATATGTGTGATTATATATTCAATAAGAAATCATAGAAAAATATTAGAATAGAAGTGCATGTAACATTCATATATAATAAAGTTTCAAATATATAATGCAATAAAATGACAATTGTCAATCTATAAAGTAAGACTTAATACAAGTGAATAGAAGTACCATATGTACGAAATTATACTCATGTAAACTGAAAGTAATTTATCTGCTCCTCTTCGCTTTCAATCAATTTAAATAGTACAATAGTGCAACATCAGTTAAATAGCTTTAATTGTCAAAATATACATATGTGTTCCATTAATTCATCAAAGCATTCAAAAACTTACCATAGTGCATTCTTTGCAAATTTTTTTGACAAATTTCTGGACCCTTTTCTAACTACATGAGAGGGGTTTAAATACTGAACTAATTATGTTTTAAAATATATTATTATAAAAATATAAAGGAGGTTTCAAACAACCATCCTCATAAGACTAACTTAAAATGCAATCTAGGGAATTAAAGTAACAATATGATTCATGAGTTTTGTCATTTTTTTTGGATTTCCTCCCGAAGTTTACAAATATCTAGCATGGGCTTGAGCTGAGCTAGCTATGAAATCCTCGATTTGAATTGTCCCTTGAATAATGCATTTGAAAGTAATGGCTGTGATCTTCTTATTGAATCTGTTAGAGACTGCAAGATCTAATATTGATGATAAGGTTTGATAAAAAAATTCCAATAATTTTCTTGATCAAAATTATTTACCTTTTTAATTATTTCATCCTGTGTGCCTGCCTTTTGCTGCCACTGTGATTCTAGTTGTTTTAATTCTGAGAACACTCCAGATGTGTACTCTTTGATAAGTTCTACTTTCACCAGCTGTTCACATACATATTCAATAATTTCTTTTGATAATCTTGATGCTTTCGCTGTTGCTTTCCTTGCCTGCTTTATTTGTGCTTCCCAATATTTTAATAGGATCTTCTTATGAAACTTATCTATATGGGGTAGATTAGCTTCCTTTCCTGAGTTTGATGCTTGCCATTGAATGTGTTTGTTGATTATTTTCTCAAGTTGATCACATTCAAGTTTCTGGATAGCTACTTGCTGAACTAGTATTTTATTTGAGTCACAATAAGAGTCAATAATAGAAGCTTGTTGGAAAAATACTTCTTGTTGTTGCTTTGACTTAGCATTTACATCCAATTCTTCTTTGATGAATTTCTATGATTGCGGTTGACTTTGTAATCTGGTCATTTCTGCTTCCCGTTGTGCTTGTTTCTCAGTGATTTCTTCTTGATGTTACAATTTAAGCTTTTCAAAATCCTAAATTGAAATTGGGCCATCTTTGATTTCATTTTCTCATTGGAATTAGTTTTTTCTTGATCTAATAGTCTCTCTAGTTCTTGTATTCTGTCTTCCTTCTACTTTAATTTTTTTTTAACTTCAGTAGATTTATCAATAGTAGCAGTAGCATAAGCCCCTGCATACTGTGATAATTTAGTTAAATGTTAAGTAGGATCAGCTAAGTAATCCTTCCAAAAAATGTCAACAGATTCATTTGTGAGGCTTGAGACTATTTCATCACTTATTCTCCTTTTATTTCTCTTGACTAAAACCTTATATTTAGGACTGTAGAAGATATCCAGCGAAGAAATTTCCTCAGCTTGTAAGACTATTTGTTCTATAGGGTAGGCCGGTATGATCTCTCGATCATGAGTTTCTGGAAATTGTTGTAGTGGATTAACAGTTTCCACTATCTTCTGGGAATGTTTAGGTGTCTGAAAAATAGTTACTTGATTAGCATTGGGATTGGCTTTAGTAGTTTTAATTTCTTCAGAAAAATGATCCCATTCACTGCTCAAATTCTTCGTTTGTGACTTTTCTAACTGATCAAGTGTGTCATGATTGCGCTGAAATTCTTGAGAATTTGACTCTATTCCATTACTTGCTCCTTTTTGCTGCATCTCTATCTGTTGAATTACTTGATCAATTATCTTCTCTGGGCTATCCTTTTTGCATTTGGATTCATTTTCAGAATGATCCGAATTGTGAGATTGATGATTTGATTGACCTAATTCATCTGCAGACATGTCTTTTTTTCATTATCCAAGCTGATACTTGGAGTAGGTCTATTTACATCTTAAATAATTAAAAAATTGAGAGGAACTCTCTCTAGTCTCTTATTTCTGTATATTTGGAAGGCTTCCAAATCATTTTGGCTAAGTTTACTGGCTACAAACTTAATTATATCTGAAAACGTTTCCATTCCTTGGAAGAGATCATCAAATTCATCTATTTCCTTTACAAAAGGCTTCATTTTGAGGTTTGTGATGTAGTTTTTAATTACATCATTTGGATCATACAACATCTTTGGCATTAATTCCAAAATAAATAGATTAATATTTGAAACCTCCTTGTAGGTATGGCCAATATAAAAAAGTGAAAAAGTATCGCACTGTAAACGAAAATTAGGCCAATGGCCTTCTTAGCATCTTTCAACTGTTTTGTAATACCATTAACAAGATGGTATGTTATCTCTATTGCAAGTAACTTACCAGGAACATAATATGGTAGGACGTGGGGAGAAGCATAACTCCCAAATACTATGACATATGTAAAATTATCCTCTGCAAACCATCTAGCCACAAAAATAATATCCACACTAGCCTCTTCGAATACCCTAGGGGCTTTCTTATTGAAAATCATATGGTGCATAGGAAACATGACTCCATGAATTTTTTTATAAAAATGCAGATGGAATTATGAATCTCAAAAGGCTTTGTGGTAGATGTGGATTGGGATAGGATCTTGGGTAGTCCATTTCCATCCCATGGTAGGAAAACTAGAAAAAAAGAAAATTGCGTCCATGACATAGGCATACATATAAAAACGAGGTATTTATCTAGATGAAACACTCCTTTTATTCCTATATTCTATGATATGTTTGGCTAAATTGTCAGATAGGATATTGTCCCAATTCAGAATTAAGGAATTGACGATTGTGTCAATCAATGGGACCCAATCTACTGAAAACCTAGTGGTATCAGGTTTTGAAAACAAACTAACAACATACCTGCAGCATAGCAATAAGGGTAAGGAATTTGGGCAATTGAGTACATACCGAGTTTATCTTGACTAAGTTTTCCTTGATCTTCCTTCCATTCCTTTATGACTTTTGGGAGGTCTGGATGCTTTTCTCTAAAGCTTTGCATAAAATATTTGTCATATTTTTTCTGCGGGGAGGGTAGATGGTACATTTCTTGTACATATTTTTCCCTGAAAGAACAAATATTTTCTCCCTTGGAATCCTTAAAAGTTATATCTTCTATGTTCAAGTGGTTAATTTACCACTTAACCATGTCTGTGTAAGGCAAAATATTTGGCCTTGCAGCTACCTTGTGGACGAATCAACATGCGACGTCAAAATCAGTTGGGTCTGAAGAAATAGATAAGTCTGCTAAAGAAAAATTTTCTATTACTATTGGCTTTTCGTTTTCGAAAAAATGACAAATCACTTCCCATGACAAAATGCCACATTCCTTGTTGCAGGTGGTATATGAAAATGGGGGAGATATGTCTGAATGTTCAGAAGATGGTGATTGAGTAATCTCTTTGTCTTTCTTGTTTGTCTCTATTTTCTTCATTATGTTAGTTGGTTTCCTGATTTCAAGTATACAGAGCCATCATTAGAAATATATGGAACAAAGAGACAAATTCGTCGTTAATTTATTTCAAACATGAAAAAATAGATATGAATCTATCAAATATGATATTAATCATCAATCATCATTTCAAATCAAATCTCTTACACCTTTACACGAAATAGCTATCAATCAACTTAAGAAGTTATATCTTGTTGGGTGTGGAGCCTGATTATCTTCTTTACTTTGTATCACAACATTGGACCCCTGTACCTTAAAAGGGGCGGCAACGCCGCCCGAAATTTAATCGCTGCCGTGGGGGGTCCAAGGGGGGGCGGCAACGCTTTTCGGAGCCCCCTCCTGGCGGGGGTTCGGGGGCAGCGCCCCCGAAGCTAAAAATAGATGTAAAATTGCCTTGTAAAAGTATAGTAATTTCTAGTCAATCTGGGCCGTTCATTAGGCAAATGATCTGACGGTAGAAGTTATGTTTAGATTAGGGTTTTTTTTTCCCTAGAAGGCAACCCCCTTGTATATATGAGGGCATTGTATCATGGCTCATGCAATGCAGTATTATGATTGAGTGTATTCTCTGAGCGAGAAATAGATAGGGAGACTGTGAGAGAGAATAGAGGATATTACAGCGGATCTGCTGTAGGTTTTGTCTCTTCATTTTTGCTGGATAATAGAAAGGAAGGACTGGCTGTTCGGGGTGGACGTAGCCCAAACTGGGTGAACCACGTATATCTGTGTCTCTCTGGTTTTATGTGTTTTGTGTGCTTTTATTTTCCGCATATTTTATGTGTTGCATTTCTCCATAATATATAATTTTCTAACAATTGGTATCAGATCCGAAGGTATATTTGGCTGATAAACTCGTAGGAAAAAAGGGTTCCTGGTTCGAGTGGGAGCAATGGCAGACAATGGTAAGTTTAGGGTCGAGAAATTTAACGGCCAAAACTTTGCGCTGTGGAAGATGTAGATGGAAGATTATTTGTATCAGAAAGATCTGTACCTACCATTGAACGGAAAAACAAAGAAGCCGACGACCATGACAGACGCAGAATGGAACATTCTCGATAGAAAGGCACTCGGAACAGTACGTTTGTGTCTTGCGGCGTCAGTCGCCTTCAATATTTCGAAGGAAACAACAATAGAGGGTTTGATGCAGATGTTGGCGAAACTGTATGAAAAGCCCTTGGCCTCAAACAAGGTATTTCTTATGAAATGACTATTTAATATGAAGATGTCGGAAGGTGGATATGTTGCAGACCATTTAGATGAATTTAATACAGTTACCAGTCAGTTAAGTTCTATAGGGGTAAACTTTGATGATGAAGTTAGAGCTCTGTTATTCTTGTGCTCATTGGCAGAGAGTTGGAATGGTTTATTAATGGTCATTAGTAACTCTGTCTCTGGATCTAGTACTTTAAAGTTTGATGATGTTGTTGGTGCTATCCTTAGTGAGGAAATGCGACGGAAAAGCTCCGGTGAGACATCAGGTAATGCTTTGAGTGCAGAGTCTAGGGGAAGAAGAATGGAAAGAGGAAAGAGCTCGGGATATTGTAGTAAATCAAGGAAAGGCAGATCCAAGTCCAGATCGGGGATAGTGTGCTGGAATTGCAGAAAGAAAGGACACCTAAAGAAAGACTGTAGATCTCGGAAGGGAAAAGAAGGAGACACACAGCAAGAAAAAAATCATGAAGCAAATGTGACAGGTGATGTGTTACAAGATGATTTGATTCTTTCTTTCGAAAATGTTACTGATTCTTGGGTTGTAGATTCAGGGGCTTCATTCCATGCCACACCTGATAAGAAATATTTTCATGACTATATTCAAGGAGATTTTGGACAAGTTCGTTTGGGTGATGATAAACCCTGTAAAATTGTTGGAATGGGTAAAGTTCTTGTAAAACAACAGAATGGAAACCAATGGCTACCAAAGGAGGTAAGGCATGTTCCAGATCTAAGGAAAAATCTAATTTCAACAGGGCAGTTAGGCAGTGAAGGTTGTGTGACAACTTTCACAGATAAAACTTGGAAGGTCACCAAAGAAGTGCTGGTAATAGCAAAAGGTGAAAAGGTTGGTACATTGTATTTATGCAATGGTATTTCTAAATCTGTTAATGCTTTAACTTCCAAAGGAGCGGATGCAGCATTATGGCATCATAGGCTCGGACACATGAGTGAGAAGGGGATGAAAATTCTTCACTCAAGAAATTTGCTGCCAAGTTTGAAGAATGTTGATTTGGATTTCTGTGAGAATTGCATTTATGGAAAACAGAAGAGAGTCAGATTTCTCAGAGTTGGGAAAGAAAAGAAGAGCGAAAAATTAGAGCTTGTGCATACAGATGTATGGGGACCTGCTCAAGTATCATCTCTCGGTGGCTCTCGTTATTATGTTACTTTTATTGATGATGCAACTAGAAAAACATGGATTTATTGTATTCAGAATAAATCTGATGTATTTGATACTTTCAAGAAATGGAAAGCTTTGGTAGAGATTGAGACAGGAAAGAAGTTGAAGTGTCTCAGATCAGACAATGGAGGTGAATATTGCAGCAAAGAGTTTGATAGGTACTGTTCAGAGCATGGAATTCGTAGAGAGAAGATAGTTCCAAGAACACCACAAGAAAATGGTGTGTTAGAAAGGATGAACAGAACAATCATGGAGCGTGCAAGGTGCATGAGATTGCATGCAGGATTGCCTTTACAATTTTGGGCAGATGCTGTAGATACCGTTGTTTATCTAATAAACAGAGGGCCTTCAAGTTCCTTGGATGGTGGTATTCCAGAGGAAGCATGGACAGGTAAAAAGGTAAACTACTCTTTTTTAAAGCCTTTTGGTTGTGAGGCCTTTGTCCATATTAATAAAGAAAATAGAACAAAGCTTGAGGCAAAATCAAAGAAATGTACCTTTCTTGGATATGGTGTTAATGATTTTGGTTATCGCTTATATGATTATGAAAATCACAAAATCATTAGGAGCAGAGATGTAATATTCAATGAAAAGGTCTTGTATAAGAATCAGTTACAGGAAAAGAAACAGGAAAAAGAAAGCAAGAAATACATAGTTCTTGATGAGATAACTGAAAAAGTAAAGGTGCCCGAAAATAATAATAATCAACAACCACAGCAGCAGCAACCACCACAACAGCAACAGGCACCTCAAACACCTGAAAGTGGTGTTAGAAGATCTACCAGAATAAGTAGACCCCCTGAACGATACTCTCCTTCATTATATTATTTATTGCTGACTGATTCTGGTGAACCTGAATGTTATGAAGAAGCAATGCAGGTTGAAAGCAGGAAGAAGTGGGAGCAAGCCATGGAAGAAGAGATGGACTCCTTAATGCATAACCAAACTTGGGATTTAGTCAAGTTGCCTGCAGGTAAAACTACATTGCAGAATAAATGGGTTTACAGGCTAAAGGAAGAAGATGGAGGAAAACAGAGGTACAAAGCTAGACTTGTGGTGAAGGGTTTTGCACAAAAGAAAGGTATTGATTTTGATGAAATATTTTCTCCTGTTGTTAAGATGAATTCAATCAGAACTATTTTAAGTCTTGTAGCAGCGGAAGATTTACATCTTGAACAGTTAGATGTAAAGACAACATTTCTCCATGGAGATTTGGAGGAAGAGATATACATGCAACAACCAGAAGGATATGAGGTAAAAGGGAAAGAAAAATTGGTGTGCAAGTTAAAGAAGAGCTTGTATGGCTTAAAACAGGCTCCAAGGCAGTGGTATCTAAAATTTGACAAGTTTATGTCCGAACAAGGTTATACTAGATGTCACTCTGATCATTGTGTTTATCTAAAAAGGCAAAATGATGGCAGCTATATTATATTGTTATTGTATGTAGATGACATGCTTGTTGCAGGATCTAACATGCAGGAAATAAATGTGCTCAAAAGAAAATTGGCAAATTCATTTGCAATGAAGGATTTGGGAGCCGCAAAACAAATCCTTGGTATGAGGATAACTAGAGACAAGAAAAATCACAAATTAACACTGTCTCAGAATGAGTACATAGAAAAGGTGTTGAAAAGATTTAATATGCACAATGCAAAACCTGTTAGTACACCTTTTGCTAGCCATTTCAAACTTAGTAAGGAGATGTTCCCAAAGACCCAAGAAGACATGGATTATATGTCTAAAGTTCCATATGCATCTGTAGTTGGAAGCTTAATGTATGCAATGGTCTGCACAAGGCCTGATATTGCACATGCAGTGGGAGTTGTAAGCAGGTACATGAATAATCCAGGAAAAGAACATTGGATGGCAGTAAAATGGATTCTCGGATATTTGAGAGGTACCACAAATCAAGCATTATGCTTTGGTGGTTCAAACATTGCTCTACAGGGATATGTTGATGCAGATATGGCAGGTGACAGAGATAACATGAGGAGCACTACAGGATATGTATTTACTGTAGGTGGAATAGCTGTCAGTTGGGTTTCAAAAATCCAAAGTGTTGTTGCACTTTCAACAACAGAAGTAGAGTATGTTGCTGCTATAGAGGCTAGTAAAGAAATGATTTGGCTACAAAGGTTTATGGATGAATTGGGTAAGAAGCATGATATGGGCACACTATACAGTGATAGCCAAAGTGATATTCATCTTACAAAGAACTCAGCATTTCATTCCAAGACTAAACACATACATCTCAAGTACCATTTCATACGGTCAGTATTAGAAGATGGAGAGTTGAAGCTGGAAAAGATACACACTAGCCAGAATCCTGCAGATATGCTAACAAAAGGTGTAACCAGGGAGAAACTGAGAATGTGCTCAGTTTCAATTGGTCTTCAAGGATGACGATGAAGATGAGATCCAACCAAGAGATTCTAGAAAGAATCATTGTCTGAAATGAAGCGTGGAGTTATGATAGTAGTCTCAAATGGGAGGTGTTGGGAGATTAGTAGACATTCTGTCACTTCTGTACACTTGTATCACAACATTGGACCTATTACCTTAAAAGGCGGCAGCTGCCAAAATTTAATATTGTACATTGAAGTCCCTTGAAGCCAATAAATTTTTAGAACTTACTGAGGCGAATGGGGAGACAACATACAAACTAAAATAGATGTAAAATTACCTTGTAAAAGTATAGTAATTTCTAGTCAATCTGGGCCGTTCATTAGGCAAATGATCTGACGGTAGAAGTTATGTTTAGATTAGGGTTTTTTGCCCTAGAAGGCAACCCCCTTGTATATATGAGGGCATTGTATTGCGGCTGTGCATTATGAGTGTATTCTCGGAGTGAGAAACATAGAGGGAGACTGTGAGAGAGAATAGAGGATATTACAGTGGATCTGCTGTAGGTTTTATCTCTTCATTTTGTTGGATAATATAAAGGAAGGACTGGTTGTTCGGGGTGGACGTAGCCCAAACTGGGTGAACCACATATATCTGTGTCTCTCTGGTTTTATGTGTTTTGTGTGCTTGTATTTTCCGCATATTTTATGTGTTTCATTGCTCTGTAATATTTAATTTTCTAACATATCTCAGATTTTGGTTTGATACGACGTAAGTCATTTTGCATGCTTGAGTAATTAAATTCCATTTAGTTCGCATATCGCAATTTATAAATTTTACTGTTTACGATGTTTACCCATAAACTCTGCAAAATGCAATCTGCGCAAATTGCACATCGCAACTCTTATGCGGTAATGAATTTGATTTTGGTTAAGTTATGTAAAAGGCAAATTGTGCATTCAAGAAGTCAAGTGGTCGCGCTTTATGGGACTTTAGAGCTTTGTAGTTATTTCTTTGTTGGCTCGTCGGGTCCGCGTAATCACAACTTATGATGAATTGGTTTATAATTTTGATTGTTTAAATGAGGTGCGATGCGATATCAAATTATAACAGTGATTGTAGTGTTTGCAAGCTTAGACATAACTTCGGAAAAAGGATTAGCGCATTTCGCAGCCCACATGAATTAATGGATTTTAAGTCTTTTTGGTTGTAAGCTATGCGGTTTGCGATGCACATTAAGGGATAAAGCAGAAAAACTCAAAGAAAAACTTTATTTCCTAAGTTTTTTGTTTTAAAGCTAGAAATAAATGAAAATGAATTTCCTAATTATTTCTAAAGGTTCCCCATTTATTAAAATAAATGGGGGGTGTTGTATAGCATAACAGGAGGCTATTCAGTTTCAGGAGTTGCAAGAGCGAACAAAACTAGAGAAGTGTTGCATGCAGAACATTACAAAGGTACCAGATTGTGATAGATTTAATTCCTTTCTTGTTGAGAGGGAGTGTTGAAATTTGCAACAAGAAACAGTGAAATTGGTATCCAGAAAATGGCTACCATATGAGGCCTTTGATTTAATTTTGCCTTAATTAAATTGGAAGAGAAATTGTAATTTCATCTCATGACAACTTGGCTTAGTTAACTGAGTTAGCTTAGGAAATTCAAGTTGAGGGTCTAAGAGGATGCATGCAAAGGAATTTTTTATTTTTAGGGGGCCCAGATATAGTTATTTTTGAGTTGTAATTAGTTAACTCAAGAAGTTGAGTTAAAATCAGTTTAACTAGTTCTAACTGAGAGATGAGCTAGTGAGAGGTCTAGTGAATTAAATATGATTTAATTCAAAAGTAATGATAAATTAGTTAACCGATAATTCACTATAAATGGTTGTTGCATGTCAGTTCTAAGGAAGGCCCAGTTGAGACAGAGGTTAAAGGGAAGAGATCTATCAATTGTATTATTAGAAATTTGTACAAGTCATGCATGGGGTCATAAAGAAGGACTTGAAGGATTGAACAATAATTAATTGGTATTTTCCTAATTAATATGGGATCAATTAGCCCAAGAATGCATAAGAAAGGAAAGCCTGGAGGAAAGCAAAAGGTTAAATACTTGATTTATTTTTTTTAGATCACAAACTAGATTCGAGTAGGATCAGAGTGAGACAATCAACAGAGTGGAGAGGTTTCTCAGTGTGAGGAATAAAATTGTATTGTTTCATGATATTGACCATATGAAATATAGAGATAGAGGGGTTTTGAGCAGTTGCTTTCCCTAGATACATCTTGTGTTGTGTGATTGATAATTTCTTTCTCTTACTTGTTATGCGATTGTGCAATCATGCTTTGTTTTCTCAAATTGTAAAAGGACTAAGTATACTTTTTTAGTACATTATAAGATCAATTCGAATCCCGTGGGTAGATTTTTTCTATATGAAATTTATCAGATATTTTTCTTTTCTTTTTAATTATTTCTAGGGATCACTATATGATAGAAATTTTCATCTGACATCTTGATTAAGTTGTTGATGTGATTTATGGTTTGTAACAAAACATGGGCTAGATGTTGAAGTATTGAAGTATAGTCTCTTACTGATTATGTTTGTATATTCTAATGCTTCCACTACTATAATATTTTGTTATGACTAATTTCATGCTTTTATAGATTTGGTTGTACTTTCTATTTAAGTTGTGCAGGAACATCATATACAAGTTGGTGAATAAGTGTGTAAGATAAGTTGATATGATAAGCATGATAAGAAGGATGGTGTTAGTGTTAGTCTAGTCATACTGCCATCAATGATCAAAATTTCTCTTTTGAATTGCATATTAGGAGTCCCATACCAATAAATTTCACCATTTCGCTAGGTCATGGATTCATTGATGGCAGTTATTTTTCGTCAGTTTTCCCTTATGCAAAACTTGTTGATTCTCCTCTCTATGGTCTTTAGTCATGGGCTACTTTCAATTTGAGAGTCATGTCAATAGGTCATAGGATGGGTCTCATTAGGTTCTAGGATATCACCATGGTCAAATTAATGAGTCAAGTATCAATAAACATCAGTAAGGTCATGAGGATGTCAATAAACTCAAAGTCACAGCACCTGGAAGATCAAAGAAATATTTTATTCAGTTTGATGTAATTTTCACCTCAAAACCATTTTTTGAGGTGAAAACATGATACTTTGCCTTTATTATCAGTTATTATGTAATTTAATGTCAACATATGTAATAAGTCGCATTTCAGAAGCTGCTATCTCCACAAAATCATCACCTTGCCTTTCAGAGAAGTTTTCCACAACATGTTCAGTGTCAAATCATATTCTAAGTATGTTCAGCAGAAAGAGCCCGGAAAGAGCTTTCCAATGGTATATTACACTCTCAAAACTGA
The DNA here is from genome assembly GCA_034641835.2 of Pinus albicaulis. Taxonomy (NCBI): domain Eukaryota; kingdom Viridiplantae; phylum Streptophyta; class Pinopsida; order Pinales; family Pinaceae; genus Pinus; species Pinus albicaulis. Next base: position 940,109,928 of record CM076578.1, read on the forward strand.
CTTTTGGCTTCAAATTTATGCCTTAGTGAAGTAAAAAGTCCCCTATACCCTTAAAATAATCCCTTTTCCCACCTATCCCTAAAATTTATTTTGTTAAAGTTTTATATTTTCTTTAATAAATCCATCCCCCCCCCCCCTCCGATTACATAATCACATTATTTAAATCTCTTAAACACATATGCGATGTATTCACCACTTCCCCTCCATACGATAGAACTTTATAATAAAATTTTAAAAAGTTCTATATCATATAAATCCCCACCGTTCCCAAACCACTTCCCCTCCATGCTTTGAAACTCTATAATAAAGTTTTAAGTTATTTATTATAAAACCCCAAGTCCCTTCCCCCTTTCCATTGCATCGCAAACATTACATATATGCGCCCCGATTGGCCTATCACAAAACTCCGATGCGATTGTATATTTCCGACGGTGCCTCGATTGACCCCACCCGATGTTATCCTGGCCGTCGATCTGCTCATCCAATCAAACAACCCATATTTGATCAGCGCTTCTAAATCCCTCCTCCTAATTAACATCCTCCAATTATACCGCCGCCGTCTATCTGCCTAACGATCCGACGGCTCACAGCCCATCGCCGAATCGGCATTAGTGTTTTCACATATGTTATACTCCGTTCCCTCTGCCCTCCTCTGATCTCTAATGCCAATGGACCTATGGGTCCCACCACTTAAGTCTTCCACCCGTTCATTATTAAAGGCCTTTCCCCTTTGTAAAATTAAATTTTGTTTTATTTCATTTACCCAAAGTTTTTCCCCATCGCCTCCTCCCAATTGCATCGACGAAATTTTGTTATGTAATGCGTCTGCCTGATCTCCCGATGCCGATTGATCCCAGTCCCACCACTTAATATTATCCACCCATTCACAATATAATGGTCCTTTGCCTTTGTTAAAAATTAAATTTTGTTTTATACAAAGGCCTTCCCCCTTCGCGTATCTCCCATCACATCGGAGGTATTTTATCATGTAATACGCCCACTCCAAACTTCCGATTCCGATTGCGATCATTCATATCCCAGTCCCACCATAGAAGTCCTCCACCCTTCCAAATAAAAATTCTTCCTCCCTTTGTAAAGCGAAAAACCATTTTTATGTATTTTCAAAAGGGATTCCTTTGCTCCATTATTGTATTACTCTATCGGGCCTTTCCAATCGCATTAGAGGCTTCTGGCCTTGTTTCACATACATCCGAAACCCCCGATCCTGATTGCGATTACGTCAGTTATTATATATCGCATACCCTTCCTTCCCCTGATTCTGATTCCAATTGTGATGTGGACCCCATCTCCCCTCCCTTTGATTCTTCCATTTAAAAATCAGTTTTGCCCTTCACAAAGGTGTAAATTTATTTTATTTTATTTCAACACCAGTTTATTAAAAAGTTAGTTTTCTTCAAAGAAAAAATGGAAAGAAATAGTCAAAGGAGCGAGAGTTAATATGAGACAAAGATTGTTACAGCAACAACAGAGTATGAAATCTATTCTTTGGATTGCCTATTTTTCTTTCATCCAGTGTAACAACAAAATTTTCAGATGTCTCAAAATGTATAGATGTTCCTTATTTTCAGAGGCATATTGTTGGATTTATTTTCTATGATTGCACTTCAATTCTTGAAGTGGAAAACAACCCCTTTTTCTGTGGATCTATGTTCCCACAAATCCTCTCTATTTAATGTAATTGTAAATAATTTGTAAAGCAGTATGTAACTCAGAAGTAGGGGAATAGTGTGGAAGAAAGCTTTGCACTCCATTGTATAGTTGACAGGGAATTAATAAGAGATGCAGCTCTGATTTGTGGGATCCATGTGGTATGATTTTTAGCATTTTTTCTCTCTTTGTGTTCATATGTAAAATTGTTATGTGTTCCATTCATCCATAAACATTTCCTGTTGAATGCTTTCAAGATAGAAAGGTAGAATCCATTTTATATGCTCTGCCTTGGGAAATCATTCAATACTCTGTGTTTTTTTTCTATTTGAAAAGGATCCATTTTCATGCCCTTTTCAACTCCTCACCAGTCTCTCCATTCCATCATTATTTAACTTTATTTGCTAAAATTTCCTGCCTACCTTGCCCCATGAAATACCCTGTGTCCTGATTTAATTCCCCCAGTTTCAACTGTCCCATTTTGTCCCACACATCCTTGAAAAATTCGTTCATTAATTTATTTAAAACATTTTCCCATCATTTTACCTAGCCTAATATCAGATCATTATTACACTTTATTGAATATCCTTACATGGAGAGAGCCCTCTCCTATCCTTGTAGGGCTAGCTACAAGGCTGAGCGTGGTTTAGATGTTACCCTGTTTTTCCCTTTTTTAGCCTGGGGTCCAGATCAGGAGCTGACATCTCTGGCGACCATACTGGGGAAGCCGATCTGACTGTCTTCGAGCCCGTATTCTTAGCAATTTGGATATGTTTTTTCTGTTTTGAAGGAATATCAAATAGAGGCTCTATAGAGGAGCAAGTCATAATCAAGCCCTGTGTGAATAAATAATATTCAAAACTTTTGTCTAAGGTTAAAACCTTGGTTAATGAGAACATGATAATCCTTCGGAAAACTCTGTAGTTGAAGTAAAAAACTTGGTTTTATTTCTGGCGGAGAAATAATATTAGTGGGACCCAACCTGAATTAACGTGAGGAGTTAAAGCGCCAAACCACAGTTAAGCACGGTTCATTTGCCATCGGCGGGTTTCAGAAACCAAAACCGCCTTCATCGTGCTTCTTTTTCCTTGGAGCAAAACCACTTCAAGAAAACACGATCTAGTAAGATTAGGGTACGTCATCTCCCCAATACTGCCCATATCGCGCAAATTTTCTGAGTTAAACTTCAGCCTTTGAAAAACGCGATATTCACGAGCATCGTCTGATCTGGAGAGCCTTAGATCTGATGTAAATCACATAGTGAAGTTCTCAAGCCATAATCAAGGTATGATCTAGTATATTTTGCATTATTATATGTTTATTTGAGGCGAATAATGAATGCATGGGCCCCTGTCGAATGAAATATATGTCGCACTAGTAGCATAAATGTGTTCTATGGTATAAAGTTCGAAGGTTGGTGTTTTTAAAAAGAATCCCGCCACTGTTATATCATTTGGATATTACGACTGGAGTGATAAGGTTTGCTCGAGCGTTTTCAATATATCACATTAAACTTTCAAGATTTTCTTGAGAGCTTTAAGTCTTATTGCAAGCGAACATTGTTAAAGCACTATTGGAAAAGAAATATAACTACAACCACTTATTCCACAATCATAATATATTTGGTAGCAGAGCTAAAAGTCAGATCACTCCAGTAAATATTCCTCTTGTAAATTCCTCGGTTCTGGAAAATGGTTTTCAGAGTCTGTTAGGCTGAAATAGAATTTTTGTACAATAGAAATTACACACACTGGCTTCAAGAAGATACACAAGGGCTAATCCAGATCCAAATCCCCCCCCTGTGTTTGAGAATCCCAATCTTATTCCAAGAATTGTCAGAAGACAAGAAGGATCACTAAGTCCTAGACCTATCTTCAGATCCCATACTTAGCCCAGTGAGTGTTTTTTGTAGAAGATCTTTCTTTTGATGAAAGTTTTCAACTTTCTTTGTTTAGAAATAAGTCTGAAACTGCACTTGATGACACATTTTTAGATCCAAAATTCCTTGTAGATATTGAAGTTCAAAGGGCAAATGCTTCAATTGATGATTACATTTTGAATTCCCCTCAATCATCTACCACTATAACTAATATTCCTGATCCTTCAGAATCATCAAGAACAACAATTCCTCCTAATTCATCAACAATCCCATCAGTCAATTCTCAGTTATAATCTCCCCCATCAACACCTCCCTTAAATCCTAGTAACACCAACACTGTTGTAAATCCACCTAGAGTCATGGCAGCCCGGTATGCACCCCTGGTTTTTCCTCAAGTTCTGAATGATATTCCTGCTGACTATCAAAGTAAAATTCCTATTTTTTATGCCACTCAGAGCATTGCATCCCAACAACATGTTGATAAGATGAATGAATTTTTTGATCTACATGAGGTAGAAGAAGAGAATGTAACTACCAGATTGTTCGTCCAAAGTTTTGGAGGTGAAGTTAGAAAGTGGTTCAGAGCCTTACCAACAGGCTCAATTTAAACTTTGCAGGAGTTGCACACATAGTTTTTAGCCTGGTGGGGGGTAAAGAAAAACCCACTCCAAATTTTGTCTGAATATGAAAATATTAAGAGAAATGTGGGTGAAACTATACAGGATTATTGTTTAAGATTCAATGCTATTTATAATGCTATTCCAGCTAACCTCAAACCTCCTGTGGGATTAGCTTTGCTTAAATTTCCATATGGGTTCAATGCTAACATGGCATATCAGCTGCGAGAGAGAGATAACTCCTCACTTGAAGACATGTAAAAGATAGTGGTAAGTGTAGAAGCTAATCTGCTATCCAAAAGAGCACACACCAGAGCTGAAAAAAGAGTCACGGTGAAAGAGGAAGCCTCTCCTTCAGACAAAAAAATGGACACTCTGATTCAAATAGTGGAGAAGATGGTTGATCGATTAACCATTTTCGATAGACCTGAGCCTCAAATTAGGAATCCAAATTTCAAAGGGAAACAACCCTAATTCAGAATTAAGAAAAGAGAACAGAGAGCGTAGGACCAAGCTCCACCACAGCAACAGATCAAAACTACATTGTAGAAGAACTACGTTCAAGGAATAGAGACAGATGAGGATGATTATCCTCTGATTGAAGCCAACCATTTCTTCACAGCTGATGGTGCTCTCATTTTTCTTACAGAGGACAAAGAATGCACACTGGCGACTCCAGACATTCAAAAGGACGAAGATTTCATTTTGGCCAATGACACAGTATTAGAAGAAGAGTCCGATGATTACCAGAGAGGGTATATGAACGCTTTATCGGCCAAACAAAGGCAGTACTCTTTGAGGAACAAAGATTTTCTGATCAACCCCATTCAAAGGAGAAAAGAGCTCCAAATGAAGAACGATTCTTAGAAGAAAGGGAAAGAGTCGGTCGACCCTTCCTCCAGCAAAGCACCTTCAGCAATTAAAACAAAAAATAAAAAGAATCTGCAGAGTGCAGCAAAGGAACAAATAGAGAAGAAATATCTTCCCATTAAAGAGGTAGAAAAATCTCCTTCTTTTAATTTAGAAAATGAAATTTTTAAGCTGAAAGTGTCCATGCACCTAACTGAGTTGGTAAAGAATAGTTCTTATAAAGGTCAGGTGTCTAGAATAGGCTCTGTTTCAGATATGGTCAATGTAGAAGATGACTACCCTGAACTTATTTTTGGTCCAAGAACTGAAGATCAATCAGAAGAAAGTGAAGTCCCTCCCTTTTACCTGAGTCTTAGAGTACATGAGTTCATATTGCATAATGCTATGTTGGACTCTGGAGCCTCACATAACTTGATGCCCAAGGCCATCATGGAAAAGTTAGGACTTGATATTACTCGAAAATACCATGACTTGTATTCTTTTGACTCAGGTAGGTTCCATTTTATTAGTCTTATTAAACACTTGGTAGTGTATTTAGATCAAATCCCAGCCAAGACTGTCTTGATGGATGTAGTTGTTGCCAATGTACCACCATAGTTTGGAATGCTTCTATCTAGGTCTTGGGGTGCAAAACTTAAGGGAACCATGCAACTTGACTTCTCTTATGCCACCATTCCCGTGTTTGGCCAATTAAGAAAATTATATAGGGAGAAGAAAATGAAATATATGATTACTAGCAAAGAGAAGCCAGTAAATCATCCCATTAATGCAGTCCACACATATTTAGAGTCCTTTGTCCTGTATTCAAATGGTGGTTTAAATGATGAGAGTGTTCAGTTGGTACAAGTAGATGAAATACCTGAGATTTCAGAGAATTTTAGGGAAGTTCTCAAATAGGAAAAGGATAAAGCAGCAAGCACTTCTGAGCCTCCTCCCTATCAGCAGCAAAAGGACAATGAATAGTAGAAATATGCAAAAATCAGTCAAGGTAAAGAAGAGAAAGAAGCAAAATTTTAGCATCTACAAGAAGAAGAAGAAGGCCTGTGGAGCATGGATTTTGATGGAGTTGTTGGTAAGGATGGAGTTGGTATATGAATATGGATTCAGAGCCCTGTTTTCCAGCCTGAAAAGGTTCCTAGTAATGTTAAAGTATGTGCTTATAAGTTGGCTTTCGACTGCTTTAACAATGAAGTAGAGTATGAAGCTTTGATTGCGGGTCTGAAAATTTTGAAGAAGCTGAATGCAAGAGGATGTCTGTGTATGGAGATTCAAAGCTCATAATTAAACAGGTTAAAGAAGAGTACCAAGCAAAGCATCTGAGATTGAGGGCTTATCGAAATGCGGTCTTGGATATCTTAAAGACATTCCCTGAGTACAATTTGACAGCAATACCCAAGATGCAGAATATTATTGCTGATTCTCTTTCCACTACAACAAGCAACTTGAAGATTTCAATGAACTCCAGCAACAAGTTTGAGATATATGTCAAACATAGGCCTGTTGTTCCAGACAATTTAAGGTATTGGCAAGTGTTTTGGGATGACAATGAAATCAATTCTTTTTTGCAGATTGATGGAAAATTCAAAGACACTCCAGTAGAAGGTGAGCATGAGATTGATGATCAAGAAATTGAAACAAATCATATGGACATATTGCAGCTAAAAGAAAATGTAATTCCTAGAGGTCTCATACCTTTAGAGGAGCTTTTTGATAAGGATGATTTTGCAAAGAAACCAAGCTTGGTGCCTACCGAGAAAGGATTTGAAGATGTGAATCTTGGGACACCTGACAAGACCAAGTTTGTGAAGTTGTCAAAGGCATTGTCCCCTGAGGTAAAGGAAAAGTATGTTAAATTTCTTTCTGAGTTTTCTGATGTGTTTGCCTGGGATTATTCAGATTTTAAGAAGTATGATAAGAACATAATCCAGCATACTATTCCCATCAAGCTGGATCAGAAACCATTTAGACAGAAGCTGAGAAGAATCAATCTGAAGTTGCTGCCATCCATTGAAAAAGAGGTAAACAGGTTGTACAAAGCCAGTATCATTGTTCCTATTAGATTTTCTATCTGGATTTCAAATTTGGTCCTTGTACGTAAGAAGACAGGAGAGATAAGATTGTGCATAGATTTTCAGAATTTGAATAAGGCATCCTTAAAGGATAATTATCCACTTCCGAAGATGGACCATATTCTGCAGAGAGTAGTTGGAGCATCTAGAATGTCACTACTTGATGGTTACTCAGGCTACAACCAGATCTTGGTGCATGAGAAAGAACAAGACAAAACTACCTTCAAAACACCCTGGGTAACCTTCCAGTATGCCAAAATGCCATTTGGACTGAAGAACGCTGGAGCCACGTTCCAGCGAGCAATGGAAATTGCTTTCGCCAATGAAAAATATGTTTTTCTTATTGTTTATTTGGATGATCTGACAGTGTTTTCTGGTTCTGATGATGAGCACTTGCACCATTTGAGAGTTTTGTTTTAGCGATGCCGAAAATTTGGGATTTCTCTTAATCCAAAGAAAAGTCTCTTTGCCATGGATGAAGGCAAGTTGCTGGGGAATATCATCTCTAAGGATGGTATCCGCATTGACCCATCTAGAGTGGAGGAAATTCAGCACATAGATCTTCCATGGAACAAAAATGAGATCCAAGCATTCAATGGTAAGATGAACTTCTTGCGCAGATTTATACCCAAATTGGTTGAACATTTGAGAGAAATGACTAACATGTTGAAGAAGGATATCACTGTCAAATGGAGTGAGGAAGCTATCAAGTCATTCAATCTGGTAAATTTTTCTCTATCCAATGCCCCAGTCTTGATTAGTCCCAACTATACTCAATATTTTATCATTTTTTCATTCGCTTCAGAGCATACTATGGCCGCTGTTTTGATGCAAAAGAGAGATCAGATTGAAAAGCCAATTGCCTTTTTCAGTAGGACTATTAGAGATGTTGTTTTAAGGTGTAATATTATTGAGAAACAAGCATTGGCTCTTATAAAGGAATTGAAATATTTTAGGGTCTATATTCTGCATTCACATACTATAACATATGTCCCTAATGCAGTAGTGAAGGATTTGTTGATGAAAACTGATCTAGAAGGTCGAAGAGGTAAGTGGATAGCAGCTATGTTGGAGTACGATTTGGAGATCAAACCCAAAAAGTTGATCAAAGGCCAAGGCCTGACGAAATTAATGGCCCAATCAAATCTGTGTGCCCTGGATATAAACCTCATAACAGCAAAATCAGAGGATGAAGATGAAGGTTTGCTTGTGCCAGTTTCAGATATTTTTCTACAATCTCCATGGTATTTAGATATTGTTTATGTTCTTCAGAATCTTTCACCTCCTCCAAGAATGTCTAAGAGTAAAGGTAGATCTCTGAAACTTAAATCTACTAAATATTGTATTTTAAACAATGCTCTTTATTGGAAAGATCCAGGAGGTGTTCTGATCAATTGTTTGGTTGAAGAAGAAGCTCAGAAGGTAATGCATGATTTTCATAAAGGTGACTGTGGCGGTCATTTGTTTGGAAGATTATAGCTAACAAAGTATTGAGAGCTAGATATTATTGGCCGAAATTATTTTCAGATTTGTACAAAACGGTGATGAATTGTCATGAATGTCAAATTTTCCAAGGGAAGAAGAAATTTCTTCCTCTTCCTTTAAAGCTAGTTTCAATCAACGCTCCCTTTCAGCAGTGGGGACTCGATTTCATAGGAGAAATCCATCCCGCGTCCTTAGAACAGCACCGATGGATATTGACAGGAACAGATTACTTCACTAAATGGATCAAGGCTGTTCCAGCAAGGCAAGCTACAGACACGATAATTATTCAATTCCTTGAATCGAATATTTTATCTCGTTTTGGCTGCCCTTATAAAATTATAACAGAAAATGCAGTAGCGTTCAAGTCTAAGAAGATGGTGGAGTTATACGATAAGTATAATATCGTGCTGGGCCATTCAATAGCGTATTATCCACAAGGCAACAGCCTGGTAGAGTCATCGAACAAATTGCTGATAAATATAATTAAGAAATTTCTGGAGGAAAACAAAAGAAATTGGCACAGAAAAATCATCAACGCACTGTGGGCAGACAGAGCTAGCAGTAAGAAATCCATAGGTATGTCACCTTTTGAATTGATTTATGGTACTGATGCTATTTTCCCCTCATCTCTTACAGTTCCAATCATGATATTATTACAAGAAGTTGGAAGTAAAGATTATGACAATCAGCGAAGGATAAATTAGATGATCCACCTTCAACAAACAAGAGAGGAAGTGTCACAGAACGCTATTAAGTTTCAAGAGAAAATTAAGAAGATTTATGACCGAAAGACTAAAGCAGAAAATTTTTAGTTGGATGATGTAGTGTTGAAATGGGATGCAAGAAATGAGGACAAAGGGAAGCACGGTAAGTTTGACAACCTGTGGAAAGGACCATATAGGATTTCAGCATACAGGGGACATAATGCCTTCTTGCTTTCAGAAATGGATGGCCAAGATTTCCCTGGAGGAGCAGTGAATGGTAGGCTTTTAAAGCACTACCATCATTGAAGATAATGGATCAAAAACTATGTCACCATCATTGTATATATCATGTTATTTTTTATCAGAGTTCAAGTACACAGTCATTGAAGTTTGGGGCCCGAGGTGAAGGCTATAAAACTTAAATGATATGTGTATGGTTTGGTTTTATTTCAGTTTTCATCCTTAGTCTTGAGTCAGAGTCAGTTTGCATTGTGTCAGTTTTCAGCATTGTTGACTCCATGCCCAATGGATAAAGGCTACTTGGTCTACGGTGTTCTTGGCACCTCCAAGGAGCTACCATCCCCATTGGAGCCAATGTTAGTGTCAGTATAGTCATGCTACCATCAGTGATCAAAATTTATCTTTTGCATTGCATATTAGGAGTCCCATACCAATAAATTTCACCATTCCGCTAAGTCATGGATTCATTGATGGTAGTGATTTTTCGTCAGTTTTCCCTCATGCGAAACTTGCTGATTCTCCTCTCTATGGTCTTTAGTCATGGCCTACTTTCACTTTGAGAGTCATGTAAATAGGTCATAGGATGGGTCTCATTAGGTTATAGGATCTCACCATGGTCAAATTAATGAGTCAAGTATCAATAAACATTAGCAAGGTCATGAGGAAGTCAATAAACTCAAAGTCACAACACCTGGAAGATCAAAGAGATATTTTATTTAGTTTGATGTAATTTTCACCTCAAAACCATGTTTTGAGGTGAAAACATGATACTTTTCCTTTATTATCATTTATTATGTAATTTTATGTCAACATATGTAATAAGTCGCATTTCAGAAGCTGCTATCTCCACAAAATCATCACCCTGCCTTTCAAAGAAGTTTTCCACAACATGTTTAGCATAAAATCATATTCTAAGTATGTTCTGCAGAAAGAGCCCAGAAAGAGCTTTCCAACGGTATATTACACTCTCAAAACTGACTTTTGGCTTGAAATTTATGCCTTAGTGAAGTAAAAAGTCCCCTATACCCTTAAAATAATCCCTTTTCCCACCTTTCCCTAAACTTTATTTTGTTAACGTTTTATATTTTATTTAATAAATCCCTTACCCCCCCCTCCGATTACATAATCGCATTATTTAAATCTCTTAAACACATATGCGATGTATTAACCACTTCCCCTCCATACCATACAACTTTATAATAAAATTTTAAAAAGTTCTATATCATATAAATCCCCGCCGTTCCCAAACCATTTCCCTTCCATGCTTTGAAACTTTATAATAAAGTTTTAAGTTATTTATTATAAAACCCCAAGTCCCTTCCCCCTTTCCATCGCATCACAAACATTACATATATGCGCCCTGATTGGCCTATCACAAAACTCCGACGGCGCCCCGATTGACCCCGCTCGATGTTATCTTGGCCGTCGATCTGCTCATCCGATCGGACGGCCCAAATTTGATCGGCAATTCTAAATCCCTCCTCCCGATTAACATCCTCCAATTATACTGCCACTGTCGATCTGCCTATCGATCTGATGGCTCACAACTTGTCACCCAATCGACATCGGCGTTTTCACATATGTTATACTCCGTTCCCTCCGCCCTCCTTCGATCTCCGATGCCGATGGACCTATGGGTCCCACCACTTAAGTCTTTCGCCTGTTCATTATTAAAGGCCTTTCCCCTTTGCAAAATTAAATTTTTTTTAATTTCATTTACCCAAAGGTTTTCCCCATCGCCTCCTCCCAATCGCATTGGAAAAATTTTGTTATGTAATGCGCCCTCCAGATCTCCCGATGCCGATTGATCCCGGTCCCACCATTTAAGATTCTCCGCCCATTCACAATACAATGGCCCTTTGCCTTTGTTAAACCTTAAATTTTTTTTATTTTTTTTTATACAAAGGCCTTCCCCCTTCGCGTATCTCCCATCACATTAGAGGTATTTTATCATGTAATACGCCCACTCCAAACTTCTGATTCCGATTGCGATCATTCATATCCCGGTCCCACCATAAAAGTCCTCCACCCTTCCAAATAAAAATTCTTCCTCCCTTTGTAAAGCGAAAAACCATTTTTATGTATTTTCAAAAGGGATTCCTCTGCTCCATTATTTTATTACTCTATCGGGCCTTTCCAATTGCATCAGAGGCTTCTTGGCCTTGTTTCACATACATCTGAAACCCCCGATCCCGATTGTGATTACGTCAGTTATTATATATTACATACCCTTCCTTCCCCCGATTCCGATTCGAATTGTGATGTGGACCCCATCTCCCCTCCCTTTGATTCTTCCATTTAAAAATTAGTTTTTCCCTTCAGAAAGGCGTAAATTTATTTTATTTTATTTCAACACCAGTTTATTAGAAAGTCAGTTTTCTTCAAACAAAAAATGGAAATAAATAGTCAAAGTACCAAGAGTTAATATGAGACAGAGATTGTTACAGCAGCAACAGAGTAGGAAATTTGTTCTTCGGATTGCCTATTTTTCTTTCATCCAGTGTAACAACAAAATTTTCAGATGTCTCAAAATGTATAGTTGTTCCTTATTTTTAGGGGCAGATTGTTGGATTTCTTTTTTATGATTTCACTTCAATTCTTGAGGTGGCAAAAAACCCCCTTTTCTGTGGATCTATGTTCCCACAATCCTGTCTATTTAATGTTATTGTAAATCATTTGTAAAGCAATATGTAACTCAGAAGTAGGGGAATAGTGTGGAAGAAAGCTTTGCGCTCCATTGTACAGTTGACAGGGAATTAATAAGAGATGCAACTCTGATTTGTGGGATCCATGTGGTATGAGTTTTAGCATTTGTTCTCTCTTTGTGTTCATATGTAAAATTGTTATGTGTTCCATTCATCCATAAACATTTCCTGTTGAATGCTTTCAAGATAGAAAGGTAGAATCCATTTTATATGCTCTGCCTTGGGAAATCATTCAATACTCTGTGTTTTTCTTCTATTAAAAAAGGATCCATTTTCATGCCCTTTTCAGCTCCTCACCAGTATCTCCATTCCATCATTATTTAACTTTATTTGCTAAAATTTCCTGCCTACCTTGCCCCATGAAATACCCTGTGTCTTGATTTAATTCCCCCAGTTTCAATTGTCCCATTTTGTCCCACACATCCCTGAAAAATTTGTTCATTCATTTATTTAAAACATTTTCCCATCATTTTACCTAGCCTAATATTAGATCATTATTGCACTTTATTGAATATCCTTACACAGAAAGAGTCGTCTCCTGTCCTTGTAGGGCTAGCTACAAGGCTGAGCGTGGTTTAGATGTTACCCTATTTTGCCCTTTTTCAGCCTAGGGTCCAGATCGGAAGCTAATAGATGGAAATCATAATATATTCTCCAATACCAAAAGAAGAAGTTGATTTCCATAGATTAATAGGGATCCTGGATAGAGGAAATATCAACAGTTGAGAGGGAGGGCATACCATAGTTTTGAGTGGAGAATACATTCCAAAGAATATGTTGCAACATGTGAAGTAGGGAAGGAAAGTGAATTATTGAAGAATATTCTCTCAAAGATTCGATTGATAGTCCTACTAAGATAATTTGAAGATAAACATTGAGACCCTTAAGGTTTTATTTTCTGATATATATTTGAAAGTGTATTAATGAATATGATTATTTTTTACAGTTAAATCTCTTGAGGTTTTGATAGAATTCTGGTTACCGATCAATTGGATTGGGAGTGATTTATTGTTGAGGCTTTGTGAGTGAAGCATTTTCTGGGAGGACATGAGGTCACCACTTTGTTTTGATGTTTGGTAGGGAGGGTGGCATTGGGTGGATGCACACCTAGATCTCAGGGTTGATGGTTAGTAAGTAAGCTTGATGGTACCTAGAGAGGATGAAAGCTTTATTCCATATTAGTCCCACTTGGATAGATTTCCTTGGTGAGGAATCTATTCTGTGGCATCATAGTGCCTAAGCTATTGAGAGACAAATGGATAGATTTCCCTGGTCAGGAATCTAGTCCATCACACTGCAGTGCCTAAAATTATTCATAGATAAAGTGAGATATTCCATGTACCTCTTTGATTATATGTAAATATGAACACCTCCCTAGTTAAGAGGGAGTGTTGAAGAATGTAACTAGGTCCATTCTTCATTATTGTACTTGCGTCAAATGAAATATATTTATAAAAAAAAAAAAATTATTATTATTATTATTATTATTATCATTAAGTTGACTTCTTAAATCATGGGTTTCATGCTTGGATCAATTATAGGCCAAGCCTCCATTGTAGGCTTCAGGTTCTTGTAAAATTCATTTATTGTTTGGTCAAAGGATCCTCCATCAAGTCACCCTCTTCAACAAAGTCATCAACTCAACCTCTACATCAAAGTATACAAGTCAACTTCCCTAAATATATTCATGTCGGCCTAGTATAGTGTCAAACCTATTCAAGATTTCATGTCGAATAATTTATGATGGAAGAACCAAAATATATACTAGTATAAGCTCCTCGCATTACCTCACCTTAGAAACTCGGGCTAATTGCAGAGATAGGTTCAGATAAAAATTGGAGAGACAAGTATTTCGATGAAGGAGATTGGATAGGTGAGTTTAACTTCAGTGCTATTACAGTAAGAAACATTCAACACTATCACATGCTTGATGTTATTACAGTGACCAAATTAGCCACAATTTTGATACTACATTTTAGTGCTATCATATATATGGTTCGGTGCTATTACATGGAGATATTTTCGGTGCAATCACAATGATAAAGGTTTGGTATCATCAAAACAATGAGATCTCTCAGGTCAGTGTTACCACAGATTTAGTGCTACATCATTATGAATATTTTGGTGCCATCATAGTAAATGTTTCAGTGTCACCATAGAGATAAGATCTCTGTGTCATGACATGATGTGGTTTTGGTGGAATCATAGTGAGGAAATCTCGGTGTCATGACATAGATAAGGATGATGTATCTATGATAACATAATGAAAGGAAGAAAAAAAAAGGATGACTTGATGGAGGGAGTCTCTATTCTAGGGTATTGTTCGTCTCATATTAAATCTACTGAAGGAAGAATTTTGACCGGGTTTTCCCCAAAGAGTGGGGTTTTTCCCTAGAATCGTACCCACATCTTGTGTCCTATTATATTTGTTGCTTAACATTAGTCTTGATGATAATAAAAGATAAATAAAAATAACAAATAAAAATAATGAAAACATCTCCCAGATTTGGGTGACGTGAGGGCCAACCCACCTCACGATGCGTGATTGCACACCGCATGGAGGATCGATGATGCCACAACAAGAATTCCACACCAAGTTGCATCAGAAAACTATTAATGAATTTAATGGGGTAGGTATAGGCCAGTTTGGGTCTCGATCAAAGAGGCACAACCATTAAATACTGACGCCAAGCACTATTCTGCATTCACTCTCCGTATTTACAGTGAAGTGCTACCAAATTACTCCCCCGTCATTTGATGCATTCTCTACAGTTCTGTGCTCTCATCGTCATGGTGCCCAGGCATCAATAGAAACCTCGCAGAGGCAACAACAGAGGAGCCCTTCTAGCTAGACTAACCAGAGCCTCTGCAGGCCATTAATTTTAGTCCATTGTTGAGCCTGACTCTATTCTCGAACCTCAACTCATGACCTCGACCATTGAAGGCTCATTGGATCTCTATGCAACCCTGACCACCAATTAAAACACCTCCGAAATCTAGACCACAGACGCTTCTCCCACTCCTACTTTCATGGATCCCCTAGTCGCCACCCTCATCCCAACTATTGAGCCATCCGAGCCAATGCCCATATCATACCTCTTCTTGACTGCTGAGCCATCTGCACTGCCTCTGCCCTGAATCAAGAGGAAGTATCCTAAATCAACAATTCCCCTCACTGTCACTCCCTTGCCCAAAAAACTTGAGAATTTACCCATAAAAGCTTCTTTCTTGTCCTTTCCAAATTCATGGAGCCACATGCTAGGTGGTTGGCTCAAATGTAATGAACGTGGAGAGCCGATGGAGCCAAAGCCATAAGTCTTCATGGAAGAAAAGGAGGAAATTCCCCGCATCTACTGGTGTCCAGTTAATAAGGAGGAACCACTGGCACCTGATAAAGAAAAACATGATGATGCATACAACGAATGAAGGTTTTTTCACTTCAGTCCATCTATGGACAATGTTTCTATCCATAATTTTCGCAGTTACTTTCAATAATTTTGATAATGCACTAGTAAATGTAGATGACTCAAGTTTTGAGAGACAAGTAAAGGGATGGTTTCCCTGCTATGGGAAGCCCTTCATTTTGAATTTTTGGACACAATTGAGAGCAGGAATGAGATAAGTTCCTCTGCTTAAACAATCGACTATAACATATTTTATTAATCAATAGAATTAGACTAGCTTATAAATAAAATAAAATAATGAAAACATCACAATATAATTTCATAATAAGAGAAATCATTTAACTGCGACCTCCTTAGAATTATCAAAAAGGGACACAAACATTGCCTCACTGCCAACGAGCCTGGACAGTACCCCGATGGAGTTGTTTGCTTCACTTCCCTATGTAGGAATACTTTCTCTTCTTTCGCCCTTAATTTTATTTTATTTTTTTATGTTTTTCCATTTTGTTCATAGAACTCTACATGGGGACTTATTAATTTCATGGGGTGGAAGAGGGATGTCAATTTATTGAGAGCAGAAGAGGTTGTCCCTTCAGAGAAGGATATTTATATACCTCTAACATACTTTTTAAAGTTTCCTCCCCTCCTTACGCTACTCGACTTAGTTGACAAGGAGTAACCAAAAATTATAGAAGGACGATTAGAGTAGGTGGTACTAGTTATAGATTAAAACTTCGTGATTCCACTACAATTTTATCTGAGAAAGAATTTATTTTACATCAAAGTATCATCGAATAAAAGATGCAATATTCATGCTAAGAGGGGGAATAAATAAATAATAAAACGCTGATAGTAGCACAACTTCCTCTTGAAATCCACCATGCTTTCTTCTGACCAAACACGACCTCATGCGGAAGCTATCCTACAATTGGAAATAAATGAAAAGAGCGGGGTAGAAAGTACATAGAAAAAAAGAAAGAAAAAAAAGCAACAAAAAAACTACTCCTACTCCTAATCTAGCATAGAATAGACCAAAATTATGTGAAATGAAACTTCCAGTGAAACCACCGATGCATTGACTGGACTATGTAAAGTGTTGCATACCATGAAATTTGAAGTTTGAAAATGGATGTAGAAATATGTGAAAGAGAATAACATGCAAAGCATTCTGCAAAAATATTATGGTGTTTGAACAAACTCTGAAAAAATGACATGCAAGGACAACCTTTGAACTTCAAAACTAGGTGAACTTAAAGAAATAAGAAAACTTGTTTTTTGTAACAAAGCTCGCCAAGTATGACTCCTCCAAATATTGGGCGAAAGGATCATGCAAGAAAAATAGAGGGTGTAAAATTTTTGAAATAGATTTATTTTCAATTTGTGGGCCAGAGTGATGAGGATCTTTGAAAGACATAGCATTTTTCTTATCAGAATTGGAATTGGCCTCAAGACTACGAGAACCTAGCATAACCATGGTTCCAAATCAGCGCGGGATGGTTCCAAATCATTGGAAGGTAGATCATAAAAAACCAGAGGCTTAGAAATATCAACAATAGAAAAATCAGAGTCATGATCAGATGAATTAGTGAATAGATCATGCCAAGCATGATCAAAATGTTCAAGATAAAAAATATAGGCATCCTCGTGATCTTATGAACTGTAAATAGGGGGAGATTGAAAACAAGAAATTTCACCCTCTATTCCTTTACAATGATCATATGCTGGATTAGAGAGATCAAGAAGAGAATATTTTTCCTCTCCAAATTCAAATCTAAAGCTGATAGTCCACGAGTTTTGAGTGTGATAGGAAATAACATCATCAAAAACTAATTCTTGTCAAGATTCAACATGAATGAAAGAATCATGGAAAATTTCAGGATAATGAAGGAGTGGTGTGGAAGGAGAAGAATCAACCTTCATTGAAGATTATTGTTCAGAAATAGATTCCCACACATAGTCATCGTAAATGATATTGCAGGTTTTATTCTCCAAACTAACTCCATCCTTAATGTGATCCTCATGAACATCAAACTAAAAAATTTAAACAGGTGAAAACAATAATTCATAATCATGAGTACCAAAGGAATCAAGAGATGGAGGAGGAGGAGATAGAAAATCATCGCAAACATCAAATTCATAGTCCAAACTTGCGCTGAAATTCTAAGTATGTTGGGTGGGAGAAGATGGTGGTAAATTGGCGGATAAAATCTCAAGTTATCCCACCTCAACCTATGAAAATGGAGCTGTTTGATGAGGAGGATATGAAGAGTCACTTGGAACAAGAACTCCCTTCATTGTAGATTTAGGAGCTCCATAACCGAGGTATGTTGGGATAATTTTGAAATATTTACATTCTTGTGTGGAAATGTGAACAAGAAATTTAAACTTCTCTTTAATGAAATTCCAATCAATATTATCTTCAGAAAATTTGAAACAAAAATGAATGAAGCAAGTGTGAAAATCATTAAGAGATTTGTTAAGTGCTTTTCACAATCTCATGATTTTATTGAAAATAGATTTGTAATCATACTTGTCAAAGGCACTGTAAATCTCTTTGAAAATATGTTCGAAAGAGTGTATGGAAGTGACTGGAAATGTGTAACAATATTTCCTCTACACGCACTTTGAACAACAAGACAAAGAACCTACACACAATATCCTCATAGTGAATATTGTGTTTGGTGCAAAATCAAAAAAGTGAGCGGTGTTCTCAAGAAAGGTTGTTCCACCCTCGCCATTGAATTTCAGATTTGACAAGTCATTCATAATTCCCATGGGAAATTTCTGATTTGCGGTTATGGAAAAGCATGCCAAGGTTAAGATTTGGGAAGAAGCCATTTAAGGGTGCAGGAAGTTCAAACAAAATTCATGGGCTCAGCTTATCATCTGGCCCTCCTTCTAGTGCCATGAATGGTGACGGTGCTGGACCCACCAACATTCAGGGGATCTCCCCGATATGAAGTCCCAATTATGCCTCACACCATTTTATTTAGGAGTCCCATCCAAAAAATGGTCTAGTAACCGATGCAATGGGTTTTAATGATATGTCTTTGCTGCAATAACACATAGAGTGGTGTATTGTAACTTTGGTGGGAATAAGTGTGTGACTCTATGGAAAGTCAAGTATAGTGTAGGAAGGTTCTAAGACATGAAGGGAAAGTGAGTGAGCCCCTTAGAAGCCTATACTAGTACTCATCTTGAAAGGAACACACGATCATAAATACATCACAAGCTAATCTGCGAAATAGTTCACAAGTTAACAATCACAATGGAAATATACAAAAAACACACATTCAACAAGATTTGTACCAATGTAAACGAAATAGTTCATAAGCATAAGCATAAGTGAAATGGCATATATTTAAAATACAACAAGAATAGTCCTACTATATTCACAACATATGCATGAAAACATGTCAGCTTTGAGATTTTATTAAAGTCAAATTTCCCATCATACATATACTATTGACAAACCACTAGCCCCAATAGTGGAACACAAAGTCAACAACTACTCCAAATAAAGATAATCCCTCTATGCTATGGATAAGCCAAGGCTCTCACAAATTCCCAAGCTCCTGATTCTAAGCCTAAGCCTATCCAAAAACTCAGCTCCCAAAAATCCATTTACATGAGTTATGAGGATGTATTTATAACAAAATGGGTGACTCTTCACCTTCCCTTTGTGACTCTTGGACTTCCCTCATGAATCTTCAACTTCTTTACAAATGACTCTTAAAATTATTTACAAATGGATCTTCAACTTAATTACATCATGAATCTTCACATTCCACAATTGACACTTGGAATTTCACTTACAAATTATAAATAAAATAATATTACAACATACTCGTACCCATATAGGAAAAAATTGGGTAGAGCCAATTATAAAATGAAATAGTACAAAAAATGTCATGCTTTAGTTTGGGGAAACTCAACTAGCTCAACAACCTCCACTTGTTGTTTCTCGGTCATGTAAGCATGCCAAAATCTGTACTGGTTGATGAGTACCTCAAACTGTGCTTTGGTGTCAGGCTAGAAGTAGACTCTAGCCTCCATGGCACCTAGGTACACTGACTTTCAACCAGTTTATACTTCCGTCTTTAGCTTGAGAAACATCATGTTGATTTGGAAAGGGACATCAATGTACTTTTGCATGTTTTTCCTGTTCATTTCAAGGTATTCCTTGGTGGTGATATGTATGCACTACTCTAAGTGTTCTTATATCTCCTGCCTGACTTGATATCTATGTTTATACTAAGTGAGTGAGCCAACTAATTACATCCTGTGCGATTTCACCAAGAAATCCACACCATTATAAAATCATACAAATGAGGCCTGCATGTTGGAAATGAATGAGGTGAGATGTTTGTTATTCTAGATGAGCATACGAACATTTGATTTCTCCAACTCTACCTCTTGCTTTGTTTTCTTTCCCAATTCAAGCGACACCCCTTTGTATCACATTGAATAACCATGCATGGAAACAATGGATGCTTGTATTGCCTTGAGATTCTTAACATGATATTTACACTTATGCTGGAAACCATGCAAGTAGACAGCTGCCATATGCATGGTAACAAGTTCCTCATAAATATTCTGCATGGTCTCTCCCAGTGTCGATACTTCACTAAGTATCATTGCATTTAGTTCTTCTAGATAGACCTTTATGGTGATTGTTTTTTGAGCTTTTTATTAGAGTTTGTCAACCTCTTGCCTAGCAGCCTGCAATTTCTTTTCCACTTGTTTGTTCTCAACCATTAGATACTCAATTTTTGAATTTACTGCACTTACGAAGGCCAAGTTGGATTCAAAAATGGAATTTTAATTCCTCCAGGTGTCCACCACAATTACCCTTTCTCTGATAGATGCAGGATATGCAAGGTCTTACAGAAAAGTTTTCTTCCATCACATTTTACATGTCCCTAATCAGACCTTCATCGAGAGAAACAGTTTACTCTACCTCGCTTGGAGCTTGCTCTACTGGAGGAGGGGGAAACTCAATGATGACATGTTGTGTGCTTGACATTAGGTTGACATGTTGGTTTTGTAGCTCAAACTCTATTTCCATGTATTGAATCACAATTAACTTCTCAATCTTTTGAGCAAGGTCCTTGTCCTGCAATTGTTCGCTCTACTTCTCTTTTAATTTTCGATTCTGCTCTTTCTTATTGAGTTGTTTCCATATGGATTCTTCTTCTTATACTCTTCACATTTATTCTTCTTCCTTTATTCTTATTCTTGATTCCGCTTTTCTTCCTGTAATCTCCTCTACTACTAAGGCTACTTTCATAGTGAATGGATCCGCTTTCATCTTGCGGCTTCACTATCCCCTTGGGATATATGAAACCTTCCTTTTCCGTGCACTAGGTTGCTCCTGTCCATTGGTACTACTTCTAGAGTGACCTATTTTTGCAGAGTAACCTGTGAAGTTCCTACAAAATTAACCAACTCACTAGACTTAAAGGCATTATAACAATTCTTCCTTATTTCCTCCTGTGGCCAGTATAATGGTCTGCTTAGTCACTTGAAATGAATCCTTGCACAATGGTATCTGCAAACATTCTGGGATTGTATGGATTGAAGTCTAGAGTACCGAATGTAAATTTTTCTATCACCTTTCCTTCTATATCTACTAATTTTAGGTTCTTGATCTCGTACAATCAAATTTACATAGGAAGAGTTTTCCAAAGTGATTTCTTCTTCCTGTGCAAAGTTGCTAACAACCTTGTGGAGAGACGATACACAACTTCTTGCATCACTAACTTATTATTGGCATACCTCAGTAAAATATGTGGTGATTTATGTTTTCTGAACACTCTGAGGAAAGTTCCATCTAGTGAGGCAAACCAATATTATATCTCTGACACTACTTACATTTCCCCACGTGACATGTAAGGTGGATATTCCTAAGAAATAAATTTGTATAACAAAATGAGGAAGTGGTTAATTAGATTTTACATTAATCCTCTGTGGATGCAAATCGAAAGTAGTCTATAGTAGATGTACATGAAAAGGTATCATGGTGTCCAAATCCAATTCATGCCATGGAATGAATTGTGAGAGTAGATTGCATCCAGTAGATATGCAACCATCTAAAATATAGCTTTACCACCCTTGAGAGGATTCATGGCATTGAATACATGGATACTTAGTTGTCGAGCCAACAAGTATAACCAGTTGAATTATTTCCCTTCGTTAACAACCTGGTTTAGTAAGAATTCCCACCCTTCAGGGAAGGTCTCAATGTTGTACTGACAGTAGATTCTGTAACACACAACTATCAAGACTTGATAGGCACTCCTAAGAAATTTATTCTTGTAGGTGTTTTTGGGTGTATGAGGAAACTTTGATGGCTAATTCACATAGGTTTTAACAATGCCCTTTATGCTCAAGTAGTTGGTGCTTTCATAAAAGGAAGAATCCATGAGAGATTTCGGCTTCGATAAATGATACATGAGATGGTAAAATTATGCCAGAAAAGAAGCAAGCTTTTTTCCGTTGGCATTGTTCAAAGTCATAGTCTTGAGATCAATATGCAAAAATATACAGTTGACAACGTTTGCACATGGGAAATCCATATATCTGCAAGAAACCTTATGTAGTCCCGACCATTGAACAATTATATATACATGTTGGTCTTCCAGATATGCTTTGGAGCTTCTTGCTGAAAATGATTCATTCAATTTCTGCCATGTCATATATGATTCCTTTTCTACAAACAATTGAGTATATGAATAAACTGGAAAGATTATTGGTGTACTCTCAACTGCCTCCCTGGTACAAATCTCTGTGGTATCCTTTGAAGAAGCTCTCTTGGGTGCCATGATATCTATGATTAATGAAGATAATTTCTCAACGACTGTGATACATGTAGGAGGAAAATGAAATCATGGAAAGAATAAATTAGCTTCAACAAATCAACTTACAAATCAATATCGCAACAACAACCAATGAAAATTAGGGGAAAATTGGGCAATTCCTGAGGTCAAGGTAGAGGGACTGGCTACAGGAACTGTGCATTGTGAAGTCTCAACAACCAATGATGCAACCTAAAGCTTGAGACTGCATAATGCAGAGTTAAACCTGGGAACACTAAGGGAGATACTACACATTGCACAGTCTTAGTGGTGAAGGGATCAAGATTGAGCCATGGAGCTGCGTAATGAATAGTTTTGTCAGCCTGTACTATGTATTGCACAACCTCATAGGCCAAGATGAGAGCATAAGCCTTAGACTTACGCAATTCCCAGCTAGGAAAGGCAAGTGCTAGCTAAGTGAAGTGTAAATATGCCTGGAAAGAGTGTACGAAAATGGAAGATCTAAGTGATGGTGCAGTTTAAAGTGAAAATTTGACTAAGGATAGATAAATCAATGCAAATAAAGTGAAAAAAATCAACATGTGGAGGGAAAACAAACATGTATGGAGATTTGCCGAAACGATGATCACTAGTGTGAAAAAATAAGAAAACTAATGCGACACTTATAAAAGGCGAATGACGGATTGAACCAAAACTTCTACAAGTTAATAAAAGTTAAAACACAAGAAACCATAAATAGAAATAAGAAAAAAGACACTGACATAAGTGAAATGACAAAAAGCGACAAAAAAATGACAAAATATGATAAATAAAAAATAACTCAAAAAGTGCCGCAAAATCCACCTAAGGCTCCTTGATCTATTTGGGAATGCTAGAGCTCTAGTATCAAATGAAAAAATGAGCTCTATATGTGTTTATTGAATATATTTAGGTGGATTAGAGTTTATGGCATACATACCTAAAATTAAGGAAAAATGACACTTGGCGAAAATTTCCAAAAATAGTAATTGTGCGACCTTCAGAAACAAATGATGAATTCCTATTTTCTAGGGATGCTTTTTTTATTTTTTCTTTTTCTCTTTTTTCGGGAAACTTTCCATGCACACTTCTAAGAAGGATTGCATAATTTTTGAGGACTAGGTAACTCCTTGAATCAGTGCATTCTACAGTTTCTGAGCTGATGGTATGCTTTGCAAAATTGATGGGTTCAAGGCTAGGTTTCCATCCAAAATTGTGCAATTTTAAAGCTCAGGGTTGGCCTACCTGTCTGTATTGCACAATTGTGATCCGTAGGCTGGCCTGCCTTCCAATATTATGTAGTTTCTAGAGGCAATCCCAACAATGCTGTAAGGTCAAGTAAAGGGTTAGCTTGTGTTTGAAAGATATTGATCGAGGATCAACTTCATCACAAGCACAACAAGAAAAAAGCTTAGTCTTGATCAAAACACAAATACTTGATGACAGTAAAATATAATCTCCCATGGACAACAGGGAAGGCTCCAAAATCAAAGCATGGGAAAAAATTTGGAGGGTGGTTGCAGCAGCTACAATAGGTCCTTTACTAATTATTGTTTCTGTTGAAGATTTCAACAAGAAACAATGAAATTGGCATCCAGAAACATCATCCTTGATCCTAGTGAAAAAAAATAAGCACCTACACTAAGTGGGGCCCACACAGGCTATTTTTAGGTGATATGTCTATTTTTAGAATTTGGATCAAACTCTATTTTAGTAGTAATATATATATAGATGGTTGAGAAATTTATATGGATGGATGGGTGTCTAATTTTGGAATGCATGTGAAAAGTTGTTTCGTGGAATGCATGTCTAAAATTAGAATGCATGTCGATTTTTGTTAAGCCCTTCACAAAAATTAGACAATAAATAATTATCTATTTTCAATGAGCACTTGGAACTAGTTAACTAAAGTGTCAAATCAATTAGCTAAGTGGATTTAGAGTTGAAGTGGTTGGTTGGTGGAACATGCAGTGGACTTTGTTGCAATTGAGTGATACAAAGTTGTAACAAAGTTGGATGTGTAGTTATGTGAATTGTTATTTAGTTTAACTCAGTTAAGTGAGTTAAACTTAGTTGTGTTAGTTGTAACTAGTTGCAACTAAAGATACACAAGTTAGAGATCAGTGAATTAAATATTAAATTAATTCATATGGAGTGATCTCACTTGCAACTGAAGAAATACTATTGTTAACTACATGCATGTCAGATCTAGTGGAGACCCAGTTGAGAGATAAGTGAAAGGGCTTGCTTGACTATAAGTTGTGACTATAGTGGTGCATTTAATTCAACCACACACACATTGGAGATGCTTATTAGGATTTTGCAGTGAAGGTATAAAAAAATTCATTCATTCAAATTTTCTTATTCAATAGGGATTGCGCAGTGGAGGCAAGCTATCAGGAGGCGGCAAATTGGTGCATGCTTATGCCAATTTTGTATGACAGTGTGAGACGATTGTATATTGTACTCAGAGCTCTATGAGAAGAGATTTGTATGAGATTATTTCATGATCCATGATATACATAATATATGATAGTGGGGTTTTTATCTTTAAGCTTTCTAGGTAAAAACATCTGTGTTATGTGTGATTTATTTTTCTTCATGTGTTTGCAATTGTTGATTAAATTTCCACAAAGAATTAAGTAGAAGGATTCTGTATTTAACAGTGGATATAATTTTTAGATCAGGAGAGTTCGGTAATATATCACAATATTTTTTAAATTTCTACATGGTATCAGAGTAGAAAATATTGCAATATTGAAGTATTAGTTGAGTTTTGTTGGTGGAAACAATTCAAAATTGCTGCAAGAATTTCTTGGTGCAACAATTGAGTAAACATCGAAATGGATTTCAATGGTTTGCGGTTAGAGTATGTGCTTGAGGGTAGATCAAAATAAATTGCATGGAAGGACAGGATGGAGGCGATGCTTGAAGATAATGTCTTGAAGGAATTCATTGAAAAAGATGTTCCTAAGCCTACTTCGACAGATGCTGTAGTACTTGATGCATGGAAAAAGAAAGTAGAAAGGGCGAGGAGGATTCTGTTGGAAGGTGTGAGAGACCATATTGTCTCAAGCCTTCATGGGAAATCCACTCCATATGCTATGTGGAAGGCTTTAATAGATCTTTTCCAAAGTAGCAGCGACCATAGGAAATTGGCGCTGAAGGATAAACTCAGAAAAATCAAGATGGAGAATAACGACATTATTTTGTTATACTTAACAAAGTTTGTCCAATGTATGGATGAGATTGGGAGTGTAGGAGTAAGTGTTGCTGATGATGATTTGGTGAGCTTGGCTCTCTTGGGACTTCCTAAGAGTTGGCATAATTATGAAGACTCTATCAATGGACGAGAAAAACTGTCGGATTGGGAATGATTGTGGTCAGATCTAGTGCAGGAGGAGTTCAGGAAGAACACTAGAGATGGCTCTTCATAAATGCATGATGATGAAGAGGATTATGCTTTGGTTTCCAAGGAAAATAAGGGGAAGGGGAATAAATTCCATTCAAAATCCGAGGCCGGTGAACATAGAAAGAAGCACAACATGTCCAAAGTGAAGTGTTTTCACTGTCACGAGTATGGACATATTGCCAAAAATTGTCCACATAAGAAGAAGAAAAATATGGCTACTGGAGCTGAAAATGGTGAGGCTCTTGCCTCGCAATTTGAGATTTAATTCTCATTGATCGCATGCATGGTGTCTAGTGCATTGGGATCGGGGTGATATTTTGATAGTGGTGCTTCCTTTCACACGACAGGAGTTGATAAAATTTTTAGTGACTTGGAGGAGAAATATCTCCAGATGCATATTGATTTGGGCGATGATGGATGATACAATGCGAATAGAATTGGTACCATTACCTTTCAGAGGGCGTCAGGTAAACTCTTTCATTTAAAAGATGTTATGCATGTTCATGGCTTGAAGAAAAATTTAATCTCAGTCGCAATGTTAGAGGATAGAGGCTATGATGTTGTCTTTAGTGAAGGAAAAGTTTTCCTGCGCCACAAAGCAACAGGGCAAGCCAAGAAGGTTGGGATTCAAGTTAAGAATCTCTATATACTTGAAGTAGATGGGATTTATTTGAAGCTTTCTACTGTTGGGAAGTGCAAGGAAGACATGCAATTGAAGCTTACGAGGGAGTTGGATTTGCATGCAAGTAAGAGTGAACCTCAAGACGTTGGGCAACCACAAGATGAGGATCATGGAGTGGGATCAACCACTCATGCAGAGAAATTTCATGCCAGATGGGCAGAGGGAGTGCATGCAGCTATACCACCAAGTAAGAGGTGGGGCGACATGCATGAGTAATCCCAAGAAGAGATTTCTGGGCAGGATTCATTGAGATTGTGTGGATCTCATGAATTGAACCAGGCTACAAGGAGCGCATAGAGCAGCAGCAACAGGATTATTTGGATTGATGCAGTTAGATAAAAGGGACAATGTCGAATATTGAAGCGCGGATCAAATTTGACAGCAAGTGCAGAGTGCATGGGTGCATAGTTCAACAACGCAGTGGTTCCTGAAGACATGTGCAATAGATAAGCATAAGTCAGAAGAATTTGATGATAGATGCATTATATTGATTCAATTATTTGGAGGCTATTCATTTTTGACAGTGTTGCATGTGCGAGAAACACTAGAGAAGTGTTGCGAAAAAGGTTGCAGGGCGAATGCATGGAGTTGCATGTCGCATGCAAAGACATTCCTTTCTTGTTGAGAGGGATTCTTGAATATTGCAACAAGAAACAGTGAAATTGGAATCCGGAAACATCATCCTTGATCCTAGTGAAAACAAATAAGCACCTACACTAGGTGGGACCCACACAGGCTATTTTTAGATGATATGTCTATTTTTCGAATTTGGATCAAAGTCTATTTTTAGCAGTAATATGTTTAAATATGGTTGAGAAAATTATATGGATGGATGGCCGTCTAAGTTTGGAATGCACGTGCGAAGTTTTTTCGTGGAATGCATGTCTAAAATTAGAATGCATGTCGATTTTTGTTGAGCCCTTAACAAAAATTAGACAATAAATAATTATCTATTTTCAATGAGCACTTGGAACTAGTTAACTGAAGTCAAAAATTAGTTAGCTAAGTGGATTTCAAGTTGAATTGGTTGGTTGGTGGAACATGCAGTGGAATTCATTGTAACTGAGTGATACAAAGTTGTAACAGAGTTGGATGTGTAGTTGTGTGAGTTGTTATTTAGTTTAACTCAGTTAAGTGAGTTAAACTCAGTTGTGCTAGTTGTAACTAGTTGTAACTAAAGATACACTAGTGAGAGATCAGTGAATTAAATATTAAATCAATTCACATGGAGTGATTTCACTTGCAACTAAAGAAATACTACTATTAACTACATGCATGTCAGATCCAATGGAGACCCAGTTGAGAGATAGGTGAAAGGGCTTGTTTGACTATCAGTTGTGACTATAGTGGTGCATTCAATGCAACCACACACAAATTGGAGATGCTTATGACAATTGTACGGTAAAGG
This sequence comes from Pinus albicaulis, assembly GCA_034641835.2. Taxonomy (NCBI): domain Eukaryota; kingdom Viridiplantae; phylum Streptophyta; class Pinopsida; order Pinales; family Pinaceae; genus Pinus; species Pinus albicaulis. Next base: position 940,137,907 of record CM076578.1, read on the forward strand.
AAGAAAAAAAATCATTCATTCTGAGGTTCTTCTTCAGTAGGGATTGCGCAGTGGAGGCAAGCTGTCAGGAGGTAGTAAATTGGTGCATGCTTATGCCAATTTTTGTATGACAGTGTGAGACAATTGTATATTGTACTGAGAGCTCTATGAGCAGAGATTTGTATGAGATTGTTTCATGATCCATGATATACATAATATATTGTACAGTCAAGGAAGAAAAAAAATCATTCATTCCAAGGTTCTTCTTCAGCAGGGATTGCGCAGTGGAGGCAGGCTGTCAGGAGGTAGTAAATTGGTGCATGTTTATGCCAATTTTTGTATGACAGTGTGAGACGATTGTATATTGTATTGATAGCTCTATGAGAAGAGATTTGTATGATATTTTTTCATGATCCATGATATACATAATATATGATAGTGGGGTTTTTAGCTTTAAGCTTTCCCGGTAAAAACATTTGTGTTATGTGTGATTGATTTTTCTTCATGTGTTTGCAATTTCCGATTAAATTTCCGCAAAGAATTAAGTAGAATGATTATGTATTTAACAGTGGATATAATTTTTAGATCAGGAGAGTCCGATATTACATCACAGTATTGTTTAAATTTCTACAGTTTCCTTCGCCTGACACTAAATTTATGCAACTAGGAATTCTGCAGGGAGGTTCTTATTTTGGAAAATTTTTTGGTTTCGTTCCTTCCATTCTAACCAGACGATGAAACTAGGAACCAAACACTAGGTGAGGCTTACCACTTCATTATTTTTGTAATTCCCTCTCCATTTCCTAATAGTTTATTATATTTTGTCCATTACTCTATCATTTTTGCTAAATATATAAGCCATCCAATACCATATGATAGGTGTATAACTACAAGTGTTTAAACAAATATTTAGGTTTTTCTTTCCACTTTAAAAGACAAAACACCATGAGGATCCAATAAATTCTATCTTCACCATATTTTCCCATGTGAGAACTTTCTTGAGCAGCATCAACCATAGGAAGGTTTAAATTTTTTGCCATTGGTGCAGTGACTACAATTTATTCCAAGCTGGATCATTTTCCTCACCTTAGGAACCATCTATATAAACTTTGACCTCCTTGAGATTAAATTATCTACCTGCCCCCCCCCCCCCCCCGCCATATTAATTGATCTTGGTCACCATTACACAGGATTCTTCTCCTGCTTAATTCCTCTACTAATCCTTGAACCAGTCGTTCATTATAGTTGGGCTCTCAAAAGAGGCTAAGATTCCATTTTCGCCATTTACTGCCATCCAACACATGCTCCCAAACATGGTGCACTTCCTTGTGACCCTGAATCTCATTAAATAATTGGATTGGGTGCCACCCTTCCTTACTCAAACTAGATTTTTATTGCCAAGCATCTTCCCAAAACAAACCTAACCTTCCATTTATAATCTTCCAAAAGAAATATTTTTGTATTACTTCTCTATTTCCCCAGACCAAATTCCATATCAGTGAACCTTAAATTTACCCTGACATATAGACAAGGTCTTGCAGAGACCAATTGGGAGCATATTTTTCTCTCCAGACTTGGGCCCATGACGTTGACCATCCTTTTATCCAATGCCACCAAATTTTAGCTCCACTTGCTCTATTGACCATCTGTGGATCCAGTAGGCCCGTCTCTCTCAAAATTTTTGGTTTACATATAGTTTTCCATGCTACCAATGCCCATTTTGTCTTATCATCGACTCCTCTCCATAAAAAGAACTTTTGAATTTCTTTATTTTTTTGCAAAACCCCTTTGGGAGCTAGGAGTATTGATAAAATGCACTACAAAATCACTTGCAGAATGAATTTATTTAGGAATATCCTACCTGCAAGGTTCAATGATCTAAAATTTCATCGTTTAACCCTATTCTCCAATCTTGAAACAAATTTCTACCAATTTAGTTCCTTCCAAGGTTTAACAGTTAGAGGGATACCCAGATATTTGGAAGGAAGAATTTTCCTTTGAAAGCTTAGGAAATTAGTCAAATTTCTCTAAATAGAAATGTGTGTATTGAAGAAAAAAATCATAACTTTGGAGTGGTTTATCTCCTTACCTAATTCTGCTTCAAAATTGTCTAGGATAGACTTGAACGAATGGGCTTCCTTCACTGTAGGGATACCATGTAACATGGTATCATATACTAACTACTGGTGCATGGTAGCTGGACATCCTTCATGCAATTGGAGCCCCAAAATGTTCCCATCCATGGAATATATTGAAATATCTTTGCCCAGGACTTTCATCATTATGAAAAATAGGAACGGTGACATAGGGTCACCTTGGTGTATTCCCATGGAAGGGAAAAATGAATTTTCAGGAGCGCCATTTAGAAAAATAAAAAAATTGGGAGAGGTGACCAAGGACATTATCCAATTGATCCATATATTATCAAATTCAAAGGCCACACTACCTCCATGTATTCCAAGTTGATATTATCATACTCCTTTGAAAGGTCAAGATGTATTATCATCCCTTCCTTCCCTAGGCTCTTTAGATAATGGGTAATCTCATGGGCATGAATCACATTATCAAGAATTTTCCTACCTTCCACAAAGCCTGAATTTTCTTCTTAGATCAAAATAGGAAGTACCATTTTGATCTGGTTGTATTCCACTTTTGATATAATATTTTATATCACATTGCAAAGAGCTATCAGTCAAAACTTCTCAAGGGTACTCGCCTTCTCCTCCTTCAGAATAAGAGTGATAAATGTAGATTTTAGAGCTTTAAGAATCATGACTATCATCTATCATGACTATTTCCTAGTACGATTTGAAGAAATATGTGGTAAAGCCATCCTTACCTATCGCCTTACCATTAGGCATGTCATTTACCACATGGGACGCTTCTTCCATGGAGATCGGTTTATTTAGATTCTTATTACACTCATCTGTTATAAGTTTTGGAATATGATTTACTACCTTATGAATGAATTATGATATTTCAAGCAAGGGATCCTCTACAATATTCTGAAAGTGCTAAACCAATGCTTGCTCAATGTATTGATGTGCTTCATATGACTTCCTTGTCTTGTCCTTAGTCCCGAGAATCGGATTAGAGTTTCAGTGTTCAATTATCGATATGTGAAAGAATTTAGTATTATTTTCACCTTTCGAAGCCAATGAATTGTCACTTTTGTTTCCATAATATTTATTCTTGAAGGAATTTTTTCTCCCATTGCTTCACAAACTATGTTTCATCGTTTTTCCTTTCCTCAATATACCCTTCTTCAATCAACACTTTATGTGATGCCTCCATATTCAATTCCAAATATCATTTTTCCTGAAATATGTTATCAAAATCTGTCTTATTCCACTGCGTTAGTTGTGTTTTAATACATATCAACCAAGCCTGCAATTTAAACAGCTTAGAGCCCCGAATTAGGAGTGGCTTTTCCCACCATTTTTTGATATTATTCATAAATGAGGGGTGATCTATCCAGAAGGCCTCAAATATGAAAAATATTTTTTTAGGTGTACCCAACATTACACTCATTAAAACCACCAACCAATTATCTGAGCCCCCAAAAGGGAGAAGATTTGCTTCCATATCCAACCCTCTCATAAAAAAATCATTCGACATTAGGAAACTTACCATACTTGATGCAACTTGATGCTCCCCTCCACATTTTTTGCTCTAGTTAAAGATTCCATTGCATGTATCCATTCTGATTCAATTTTATTCCTCAATGAACCTTTTAAAGGTCTTAGAATCTTTGTCAATATGCCTTTAAATGCCCTTCTTTTCTGTGAGAGAAGTGATCATATTAAATTCTCCCCTTATAATCCAGGGGATATTGTGTTTTCTGTCTCTAAGATTCATAACGGCCTAGATGAAGCTTAATTTTTTATTATCCTCTATGGACCATAAACATTTGTGAACATAATCGACCGAGGGAATCCTATTATCTACATCTCCATAGTATGAAAAATATGGTGTCTTCTAGATCTGCTAGATTGAAAACCCGTGGGTTCCACCAATTCACTAAGACCCCTGTAGTAATTTGAGCTTCCACCTCTAAGTATGTTCACCCCCTTCCTAAATTCCTATCCACTTCCTTAAATATTATGTATTGAACATTTAACTTCTTGTAGGAACACAAGATCTGACTGTTCCATTTTTATCTTTATCTTTAACAATATTTGTTTTCGTAGGATATTGATTCATCTTGCGTTCCACGTTACAAATTTCAATTTTAATTCTAGAGATTAGGTGGCAAGCTCAGATCTCTCATCTTACCTGAGTTGATAAAAATTTCTCCCAATTCTTGAAGGGCTACATTGTTCGAATTCCTTCCTCTTTTCCTTTGTGTTTTCCTTGGTGCTGATATGGTCTAATATTCTGAAACCTTGATGCACAACTCCCCAATGTATTCATGTGGTCATTTCAGTCCTTGAAGATTTTCCTCCTCCCACATAAGGTATAGATATTGGATTCAATCCATCTACTCTGGTGGGACGACCTCCAAACCCTTTTTTCTCCATTGTTCCACCAAATTATGTAAGTATATCTCCTCCATTTTCACTATTTCCAATAGATCTAGGTCCTCTGTTCCTACTTCACTTGGGGTGATCTAGATTCTCTCAGTTACCAAAATTAACCAAGATATTTTACTTCTGTGGTGTTAGCTAGATTACATGTGAAAGAGTATGAAAACCACATTTTCATACTTTAAATAAGAGGAAACATAAATATAACCATCAAATCAAGAACACACACAAGTTGATAATGGAGTTCACCCAGTGTGGGTTACGTCTCCGACCCTGGTGTCAAGAGTGGGGAGGCAACTTCTTTAATTGCTGCAAGATGATGATGGATACATGATGTGTTATTTGTCATGACAAGGAAGAATTTCCTTAATTTGAGTGGTATGTCTCTCCATGAGACACACTTCTATAATAAATCTTCACTTATAAAAACTCTCCATCAACATGAAAAAATATCAAACTCTCACATAAAGTGGCATATAAGGATCCACTCACAAAGTTGCATACATGGATCTAAAAATCAAATCATAATCTAAACATAAATCAAATGAACGCATGGAAGTAATGCATCTTATACGTCTACTTTCGGGGATGGCCTGAAAATGCACAAATTTGTTGAATAAATGGATTGCATCATTGAATTCATGGTGAAAAAATAATTCAAATGAGTATAAAATAGACCCCCTTCTGGCTTAGACAAATATGGACCCTTGGGAATATCAAATATTCCCCCCCAGTATTCCTTCCTGATGGTTGATTGGAATTTATCTACCTAGATGAAAAATTTGATCACACCATCGCATTCCTTACAAAAAACTGAGAAAAATGAGTATAAAATCAGTCTGGTTCTAAGACCAACATTTTCAAGCCCCTAGGGAATCTCAAAGATTCCTCAAGTTTCCATAAACATTCCTTGCTACAGGTTGATTGAAATTCTGCCACTCAGATGAGGAATTAGATTACACCATCTTGTTCCCTGTGAAAAATTAGGAAGAATGAGTATAAAATCAACATAATTATGTCACTGTGAAAATTTGGCCCCAAGGGAATCTTTTAGATTCCTCCTGATTCCACAAATATTCCTCTCTACAAGTTGACTGAATATCTTATGCTCAGATGAGGAAACCGATCTCACTATCACACTCATGAAATTATGAGAAAATTGAGTATAAACTTGATATACCTCCGCCTCTATCAAAAACAGCCTCCAAAGGAATATTTTAGATTCCTCATGATTCCATGCGTCAGGGTTTCATGCCTCATTTTGTAAGCTCAAGCTGGTTTTTCTTTCCTTCAGTCTCTGTTCCATCCCCTCTTTTAGGAAAATTTCAAATTGAGTTTATATAGGATTTTTCAGTGGTGGAATCAATGTTTGGCTCATTGGGAAATTGGTAACAGTGGTTAACTTTAGTGTGGGAGGCCCGGGTTCCAACCCCGCGACCTCCCAACTTGATGTTATGTTTTGTTTTATAGCGTTGCCGTTTTTTTATATGGTTGGCTATTGGGTATGGGGTCACCGCTTGGGGCGGGCCGACCACATGGCTTGCACAGGTTCGAATCCTGCCAACCCCCCAAATCATATATGGTGACATATTCTATTGAGTGGCGGGTCTGCCATCGGTGGCCCACCCCCATATTATTTTGTATACATTATATATAGTGGAGTAGGGTGTGGGCGAGTCCGTGAGGCTTGTCCCACCCCATATTTTTTTTTTAATTTTTTTTTTTTTTTTTTTTGAATTTGGTTAAAAAAACCGTTGGCCAAATTTTGGGTCACTTGAAATTTTAAAGAGGCGACAATTTTGCTAGTTTCGGCTACCAGAAATCGTCACAGCAAAGTTCAAAATTGTTACCTCGTTAGTGGCAGCCAAATTTAGCGGCTCCACCAGATTTAGTCAGGCTCCAAATTTAGTTGGCGCTTTGCTAACTTTAGCCAAGGGGCCTAATTGACCAAAAAATTTACTGGCCATAAATTTCGCATACGATGTCGGATTAAGGTGAAGTTTGCACCGTTGGAAATATTTTTACGATATATTATATTGAACCCTGGTTTCATGGAAATACAAGAACTTTTATTTTTTAGCCCTCTTTGATTTCTAAGCCTCTAGAGCCACTTGGATCATTTCTCCCCACTGAGGAGATTTTTGTGCTCCAAAAGCATGAACACAATCAACAATCCATTGTACTCCCTTATCTTCACATCAAGTTCCCTAATAGGGCACACTTAATACTCCTTCACCTTTTTTCTTTGGAGCAGTAAGTGATGAACTAACATCTGCATCTTATGCAAACCTGTGGTCTAATCTTTGCAAAATACGTGTTCTTCTACAAGATCAAACATGTCCCAAAAAACCCCATACTTGCCAAGAGTTTATAACATGTAATCTTTGGTCAATTTTACATAAAAATGATAACATAAACCAATACCCAAACAATAAAAAAAATAGGACATAAAAAATCACCATGTTGTTTTCATAAGTGATGAAAACACATCATCACTGATCTGATCACGGGTCGAGTAATAATCTAACCATCGTTTGCAGTGTGAAGATATTTTAATTGAATATGGCTTATACAGGTTTAAATGAGCATGTTAGTCCATCGATTATAGTGAATAAACACATAAACATAAGTAAATGAACTTAACATATCAATAAGCACAAGTACATAAGTAAGAGAGAGACAACCAATTGGTAACGGAGTTCACCCCTCCATCTCTCTAGGGATACATATCCAGATCTGCTTCAATTGGAATGCAGACATTCATATTCCTTCTCAAAGTAAGCTCTCCAAGATTTCTTACATTCAATCTCTATGGCTCTTCATTAGCTAAGCATTATGGCTCTTAATAGCTAAGTGTACTCTCCTTTCTTCCCCCTTTCTCATGGCTCACATAAGGAATATATATATAGTTTTCCCTCACCCACTCTCCAACAAAGAGCATTAATTACAAGATGCACAATTGTAGGGCCTAATTACAAGGAAGGAAAAACAAGATCCATGAAAGTAGGACCTCCAACTATCTCGAGCTCATAATTGGGAAAAGCCTCAAAACCACCTAAAGACTCTTCAACCATGCCCTTTATTCTCTCAACCTACAATTGAGAAAAATAGAGAACTGGTGTGAGGTGGTTTCTCACTTAGAAACCAATTTACCTAATTAAATTAAATGAATAATATGTGAGACAAATTTTCTCTCACAAATATTAATCATTTCTATCAAAAGTGAATAATAATTCATGGGTTTAATAAAGGCTCATCAAATGCATAATTTCGCCCACTTAAGCACTTTGTCACCAGCTTCAAATCAACATGGCACAAATCTCTTTCACGTGTGAAGATCATTTCGGATCACACCTCCACACAAAGAAACTTTTGGTCTCCAAAAGTACTAGCTTCAATCCATCATCAACTGCATGAAAATTTCTCTGAAAGGCACATTCCCACAGGACTCCTTCACCTGATGTACTTCAGAATCGAAATGCAATGCTAACACCTGCAGATGTTGCAATGCAAATGTATGAAAAGGCACATCCCTTGAAGACTCCTTCACCCAACGTACTTTGGAATCAGGGTGCAAAGCCAACACCTACAACTGTTGCAATGCAAATGCCTGAAGATGCACATTCCTTCAAGACTCCTTCACCTAACGTACTTCAGAATTAGGATGCAAAGCCCACATCTGCCTAAAGCTGCAACACAAATTTATGAAAAGGCACATCCGTTCAAGGTTCCTTCACCTCAATCCTTCAGAATTGGAATGAAAAAGCCCACATATGCCTAAAGCTACAACCTATAGCTGATCATACCTGTTTACATCTTTTGAAACGCTTTCCAAGAGTTCATTGGTCAACTTTACATGTGAAAATGGCTTAGACAAATTGCTTCATTAAACTTGATTACAAATAAGCCAACAAGGCTTAATGCGCAAAACTACACCTCTCACTCTCCCTCACATAAGAGTGGTTAAAAAAAACCTTTTACAATGCTTCATAATCATCTTTCACATCATGACTTCATGGAAACTATGGCCTTTGTATGGAATTTAATCAATTACATGCCAAATTTATGATGTCAAAATAACAATTACATGGAAATTCAATGTGCCAATAATGTGCACAAAGGGAAAAAAATACAAAGTTTCAACCCCTCTTAATATGTGTATGCACCAAAAAATTCAAATGCACTAATGGTAAAAAGAAATAAAAGCCCCCCCATTACAAAATATGTGCATTATAAAAGTGACGTCTTCATTTTATAAGCATAGGGAAAATAATGGGTATAAAAAATCAAAGAAAATGCCCCTTTTAACTACCCATTTATGTCTGTCCACAGTAAGGAGACAGGCCATATAGCATGCATCCACTTTTAGGCTAGCACCATAATAATTGATTGTTCCCCAAAGCCCCCACCCTATAACAACTCTCACAAATACATGCTGTGATTATAGTGTAAGACAAGGGACCGCCTTCACCGCTTGAGGTAGTTTCTGGCATTGGGATGTTGCTTTGAAAATTAAACTCATAACAATAGAAAAGGTTTAATCAATCCAATGATGAAAAACAAGAAGATAATTGCGTGGAATTTCCCATCTTGTCCACCGATTGTTGTTGCAGAAGATGAAGAATAAAGAAATTTCTCTACTTGCCGAAACTAAATGAGAATCGAAAACAACAACACAAACCTTAAAGAAGGAAGGAAACTCCTTCCAACAGAGTGACTCCAGATATGGACACCATCTTCTCTAAACTGGCAGCTGTCAAATTCAGTGATAGTTTGGAATGGAATATGAGCAATGTCATCCACTAGCTCATTGTACCAACTCATCTGACGCTGCAATTCTTAGACTTGCAACAATTACAACAGTGGCCAATGCAAACAAATTAAGAAATATGTGAACTCACTACAACCTCACCAGTAGCAATGTCATCCACTACCTCGTCGTGCCAACTCAGAAGATGTTGCAATTCTTGGACTTGCAGGAATACAAGCATAAGGAGATTTATGGTACTGATATGTGCACAGGTTCAAGATGAACTAGAAACATGATTTGATCCATGCGAATTAACTATCCTTCTATATATCCTTCTAGGATTTGATCAATATGCTGCCTGGTCCACCCATCATGCGAGTGATAATGTTGTTGGATAGTAAGATATTCCCCATGCTTTACGATCTAAACAAGGTCGAGAAGAAGAATGTGCTCACCAAAACTTACATGCCCAACACTACTTTCACTGGAGGTTATCGGGTTGTCGTATACCTCGACCCCTCAGAGGAGAATCATAGCAAGCTCAAGAGATTTTTCTTCAAGGTTCTCAGAAGTGGTCAAGATAGATATTTCCCAGAGTTTTCCCAAGCGTTCGTTGAGCTCAATGCTACTGTCGAGAAAGAAATGGAGAGCAGCGGGAAGGTGTCTTTCAACAAGTCCATTGAACAATTGATATTCAATTTCCTATGCATGTCATTAACGGGCATGAACCCAGTCACTTAGGGCCTCAGAACTAACGACCCTTCGTATGTTAGCAAGTGGCTTGAGCCTCAACTTTCACCTACAGTGAGCTTGAACATCCTACCAAATATCGTGGACGAGTTAACCATCCATTCTATACGTCTTCCCTTTTGGCACGTTAAGGGTTACTACGAGAGTCTCTTTAAATTTTGGTGGACACATGCGGCTTTAGCTATGGAGATGGACGAGAAAGTGTTCAAACTAAAAAGTGAGGAGGTCTGCCATGATCTCCAATTTTGCATATTTGATTTGATCCAAAACTACACAAGTCAGTTCAAAGCTCCTATTGTTTTAGCAAGAAATGCACGACCTAAAATGAGAATGCCTGGATTTGGTGCCACAAAATTGAAATTCTAGTGATAAAATCATGGAACGGTGCCACTAAATCTACCGCACAATCTTAACCTGCTAGTTTGTGTAATTTTTCGCTCCGCTAGAATTTCCGCTAGAAACCGGAGACATTTTGGATGCCCTTCATCATTTCAATTACCTCCATTGTGTTCCAACTTCTCCAAATATGTCAAAAAAATGTTCATGACTCATCTCTGCAATATTATCCTTCTAACGATATGAAGTTAACACTGCTGGGCCAAACTACTTTTGTACAAATCAGGGCCATTCAACATCTCTTCAATGAAATCTTCCATTAATGAGGAATTTCTGGATCTAGACCACTCCGAGTACCAGTAAGAATGATAAGATTCCAATGGCTCACCAGAAAGAACAACCCCAGCAACCGCTCCTAAAATAGCTCCACGAAGGAGACTATTGTCAAAGGCTCATCCTGCTATTGCCTCAGTGACAACTCCTGTAAAAAAATCCCGCTAAAGAAAACATTCTAGTTAAAGCTCTAGATAGATCACCTGACAAGATACCTGGAGCACATAAATGAGATCCACCCTCATTAGCCCCTCTTCCACCATTCTTGGTAGATGTGACCCTGTTGTAGGACTGAAATTTAATAATCGGCCTGAGATTCCTGCACATGGTGCACGTGTTCAGGTTCCCATCATTTCTAGACATGCACGCATCACAAACCCAACCAGATTCCTCCATGAGGGATGCTTATTTGGGATTTATTACAGTCACAACTGTCTATTCATATGGCCATGCAGTATCTCAACTTCCTCGGGCAATAATTGCAGTCAAAAGCAGTGGCCTATGGCCATATTAAACAAAATAACAACTTCTATGAAGGATTTGTTGATTCCATTAATCATGTGGAAAAGTCACTCATCGTGCATATCGATCTAGTTTCTAAGAAGGCTCATCAGAATGCACCGATCAAATGGAGGATAAATATGACAGGAAAGTTGTGGGCCAATTTGGAAGAATACATTTCTCCACAAAATTTGATAGTGAATACAAGTGGAGGAAAAAAGCTCAACTAAAGTCTCTATGATTTACGTGCGTTGGTTCCCTTTTTTGTTTCCAACCAAAGTCCTCTGGTAGCTCACTCGTGGGAAAAATAGGGGCATCGTGGGCATCTTGAAGTGATGGTGGCATTATTTGTTGATGTTGAATCGGAAAAATTTTGAGTGTTTTCCATCAGCAGAGGGATACTTGCCCCCATAAAACTCGAAATTTTTCAAATGAGCAGAAATAAACATTGCAGAAACATCATGAACTATTTACCAAACCAACACCATGAGAAAGGGGGAAGAAAGGAGAGAATGCTTAGCTATTGAGAGCCATAGTTATTAGCTAATGAAGATCCATATAGCTTGAATGTAATAAGCTTGGAGAACTTACTTTGAGAAGGAATATAGAAGGTCTACATTTCAATTAAAGCAGATCTGAATATGTAGCCCCATAGAGATGGAGGGGTGAACTCCATTACCAATTAGTTGTCTCTCTCTTACTTACGTACTTGTGATTCTTGATATGTTAAGGTAATTTAATTATGATTATGTGTTTATGCATTATAATCGATGGACTAACATGCTCATTTAAACTTGTATAAGCCATAGTCAATTAAAATATATTCACACCGTAAACGATGGTTAGAGTAGTACTCGACCCTTGATCAGTTCAATCACTTTTACATTCATTTTCCAACATATGATTCAAAAAAATGCGGCCATGAAAAAACAATATCTCAAATGAAACCATCTCTCACTCATCAAAGTGAATGAGTCATCATTTTGGAGCTGCTTCACTTGTTGAACAACTTTAACAACTAGTTCATGCATAACCACTTTTTCCCACTTGAGAGACTACTCTGGATAGAGCTCCCAACATGTGGCTCTCTGATACCCATGTTTGTTAAAATTAATACAAAATTATTCTTCCTCCATACCTACTTAACCTTCTTCCTCCCTTGATTTGGATAAGGCCTTACATGTCTTGCCTTTTTCCTTGCTTCCATTATCCTACAACACTTGACAACCACATGGTTATACAAGATAAAAAAACTACATGGTTTTCTTGCCATGATTTCTGCTCATGATTAACAATGTGGTCATAATCAAAATGAAATTTAGAATAATGATACTTTTTATACGTTGATTTGGCTCTCTCTTGGGAATACTCACTCCCATTTGGAGATGACTTGTAATCACGATCACTGGAGGCTTGTGAGCTACTCCCAACATCCTTCATTGTCTCAGACTTGTCGCATGAAGATTCTCCTATCTCTTCCCTTTTGAAAAAGTCCAATCCTTCATGTCGTGATAATTCCACAACTTGGATGGGATTCACAAAGCCTTTCCCATTAGCTCCTAGGCCCTTGCCTTCATATCCAATATTATTCAATAATGGTAAATCGATGCCTGTGGTGTGATTTTCAAAATCACCCAAATCATCATCATCGTCATGTAAAAAATAAATCGAAGAATTACCAACACTATTTACCTCTAAAGTAGATGACGATGACAACTTCGTTAAGCCTTCATTGTGATTCAAATTTTCCAAGGCCTCTTCCGTGGCTTGTAATTGAAGTTACAATCTATACTTCTCCTCCTATGCTTCTTGTAGAAGTCACCTTAATTAAACATTCTCTGATTTAATTCTTTCATTGATCTCTTAATTTGAATGATGAGAAGAAGACAAAGAAGAATAATTTTCACCCGATGATGGAGATGGAGCATCATCTTCTGCTCTCTCTTTCTCTAGTTTCTATTTTTCCATTTTCTCCTCATAATCTGCATACATTATATCTACCATGCTTTCCATCATGTAGAAGGCCTTGTAGAGATCTCTGTCATCTTCCATTTTCTTCTCTTATTTCACATTCAATATATGGTTATCGTTCACACTCACAATTCAGATCAACAAGAATACTGCTTTGATACCAAACTTGATCCAGATTCTCTCAACTACACGAATTAACCAAGATATTTTACTTCTGTGATGTTAGAAAAATTACATGTGAAAGAGTATGAAAAATGACATATGCATACTTTAAAGAAAAAGAAAATAAAGACAACCATCAAATAAAGAACACACACAAGTTGATAACAAAGTTCACTCAATGTGGGTTACGTCTTTGGGGCTAGTGTCAAGAGTGGGGATGCCACTTCATTAATTGCTGCAAGATGATGATGAATAAATAATGTGTTATTTGTAAATATAAGGAAGAACTTCCTTAACTTGAGTGGTATGTCTCTCCACAAGACACTTTTCTATAATAAGTCTTCACTCATAAAAGCTCTCCATCAACATGATAAAATGCCAAACTCTCACATAGAGTGGCATACAAGGATTCTCTCACAAAGTGGCATACGTGGATCTAAAAATCAAATCATAATCTAAAAAAAAAATCAAATGAACACATGGCATCAATGCATCTTATATCTCCACTTCTGGGGATGTCTTGAAAATGGATACCTCTGCTGAATAAATGGATTGCAATGTTGAATTCTTGGTGAAAAACTAGTTCAAATGACTGTAAAATCAACCCCCTTTTGGTTCGATCAAATCTGGATCATCGAGAATCTCAAGGATTCCCCAAATATTCCTTCCCATTGTTTGACTAGAATTCGACTGCTCAGATGAAAAATCTGATCACACCATCACATTCCTTATGAAAAACTGAGAAAAATGAGTACAAACTCGACCTAGTTCTGAGACTAACATTTTTGGGCCTCTAGTGAATCCCATAGATTAATCTCAAAGATTCCTCAAGATTTCATAAAGATTCCTTGCTGTAGGTTGAATGAAATTCCATCTCTCAGATGAGGAATCAAATTACACCATCTCAATCCCTGTGAAAAACTGAGAAGCATGAGTATAAACTCAATATAATTTTGTCACAGTGAAAATTTAGCCCCAAGGGAATATTTTATATTCCTCGTGATTCTAAAACAATTCCTATCTGCAAGTTGATTAAATATATGCTTCTTATACGAGGAAACCGATCTCACTGTCACACTCGTGAAATTCTAAGAAAAATGAGTATAAACTTGATATACCTCTGCCTTTGTAAAAAGTCAACCCCCTAGGGAATATTTCAGATTCCTCATGATTCCCTGCATCAGGTTTTCGTGCCTCATTCTGCGTGCTCAGGCTAGGTTCCATTCTCCTCTGATATTTTTTCCTTTCCCCTCTATTGGGCGAATTACAAAAAACGAGTTTATATAGGATTTTTCGGTAGAGGAATCAATGTTTAGTCTGTTGGGTCATTGGTAACAATGGTTAACTTTAGTGTGGGAGGCTCGGGTTCCAATCTTGCGACCTCCCCACTTGGAAATTTTTTTTTTGTATTACGTTGGTGTTTTATTATATGGTTGACTGTTGGGTATGGGGTCGCCGCTTGGGGTGGGCCGACCACATGGCTGACGTAGGTTCGAATCCCGCCGACACCCCGAATCATATATGGTGACATATTGTGTTGGGTGGCGGGTCCACCATTGCTGAACATCCCCAATATTGTTTTATATATAATATATATGGTAGAGTGGGGTGTGGGAGGGTCAACCAGGTTTGTCTCACCACATTTTTTGTTATAATAATTTGGTTAAAAAAAAATTCGGCCAAAATTGGGGTCACCGAAAATTTTAAAGAGGCGAAATTTTTTCGAGTTCTGACTATCATAAACCATTGCCGCAAAGTGCCAAATTGTTACCTCATTAGTGGCCACCAAATTTATTAGCTCCACCTGATTTAGCTAGTATCAAAATTTAGTTGGGGCTCTACTAACTTTAGCCAAAGGGCCTAGTTGGCCAAAAATTTGACTGGCCATAAATTTCACATACGAGCTCTTATATCTAACCCTAGTTTCATGGAAATAATATTTTTTATTCCTCTTTTATTTTTGAGCCTCTCTAGAGCCACCTGGATCATGGGGCCATTTCATAATCCCCCTTAAAGTCTTTACCCAAATTTTGTATTTCTAAATTTTTAATAGGGTTTTCTGGGGATTCCATCATTCTTTCCTCTATGTCATCCTCTCGATTGTAATTTTTATCTTCCTTATTACTGTTATCCTTTGGATTATACTCCAAAAGAATCCCAAATTTTCTTTGATGCTCATCTCCCTCCTTGATTTTGTTGTTGTTGTCTCTTGTTGGCCCGTCCTGTTGTGTTTGGCTTTACATAGTCGCCTACATGCTTCTTCTCTCTTTATTTACCCTGCTCCTTAGCTCTATTTAGGGGAAAATTTGTGATCAGATTCCCATGATCATGGAAACATCTGCATTTGAAGGGAATTTTTCAGAATCGACAGGCTGTAGCCATATTTCATCCTGAAATTTCAATTTAATTTCTCTTGGTAGCGCACCTAACACATCCATCTCCACACAAATCTTTGCATACAATGTGTATCTGCCTTGTAGCATCACATTTGAGATCTCAAAAAACTTCCCTAACATATCTCCTATAAGATTCAAGGTAAAGAGTAGCCAATAGTCTAAGGGTTTGGAATAAAACCTGACCCAAAACAAAACATTAGTTAGTGTTTCTTTCTATGGAGTAAATTTCTCCTTCCATGGATGCATGTACAAGCTTGCAAAGGCAAAGAAATAGGGACCTCTATCAAAGATTAGATCCTTGTACTCTAGATTAGAGAAGACTATTGTAAAAAATCCTTTGGACCCTAAGTGCAAATCTATATCACCATGAGGCTTCCGGTGGTGCTTGATCCAATCACAAAATCCTTTCTCTGTGGGCCATAACCCCATAATCTTATAGATGATCACATATGTTTTCATGTTTTCCCTAAAGGCTTGGGTCTAGGGATCTGTGATTCATGCTATTAGAATTATCATCACTTTGGGCTTGCATGGGCCATTATTGTTAGCCCCTTTTGAGTTTTTCTAGTGTTTTTATTGGCTTCATTTAGTACCTCTGTCCTCTTCTATTATTCGACCATTATCGCCTTGATTACCTTCCATTTCTTCTTCTTTACTAGTTCCTGTTGAAACTTCGACCGAAATTCTAAAACCCACCTTGGAATCTTTTCCTTTATTAGATACCACGTTTCTCTAGGAGGGATCCCCGCTCCCTTCCCTTATGAACACCATTCGCACTGGAACCTACCTGAAAATTCTTAGAAAACCCTAGCTATCGCCTCCCACTTACAACATGTAATTTTCTTTAGGTTTATTATATTGGGTTTTATAATACTAATATATTAATCTTAGAGCTTATAATATCAATCTTCGGATTGAATATATTAAACTTAGGGTTCATAATCCTAAGATTTCTAATATTGATCTTAGGATTGAATATAGTAATATTAGGGTTTATAATATTAATCCTAAGGTTTATAATCGTAGGGTTTATAATATTAATCCTAGGGTTTATAGTATTGGGTTTTATAAAGTTAACGTTTTATAATATTAATATATTAATATTACGGTTCACAATATTAATTTTAGGATTTAATATATTAAACTTAGAGTTTATAATATTAGGGTTTAAAAACCCCAGGATTAATCTTGTAAACCCTAAGATTATAAACTCTAAGTTTAAGTTTAAATTTGAGGTTTATAATATTAACCTTAGGCTTTCTAATATTGGGTTTTATAATGTTAGAGTTAATATTATTAATGTATTAATATTAGGGTTTATAATCATAAGACTTCTATATTAAACTTAGAGTTTATAACATTAATATTAGGATTTATAATCCTATAGTTTAATATATTAATCTTAGGGTTTATAATATTGAGTTTTATAATTTTA
The DNA here is from genome assembly GCA_034641835.2 of Pinus albicaulis. NCBI lineage: Eukaryota > Viridiplantae > Streptophyta > Pinopsida > Pinales > Pinaceae > Pinus > Pinus albicaulis. The sequence continues at coordinate 940,155,046 of CM076578.1, forward strand.
GGGTTTTATAATATTAATATATTAATCGGGTTTTATAATATTAATATATTAATCTTAGAATTTGTAATATTAATCCTAGGGGTTATAATATTAACCCTAGGGATTAATATTTATCCAAATATTTATAATATTAATCTTAGGGTTTATAATATTAACCCCGTTGGACATTGGATAAATCACTACTCCTCGTGTGTTTCACGACATGTGCTTAACCGCTTCTTGTGGATCCATTAACTTTGGCGATGTGTTTGCTAAATAAGACCTATGGGTTTTTGTGTAACAACAATCGTGATTCCAACAAGTGGTATCAGAGCCAAAGGTCTCAAATTTGTATCACACCCAACTCACAATGGGAGGAGATTGTTGGAAATTTGTTAAATCAACACTCCTCATGTGTTTCGCGACATGTTGTTAATCACCTCTCATGGATCCATTAACTCTGGTGATGCACCTATTTACTAAGACTTGTGGGTTTTGCTGTAACGCGAATCGTGATTCTAACAAGCCCTAGGTTTTAATTTTTTTTCTTGAGAAAAAATCGAACATTTTATCAAAATAAAAAAAATCTACATCGCATATGCCATAGCATTCGATATGAGGTGTTATCACTTAGATTGAACCTCAGGTTGAAGAAGGAGATTCCAAGGTAATCTCAAACCATGCTTAGACAAGTAGCTAGACCTACTAGGCCAGAAGAGGGCTCTCTCTGTATAGATCACAAACAAGATGACTGAGGAAATAAGATATTAGGCTAGGTGTAGTAGCTAAGGGTTTTTTAATTTTGATTTGTATTGGGTTTTGGTGGACTAGGAGGAGTCAAGCAGCTAGGGCAAGGAAGTTAGGTCAAAATTTGTAGGGTGTTCTATGGGGAAAGGTAGGCATAATGCTTATCACTTTAGGGTTTTGAATATGGGATGATAAAGACAAGTGAGGAGCTAGAAAGAGCATGGTGAATTCATGGTTTCTTTCTAAACTGAAGAAATTACAAATTTTGAATGTTTACCCAAAATAGAGCATAGAAATTATGGATTATATTCATCTAACTTGAAAACATTCATTCAATAGCAATGAAATGATGGATGAAATACACAAAAAATTATAACATATGAGTACAAAAGAAGAAAATGAAACTAAACACAATACCACATGGATCCCATAAAAATAGTAGCAGATTTGATTAATGTCTAGGACAAAACTGATACAAAAGTATGTCTCTTGAGATGCCAAACATCCAAGTGAATCCCACCATTATAATAACTAAGATAATACATAATATAGACCTAAAAACCACTCTTCCTAGCCTCAGGGAGTCGAATCCATGAGAAAGGAATCAGTTTCACCTACTCCCAAACAAGAAACTGAAGACTAGGAAGACCTAACAATTTGCCTCTAAAAGAAAGGAAACTGATTCATTTGACCTCTAGAGGACTCACCTAATGTATCTACCTTAAATAAAAGTAAAAACATGAAATTTACATTCACCATGACCATTTTCACCAGTAATTTCTTCATTTTCCCAAGTAAAAAGTCAAACTGGAGTGAAACTTCAAAATTTGTTGAAGATGGTGAAAATGCAATTTTCCTGGCAAACATGCAACGCCCATATAGAAAAATTAACCTCTTTTGAAATCGACTTTTGGAGGCCTTCCCGGTGTCCAAATCAGCTCCATAATAGCTCATTGGAAATATCTCTAAGTCTAGTTTCCAAATATGCCTCCATTTTTTAAACTTCAACACATTTTCTCTATCAAAAAGTGAATCTCCCAAGGCTAGTAAACACGCAGCGCCTGGGTCAAAAAGGAGGTAGAAACATGAAAATTTGGTGGTTTTTTGCACTTTTGAGGGACCATTTCTCCTCCAAATTTTCTGAAACTTGCTAGGTTTGATGTCTTCATCATTATAAACACGATTGTGGTGGTCATTTTTCATTTGGATGCCCCAAAAAATAGTGTAGCGCCCATGGCGCTACGCGTTTGGCAGGATTTATGTGTTGCCAAAATTACTCAAAAAACCAAAAATGCACTAAAGTGCAAAATGCGCCAAAATTGTGAGGATACTTGCTTCTAAAGTGCTTGAGGCATGAAGAGACACCTATGAAAGTATGTCTAGCCTCTTCTTCTCCTTTTTCTTGGTCAAAGCTTGAATTTTTCCATGGGCTCGTTTGAGCTTGGCCCTTGCAATTTTGTTCCTCATGACATAGTGCTTTGTCATTTTCCTCTGAATATAATTATCCTTTTTGGCCTTCTATAGAAAACTCTATAGATTCAAATTGGCTCTATCAAGCCATGATTATCTATCCTTACTAATCTCAAGGGCAAACAACTCGCTTGGAGTGAGCTGCTCTGCCAACTCAACTTCTCTATGTCTTTCCCAAGCTAAAGCTCTCTTCAGGCCTATTGTCTTTGGTCTCTATCTTGGAGGCTGATCCTTGTCATCATCAATCTCAGAAAATTTATCCAAGGTATCCTCCAGCAAGGCCTTGGAATTTTCTTCCTCTCTTTGTGCTTTAACGCTCATGACCTCATTGATAATATGCTTGGTTTTCAGCTGCTAATTTTCTTGTTCAAGAAAATCAATCACATACTATGCTCTCTCAAGATTAGCTTGAAGTTCACTAATATTTGCTTCTTTGCCTCTGATTTTTGCACTGATTTTTCTGTCCTCATCCTCCTCATCAAGTTCAATCAACTGAAACTCCTAATCTCTTTAATGTTTATCCTCCTGCTCATCAATGATTGGCTCTTTAGCCTTTTCCTTGCCTTTGTCCACCTGTTTTGCTGATGAAGAAGGCATGGCCCCTTTCACTCCAAGTGAAGCAAACAAATTCCTATGGCCTATTTGAGAGGTCTTGGGAAATGACTCAACATCAGTCACATTAGCCCAAGTTGCCTCAATGTCCTTCTCACTGCTTGATGACTCAGTATCATGATGTGATGGTGAAGGGTTATGAAAAGGTGAAGAAGTAGGATCAACATGAGGTGAATGCATCTGATTAGGTGATGATGTATGAACAACAGATTGAGATGGAGATATGGGAGGATGAGATGATGAAGGGATACTTTGCTCATGCTGAATAGGTGGGGTAGTGAAAAATTCATTTGCTATGAATGTGTCCGATGGGATATTATTTTGCTCAAGCTGATGCATGACTATCATCTTGATGAGGGAGTGGTGGAAAAGACTCTGCATTTGATGATTATAATCCCTCTTTTGTACAATGTGTTACATATTTTCAATGTTGCGGGAGAGATAGTAGGGTATGTGAAGCATTCTAACTCTAGTGAAGTGCATGAGGAGTTAGATATGGTATGAATAGAGTCGAGAAAATCTCCCCTCACAGGTGTATTATTTCATGATTATTTTCATCATAGGGACATATCAGTCAAGGAGATGAGAGAAAGGGAAAATTTAATTCTTGTCATCCTTGTATCTAGGTTTCGATATATGGTTCATAGTAGCTCTGATCAAGGTTTCCTTGCTTAAACCATTTCTCTCCCACTTTAGGGATCCCTGTTGTAGTTGAAATGGCATTAGTGGACATCGTAAAAGTGACCCTAGTAAGAGTGACATGCCTATCATGAATATTAGTAACAAAAAACCTTGTCAACATAGGGTGATACTGAATCTGCTGCACTTTCTCACAAAAACCAAAACAAACAACATGTTTAAAACATGACACGGTGAGAGGAGAAGCCATGAGCTCCTTTGTGGTTACTGGTTCATATCTGTTGATTTTCCCTCCTTTGTGGTCACTTCTCTTTGGTGTTTTATCCTCAGTGACACCTCTATCCTCCTCTTTAGACATTTTGAATTTGAAGGCTTTGAAACCCTAGGGTAAATGGAATGAGATGAATGAGTGAGAGATGAGATGACTAGCTTAGGAAAATGGGGGGAATAAATGTAAATGAAAACCTAGGTCTATGAAAACCCTAGGATTTAATAGTTTTTGTGACTGATATGTGTTTTAGGGACATGAATATGGATTTAGTGTATGAAAATGAGAAGGAAATAGAAACTAGGGTTTCATAGCAACAAGCACTTCAATATTGTTATGGAACACCAAATATATTTAGAAGAGAGGTAATTTAATGTTCACTTACTGATTTAAAGCCTCTTGGAGAAATTGGTGAGGATATTTAGCTTGCTGGAGGTGATGAAACCTTTTGAAACCCTCCCTGTGCAAGCGTGAAGCGTTCTACAAGAATGTGCAGTGCCCAAGCCAACATGCAATGCCTCTATGCAAATGTGTAGTGCTTGTGTTGTTTGGTCTATATTTATCGGGAAAACACCCAGCGCCATTGGGTAAATGCGCAACGCCAATGCAAACACACAGCGCCTGGGTGCAAATGCGCAACACCCCTGGATTTTGACCCAAAATGCTCAGAAAACCTAAAATTTCTCCTTTGCTGGAAACTCCTGATGTCTGAATGGAAAAAATGACTTGCTTTGAGGTGTTTTGAAAGGCTTTATAGAATATTGGATTTGAAACTTTAATTTGAATCATCCACTTTTCTAATGTTCACTTTTCCCTTTAGCACCAATACTCTTTAACTTTATGACTTTTTGGCATTGGAGGTTGATAAAATATGGAGTTTGGCTTTCTTTACTCCACTTAGGCCGGACATGATTGCATTTGACAGCTTGGGATTGAATTTATTACATATGAGAACATAAAATTACATTTGAAAAAACATAAATAAATTACATATTTGAATTTTATATCAAAATGACATTTTGATATAATATTCAAAATGCTCACTATGGAGATTTCAAACTCAAAAATTATAAACTCACACCATAGAAATCTAAAAACTATAATAGGTACCCTGTATGGAAGGGAAACCTAGAATGAGATTCATAGTCTCGAGAAAACAAGGGTTAAAATTTAGAAAAGAGAGGCTCATCTATTTTTCCTAAAGCAGTGCCGTGATTTAGATCTTACACCAACCTTCACTCTGGATATATAATTTCATTGGTCAGCCTTCATCATGCACTCTTTGTATATTTATGGTTGGTATCCTCCTCTATTTTCAATAGGATTTTTCTTGATGATGGGTCTTGTTCTAGACCCGAAACGTGGACACAAAAATTCTCATTGTGGAGATTCCGAACTCAGAAGCTCTAGATATAAAAATCATTAAACTAAAAAAATACAACTTTGAAAGTATGAAAATTACATCATGATGATATTATTTATTCCCTCTCATATATTTGATGGCCTCATCTGAAATGAAGGAGTGACATTGAGAAATATAAAAACCTAATCACTTAATGGGACTGCTTTAGACCTGACTTTCATGAATGAGATTTTGACTTTAAAAGACTTCCACGTGAAAAGATAATTTCCATAGGTGTTTTTTTATGCTCAAGGAGACATGAGAATAATTTAGCCAATATGATCTTCTGAGGGAGAATGAAGCTTATTAACAAGGACAACCACTAGTGGAACAATTTTATATCATGACCTAATGAAATGATGGAAAATTTCTTCAGAATGGGGCACCTAAGATGCACATGCAAAATGTGTTTTGATCCCTAGTGGAAGTATGAAAATACTGACACTAACATTGGCCTTATTATGGATGGAAGCTCCTTGGAGGTGTCAAAAACACTGTAGACCAAGTGCCTAACCATTGGGAAAATATGGTTAAACAATTTAAAATACTAGAGACTAAAAAAACTGACTCAAAAACCATTCAAAGTGACTGAGAACTGTCTCAAAAACTGACTCTGACACTAACTAAAAACTAACTCAAAAAATTTGAAAAAAACATAAAATCAATAAGCTTTATAGCCTTCACCTCAGGCCCCAAGCCTAAATTATTTTATGTTACAAACCTTGCAGAAAATATAAACTAGTATTTACAATGAAAGTGGAACATTCTTGCCGAATTTGGATTAGAAATTGTAATGTCTCAGGAGCCTACCATTGACCAGTCCTCCTTAACATTCTTGTCCATCCATCTCTTTCAACAAATATGAATTTTGTCCTCGATAAGCTAAGATATTGTAGGGTCCTTTCCAGATATTTTCAAACTTCCCATGCTTTCCTTTCTCTTCATTTCTTGCATCCCACTGCAGCACTACATCCTCTAGTAGAAACTTATCTGCCTTAATTTTGCAATCATAAATAGTTTTGATTTTCTCCTGAATTTAGAACTAGTCTGAGAAACTTCCTCCCTTGTTTTCTGAAGGTGAATAATTTGATTGATTCGACGTTGAATATAATATTCCTCACTAATTTATTCCTGCAATAATCGCATAATTGTGACTGCAAGTGATGTAGGAAACACTGTATGTGTACCATAAACCAATTCAAATGGTGACATACCTATAGAATTCTTGGTGTTTACTCAGTCTTCCCACAAATAATTGGTAAGTTTTTTATGCCAATTTCGCTTGTTCTCTTCTAAAATTTTCTTAATGATATTAACCAAGGATTTATTAGAGGACTCAGCTACTCCATTTCCTTGTGGATACTATGCAGTGGAATGGACCCTTATGATATTATACTTGTGAAAAAACTCGATCATCTTATTTAACTTGAATGCTACTACATTATCTGTAATAATTTGTGAGGACAACCAAAACGAGACAAAATATTGGATTCTAAAAACTGAATAATTACCATGTTCATAGCTTGCCTTGTAGGAATAGCCTCGATCCACTTGGTGAAGTAGTTGGTGGCTGTTAGAATCCATCTATGCTGTGCTGATCATGTGGGATGAATTAACCCAATAAAATCAAGTCCCCACTGTTGAAAAGGAGCATTAACTACAATAGGCTTCAGTGGAATAGGGAGGAGTTTCCTTTTTCCCTGAAAAACTTGAAATTCATGACAAGTTGTGATAGTTTTGTACAAATCCGAAAATAGAGTTGACCAATAATACCCTTCTCTCAACAATTTGTTAGTTGTTGTTTTCCAAAACAGCTGGCCTCCACAATCTCCCCTATGGAAGTCATCCATTACCTGTTTAGCTTCATCTTCAACCAAACAATTTAAAATAACACCTTCTAGATCTTTCCAATAAAGGGCACTACCTAAAACATAGTATTTAACAGATTTTAATTTCAAAGACCTACCCTTACTTTTTGACATTCTATGAGGAGGACATAAGTGCTGAAGAACATACACTATATCTGAATACTATGGTGAAGTGAGAAATATTTCTAATACATGTATTAGAGGGCCATCTTCATCATCATCTGACATTGCTACAATAAGGTTTATGTCTACAGCATGAAAATTGGATTCAACCATGAGTTTGGATAACACCTGTCCCTTGATCAACTTGGTGGGCCCGATATTGAGATCATACTCTAGCATTGCTGCTATCCACTTACCTCTCCTTCCTTCTGGATCAGTCTGTGTGAAAACGTCTTTTACCGTTGCATTTGGAACATAAGCTATAGTATGTGAATGTAGAATATAGATCTGGAAATCCTTCAAAGCTTTTATTAAGGCTAAAGCTTGCTTCTCAATAATAATATAGCAAAGAGTAGCATCTCTTATGGCTCGACTAAAGAAAGCAATGGGTTTTTCAACCCGATCCTTATTTTTCATCAAAAATGCAGCTAAGGCATGCTTAGATGCAAATTAAAATATTATGAAATCACTAGTCTAATCTAGACTAACCAAAACAGGGGTTGTGGTTAAATCAAGCTTTACCAAGTTGAAAGACTTCATAGCATCAGTGGTACATTTTACACTGTTGTCCTTTTTCAACATATTAGTCATTTCACGTAAATTCTCAACCAAATTAGGAACAAATATGTGTAATAAATTCATCTTACCATTGAAAGTATGTATCTCCTTTTTATTACTCGAAAATTATATTTGCTAAATTTCTTTTACTCTAGAAGGATCAATGCGAATGCCATCTTTGGAAATTATGTGACCGAGAAGTTTTCCTTCCTCCATGGAAAAAAGACTCTTTTTCAGATTCAAAAAAATTCCAAACTCCCTACATTTCTGAAAAAAAATTCTCAGATGATATAAATTTTGATCATCACAACCAAAAAAAATTGTCAAATCATCTAAATACACCACAAAGAAAACATCTTTCTTATTAGCAAAGGCTATATCCATCGCCTGCTGAAAAAGTAGCCCCTGAATTCTTTAGTCCAAATGGCATTTTTACATATTAAAAGGTACCCCACGGTGTTGTGAAATAAATTTTACCTTGGTCTTCTTCATGTACCAAAATATGATTATAACCAGAATAACCATCAAGCAGTGACATCCGAAATGATCCAACTACCCTTTAAAAAACATGATCCATATTAGGAATGGGGTGATTATACTTTAAAGACACTTTATTCAAATTTAAAAAATAAATGCACAACCTTATATCTCTGGTATTTTTCCTTACCAGAACCAAATTTGAAATCCAATCAGAAAACCTAATTGTAACAATGATACCAGATTTATACAATCGATTTAACTCTTTCTCAATGGATGACAACAGTCCTGGATTTATCCTTCTTAACTTCTGTCTGAAGGGTTTTTGATCCGTCTTGATGGGAATAGTGTGATGAATAATATTCTTGTCATATACCTTCAAATCTACATAATCCCATGCAGAAATATCGGAAAATTCAGATAAAAATTTGATGTACTTATCTTTTGCCTTGGGAGATAATGTCTTAGACAACTTAACCATCTTGGGCTTATTATTTGTTCCAATTTTCACATATTCCAAACCCTTTTCTGTAGGAGTCAATGTTGGTTTTCTTGTCACATAATCCTGATAAAAAAGTTCTTATAAAGGTATGAGACCTCTAGGAATAATATTATATTTCAACTGCAAAATATTCCTCTGATTGGCTTCTATGTTTTGATCATCAACATCACAAACATCATAAATAAAAGCATCTTTGAATTTTCCTTGATTTTGCAAAAATCTATTAATTTATTTTTCATCCCAAAAAAATTGCTAGTATCTTAAGTTATCAGGAACACTAGGTCTATTTTTTACATGAATTTCAAATTTATTACTAGATTTCATCGAAATTTTAAGATTACGTGCTACCGTAGCAAGCGAATTTGCAATGATATTTTGACTTCTTGGTACCACTGTTAATGTATATTCAGGAAACATTTTTAATATATCGAATACTACATTCCTATAAGCTCTCATTCACGGATTCTTTTCTTGATATTCTCCTTTCACTTTCTTTATGACAAGCTCAGAATCACCATAAACAAAAATTCCTTTTGCACCAAGTTTCTTCAAAATTTTGATACTTGTGATCAATGCTTCATACTCCGCTTTGTTGTTAGAACAGTCAAAAGCCAATTAATAAGAGAATTCTGTAATATTACTTGGAATTTCACCTAACTTACCAACAGGACTTCGGATCCAAATACCAATACCTTCCTTACCCAAAGTACCATCGAAATCCATGCTCCAAAGTCCATCTTTGTCTTCTAGATGCTGAAACTTAACTATTGGTTTTGATTTACTTTGGCCGGTCACCTCATTTTTTTGATCTACACTAATTTTATGTTCTTCTGAAGGCTGTTCGGAAGAAGTCACCATTTCTTTTCCTTTGTCAAGAACTGCTCTAAAACTCTCTGAAACTTCTAGTAAATTCTCTACCACTACTATATGATTATTTACATCATTCAAATCACCATCATTATACAAAATAAAAGATGCTAGATCTGTATGTACATCCTTTATTGGATGATTTATGGGCTTCTCCTTAATAGTTATCATATATTTCATTTTATTTTACCGATATGATTTCCTCAATTGCCTGAAAACAAGAATAGTAGCATAAGAGAATTCGAGTAGTAAAGTACCTTTGAGTTTGAATCCCCATGATCTAGACAACAACATGCCAAATCGAGGAGGTATATCAGCCACCACCACATCCATTAAAACATTCTTGGTTGGGATTTGATCTAAGGAAACCACTAAATATTTAATGAGAACTCTACAAGAATCAAATGAATAAAAATCATGATATGGTCGGGTAATATCCATGCCCATATTTTCCATAGTAGGCTTAGGCATTAAATTGTGAGAAGCCCCGAAATCAAGAAAAGCATTATGAAGTATGTACTCATGTAGTCTAAGGCTTAAATAAAAGGGGGGGGGGGGTGGGGAGGGGAACTTCACTCTCTTCTAATTGAACATCTATAGATGGACCGAAAATGAGCTTAGGGTGGTCATCTTCAACATTAACCATATCAGACAATGGATCAAATAGCAACATTTTAGACACCTGATGTTTATAATGAATATTATTTACTAATTCTGTCAAAGGAATGGATACTTTCAATTCAGCTATTTCATTTTGTAAACTAAAAGTTGTGACTTTATCTACCTCTTTGACAACAATATATTTTGTTAAATTTTCCTTTTTTTGAGTGTCCTTCTCTTTAGTAGCTGAGCTTGTTGATTGTTGGTTGATGTTGCTATGATTATGATCTGCATTCTCTTTACCCTTTCTCTAATTATTTAGAAGATCATTCTTTGACTGGAACTCTTTTCTTTTTTGAATAGGATTGATAGGTACATCTATGCTCCTTAAAGAATATTGTTTCTGCTGTGCACTCAAAGAATTCATATACCCATGCTGGTAATCATCGGATTCAGTTTCCAAATCATCATCATTTGCCAAGATATAGTCCTCATCTTTTGGAGAATCCAAATTTTTAGTATACTCTTCATCTTCAGTTAGGAACATGGGCAGGCCATATGCTGTAAAAAAATGATTTGTTTCAACCACCGAATCTTAATTTTCTTCCTCTTCCACTCCTCAAACATAATTCTACTGCAACGGGGTTTGAATATGCTATTGTTGTTGTACTACTTGGTCGGGTGCTTTCTACTCTCTCTATTTGATTCAAACTGAGGCTACTGTTGCCCTATGAAATTTGGGTTCTAGATCTGTGGTTCAGGTCTATCTGGGATAGAAAATCAGTCAACCATTATTTCCATACTTCGGAGTAATGAATCCATTTTAGCATTAGAAGTAGATGTCTCCTCCTTGATAGTCACTCTCTTTTCAGATCTCATCCTTTCTCTCTTGGCCAGCAAATTCTCTTCCATACTTACAACATTATTTTTCATATTTGCTAAAGTTGGAGGATCACATTCATGTAAATGATATTCCATATAGTATCAAATCCATCCAAAAATTTGACTAAAGCCAAAACCTCTGGAGGTTTGATATGTGCTGGAAGAGAATTGTACACTGCATTAAATCTCACAATAATATTGCATAGTCTCACCGGCATTTCTTTTGATTTTCTCATATTCAAATAGAATTTGAAGGGGATTTTTATTTTCTTCCCATCTTTCTACAAAATCGTATTGAAAAACTTCTAAAGTGTTAATAGTAGCAGCTAGTAGATATCTGAACCATTTTATCACTTCCCCTCCTAGACTTTGTGCAAACAGCCTCATCTTCACATCCTCAATATATATCTCTAGAAGATAAAAGAAGTCATTCATCTTATCTACATGCTTTTGTGTTGTTATAGGATGAGTATTGTCAAACAAAGGAATTTTAGCTTGGTAATCTTGGGGCATAGCACCAGTGTTCTGAGGGAGAAGAAGGGGGGCATATCTTGCAACCATGATGACTGGAGGTGGAGGATTTATAACAGGGATTTTGGTGCTGGATGTAATCAAGGGAGGATTGGTCACTGATTGAGTGGTGTAAGGTGAAGTGATGGTATGAGTAGTGTGAACAGTAGGTGAAGTGATGGTAGAAGAAGCTGAGATCTGAGCTCTATTTATTACCCAAGCATTTACTTGCGAAGAATTGTTTTGCAGATATTTGAGAACTTGTAAAATGTGTGACCCTGATTGTGACCCTGATTAAGAATGTGAAAACATATATTCAATAGGACTATGAAAGGAAATGGAGGAATCAACAACTGTTTCGTCAATCCAACTCAAATATTTTCTCTAGAATAAGCTTTATTCAAAATTTATATCAATTTCAATATCTTGCAAGTTTTCTAACTTTCCAGGGAATGAATTAGTTCTTGGGATGGAACTTCTCTTTGATTGATTTTAGGTTGAAATAGATGTCTCAACAACATATTTAGCTTTTATTCCTATGTTCTGAGGATCACTAACAAAGGTGGGAGGATTCAAATTGAGATTGGATGTAGTCTATCTTTGGGAAGCCAGTATGTCCAATTTCAAAAACCAATTTTCACTTTACAAATTTTTCAATTCAGCCTTTGAATAAACTGTAAACTTATCATCCACAAGTTTAAGATTTTTTAATGAAAATTTACTATTGGGATTGAACTGATCTCACTTTTCTTCCCCAGCGAAGTCGCCAAAATGTTATCACTCAGATTGAACCTCATGCTGAAGAGGGAAATTCCGAGGTGACCTCAAACTTCACTTAGCCAAGTAGCTAGCCCTAATAGGCCACGATAGGGCTCTCTCCATATAGATAAAAACCAAGATGACTGGGGAAAGAAGATATTATGCTTGCTATAGTAGCTCAGGGTTTTTTGATTTTGATTTGTATAGGGTTTTGTTGGACCAGGAGGAGTCAAGCAGTTAGGGCAAGGAAATTAGGTCAAAATTTGCAGGGTGTTCTATGGGGCAAGGTAGGTACAATGATTAGCACTTTAGGGTTTTGATGATGAGATGATAAAGGCAGGCGAGGAGCTAGAAATAGCATGGTGAATTCATGATTTCTTTCTAAACTTAAGAAATTACAAATTATGAATGTTTACCCAAAACATATCATATAAATTATGGATTCTTTTCATATAACTTGAAAATATTCATTCAATAGCAATGAAATGATGGATTAAATACATAAGAAATTCTAACTTATGAGCACAAAATAAGAAATTGAAACTAAGCACAATACCACAAGGATCCCATAAAAATAACTACAAATTTGTAATATTCCACTTTTAGCATGCAGCTAAATGGAATATTAATTTTTGTTGTTTTCACTTAAGTGTTGAATAATTGGGTGAGGAGGCCCATACATAATACAAAAATGGATAAAATCCCTCTTATTATGAAAGGGGATCATCAGTGGAATTGGATTTCACACCCTCATGTGTGAAAGGGGACATTTGCAAGAAGACGAATTCAAGTTTGACCAAATCAAATAGCGCAGAAGTAGGTGGTGGAGATCATCTTGTGGGAAAACACAGTGAAAGAGGAGGGAATTTTCCTTGATTGAGGAAACCATAGTGAGTGGGACCCATGGAGATGGAGCTTTCATTTGTTTAAAATGAGGGCAAGGAAACCATTGTTATTCATGCATATGATTATAGATTTCCTGTCTGCTTAGAATATTTGCAGTCTCCTACTGTTTAGCAGAGTTGCAGTGCTGTTTAGCACAAGGGATTCCTGTTGAGGATTCCTTCTCCTTATTGAGAGGCCTATTGAGGGATTTCACTTCATTTCTCCACATCCAGGCTCAAGGCCAAAGCCACCTCCTTCAACTACAACATTATTTCTGCTCAATTATAGCGTTGTGTTGCAGGGTGTTGTAGTGGAGGATCCCACAACACCATTCCTTGGCTTGTTTTTCAGAGGAGGGAGCATTATTTCCTTTGGGAGATCAGTAAGGAAGGATTCAGAGCATGTTTCAGATCTTGGCACTTGTCCAACAATTTATATTCCACCTACAGCACAATTTCCCTCAGTATCTGCATTATTTTTAGTATGCATCTGTAGTGAGGGTTTGCAGTGATTGTCGAAGGGTGAGATCTTCAGTGATAGGATCAGCCTTCACTTAGAAGATCCATTGGAGGAGGTTTAATTCAGATTTTTCATCATCTTTAGCCTTCTCTATTCATTTCCAGTTTTTGATTTGCAGCTACTACCTTGCAACTCCGGCATTTTGCCAATTTTTTATATTTCAGCCAATCCTTCTAAGGATTGTTGTACTATTGTTTCCAGGGGTTTAGAGCTTGCTCCCCCTCATTTCTTGAGCCATATATTGTCACATATTTCTATTATTGTTCAGTATGGTGTAGTGTCTCCAATAAACTGCATCCTTTTAGCCTGCAGAAACTCCTATGTAGCAGTGATCTTATATTTTAATGTGAATGTTCCATTGAGGCTGCATTTCCTTGCTTGAGTGACTATTTCCTCAAGGATTTGTATACCATTTCTGCTATAATATACATTTATTTTCTACCTGCAACTTCATGTACCTAGGCTTATAAAAATAACGTTTTTTTTCCATTTTATGTTCATTCATTGTTGCAGTCCCTTCATTGGGCACCTTTTCAAGACAACTAGGTGTGGGAGACTTGTTTAACCCACCTAGAGGGATTTATTTTGAGCTGCCTCTTGGATTTAGGTCTTATATACATTGATCTAAGGGATATAGGTCTTGGTTTTAAATCCTGTAGCATCCATTCCTAAAAAATGCGTTTTTCAGGCATGCCTTGGTAGCAGTACCGATTTTTGGATATTATAGTGGTATTAGAGCAACCTTCTTGGCTCAGCCTATGAGTTTTAGCCAAAGAATATTAGAATGATGAAGAATATTAGATTACTCTCATCAGTTTTCAGAATTAAGAAGAGCCCCTCCAAGGAGGAGGAGCAAAAAGAAGAGGAAGGACCATGCACTTCCTATTCTCATGAAGAAGAAGGAGACAAGCATGAAAGATACTTGGATCATCAGATTCTAAGTGATTACCTTGTTGAGTAAAAATCTCAACCTAGAGCCTTCAAGGAGACTCTATACTTTCCACCATTCATCCAGTTGAAGGAAGAGAGGAGACCATGCATCAAAGAGAGATCAAAGGTAATAGATTTTTGTTGTCTACATTTGATGGGTCATCGGAAACAAGAGCTTGGGTGAGGAAGCTGGAAGCATTTTTCCTACTACATCCTATAGTGGAGAAAGAGACTGTTGAGATCTCAGCGCTACACCTAGGAGGTGAAGCCCAAATTTTGTGGTTCAGCCATTTGAGCCACGCAAGAGTGTCTACTCTTGCTGAGTTTTCTCAAAAGTTGATCAAAAATTTTGACAGTAGGAGATCAGAAAAGGAGGAGTCCTCACCACCACTTGAGGAGTCTTGTACTAACACTATCACACTCATGGAGGAGTAGCCACATGCATCAGCAGTTGGGATAGCCAACACATTGGAGGAAGGAACTCTTGCTTCCCTACAAGAGATTCCCAAATCTCATCAAGGTATGAAAATATTTCCACTATCTATTATTGCAGCAAAACCTTTTGAAAGTTGTGGAAATTTGCTTTTGCATGACCGAGGGTCAAATCACACTGCTAATCTAGAGTAGCAGGATTGCACTGTGCTGTGAAAACTTGAATGGTTCAAGAGAGAGGTGAACCATCATCCTCATGCACCTTTGTTGAGTTGCACACAACCCTTGGGTTTGGAGTGTGAAATTTTGGAGGATGAAACAAACCATGACACTCCTATGAAAAAATATGAAACCATCCTTGAGTTGGAGTATGAGATAGGCACTACATCATTGGAGAGATTAACAACACTGTCAGGCAATGGTGGAGAGGAGATGTTATCTTCATCATATTTGGATCCTTGTGGATTCAACATAGTCATGGGTAAGAGATCTTCTCTAGGAGGTCTCCAAAGAGCTGCATTTAAAACTTCCATGAAATGCAAAGAGGGAGATTTGGTTTGGGAGGATGGTAGCTCACATGGGAGGATTACCAAGATGAAGGATGGAAGGAGAAATCCACAATTGGTTGAGTGGGTGTGGATGGAAAGCAAAAAGCTGGTGAGCTACTTGCAAATTTATGATATTGGGCAGTAGGAGGCTTGGCTGCGCTGGTTACTCTTGAAAGAGTTTGGTCATCATCCTATTTCTAAGGGTATTTGGCAGGATACTTACATCATTGAGCAGCAAAGAGTATGGATGCATGGTGTTGATATGATCTTCATATCATCTATTATGCTTTCACCAGATGATTTGTATGATGGAAGTATGAGGAGCCAACAAAATCCTTTGTTGATTTGCTTGTTCTTGGGAGAGGAAGAACAAATTTTCTCTCACACTTTGCATGATGCTGCAAGAGTAGGAGATGGCACTATCATGGTGCAAAGGGGCTACTCCTTGTCTTTGGATGATCAGGAAGCACTTCCATCTTGGGAGGTATTCCATAATTGTAGCAGCATCACTAGAGGAGTCTTTGACAAGGATCATGTCAAAGAACAAAGCTTTGTATTGACAGGAGCCTATTTACATGAGCTCACATCGCTGTCACTTTGGAGCAGGGACTTATGGATGGAGTGTCCCCAGGATCACTTCACATTGGATGTACTTGTTGAACAAGGAGGAGGTGAAAATGATGGGGTAGTGGATGGAGACATCTATTACTATGACATATTCTTCTTGACTTGGGCTTCCAAGCATGAGGAGGAGGATCTTCTTGTAGCACATGGTTCATTCCTCTTCATAGCATGCCAAAACACTATGGAGGACTCACTCATGGATCCCTTTATCATCTTAATTCCAACATATGGTAAGGAATCTTCTTTTACATTTAATGAATTCCATACTCTTACCATTACTATGCAGTGCATTGCTCCACAAGAGGGCAAGCTTTTCACATTGCTCCATGATCAATGTTGCGCTAAACCATATGATGGAGGCAGCCATATTTTATGTGGCCTTGCGAAAATGTTTTCTCATTACATGTATGTTCAGTTTTTATATCCAACTATTTTCCATATGATGATATACATGATTAACTATGTATCAAAAAACATTTTGTGTTGTAATTTCTTGAAGCAGCAGTTTGTAAAACAACGTTGTACATACTTGGGAGACTGTTGGTATCTTCAAGCACCACATGAAGCCATCGGTATATCCTTCATTCTAGTACTGATCATGTATTAATTTGATGATATTTTTTATATTCTTTCTTAGAGCATGATTGGGGAATTGACACATGAGTTGGATGTGTCCTTAAGGGGAGAGAATTCCCACATTTTCTGCACTACATATTCTGATGGGAGCATGGGAGGAGATATGGCCACCACAACCACACATTTTTTCTCTTTTGGGGTGGGCCATGAATTTGATAGTCGTCCATTGTATAACCATGGGCAAGTTTTTGATCATGTATTGGTGACACATTCAACCATTTACTATTTATTAGTAGATGTGATGATTTTTGTATATGACTTGCCATGCTATTTTCTGAAGTTGCAGTGGATGAGACTGCATTGTGTCCTCTTGAGACATTGTTTGTATCATGCATCATCATGTAAAACCTTCAGAAAACTTCTCATTTGGATGCTCTATGATGAACATGTCCTATTCATCATGGATGAAATTTTTTGGGCCAGTTTGTTCTTCAATGTTGGAGGGGAGGTCCTCAAAGGATTGTTCTTCATTTTGCCATTTGAGGACAATAATTTTGCAGCCTAGGATCAGAACACACTCTAAATTTATCACAAGTGGAGAGAAGGAAAACATGGGGTAGGCTATGATGCTTACCATATTTATATTTTCAGCCCACCTTCATTTCTGGAGCTCAAGGTGGAAGGATATTTTCAGGAGTTGCCATGTTGGGAGATGACTCCTTTTGTATGGATGATTTCTTGGGGATGGAGGATCCACTTGGGGAAACGTGTTTTCCCAATACTTTTTAGTCTCCATGCCTTGGAGGCAACTTCTCAGTCCTATTCTTGCAGTTTCTTGAGGACAAGAAACATTTGGGAGGGGAGGACTGTAATATTCCACTTTTAGCATGCAGCTAAATGGAATATTAATTTTTGTTGTTTTCACTTAAGAGTTGAATAATTGGGTGAGGAGGCCCATACATAATAAAAAAATGGATAAAATAACTCTTATTATGAAATGGGATCATAAGTGGAATTGGATTTCACACCCTCATGTGTGAAAGGGGACATTTGCAAGAAGACAAGGTCAAGTTTGACCAAGTCAAACAACGCAAAGGTAGGAGGTGGAGATCATCTTGTGGGACAACGTAGTGAAAGAGGAGGGAAGTTTCCTTGATGGAGGAAACCCTAATTAGTGGGACCCATGGAGAGGGAGGTTGCATTTTTTTAAAAGGAGGGCAAGAAAGCCATTGTTATTCATGCATATGATTATAGATTTCTTGTCTACTTAGACTATTTTCAGTCTCCTATTTTTTAGCAGAGTTGCAGTGTTGTTTAGCATGAGGGATTCTTGTTTAGGATTCCTTATCCTTCTTGAGAGGCCTCTTGAGGTATTTCACTTCATTTCTACACATCCAGGCTCAAGGCCAAAGCCACCTCCTTCAGCTATAATGTTATTTCTGCTCAAGTATAACATTGTGTTGTAGGGTGTTGAAATAGAGGATCCCACAACACCATTCCTTGGCTTGTTTTTTAGAGAAGGGAGCCTTCTTTCCTTTGGGATCAGATCAGTAAGGAAGGATTCAGAGAATATTGCAGATCTTGGCACTTGGCCAACACTTTCTATTCCACCTACAATGTAGTTTCCCTCAGTATCTATGTTATTTTCAGTATGCATATGCAGTGATTGTTGGAGGGTGAGATCTTCAGTGATAGGATCAGCCTTCAATTAGAAGTTCCATTGGAGGAGGTTTAATTCATATTTTTCATCATCTTCAACCTTCTCTATTCATTTCTAGTTTTTGAGTTTGTAGCTGCTACCTTGCAACTCCGACATTTTGCCAATTTTGTATATTTCATCCAATCCTTCTAAAGATTGTTGTACTATTGTTTCCAAGGGTTTAGAGATTGCTCCCCCTCATTTCTTGAGCCATAGATTGTCACATATTTCTATTATTGTTCATAATGGTGCAGTGTCTCTAATAAATTGCATCCTTTTAGCTTGTAGAAACTCCTGTGTAGCAGTGATCTTCTATTTAATCTACATGTTCCATTGAGGCTGCATTGCCTTGCTTGAGTGACTCTTTCCTCAAGGATTTGTATACCATTGCTGCTATAATATACATTTGTTGGCTATCTGCATCTTCATGTACCCAGGCTTATGAAAATAACGCTGTTATTCCATTGTATGTTCATACATTGTTGCAGTCCCTTCATTGGGCACCTTTTCAAGACAACTAGGTGTGGGAGACCTGTTTAACCCACCTAGAGGGATTTATTTTGAGCCTCCTCTTGCATTTCGGTCTTAGATAAATTGATATAAGGGATCCAGGTATTGGTTTCAAATCCTATAGCAACCATTCCTGAAAAATGCATTTTTCAGGCATGCCTCGCTAGCAGTCCACGGCATTGTGCATTTGGAAAAATTTCTATGTGAAAAAATTACTCAAAAAACCAAAAATGCACTAAAGTGCCAAATGTGCCAAAATTGTGAGGATATTTTCTTCTCAAGTGCTTGAGGCATGAAGAGACACCTCCACAAGTATGTCTAGCCTCTCCTTCTCCTTTTGCTTGGTCAAAGCTTGAATTTTTGCATGGGCTCATTTGAGCTTGGCCCTTGCAATTTTGTTCCTCATGGCGTAGTGCTTTGCCATTTTCCTCTGAATGTAATTTTCATTTTTGGTCTTCTCTTGAAAAATATCTAGATGAAAATTGGCTCTATCAAGCCATGATTCTATATGCTTTCTAATCTCAAGGGAAAGCAGCTGACTTGGAGTGAACTGCTCTTCCAACTCAACTTCTCTCTGTCTTTCCTGAGCTAAAGCTCTCTGCAGTCCTATTGTATTTGATCTCTATCTTGGAGGCTGATCCTCCTCATCATCAATCTCACCAAATATTTCCAAGGTCTCCTCCAGCAAGGACTTGGCCTTTTCTACCTCTCTTTGTGATTTAATGGTCCTAACATCATTGATAATTTGCTTGATTTTCAGTTGCTCATTTTCTTCCTCAAGAAAATCAATCACATATTGTGCTCTGTCAAGATTAGCTTGAAGTTCACTAATATTTGCTTCTTTGCCTCTGATTTCTGCACTGATGATTTTTTCCTCATCCTCCTCATCAAGTTCAATTAGCTACAAAATCCTTCTCTCTTTCATGTTTATCCTTCTGCTCATCAATGATTGGCTCTTTAGCCTTTTCCTTGCCCTTGTCCACCTATTTTTTTGATGAAGAAGGCATGGCCCCTTTCACTCCAAGTGAAGAAAACACATTCCTATGGCCTCTCTGATAGGTCTTGGGAAATGGATCAACATCAGTCACATTAGCCCAAGTTGCCTCAATGTCCTTCTCACTGCTTGATGACTCAGTATCGGATGTGATAGTGAAGGGTTATGGAAAGCTGAAGAAGTAGGATCAACATGAGGTGAATGCATCTGACTAGGTGATGATGTATGAACAACAGGTTGAGATGGAGATATGGGAGGATGAGATGATGAAGGGATACTCTGCTCATGTTGAATAGGTGGGGTAGTGAAAACTTCACTTGCTATGAATGTGTCCCATGGGATATTGTTTTTCTCAAGATGATGCATGGCTATCATCTTGATGAGGGAGTGGTGGAAAAGACTCTACATTTGATGATTATAATCCCTCTTTTGTACAATGTATGACATCTTGTCAATGCTGCAGGAGAGATAGTAGGGTATGTGAAGCATTCTGACTCTAGTGAAGTGCATGAGGAGTCAGATATGGTATGAATAGATTCGAGAAAACCTCCCCTCACAGGTGAAGTATTTCATGATTATTTTAATCATAGGGAAATATCGGTCAAGGAGATTATAGAAAGGGAAAATGGACTTCTTGTCATCCTTGTATCTAGGTTTCACGATATGGTTCATAGTAGCTCTAATCAAGGTTTCCTTGTTTAAACCATTTCTCCCCACATTGGGGATCCGTGTAGCAGCTGAAATGGCATTAGTGGACATGGTAAAAGTGACCCCAGCAAGAGTGACCTTCCTATCATGAAGATTAGTAATGAAAAACCTTTTCAACATAAGGTGATACTGAATCTACTGCACTTTCTCACAAAACTCAAAACAACCAACATGTTTAAAACATGACACAGTGAGAGGAGAAGCCATGAGCTCCTTTTTGGTTACTGGTTCATATATTTTGATTTTCCATCCCTTGTGGTCACTTCTCTTTGGTGTTTGTTCCTCACTAACACCTCTATCCTCCTCTTCAAACATTTTGAATTTGATGGATTTGGAAACCCTAGGGTAAATGGAATGAGATGAAGGGAGTGAGAGATGAGATGACTAGCTTAGGAAAATGGGGGGAATAAATGTAAATGAAAACCTAGGTCTATGAAAACCCTAGGGTTTAATAGTTTTTGTGACTGATATGTGTTTTAGGGACATGAATATGGATTTAGTGTATGAAAATGAGAAGGAAATAGAAACTAGGGTTTCATAGCAACAAGCACTTCAATATTCTTATGGAACACCAAATATATTTAGAAGAGAGGTAATTTAATGTTCACTTACTGATTTAAAGCCTCTTGGAGAAATTGGTGAGGAGATTTAGCTAACCCTCCCTGTGCAAAAGCGCAACGTTCGGGAGGAACGCGCAGCGCCCAAGAAAACACACAACGCCTCTATGAAAACACACAATGCTTGTGTTTTTTGATCTGGAGTTATTAGGAAAACACATAGCATCGTTGGGTAAACGCGCAACGCCAAGGTAACTGCGCAGTACCTGGGTGAAAATGTGCATCACCCCTAAATTTTGACCCAAAATGCTCATAACACCTAAAATTTCTCCTTTGCTGGAAACTCCTGATGGCTGAATGGAAAAAATGAATTTCTTTGAGGTGTTTTGAAAGGCTTTATAGCATAGTGGATTTGAAATTTTAATTTTAATCTCCCACTCTTCTAATATTCACTTTTCCCTTAAGCATTGATACTTTTTAGCTTTCTAACTTTTTGGCATTGCAGGTTGATCAAATATGGAGTTTGGCTTTCTTTGCTCCACTTAGGCTGGACATGGTTGCATTTGACAGCTTGGGATTGAATTTATTACATATGAGAACATAAAATTACATTTGAAAAAACATAAATAAATTACATATTTGAATTTTATATCAAAATGACATTTTGATATAAAAACCATTAAACTGAAAAAAATACAACTTTGAAAGTATGAAAATTACATCATGATGATCTTATTTAGTCCCTCTCATATATGTGCTCACCTAATCTGAAATGAAGGAGTGACCTTGAGAAATATAAAAACCTAATGACCTAATGGGACTACTTTAGACCTGACTTTCATGAATGATATTTTGACTTTAAAAGACTTCCAAGTGAAAAGAGCATTTTCATAGGTGTTTTATTATGCTCAAGGAGGCATGAGAATGAGTCAGCCAATATGATCTTCTAAGGGAGAATGAAGCTTATTAACAAGGACAACCATTAGTGGAACAATTTTATATCATGACCTAATGGAATGATGGGAATTTTTTTCAGAATGGGACACCTAAGATGCACATGAAAAATGTGTTTTGATCCCTGGTGGAAGTATGCAAATATTGAAACTAACATGAGGGAACCACCTTGAAGGATCAGGGCATGGGTACAAAGGGTGCCCATAGTTACACTATGCCAGAAAAATTGGACTTGCCTTTTTTCTTTTGAACTTTTTGCCAGCCATCCAATGAAGAGGCGTGGTTTATAATGGCCAACTCCATGCTGGAAGGGAGTTGGACCTATTTTTCTGAATCATAAATTTTAGATACATGTGCTTATTTGGTGCCAGTCTCACCTTGATCACCGTTCTTCTCATTGTGTAGGGGAGCCGTATCTATGGGTGGAGATGTCTCTACCTCGCTTTCCTTTTTTTCCTCCATATTACCTATGACCATGTCTTGTGAGTTTCACTAATTTTTATACTGATTTTATGTTTTTTTTTGCCTCTGGTTTTCTTTCGTTTCATCTTCTTCTTCATCTTATAGTGTCATATCCCAAAAATTCCATCTTTTCTTATTTAGTGGCTTCTTGGTTGTTTTCCTCTTGGAGAAGGTACAGGTGGTTTGTAAATGCCTATTTTTGTGGCATACTCTACATCTAAATGTAATATTTTCAAAATCTAATGACTGATACCATTTTAGTTATTTTTGAATAAGGTTTATGTTTTCTGGTAAACCCTTTCTTAGATCCATTTCCATGCAAATGTGCACGAAAGTGAAAATCCCTATGTCCATTCTCTCTCGGTCTAGTTTTATGAACCATCCAAGAGAGTTCCCAATGTTTTTGAAGACCTGGTGGTGCCAGAAAAGGAAAAGTAGATTGTGTAGTCGCATCTACACAGGAATTTTTGTAACCACCATAGTATTTGCATTGAAGCTAGGGAACCATGGGGTTACAAAGAAACCTGCGCACCCCCAGCAACATGGTCCTTAAGTGGTAGCAAAGTTGTGGTCCTATATGCTATAAAATTGAACCACAAAGAAAATTTTAGCACAGAGGTAAATGTCACAGTTCTGGGTCCAATTTTGGTGTATCCAAGCATGTAACTCTTCAGGCTTTGGCCATTATCCATTAAAATGACATATAACAGCTTGAGGTGCATCAAACAGGGTGGTCAGATCTGGTATTTCTACTACCAAATCAGGGATGTTCTCTGTTTTTTCTACTATATATGTTCCTGGAATTGTCAGATCTGGATTTTATTTTTTTCCCTGTGTGGGTGCTTTCCCTCTCAGGATATCCTTGAAGGACGACATTCCTTTTCCAGTCTCTCTTGGTTTAATTTCTGATGTTGTTCCTGGGGCACCACCTCTAGGGTTTTTCCTGTAGTATTTTTCTTGAGAAGAGTAGACTTTGAATTTGGGAATGCCTATGATATCCTAGAGCTTTGTTTTTATCTCTGTAACATACTCAGAATCTCGTACCCAAAGACAGTAAGTTTTCGCATCAATAGATTTAATAAAAATTTGGAAGTGTGGCTATGAAGCATAGCCCACATCCGCCAAGACCACTGCCAGACATGTATGAACTTGTCCCCCAAGGATATAGAGCATCAGCAGGGGCCAAGGAAGGTCTAGTGAGTGCAATTCCACCTATTAGAGGAGACAATACTATGGAAACACCCTCCCACCAGAGCCGTGATAGAGAAGGAGGAACAGGGGTTTTCCCCAAAATAATCCTCCCCCTCAGAACCTTCCCAACAACATAAATCCTAAAAAATGAAATGATAGATGGAATATTTAAAGGGAATACCACTCTAAGGCATTTTTATTCCTGGACAGAGCCAGCCATAAGAAACCACTCTGGAGGAGAGGAAGTTGAATGGTATATGTGGACGGCCAATGATGAGAAGAAGCTGAAAATCGTCTGGTAGAAGAGTCCATCATCCCCTCTCAAATTTTGTGCATCTTTAGGGTATAGACCAAGCTCTCATAACTTATCATATCTGTCCACAATTTCCTTGCCCTCACCGCGACCCTCATAAGTCAACATATCTACGTATAATCTCCTACATATCACGAGAAAGAAGAGAGTAGGGACCCCAAGGTCACATAACTGGCAGGTAAGGACCCCTTTTCTTTCAGCCACACATTTGCTGGAGTATTCTACCCAAAAACCCTCCACCGCCCCCTTTTCATAGCCATCCACAAGAAGAAAAAAAGAAATTCTTAGTCAGCGCTAGTGGGAGCCAAGAACAGAGGAGCACCAGAGGTGTCTCCATTCCCACCACCTCCCTGCCATTGTAGACCAATATGTCTCCTTCCTGCCCCCATGAAGAGCAGGAGTCTTTTTCCTTTAGACAGAGAAAAAAACCCCTGCCCTGCCCAAACCAAAACCTATTGGTCGACACACCTCCAAGGAACCCTAGACCAGAGGGATTTCCACTGCCTCACTCCATTCTTCTCTCCTACGTTTTTCCACCACAGTGCCACAAGCCCTAGGTTTTATAATCACAAATTTTAAACTATTAATCCTAGGTTTTGTAATATTAATCTAAGGATTTATAATCCCGGTGTTTAATATATTAAAGTTAGGGTTTTGTTGTACTATTCAACAACCCCCATATTTATTTTATAATATTTAATATTTTAGTAATAAATGCAGACCCTTCAATTTTTTTTTCAAAAGACTTAGAAAATAAGAGTTTTCCTTTTGAAACCATTTGTAATAAAACCTTGGATAATCTTAGGATATCAAGCCAAGTCACTTATGGCCAAGAATTATCTCTTTATCGAAAAGAAAATAATCCAAAGTAACAGATATTAGTTATGAGTCAGAATCCGTGAAACACGATAAAAGAAACCCCTTTAGAAGACCGAATGTAGTGTTGAACTTTTTATCAAACTTAAAGGCTTTAAATTATTCCTTATAAAATAAATTTTTTGTCTTAATGGAATAATCTTCTGCGTAAGGAAAAACTCTTGAAAAATCAACAAGTATGCCACTCATCGAATATCACAAAACATAGAAGATTTTGAGTTGGCTTATTCCTGACATTGCAACATTGCGACATTGCGGCTTTGCGATATTTCAATATATCGCAATTCCAGGATTGGTATCGCACTTAACACTCACCAATTTTAAATATCTTTCAGGAACTTGCGATGCGGTGTTTTGATAAGACATAAAGGCAATCACACATAGGCCTTAATGCATAATTAATAAGGTTCAGCCGCATTTACTCTTTTAATGGCTCGAAAATATTCATACATTTTTACCCGTATTTGCAATAAATGCTTAATCCTTATTTTATTTTTATAATTTACTATGTTACTGTGTTTCCACTTTCATTTTCGCTCTGCATTTCATTTTGTTTTCTTCATTGCCTAAATTTTAGGAAAATTCCAAATGAAAAAACGCTCATAAATAATTAAGAAAGGAAAGAAGACTATGGAGGGTACTGCATTTGAAGATTCAAACATGCATCCACTCTTCACTGGTACAAAATGCAATAAGGATGGCAGGAATACATCATGGGAGGAAATGTATAATTTACTGTAGGATGAAAACCCAAGGGTACTGGAAACTAAAGAAACATTTGATGCCAAGGACTCATCCGAGGCTTATTATTTTTAAGCAGTATGTTCTTTTCTGCACAGGATAGCTGCAAGGCCCAAAATCTTGGCATACAAAGATATGGTAAGATGGATTATTGAAAATGTGGACATTTTAGATAGAACATTCAGAAATTCCAGGCATGAAGTCATGGGGTCATTCACTCTAGAGAATTTACACCGAATGTACCTCCTGCCACAACTATATAAGCTCTATGATAAAGCCTTTCATTGAGAATTTCACAAAATAAAATGAAGACCTGATGGACGTAATGTAGACTTGGAGGTCTGGCTCCATTAAGTTTAAGTGGGAGAAATCTGGTATATACCCAATTTCACCTTTATCAAACCCACATAGTTTTGTAGCTGCAATGATGTGTAGGCTAATTGCAAAGACTGAAAATACCAAATTTTCCATGGAATGGGTTCCATTGATTGATGGGGCTATTAATTCTACAATTATGAAATGGAGCAATATTTTTTCGGACAATTTGGCTATGGCCATTAGACAATACAGGCACAATAGAATTATCTCCACTTGGGTTATCCCTCCCTTTTACATGAGTGCATATGTAATGGATGCTATATGTTTTTGTTCACATTTTCCAAACATGGGCTAGAATTGGACTCTAAAGGAACCTACTCCCATCCCTGTTTATCATAAAAAAATTTGGGAATCACAGTTTTGCCCCATTTTTACAAAACATTTTAGGGGATTATCTTGCTAATTTACCAAACCATTTTTGATGTGAAAGCCCCAATGCTATCAGGGGAAGCAAAAACAGACATATTTTCAGTGTCAAGATGGTTTGGCAAGGAATCATTCACTTATGTCAGAGTTTTTGGGAGTATTACAGCTCCACATGTTCTTCCATATTCTGTTCCCGATAAGCTATTTGCAAGAGAGATTGCTTATCAAAAAATGGGGATGGTATTACCAAAACCCTTAAAGAAATGAAAAAATCCATCTGGCCAATATTTATGGTGCAATGTGGTGCTTTTGCATTACATGATTTTGGGCACATGGTCAAAGAGATTCAGAACATTACATCCTTGAATCTGGCTACTATGCCAGGTAGACAATGTGACCCTGACAAGGTCGCCCAAAAATTCACTGCTATTGTTAAAATCATAAAATTTATTCATAAGGAAGAAAAATTTGATGATCTCTTTGAAAAGGCTGAGACATTTTCACAGGTCTTACATTTAGCATAAATAAAACTGATCCTAACCGACCTTAACCGCTTCCACATATAAAAAAATAAAATACTAACAAAGGTCCCTTTGGACCTATTACAAATTGAAGAAATAAGAGAACCCACTCCCAGAATAAGCCTGGAGGAATGTTCAAATAACAATTCCGATGAAGAATCTCCAGAAAAGTCAGTTCAAGGTTTAGAAAATTCTGAAAATCAATATCAAAATAATGAAGAAGGCCCCAAGAAATATCATGAGAAGCATACAGAGGAAAATGTTGGAGAAATGACCAAAAAGGGCTTGGCTGAGGAACACATGGAGACTAACTCCACATAGGTTTAAACAGAAAAGATCATAGTCAATGATCTAGATAAAGAATGGGAGAAATTTAGAGAAAATCTCCAAGTGCAGCAAACATAGACAGGTCTCGAAGGAAATTCTGGATTTCAAACCCCTAAACAAACTCAACAAATTATAAATCCAGAAACAATAATACAAGGAATTGCAACTACTCAAGATATTGAAATCATCCTGACCTACCCAACTTTAGAAATTGTTTCAAATATTGAAGAGATCCCCCAGCTAGATATTATACAGCCCAACACATAAAGCGATAGTAAGGAGGCAAATGAAGAAAAGGAAACTCGATACATCAACAACAACAAATCTAGAAAAAGAATCAATGGAGGTAGTATGGAAAGACACCCCCATTGATCCATCATAAAATCTTACAAGGCTATCACAATTTGCAGGTGCTTATGCAACTGCAACAACAAATAAGGTAGCATAAGTTCGTATTTTTCTTAAAGAAAGAGAAGAAAGAGTTCATCTTTTGGAACAACAACTTGAACAAGAAAAATATTGGACCAATAAGCAAGCAAAGTTGCAAATGGCATAGTTTCAAAAAGAGTTTGAGAAAATGAGATTACAGCATCAGGCATACATCACGGAGAAGGACTCATGGATTCAAAAAATACAGAATGAAATGGATAAACTATGATACCACCCTCAAACAAAGGAATTCATTAAAGAGACACTTGAATTAAACACTCAGTTTTCAAAGAAACAAGCAATATTCTGCCAACAAATCTCGTTGATTGATCCATATTGTGAAACAAGTAATACATTAGCCAATCAAGTGGTCGATCAGAGATTAGAACATGAAGAGATCAATAAAAGGATTTCAAAGTTTATTTCTTGGCAAGGATCTGAAGAAGGTAGAAAATCCGATCTGCCAAATATCGAGGAATCCCACAAGGATATTTTATTCGCAGATTGGGACATACAATTGAAGCAAGAATAAAGGGTAGCATCTAGAGAAACTAGTACACCAAAAAATATAATTGAAGTTGTTAATGAAAACCTTCATAATATCAATCTTATCAAAGAATGTAGGCCAATATTTCTCCCAAACATCAAACAATTATATAAACAATGGAAAGAAACTGTTGAAATTCAAATTAATTAATAAAAACACTGTCTAAGCTTGATCGGGAAACTTACTAGAAATTTCTAGTGAAACCATATAGTCAATGGATGACTCTACACTGTTTAAAAAAATCCACACAAAATATTGTGCCACCACTCTCTGACGTTGTGTTTATGGGAAAATTAAAATCTAAAATCAGCAAACCACCCCAGGTGAAGCTAATGATAGATATCTATGAACTCAAGGACTCAATGGCTAATAAGGACCATTCAATTTGAGGAAGAACGTCATCATTTTAATTTCTATCTTTTTAAATTTTCGTATTCTTAGGAATGTTGTTTGAAACCTCCTCATATTTTTATGTAATAATATATTTTTGATACATAAGTTGCATTATTTAAATCTCTCTCATGCATTTAGAGAGGGGTCCTGAATTTTATCAAAAAAACTTTGCAAAAGCTTTCACTTCTATACTTTTGTGACTGTTTTTATGAGATATTTTGAAGAAGATCTTGATTTTCTTGGAGATTGAAGCATACTATACTGAATTTTCATTTTTTTACTCTTAGAGTATATTTAGTTGAAAATAAGCAGATCAATATTTCCGATTTCATGGGCAGGACCTTTCATATCTAGTACTTCTATCTTTTTGATTGAGTTTTGTTTACGAATTAGTAGTAACATTTATTATATTGTATTATGTATGAAATTTGAGTTACAATTGTTCATTAAAGCACTTTTTTAGAATGTTTTAGTTGTAATTCCTTATTGAGTACATGAGAAATCGATATATGCGATATAATTTTCATAATTATTTTTCCTAACTATTTATTCAAAATAATTAACGTCAATATTTTCATCTCTTATAGCAATTGAATGATATTTATTACCTGTTTCTCTAAGATATATTTGTAGAGCGTATAATTTAAGATATTCCTGGCTCTATATTAATATAAATATTAGAATAAATAGATGCATGTGTATTTTTTTTAAATAGATCATTTCGTTTAGTTAAATCATTTTCCATTACACCTTATATCAAACCAACATCATCATCATATTAATTCTTGTTGGGAAACTGGTTCCCTTATCCCCAGTCGGAGCCACCATACCAAATGGAAAAGGAGTTGTTTCCAAGGTACAGACCAGGTGGTTATCCCCCATGTTGTTGCAACGGAGTTCCGAGGCTTCAACAGGTTTATAATTTTAGGATTTACAATATTGGATTTTATGATGTTAAGGGTTTATGATATTCATATTTTAACCTTAGGGTTTATAATGTTAATATTAGGATTTAATATATTAAACTTAGGGTTTAATTTATAATCTTAAAGTTTATAATATTAATCCTAAGGTTTATAATTATAAGGTTTAATATATTAAACATAATGTTTAATATATTAATATTAGGGTTTGTAATATTGGCTTTTATAATTTTACACTTTATAATATTTGGTTTAATATTACGTATTTTAATATTGTGATGTTGGAATGGTACACAATCTATCCAACATCATATTGTGACAAACATATTTTAAATTTAGGGTTTACAATCCTAAACTTAGGGTTTATAATATTCAGGTTTATAATATTAACCTTAAAGTTTATAATCCTAGGGTTTATAAAAATAATATTAAGGTTTATAATCCTAAGGCTTCATATATTAAACTTAGTGTTTAATATATTAATTTCAAGGCTTATAATATTAATCTTAGGGTTTATAATATTGATTTTTATAATGAGAGGGAACAATTCTTGACTTGATCCGAGCGTGGGACTGATGCTGCGATAGATCTGAAGCTAGGGCTCGCAGAGGGTTTTTCTCTCTGGCCAGAATACTGGCAAGAAGTCCAGATCTTCTCCAAGATCCACAGCGAAGGGGCATCAAGCTAGCTCAGAAAATGGGAAGACCAGGGGCCCCCGGAGCCCCCACTTTCAAGCAAGTCACCATAGACAAGGGCAAGAGGCAGGTGGAGGGTTTGAAAATCACAGGTTCTTCAACCGCCTGGGGTCGCTCAAAGGGAGGCAACTCGAACCCAAGCGATCACACAGTCAATATGACAGATGATACCACAAGAAAGCGAGATACAACCCTTGAACTGCCCTCGCAGAAAGTTGATCCGCAATAAGGAGGAGTAGATCTGAACAACAATGCGAATATGAGTCATGATATAAATAGATCAACTGCAAAGGAGTCCGGAGATACCGGTAACCCCAAAAAATACCAAGGCAGATGCAAGCCGAAGGCGAGCAAAAGCCTCAGGGTCATCATCAACGATCTAGATCTGCAAGCTTATAGGGACCACATGGTCGTTCACGCTGTGATATGCAAGTTCATGGGTTTCTGGCCCAGTGAAAAAGCCCTCTATTAATGGATCAAGCAAGTCTGGAAACCAAAAGGAGATGTGCAGTTGCACTTGGGCGCCATGGGTTTCTTTACCGTAGTTTTCGCAAATCTGGAAGATAAGGATCGGATCTTCGAAGGAGGCCTATACTTTTATGCCTCAGCAGGCCTCTACATGAAACCCTGCATACCCAACTTCACTCCTGAACAGGAAACGTTCACCCAAGTACCGGTGTGGATCCGACTGTTCTCTCTACCAATAGATTATTAGAGACCAGCAGCACTGGAACAGATTGGCAACACCTTGGGAACTTTTCTCCATGCTTCTGAAGCCACTCTTCAAAAAAGGTACACTTCTTACGCCCGCATTTGTGTGGAAATGGATGTTTCTGGGTCTCTTCATGAGGGTTTATGGTTGGAATACAGAGACGATGCCTATTTTCAGACCATCGACTACAAGCAGATACCGTTCAGGTGCAGGAAATGTCACGAACATGGGAATTTAATCCATGAATGCCCGCTAAACAAACCAACCGAGAATCCCAAAGAGAAATCTACCTCGGCTTCGGATGGATTTGTCCGACCCACGGGCAGACATTGGGCCAGTCACAAAAATGTGCCTAAATCAAACGATCTGCTCACCAAATCAGTGAACACCTTTGAAATATTAGGAGAAGGCTCTCCTTCCGAAAACATAGAACAAACCCTAGCAACTAAACAACAGGCCATCAGAACGGAAGAGCAAAGCTACCACTCTAGGGAACCTTTCAAGCCTTCAGCTCCGATTTCAGCCACATCAGAAGGCAAAGCCGAGGAAGAGGATGAGGACATGGTCCTCAGTGAATTGGGCACGAAAGATTTGGAATTAGGGGAGATTATGGAGAAAGAAGGATTGCATCTGAATTCAATAGTGGAGCAATGGAAACAGAAAGGAATAGACAAAATACCAGAGGAAGAAATCAATAGGGTAAACTACCTATTCCTAACTAGATAGGATGTAGCATTGAAGGGAACGAAACGAGGTAGAGAAGAAATTAAAGGCTTAGGCGTAAAATCATAGACTCTCCACCAAACTCAAGCCAGTCTCAAGCATAGGAGGAAACGAGGAAGAAGATCCAATAATGATGCTCTTCAAGAATTGGGTCAGATGTTGATTAATTCGAGAAAGATGAAAGCCCTTGAGGCTTTCTCCTTCTCAACTTAAGAACTCGTTAGCAATGAAAGTTCTCTGCTGGAATGTAAGAGGACTGGGCAGCCTTAGGAAACAAAGGCTCCTGAAAAAGAAAATCATGCAAGAAAAACCGGACTTGGTTTTCCTCCAGGAGACCAAATGTACGAATCAGAAACTGGATGAGGTGGGTAAACATCTAGGCAAGCACCTCGAATACCTAGCAGTAGAAGGAAATGGCATGAGTGGGGGTCTTGCTACTTTTTGGACCCCGAAATCTCTTCATCTACTGAATGCAGAAGCCACCAAAACCTTTCTAGCCCTGGAAATGCAGGTCATAGGGGAGAAAGGAACCTTTCTGTTCACCAATTTTTACAGCCCTCAAAGACATGAGGAAAAAATGTTGCTACTCAGCAATCTAACCAAGCTACATCAAAGACACTTCAAATCTAGTGCCATTTATGGAGGTGATTTCAACATGATTACCTCGCTCAATGAAAAGAATGGGGGCACACGTGCACTGGGAAATGATGCCATAGCCTTTAGCTCATTCATTCATGATGTCAACTTGGTGGACGTTCAACCCCGTACTGGTAATTTCACCTGGACTAACAGGAGAGGAGGAGACAGGCTCATTGCCTCCAGGTTGGACCGCTTTTTGATCTCCGAAAGTATCCTCTTGGAAGGGAACATTATAAATTCAGACATCCTCCCCTCTGGAGGCTCGGACCGCTGGCCTATAATGCTCCAGGCCTCCATTTTGGGCACTCCAAGAAATAGGCCCTTCCGTTTTGAGAAATTTTGGCTTTCTCACAAGGATTTCTCGAGCAATATTAAAACATGGTGCAAAGAACCCCTGCCTGTAGAAGGAACGAAAATGTTCAAGCTGCAAGCAAGGCTTAAATTTATCAAAACAAAATTGAAGACTTGGAATCGAGAAGTCTTTGGCAACATTCTTGCATACAAGCAACACCTTGAGCAACAGCTGGAAGAAATCCATAGCACTTGGATTCACGGAAGCATTTCGCAAGAATCTATCAACACAGAGCGGGAAATCATGCAGCAATGGAATGAAAGATGCAAGCAGGAAGAAATTATGTGGCGGCAGAAGTCACGAATCCAGTGGCTTAAGGAGGGAGAAAGGAACACAAAATTCTTCCACAGATATGCTATGGACTACAGGTGCAACAACAGAATCACCAAGTTCCAAGATGAGCAAGGGAATGTCTTCCAATCTCATCATGACAACGCTAACCAACTCAGAAATCATTTCAAGATCATTTCCACTGAACCTGACGTGGAACGACAGGAAGCCATTAAAGAAGTAGTCGCATCCATTCCCATCCTCATTACTAAGGATCATAACAGAGCCCTGGAAAGACCGATCTCCCTCCAGGAGGTGGAGGAGGCAGTCAAAGAGATGGCCAATGGGAAAGCTCCAAGGCCGGATGGTTTTACAGTGGAATTTTTTAAAGCCTGTTGGGACGTGGTAAAGAAAGACATCTGGGAGGTAGTGGAGGATTCCAAAACCTCATCTTCAATTGTGAAGTCCCTAAACTCCACGTTCATAGCACTAATTCCCAAAGAAGCGGAGGCCTGTACCCCTGCCAAATTCAGGCCTATAGCGCTATGTAATGTACTGTACAAGATCATATCAAAATTCATGGCTAATCACCTGAAACTTATTCTCCCTCATATTATTTCCAAGGAACAGTCAAGTTATGTGGAAGGAAGACAAATTATGGACAATGTGTTGCTGGCTCATGAGATGATCCACACGCTGCAAACTCACAGAAAAGTTGGCATGATAATGCAATTGGATCTCTCCAAGGTATATGATAAGGTCAGTTGGGAATATATGGAAGTCGTTCTCAAAGCATTTGGCTTTGGAAATAAATGGATCACCCAGACTTTAGCTCTAATTAAATCTCCCAGTCACTCCATTTTGATCAATGGAGCCCCCTCTCAGCCTTTTTACCCTTCAAGAGGCATCAGGCAGGGGGACCCCATTTCGCCATTCCTCTTTGTCATTCTGATGGAGGGCCTTAGCCACCTCATCAAGGTAGCAAAAGATAGGAATGTGTTAAAAGGCCTCCAACCCTTAAGCAATTTTCCGGCCACTACCCATCAGCAGTTCGTGGATGATACAATGCTACATGGAGTCCTGACCGTTAAGGAAGCTAGAGGTTTCAAACGACTTTTAAACTTGTTCAGTCATGCCTCGGGTATGGACTTTAACTATGATAAATCCTCTATTTTCTTCTTCAACATGCATTCATCTATTCAGATGCATTTGATTGGCATCCTGGGTTTCAAGAGAAGTATTCTCCCATCCAAGTACCTGGGCATTCCCCTTACTGATAAACCTTGGCAGAAGTGTCACTGGGAGAAGCTTCTCTCAAAGCTGGCAGACAGGTGCAGTCATTGGACCAACCGGGTCCTCAACCTGGCTGGGCGTCTGGTCATGAAAAAGGCCATTCTCCAAGCTATACCTCACTACATTCTCTCAATCCTTCCAGCTCCTAAAGGAGTACTTTAGAAAGTCAGGAACATCCAACGAAATTTTCTTTGGTCTGGCAACTCAGGGAAGCCAAAGTGGGCATTGGCTACCTGGGACAAACTTTGCAAGCCTAAAATCTATGGCGGGCTAGGATTATAGGATCCAAGCTCTACCAATAGGGTTTGCGGTGCTAAATTATGGTGGAGGTGGCTCTAAGAACCACAAACCCCGTGGGCACGCCTCTGGAAAGCCAAATATGCAGCGCAATGGCAGCTTGAGGAGCTAGTAAGAATAACTGATACCCCTGCAGGCTCTCCCATATGGAACCTGGCCTGAGCCAATCGGAACATTATACAAGACCATTGTTTCTGGGAATTAAGGAATGGGCACCATGCTATTTTCTGGGAAGATGCCTGGCATCAACTCCCGAAAATCGAACATCCTGACCTACAACCTCTACAGCTTTGGTTTCAGGGCAATGGAAAACTGAAAGTGCATCATTACTGGGTGAGTAACGAAGACCAGCATCATTGGAGAACTTGGAATCTCTCTCCTCCTCCATCGGATGATAACCTGAGGAATCTCCTCAATACCCTCAATACTATCCTCAGGAAGAGATTCATCAGGACAGTACAAGGGTCAGACATCCTACGCTGGGGTAAGCTTATCAGAGGATCTTTTAACCTTAAAGAAGCCTGCTCCTATTTGGAAAATAGGAATGTTGATGATAAGGTGGCCTGGCATGATAATGTATGGGAGTGCAACCTTTGGCCCAAAATCAAGACCTTTTTATGGCTTCTTCAGAATGGAAAAATCTTGACATGGGAAAATATTTTAAAGAAAGGGTTCATAGGACCATCTCGGTGCCCCTTATGTGAATAGAAGGAGAAGACTATGAATCATCTTCTCAATGACTATGTATGGAATAGCCAGCTTTGGGATTGGATACAAACCATTTTCCACCAAACAGACAGAAACATAAATTCCATTCAAGATACTATCACCCAATGGCGCTCTAACTACTCCAATAGCAATATGGTTAATAATATTTGGAGGCTCAGTCCGGGTTTCTTAATCTGGATAGTATGGAAGGAGAGAAACAATCTCATTTTTAAGAAACGTAGCTTCAGATAGATCAACGAAATAAAAACTATTATTATGCAAGGCCTAATAGAGACTACTCTCACCTGATGCAAAGAAGAAAAAGTTGAGTCGCTGTCTCCTAATGACCTTAGAATTCTGGCTATCTTCGGTCTCTCTGAGATGGAAAAGCATTATATACAAGAGCACGCCCGTCGACCTGCACCTTCTCCCGCAATATGGCACTTTCCTCCTCAAGGATATTGCAAATTCAATTTTTATGGGGCCTCCAAAGGCAACCTAGGCCCGGCTGGCATGGGAGGCATCTTGCGCGATGAAAAGGGAGAAATTATGCATGTCCTTTGCAGAAATCTAGGAGAAACTACGAAAAATGATGCAGAGTTCGCAGCTCTAGAACAAGGGCTAAGGCTTTTAATCTGACTCGGCAGAGGATTAACCATTGTAGAAGGGGATTCTCAGCTTGCCATAACAGCCATTAAGAAAATTCAGTATGGAAATAAGCCCGATAAGGAGATAAAACACTGGCATCTAGCCACTGTCACAAAGCTCATAGCGCAACATCTTGCCTCCCTCGATGGCATCATCCTTCAAGCAGTGCAAAGAAAAGCTAACTCTCTCGTAGACCACCTCGCAAATTATGTGGTCGATAACCCGACTAATGCCCTAGACACCTGTTGGATGGAACTACCGCATGCAGAGCTTAGGGATCAGTGCTATAGCATTTTGAGGCACGACTTAACTGCCGGTACGACTGAGGATACAGACGGTAGCCTATCCATCATAAGAAGATCATGAATAACCATCTCATGATAAATTATATCAGATGGCATAGCGTGGTAACAGTACCGAGCTTTTCTTGGGTTCGACAGTTCATAATGGAAAAGGACAACTATACAGGATTTGTTCCTTACAGCGAATTAGGAGGATATTTTTAGCGTGTGATCGGTATGCTTAGGGGATGGGGATCTCGGTTTAGGACCCCGGCTTTAGTGGGTGGATTAGGCGGTGATCTACCTTGCATCATCACTTTGATTGGATATCCTGCAACATTTATCACCCCCCCTCCCGACATTCTATTTATGCGGCTTTTTGGTCCCGCGTTCTCATTCATTCCTCTTGCTTCTCTCTTAGCGGTGTGCTATCCTTGATCTAAGCCTAGGTTATACTCTGCTCCTCTCAGTTATCTCTCAGATCTCTCTGACCTGGAATCCATGGCGGATATCAACCTCCGCAGTATTAAAGCATTGCAGGCCCTTAAGTGGGCCAAAGACAGTTATGAAGCCTCAGTTTCAAAGTGGGGGAAGAAAACGATTGAATTGCTGGAAGAAGAGGTGGAACTATCCCAGGCTCGGACTGACGACAATGCTATTAGTGAAGAGGTTGACTGGTTAGTCGACCCCGGGACACCTTCCACTCGTCATACGCAATTCCTGCAAACCCAAATGGTGGCATGGCAAATGAAAACTATGCTAGCGAAGGCAGTTTCCATGCAGGGCACCACGGTCAAAGAAACCTTTGCAGTTACCTCCATGGCATCGGCCAGAAATACTACGCGGTTGGACAAGATGGAAGTGGCCTTTAACTCACTCACAGAGGAGCTCCGCAGGCATGGCAAAGCTCTGGACAGTTTCGTTCGGCGTTTTGACATTTATCTCCACCATGTCCTCAACGTGTCCATTGAAGTTCCAATAGATGATTTGAAAACCACCATCATCTGGTGTTTCAAGCCCATAACTCAAGCGAAGGGTGAGGAGGCGGCAATTCCTAGCATGGTTGGTCATTCTGGAGCTTCGACTCCCACTCAGTAATGTGTATGCTCTCTCCTGGTTCCTCTGGTCGGACCACACCTATCTATAATTGTTTCTTTTATATTTCTACATTTGCTACTGGTTGCATCGGGTATGTAATAGGGATCCTCAGGCCGTTCGAGTGTTTTGGTGAATTTCTCAAGTCTCTCGGGTAACCCTGCGTGGTGGACCTGTGTTGGTTTTTCGGTTCAGTCGTCTCGTTGGTTTACAGTCCATGTCTCATGAGTCTAACTGATAGCTCGTTAAGGAGCAAGCCTGTGGCGCTTTGTGCTGTTACTTTCAGGCCTTTGTACTCTTCTGTATTCTCTGGTTCATAATATAATACACTGATACTGACTTACAAAAAAAAAAAAAAAAAATTTTATAATGAGAGGAAATATTGCAACCTTGGAATGGTACAAAAATATATCCAACATCACATTGTGATAAACGTTGTCTCAATGTGATAATCAATTTAACAATCATTGTGATGATGTTATATTACATTGAAATTTATTCAATGTCACATTTCATAATTACATAATTGAGATTTAATATTAAGGTTTATAATATTAATCTTATAATCCTGGTGTTTATAATATTAATCCTAGGGTTTATAATATATATATTAGGGTATAACATTAATATTGGGGTTTATAATTCTAGGGTTGAATATATTAAACTTAGGGTTTATAAAATTGTGTTTTTTCACAGAGGAAAAATTCGTAATATTTCATTAAATAGAAAAATTACATGTTACATTTTACTAAGTATGCTATCATGTAGCTGCAAGATATGCAGAATTCATAGTCTTGTAATAATTCTAATATAAATAGTATGATAATCCAGTATCCGCAAGTAAGTTCGGTGCATAGCTTACTAGACCGGAAAGTGCCAAAAATAAATAGCAATAAACATGATAAATATACATATGTATAGATATCGAGATGTCCTATAAATAACATACAAAATGATCCCAAAGAGATAAATCAAAATCTGTTGTCATGTATCAACAACCCCAATATCCTGCAGATCCTCAATGAATGGCCTATGAAAAAACCTGTAAACCTGTTTTCCATTATAGTCTGTGATATGCTAGGTACCCCAAATCAGCTCTGTGACTTCTTTGGATAGTTTGTCTGCCACTTTTTTCTGAGTCCTGTAAATATGATTGACCTTAATGGAGTCAAAATGTAATTTGAGGTGATCGAATTCCCTACGAAGAGAAATCACTGTGTGTGTAACATAGAGCATTTGAGTTGAACCAGTTTATCAAAATAAGAGAGTCTCCAAAAATCTAAATGAAGTTGCAGTTTTTTTTCCGGGGCAAAGATCAGGAGGAGTCTTAAGCATTGTAGTTTGGAGAAATTTTTTGTTCCAGGTCCCAGACCCATCTTAATATTATAGTGGTGTTGATTGGTTAAATAGAGAATAGCCCCCCCCCCCCCCCCCCATAACCCTGTTGATTGGAAGTGCCATCAAAGTAGGCCCAAGGTCGAGTGTGATCTATAGTTTTTGGAGTGAAAACCTTCTCATATTTTTGGTGGAACTCATCAGGTATCATGCTGTAGGTGGCCATGATCACCGAGAATATGCGCTCTTAATTCACCTGTTGATTGTCAAATATGAATTTGTTGCGTGTAATCCAAAGATTCCAAGCAATAATCAATGGGAGATTTCACAGTTTTGTAATATTGGTTGTTGACTGCCACCATGCTGTCTAGGAATCTAATATGGAATTCCCACTCTAGTGTAATAGACATCCCAAACTTTGAGTGACTAGATCCAAAATGTGCAGGATGATATGGCAATCCAGGAAAATATGCGAGGTGTCCTCCTCATGCATTAGGTAGGAACAACATCTTGAGGGTCCTTGTATTGTGCAACGATGGAGATATTCCATAGTAGGAGTGCAGTGATGAAGAATGCACCAGAATAGAAGTCTGTACTTATGCGGCACTTTGAGTTTCCAAAGAGACAACCACCACCAGAGTTTTTCGTGTGGTTCCTTGGGTTGGCAAAGTGTCAAGTATCCCACTTTAGGGGAGTATTGTCCAGTAGGAGAGATAGCCCAGATCAGTTGATCCTCCTGCGCTGTCAAACAGATGTGCGATGCTTGTAAAGCCCTGATGTAGGTTGCCTAGGCTAGATGTCTAGCTCAAGGTATATCCATGTCCTTTGCAGATAACCAAGATCGGGCATGCCAATTTGCGTGATCTTGGTCAGCGATCTGAGCAAGGTATCAGATACCCAAATTTTCCAAATGCTCTAGGATCCAAACAGGTAGCTTGTAGTAGTCCCCACTCCCCGACCATGAATTAGTTCCCAGTTGTAAAGATTCACCAGTATCAATTTTCCATGAGAGTCCTCTTTCTATTAGTGGGGTAGATTTTTTTATTGCTTTCCAAATAATGGAGGCACCAGGAGTGTGCACAATGCTACCTCTGATCTAATCAAGAGTGTTTATAGGAGCAATGTATTTTGCTATGATGACCTCCTTCCAGAGACTGCAGCCAGTGACTAAGTGCCAACACATTTTAGCTTCCAAAAAATTTGAGAAGAGGTGTAGTTCCTTGATACCCCAACCACCCCACTGTTTTGGTATGCTGATACGATCCCAAGCAATCCAAGCAAAAGTTCTGTCCTTTTCCTGATTTCTCCATAAAAAATGTCTGCAAATGATTTTAATACGGGTTGTCACACCAATAGGTATCCAAGCCAGTGACATCCAATAGACAGGTATGGATTCAAGAAATGATTTGATTAGGACCAAACGGCTAGCCCTAGAAAGCCATCTATGGTACCAAACATTGATTCTGCGTTCCACTTTTGCAATGAGCCAGTTCCAATCTTTGATTTGATAGTCGTTTGGTTTTAAGTGGAAACCCAAGTATTTCTGTCCCTCCCCAATGTTGTTTGGGACATAGGAAAATAATGATGAGGCAATACCCTATTCCTGAGTAGAGAATTGAGTCATGATGATGGTGGATTTGTTGTTTTTTGGGACCATACCTGTCGCTCTGCAAAAACTTTGAAGAATTTTCTCAAATTATATAGAGTCCTGTCCAGAGCCATCAAGAAATATAAGCACATCGTCAACAAATAAGAGGTGTGTGAGGTACATAATCTCATTAATTTGGAGGCCATGGATGTCCCCATCTGCTTTGGATTTTTTAATAAGCACAGAGAGGCCCTCCATAATAAGAACGAAAAGTAGTGGCAAAAGAGGGAAGCCTTGTTGCAGACCCCTTACCACATGAAAGAAATCCGATGCGATGCCATTTAGAAGAATGTTGAAATATGCATGGCTTATACATCTCATAATCTAACTAATGAAAGTGGGGCAAAGCCAGTATGTAGGAGGATGAGATGAAGGTAGCTCCAATTAACCTGATCAAATGCCTTTGCAAGATCAATTTTGAGGATGGTGGATTTGAGCTTTTTGGTTTTGATAGAGTGAAGTGCTTCTTGAGCAGTACCAATGGCTTCATGGATCTTCCTGTGGTGAAGAAATGCAAATTTTTCTTTAGCTATGTGTGAAGATAAAATGGGTTTGATGCGATTTGCAATAATTTTAGATATAATCTTGTAGATACAGTTGCAGAGAGATATAGGTATGTAATCATGAAAACCTATTGGGTGATCAGTCTTAGGTATGAGGGAAATGAAGGTTGAATTGAATCCATCATAGATCCTACCCTTAACATTACTATCTTCAATAGCAAGAAGGAGATCATTGCCCATAAGCTCGAAAAAATGGATGAAGAATTCACTGGGCCAGCCATCAGGACTAGGGATTTTATATTTTTTGAACCATTTGAGCACCCCTTCAATATCTCCCTTTGTGACCGGAGCATTGAGGTCCTCCTCCTGATCATGTTCCACATATCCGTTGAAGGATCTGGTAATTTTCATAATGTCAGGTGGGTCGTAATGGAGAGGGGCTCAATAAAGATTGGAAAAGTGTTGTATTCCCATATCAACAAGTTTTGTATGAGTGTGAGCCACAAATCCATGGTGGTCAGTAAGTTCCCAAATTTTTTTGCAGTTTCTACGACCATTAGCATGTTGCTAGAAGAATTTGGTATTCTCATCCCCGACCTGTAGCTAGATAGCTCTGCTTTTAAGACTCCAATCTGCTTCCTTTTGGCGTAGGAGTTTTGTTCTTGTAGCTTCAAGGGAGATGAGGTGCTCTTTTGTTATACTAGATCTAAATCCCAACATTTCTGATTCATTAAGGTGTGCAATCTCCAGTTCGATCCTTTTTAGTTCCACACTCTCCTTCCTTATTTTTCCCCCACCCATTTGATGGTAAATCCCTTTATTCAGTTTAGATTATCATTTATGACTCTGGCAGGATCGATGTGAGGGATTTGGTCACAATGCTGCCATTCCTGAACTACCAGATTGTGATATTTCATATCTAGTAGCCATCTGGAGTTGAATTTGTATGGAGGACGAGCTCTTAAGGGGCCAAATGAAAATTGTGTTTTATAACATGTTAGGAAATATTTAGTTTAATATTAATATTTAATATTGTAATGTTGGAATGATAGAAAAAACTATCCAACGTTGTTTCAACGTGACAATCAACCTGATAATTGTTATCGCAATGTTACATTACATTGCAATTTTTTCAACATCGCATTGCAAAATTACAAAATTGGGGTTTAATATTAGAGTTTATAGTATTAGGGTTTAATATTCAATTTATAATATTAGGTTGATAATATTAGGGTTTATAATATCAATCTCAAGGTTTATAATATTAATTATAGGATCTATAATATTAATATTAGGGTATATAATATTAATTCTAGGGCTTATAATATTAATACTAGGTTTTGATATCACTCTTAGTGTTTATAATATTAATCTTAGGGTTTATAATCCTATGGTTTAATATATTAATATCAACTTTTATAATACAAATTTTGATGTTTATAATATTGGGTTTTATAATGTTAGGGTTTATAATATTTGGTTTAATATTGTGATGTTGGAATGGTATACAAATTTATCCAATGTCACATCGTGACAAGCATTGTCTTTATATAATAATCAATCTAACAATCATTGTCACAATGCTACATTACATTGCAATTTACTCAACGTTGCATTGCGACATTAAAAATTTGGGGTTTAATATTAGGGTTTATAATATTTGGTTTAAAATTATGGTTTATAATTATTGTCCTTGAAAAAAGTCATAAATTCCATTAGATAAAAAGGGAGTTACATGTCGGAGATGCACATAGTGCATTAAAAAATACAGGGTTGACATAAAATAAAACCTCACAAACTTGTGTCCAATTTTATATGTGTCAATTGAACCCAAAAAAGTGAGAAAACCATCATCTTAGTCCATTACAGTCGGTGAAACGTATACGATATAAACTGATATCAAAATACACAAGTTAGAAAATATGGAAATATGTCCAATATTGTATCTATAAAAAAGAGTCTATCATCAAGATCCCATTAGAAGGAAAGAGAAAAAGCCAATATAAACATCCATTAGGTGTAGAGAAATATCCAACTATGAAATATGAATGAATTAAATATCAAACCATATCACCTACATTCTTAGTGATCCTCCAAAAACCATAATATGTAGTGCCCGAACCTTTGGAAGAGAATGCCATCCCATTCTATTCCTTGTAAATGTGACTGCATGAAATAGATTCAAAAGAGTTTTTTAAATGTAGAATCTCATCAAGTATAGTGAGTAGTGTGTGATTGTGGCATTCTGAGTATAATTGAACCAATTTATTACATTCATCGAATCACCAAATATCTGTAAAGAGTGACATTCCTTTTCCAAAACCAAACACAAGAGAAATTTAAGGGTGAGAAGTTCAAAATAATTATTAGTGCCCCTGCTAAGACTAATATTAGAATGGAAAGAGTGTTGATTGTTTATATGGAGGACTATTCCCCCTCAACGTGTTCCATCATCCAAGAAAGCACCATCAAAATATGCATAAGGTATATCTCAATTGATAACTTCTTCCCTGACCATCCAGACAGTTTTATAAGGCTCTGAATGAGGCACTTGTACCACAATAGAATAGACTTGCATAACCACCAAG
This sequence comes from Pinus albicaulis, assembly GCA_034641835.2. Taxonomy (NCBI): domain Eukaryota; kingdom Viridiplantae; phylum Streptophyta; class Pinopsida; order Pinales; family Pinaceae; genus Pinus; species Pinus albicaulis. Next base: position 940,198,538 of record CM076578.1, read on the forward strand.
TCAGGGACATGGGAGAGTCTCTAAAAGTTTCCCTATTCCTTGATAGCTAAAATCTCCACCTAATCAAGGGATGGATACACCTGAAATATTCCTCCCTAGTGGAATCCCACCACGACTACCAAACCTCCAAATATTTTCCTCTCCAAACTATATGATCATTCAAAGACTACTTTATATAGTCCATAAACGCCTAAAAAAATGACACTTTAGGAACATGTGCACACTTATTTCCTCATCATTCCTGCAAAGAATACACCAACTTGGTCCTTCTTTTTCCCTTTTCTATAGATTATCCCACGTGGGGATTTTTTTCTCTAGCAAACACGACATAAACAGTCTAGCTTTTTTTGGACAAGGATGATTCCAAAACTTCCCCCATCACTAGTCTAGATCATCCACTTCCTTATTTTTATTCAAATGAGTGTAGCCCATTTTTGGAGTATACTTCCAAAAAGGAGAGTGAACCCAATTTAATTCATCTTCTCGATCTCTAATTCAGACATGGGAAGAATTTAGAGTCTATATATATTCAATCCATATGACCCTCTATTCTCCAGGAAAATCTAGTTGGTCAACATCCATCCATCCTTGAGACCAAATTGTCTTCCTCTTATCACCAACAATTTGAGATAAAGAAAGCTTTGCTTGTTTGTTCAGGTGGGTCACCAACTCCCTTGGTAGCACATAATTAACCCCACACCTAACCTAGGGCCAGTCTCAATTTTTATACGATCACCATTATGAACTTTCCAATCCAACCATTCCCCATTAAAAAGAAAATAATAAATCACAACCTTCGAGATGACCGATATTTGTGGCACCCATTTGTTAGTCATACAAATCTAGTCAACTAGTGAGAGAGGAGAAATGTATTTTTGGTAAACCACAACATTACTCGATAAAATGTTTGTTGCAATTAGTTTCCAACCCACCTTGGATGCAAGGGCCATTCAAAAACAAGGAAGACCCTTAATTCCCAAACTACCTGATTTTTTGGGTCTCACAATCCTTTCCCACTTAACCCTTGTGAGAACCCCATCCTCATATCTTGACCACATAAATCTAGAAAAAAGTTTTCTAATAGTTTCTATGATACCTTTAGGCACTCAAGTCAAAGCCATCTAGTATATAGGAATGAATTCCAATATTGACTTGATCAAAACCCATCTTCCACCCCTGGACAAATATCTCTAACTCCATTGACTCTGTGTTTTCTTGATCCTATAAAGTAGCCACATACAATCATTTTCCTTATAACTATTAGGCTTTAATATGAATCCTAGGTACTCTAAACCGTCCTTTAATGGTTTTACTTATAATGGAAACATGGTTAATACCCTTCCCCTATTGATCTAGGATAAACCTATAAGAGAAATAATTGAGTTTTCCCTGTTGAATAACATACCCGTGTATTTCAAAAATAGAATAAGCTCCTCATTAATATATTCTAGGTATTGCCTTGTCACATTACAAAAAATTAATATATCATCAACAAACGATATGTGTGATGAAGAAATTTTCATCCACCTCTATTCCTCGAAGAGTTCCCTTTCTATGAGCATCCACAATTAATTTGTCGAGTCCCTCCATAGAAAGAAAGAAAACCAAGGGAGATAGTGAAAACCCTATCTTATTCCCCTCAAGGCATGCATAGAATAAATGAGATGTCACCCCATTAATGAAAACTACAAATAACATCGAGGAAATGTAGGACATAAACCATTTTATAAAGGGAACTTTGAAGCCCAAGTGTGTGATGATAAACCGAATGTACACTTAGTCAACACAGTCATAGGCTTTAGACAAATCAAGTTTGATGACCATGACCTTCAAATTCCTAACCTTCATAGTGTGAATCCATTCTTGATCAACCCCAATGGCTTCGTGAATTTAACATCCCTCCAAGAAACCAAATTACTCACTGGATATGTTCTTGGATAAAATGTGTTTAAGCCTACTAGATATTATATTTGCAATGATTTTGTAAAGATAGTTATATCTAGATATAGGTATGAATTCATCAAGAAACTTAGGATCATTAGAATTCCAAATGAGGACAATAGAAGTATATTTAAATGAATCCCAAATGCATTAGTGTGTCCTAGAATCCTCGACTGCCCTTATTATATTTGCCCCTATAAGTTCATAAAAACCCAGGTAAAATTCAATAGGCCATCCATCTGGGCCAAGAAATTTGTCCTTCTGCATCCCCTTGACCACCACCTATAATTCCTCATAAGTGATAAGAGCCATTAAAATTATGAAAGTGTAGTGCCAGTTGAATTACTTTTGCAATCATGGGATACCTAGGGGATTTGAAGACGCTTCCAAAATGATCCACACCTAGTGAAGCTAGTTTCTTGAATGATTGTGCATCTCTCGCCTCAATTTTGTTAATTGCCTATATAGTATTGCAACTCCTTCTGCCTTTAGCATCATTTTGGAATAATTTCATGTTATTTTCCCCACTCTTCAACCATATGTCCCTACTCTTTTGGATAAAAAATTCTTCTTTTTAATCCATAATCCTTCTCTTAATAGCCTCCATTTCCATAATTCATTGCTTATTTGATTCCAATAGTGTATCCACCTCCATATTGATGCTCCAATCTATCTAGCTCTACTTCAATAACTTTAAGCTCCTCTTCATCTCTAATCCTTTTTTGATGAACCCATTATATAGTTGCATGTTTTACTCTTCTCAGGTTGTCAACAAACTGTTGGAAAATAGGAGTCTCTATATCATGATCACATTGTGTTCATAATTCAACCACCAATAGCTTATATGCCTCGTTTATCAAACATGTTGGATTAAATTTAAAAGGGTTGCTCAGTTTCTTGTTTCCACTTTTGATCTCCAGAAAAACCAGGTGGTTATCAAATAACCCCCTCGAGAAAATCCTCTGGAAAAAAGTGATTGAATTTCCAACAAATCCTTAACTACTAGGAAGTGATCTAATTTATTAGAAACACTAACATCCCCATGTTGGAAATCATGGAGGGTTTTTAAATTATTATCATATTTTCATTGCATTATAATTACTTGTGAATATGTTAGAATTATTATTATTATATTGTGTTATATTTCTTCATCGAGTGATTACCATAAAAACAAGAATATCAATGAACACAATATAACATAAGCTATAGGATCTAAGGAAGGGAAAAACCCCTCCAAGGTGAAAGCCCAAAAAATATTTTCTTATAGAATCAAATGATATATCCAAGACCCATAACCACATAAATTATGCCTCCATATGTGAAGCCAAAATTCCTTCCTTCCATAAAATTCATCAACAAGAGACCAACAACAAGAGATATATTAAGGCAAATCATCCACAAACCCTAGCTTCACGAAGAAGCCCTTGCTTTCAATTTTCAATCTTTCTTCTCTTCTCTATATTCCCTGCAATATTTGAGACTAAAAAAATACAAGTGTGTGTGTCTAAATGAGCTCCATCTACCCTAGATTTATGTATATTATAGGGGATGCAAATAAACACATCCATTGGGGAAGAGCTAACTTGACATGTAGGTTGACTTGGAATCTCGAGGGATTTCTGTCCCAAAATTTACATTTAAAAAATAATTTTCTTTTTCTTTTATTTTGATTTTTACATAAAAAAAAATACACAATGGTACAAATTATGAATACCAAAACTAGTTACATTCTCCAACACCCCAAACCTTCTATTCCTCCATGTCACCACTAATTTGAACAGATTGACCTCTACCATTTTTATATCAACCAATTCCTCACAAAGTAGTCTACCAACTAATGAGGAAGGCTTGGAGGACCCTAAAATTCTGAGACCCATGAAGAGAAATACAAGTCCCCTACCATATTTTGATTTTTGGGTATAATCAGATGTAATCTAGCTCTGAAACTTTGTGGAGGGACTAGAACACATGATATCTCCAAGGCCCATAAATCGTTTGGATAAATTCCACCCGAAGCTTAAGTTATTCAAATAATTAATTATTTTAATGGATACCCTAAGTCTAAATTGGGAAATAAAATAATTAAAGTGAATTAATTGAAACATGTGGGTGAGAATGTTGTAAATGAAGAGGATCAAGTATTTTATAATCTTAGCCGTCGATTAGATATTAGATCATGACCATTGATTCTTAAACTCAAAAATTATTACAGGAAGTCTCGAGGTCAGTTGGAGAAGACACACAAAGAAGCAACACTTGATCTAAGTCAAAATTCTTAGGCGCGGTTTGTTGATAATTTCAGAGTGAGCTTGTAGTGCAGTGAGGGGTTGAAGCCATCAACATAAGACTAAAGAAAATTTTTTGTAGGAAGGTAGTTGTCCTGAGAGAAAGCACAGATCCAGAGAGAGGTAAGGAAGGGTGACACAGTCACCTGTGGGGATCACACAGAGTATGTGTTTTCCAGGAGAGGTGATGTTGTATCTGCATCAGTGGAAAATCAGTGTTTTTTGGGACAATGTAGGGGTTTCGAACCTCTGTCTTTCCGGTTGCAATGGATGGAAGTGCAGATCATTTTTCTTCAGTAGTTTTTGTTGGTGCGGAACAATGTCTAGAAAGGCATGGAAAAGTAGAGGGAAGAAGTTACTTAGAAGACTACTTGTAAATAAGTCTAGATCCAATGTTGATCAATAGAAAATAGTGATCAGAGAGGAATGATTCGACATTAGTTGGCGGGGGATTTTTGGGAGGGAAATAATTTTTTAGAGGGAGTAGGTTCCTTAGAGGGTTTTTAGCACCAATAAACTCAGATTCAAGCTTTGCTGGGGTAGCAACAAAAGAGGGAGAAGTGAACAAGTTAAGCATATTTCAGTTGAGCAGAGATGGCCACACATGGACTGAGGGATTAGGACAAGTTGGATGAAGCATCCAACTTTTTCATCTGGAAGGCTAGAATCCTATTGGTTCTAGATGAGCTTCGTATCAAGAATCTCACCGAGAGTGTGGTTGATGTTCCTGTTGATGCTGATATGTTGAAGAAGTATTAGGAAGCTCAAACGAAGTCTAAGCACTTGATCATGGAAATAGTCAAGGATCATGTGGTCTGACACATTACCGAGAACAAAACATGACATGAGATGTGGACTTCCTTAACCACATTGTATCATGGGAATTTTTTCCAGAGGATAATACTTCTAGAGATTCAGCTTCGACTATTCTAGATGATGAAGGGAGAAGAGATGGACCCCTTCCTCACTAGATTGAAAGCGATCAATGATCAACAAGTTGACGTGGGGGCCACACTCGATGCATGTATTATGGTAAGGACTTCTCTAAATGCAGTTTATGATGAGTGGGAGAAATTTTTACAAGGAATATTTGGTAGAGCAACACTTCCATGTTGGGAAAATATGTGGACAACTCTTCGACAAAAAGAGATCACGAGGATGACCAAGGTGGGAATGAGCAGTGAATGGATCAAAATCAAGAAGGAGGAGGAGGAAGATGCGACTCTCAAATCTAAGGGACAACATGGGCAGAAAAGGAAGAAGAAGAAAGACCTTTCAAAGGTCAGATGATTCAGGTATGGTGAATTAGGACATTTCACCAAAACATGCCCCATGAAAAATAAGGGTAACAAAAAGTCTTATTTGAAGGCTTCTGCAACTAAGGACGATAGTGGAGATGATGATGATGTGGTCATGAGTGCTCATGTACCTCAGGAGAAGATGTGGGGTGACATTGATCTATATTTATTTCGAACTGCAGTGAGAAAGGGCTGGATCCTTGAGGTACCCAAACTCTTGGATCACATATGAGCTACGAGAGCCCTTAATGATAGTAGTAAGATGATTGGAGTTATTTGGTGTGAGGGATGATGAAGAAACATAGACAGAGCTAAAATGTTGAAGACTGGAGCAAAATAGAGTAGAGGCAAAAGCAACACAGAGGTTGATGGACTTCAACAACGCAGAGGCAATGCTTATGCAGTGCAGATCAGCAACAGTGCAGAAGTTGATGGAATTCAACAGTGTAGAGGTAGTGCTTACACAGTGCAGAGAAAAAACATCACAGAGGCACTAGAGGGATGACACAAATTAACAGAAGAGGGTGGTTCAGTATCGAGGTGCACCCAGACTGACTTGTACATCAGGATTTTAGGTGATGTTTTCAGTTTCTTACTTCTTAGCAACTGATTTGCAGTGCAATAGTTAGCAGTGACAATGCTATAGGCATCATGCTGCATCATTTGAGAGGGAGTTGTAGTAAATATGTGGAAGTATCAGTGGCAGTGACATGGGCAACAATACAAATAACAACAACATAGTGGATGAAGGGCAACAACCGAGCATCAACAATGCAGAGGACTGATGTCATGGATCAGGGTGATGCTTTAGGTTGAAGTATTACTAGAGAACATTTCTCGCTAAGAGGGAGTGTTGAGTTTTGGGTAACATTGGATGTGATCTAGCTCTGAAACTTTATGGAGGGGCTATAACAAATGATATCTCTAAGACTCATAAATCGTTTGGAGAAATTCCACCCGGAGCTTAAGTTATTCAAATAATTAATCATTTTAATGGAGACCCTAAGTCTAACTTAGAGATATCAAATAATTAAAGTGAATTAATTTAAACATGTGGGTGAGAATGTTCTAAGTGAAAAGGATCAAGTCTTTTCTAATCCTAACCATTGATTAGAGATTAGTTCATGAATGTTGATTCGTGAACTAGAAAATTATTAAAGGAAGGTTTGGGGTCAGTTAGAGAACACACACACAGTAACAACACTTGAGGTAAGTCAAAATTTTGGGGCGCGGTTTGGTGAGAATTTTGGAGTGAGATTGCAGTGTAGTGAGTGGAAGTTTGAGAGCGAGATTTTCATCCAAGGTCGAGAATACAATAATAGAGAGGCATATAAACACCAGAGAGGTAGTGCAGGTCCAGGAGGGGTGACACAGAGCCAATAAGGCTCACGCAGAGGGAACGCAGAGCCAGAGAGGGTGACACAATCACTAAGAGAGATGCACTGGGGTTTCTGAGGGAAAGATCGGGAAACCATTGAGCATTTTTATTTCTGAGTTGGGAAGGCTCACGGAGAGGGTGAAACAACTCCTGGAGAAGGTGACACAGTCTAGATTTTTGTAGCCATCGCTAAAAAACAATAAGGATTGCGCAATCACCTATGATGTTTCTTCATGTAGTTGTTGTACTGTCTCTAAATAGAGGTACTTCTACAGAGGATTTTATCTGTTGGGTGAGCCACATTGGCACCCTAGTTTTTATTCAAAAATATGTTTAATGATAAAACCCTCAAGATCTGCTGTGCCGGTTTTCTCGCATTGGGTTTTTCTGGGGCCATTTGTACGAAAAAATTGTGAGTCCTTTGTATGCATCATTTCTTATTAATCAATACTTGATATGTATAATTGTGTAGGCTGCAATGTATTTACTTCTATGTTTTCATGAATTATTTAGAAAATAACTTGGTAGGTTAAATAAATAAGTAGGAGAAGTAAATCATATTTACTGCAGTAGGATTTATGTTTGTAAGATTCAAAAAATTTCACACCATAATCAAATTTGTCTTCATCATGACAAAATTGTTTAAGAGTTTATCCTAGAAGATATATTGTTCATGGTTGGGGCCATATATATTGACTATGGATGGATCCATATTGATCTTAAAAGAGTAGATATTAACACCTAAAATCATTTCCATCTTACATGTTCCAAGAAGATTTATTGACCTCTGGTTAAAGCCTAATGCGAGTCCACTAGAACACCCTCTAGGATCTAAGGCACATAAATTCCAGCCAGGGGAGAGTTTAGTTAAGTTTTCCACAATCTTGTCCCCTTCACCCAATGTGTCTTGTAATAATAAAATATCATGATGTTCCACCTGTAACATCCTTTTTAGGGCTAGTATTTTCTAGGAACTTGAAACCCCCTACAATTCAAAGTTCAAAAAATCATAGTTTAACCACCCCAGGGGCTTGCACTACTCTAAGCGCCCCATTCAGATATTGTTGCACCCATTCAGATATTGTTGCATACCTTTCACTATGTCGATTCAAGCCCTAAACTTGGATTTATAGATATGTGACTTGCGGCCTTGATATACTTTGTGTATGCGTTTGGATGAAATCGACCCTAATCCCACCACCCCAAAAAATATTCCCCTTTTATCTAATGAGGAAAAAAAATTGTATCGGGTTTCTGATGATGATATAGGTACGGGATCACTTTCAAAACAAGGAGAGGGACGTGAGGGATAATCGTGAAAAATGGGGCATTGAATCTCAGAAATGGATGGATGAGGGAAAGGAATATCATTTACTGCAAGGGATCGACTGGAATGACCAATCCCCAAAACCATAGAACATAAGGAATCAATGATATCAGAAACAATAAATAGGGGCAAAGGAGGAGGTTTCCTGTGTTTGATGCTTCCCCTTCTTGTGAATGTTCAATTTTTTTCGCAAGCAGTAGTCCGTCCTTAGGAACGTCACATTCCGACTACCACCACGTTGACTGAACCAACAAGAGATTGTGCCAATAGCTCCAAAGAATTTGTCTCTTCTAATGCCATCCATCGGATTTGCGGGTTGTATTTTATGCCTGAAATCAAATTCTACCAACTCAATCCTCTTTTCTTTTTTTTTTCTTTTTTTTTTCTGAGGGCTAGAGGGAAATCAGACATCATACGACCATGACAGTGACACTTTCAACATTGAAAAAAATTCCATCATAATAAATTTGGAGAAGAACAGTGTGACCCTTGTAGCTTATTGTCAATTCTTCATACAAACCCTCCCTTGGGTCCAAATTGACCAAACTTTGATAAATGTTGCAAATTTTAATCTCTATGAATGACATATCTGTGTCTAGGAATTTCCCCAAATAATTTCCAGTTGTGCAAAATAAATCTATTATCGAGAGTTGAGATGGTATTCCTGGAACCTTTACCCAGACTACCACTATTTCTAGATGGACCTTTTGGGCATCAAATAAGTGTAACCACCTCCTCAACACCATTGGAGATGATGAAAGCATCCATTTCCTTCCCAAAACGAAATATGCTACCTTAGATGATTCAAAGTGAAATATGGACCAACCTATTATAAATATACAAACCTCAAAAACCCTAGCCTAAGTGTTTTACCATTCTTATGCAATCTAATCAGTCAACTCCTCAACCTTGTAAATCCACTTTTTTCACAATCAACAATTACCTTCTCAATCGTCTCCATAGCTTCATACAACCCAATACATTTGACACCCAGGAAAAAATTTAGAGGGTTTGGATAAATTCTTATGCACTTCCTCTTATTATGTTTTCTCCTCTCCCACAACACTTCTACAATTTCTGTGACTACTAATGCATATTTAAATTACTGCAAGATATGTTCAGTTGTGTCTCTTTGGTTTTCCTCCTCCATTCATAGGGTCACTTTACTGCACACCCATTCTTTGAACCATTAAATAGGTTTTTGAAAAAACATTTTACTGCATATTTTCCTAACCCCTCAATTAGTTGTGTCCCCTCTCGAGTCCTTACTTCCTATTGAGATTCATCAATCACAACTCTCCCTTCTTTCACATACAAAACACCACCAAATAATGTGTGGTTTAGACCCTCATCTGACTGAAGAAAAACATTGCTTCACACTAAATCCTTGGGTACCTAAGTCCATGTGACTGAAGAAGCCCCATGTGAAGGAAAAACCAAGGTATCCATGCCTCCATTTTGGTTTACCCCTCCATTTTAAAAAACAACTACAAAAGCATCCGAAGAACTAATAGGGCTTGGGTTTTGTTCAAGTCCTACAGAGCCACAAAAATTTGATCTAATACTGGAAAATTTATAATCCCAACATCGAATACACCCTAAGGCATGGAAAAATCGTCACTTACCACTACAACAAATCCATATGATTAGCTCCTTTTTTGCTTCAAAGGAATGTTTTACTGTATTTTCTCCAAATTTTTGAAAAACTTGGAACTATTTATTGGGATGGTGCTACTTTTGGTGTTGTTTCCACTGGAAAAAAAATTTAGGTGCTAAATTATGTGTTAATAGTGTCGAAAATTGTGCCAAAAATTACGCTAGGAATTGTGCCATAAATTTATGCTAGAAATTGCACCAGAATTATGCCAGAAATCATGCCAAGAATTACGTTAGAATTTTATGCCATAAATTGTGTCACATTTAGCTCCCTGTGTAGTGCCTATATTCTCGACTTGGTCACTCCCTCTTTATCACTAGATGTTCCTAAATAGTTAATTAATTGAGGTGTTTTGGGTTAAGTGGGTAGGGGATTTGGATTATGGGATTTAGGGATTTGGGGTACAAGAATTAAGGATTAAGGGAATAGGATTTAGGTTTTAAGGGATTAAGGGTCAAGAGCTTAGGGATTTTTTACTTATGGGTTACTTAGTTTAATGGTTAATGGATTAGGGATTAATGTTTAAGTGCTTATGGAATAGGGGTTTATGGATTAAGGGATTAGGTATTAGGTCTTATGTGTTTAAGGGTCCATGACTTAGGGGTTAGGGGATTTATGGATTTTGCGTTAAGGGATTAGTGATTAACTATAGTTGAGGGATTAAGGGTACTTAATTTAGGCATTAGGGCTTATGTATTTAAAGGTAAGTGTAGGCTTAGGGGTTAAGGGATTTATGGGTTTATCATAACTATCTTGAAATGTCATGGAACGTATTCCAACATGCCCATCACCAATGCCATCCATCGATGCCACACAATGAGTAGTGAATGGGGCCAACATTGAAATTTCTTCAAAATATTCTTGTATGTGTAGTGTTGTCCTTTGAGATGATTGTGGTCAATAATCATGCCAAAGCATCTATAATGTTTTGTTTTTGTTTTGTAATATTGGAGGACCAATGCATAAGATAAATTTTAGCAAACAATTATAGATTTGAATCTTGTAGATAATATCAATAATTATAAGTAAGCATTGCTTGTTTATATCAAACAATGATTAAGATTTTATAATTTGATTAAGTGGACTTATGTAAGAGAATATGATTATTAACTATTCAGATCAATTTTTTCAATAAATCATAATTTGGAAAACCTTTAAAAAACTTCTAAAAGTTCAAAAAAATATATCTAACATTATCAATATGCTGACAATTTATAAATAAAAGGGACTTACATCAACAGATTTTGAAGTAAATCATTATTTATAATAATAATAACTTCAGGAGCAATTGTAAGATTGTTGAAAAGCAGTCAACCGACCTAGTTATCTTGATAAAAATTAAATATATGAAGAACCAAAATGGCTAATAAATGGAAAAAATGATAGAGAAAAACAGATTTGTATGAAATAAGTTCAAAATAATTCTTGTATTATTGATGATCTAAAAGACTAGTACAATTTCTTCTTACAAAAATCCACTCATGCAAGGGTGCAACCCTTAATAACTCGAACTGAGAGTTATTTATACTAATTAACAAAACTTTCGAAAAACTTAACTGAATTACAATAATAGGATAAAGAAGAATAGAAGAAGGAGAAAAAAAAAAGGAGTGTCTGTGTTTTTCTGGAAGTTGTTGATGATTCAGCCCCTTTTGATGGAAGTTGTTGCTGACTTGGCCTCTTTTGTTATAAGTTGTTGATGACTTGGCCCCTCAAAAATCTGATGTGCTAGCATGTTGTAAAATTAATTCTTTACTTGATGGTTTCACAAAACGTATCCCATTGATCTTGATTTGGGATTTCTACATTCATCACTTTTCTGAAGATTTCATCTACTTCAGTATATCTGTCAAAATTTGCTATTTGAATTAATAAATGTTTGATTTGATGTTGAATGATCAAATCAAACTGCAGAGCTTTAAGAAAATATTTCTTTGTAATGTGACCTTTGATACCTGCAAAATTTGACTTGTCTATAGCAATTGTATATAACTTTGTGCAATAATTTTCTAATTTGACCAACTTATCATCTAATCCTACGAAGCCTGACAATCCTTTATGTTTTAAAACATTGAAATTAGTATGAAATATTTTAATAGTAATATTTAAAGCTTCAAACTTGGTTTGCAATTTCTTGATCAAGTTTATTTTCTACAAAACCTTCTTTATCTCCAAAATAGTTACAATCCTATCTGAGATATTGATTGCTTCCAACTCCCCTCTATTATTTGAATTAAGAACTTTGATCATGTTAGAAGGTTCATTTGGCTTCTTTTTTAGTTTATCTTTCTGTTCTTGAATTGTTGTTTTGCATCTGGTGATGAGTTCCTATTGTTCAAAGATGATCTGTATGGATGACTATACTTCAGTGGAATTGCTGATGTCCTCCCAGATATTCTTCTTAGCTTCACCTAGAGTTGCTGCCATCAAAGATTCACTTTCTAGTTCTTTGATTTTAAGTTCCAACTGATGAGCCTTATGCATTTCCTCTAGATATAAATCATCATTTTTAATCTTTTGTGACTCAAGAAGTTGAAACATCTACTGTAACTTCTCATGTGCTTGCTTCTGAAAGGTCAAATATTGTGCCACTTTTTCTGCATCAGTTTTAGTCACATATGTTGAAGGATATGTACCCACAGAAGATGTTTGAGTTGCTAAAGAAGGATCAATATTCAATTGGAGTGTTAATTTCTCTTTCAGCAGTAATCCTTCAATTTTTTCTTCCATCTTTCTAATTTGCAGATTTTGATCAATGATAAACTTCAACATTTCCTCCTTGTTACATTCATTTTCTACCATCTCCTTAGTCTGTGGATCTTTAGTTGAGGGTAGTTTGAGTTGTTTGTGCAGAGCTGCAATGTCTGCATTCTTCTTTTTAATGATTTCCTCAAATGCCTTGCAGTCTTTTGGATCATATCCAACTTTTACTACAAGGTCTTCCAATGACTTCATCCTATTTTATTTAGCCAATGAAGAAAATTTCTCAATATTAAACTGAGATTGAACATTTTACAGTGCTGCTTTCAATTTTGAAAGAGACATGGTTGTTTATAATATTCCAAATTAAAAATAGCAGCAATACAAGACATAATAATGTAAAACACAACAAATATAATCATGAAATGAGAGGGATCAATACGCACCCATCATTTTATTAAAATATCATCAGAAATATACAAAAATATCTTGAGGGACAAGCCACTCAAGCAATAATAACAATCCTCCAATGATCAAAACAATCAGCACATGAGTTGTTGCAACTGTATAGAATGTCGGAAAGTAGTGACAATGCTATCTATATCAGTGTAGTTGTTTCTGTAAACATACATACATTATATATGGATGATATAAGAAAAATAAATGCCCATAAAAGAAGATGTGGGCTCTAATACATGATCTCTAGCCAACCCAGAAAAGATTGCTAGAAATACCAAGAAATATACAATGTGACAACTAACCCTGGGGTTGAGATGTCACTGAAAAATTGATTTGAATAAGATGAGGCTATGAAATATCTGAAATTATGATGTAATCCTCTATTATTATTTCTAAATAGAAGGTTGATCCCTCTACTCAGAAATAGACCCTCCTGATGAGCTCAATGAACCCTCCCAACAATTGCCTCCAAAAATAACGCAGTTCAGAAATGTGACTACACTGTGAGGAATGTTGGATGGTTGGCCTAATTCAAAATATGTAAAAATATGCCTAGGATCCCTCCTTTCTAATCCTCCAATGGATAGACTACCTCTCCAATGAAAAATAAGCCCATAAATGGCTTTATGTTATCCTCCTTTGCTGCACCCTGCAAGACAACCTAACTCTAAACATAAACTGTGCTATAGTTGAAGGAGGTAGCTTGGCCAGAATTCTAGAGTGAGGAAATGTAGCCCAAATAAACTCTCCTTCCCTAAGGATGAGGTAGGTGTTCCAGATCAGGAACACCCTTGTGCTAAAGAACACAACAACCCTATTAAACAACAAGAGGAAGCAAACGTCTAAACAGACCAATATCAAAATGATAATCTAAAACATGAATAAAAATGGCTACCATCCCCTCCATATATAGCATGTGAGCCTTCCCACATTGGGCCCCATCCATACTTTCCACCAAGCTCATGCAAGTTTTCCTCCACTAAAACTACAATGTCTCATCATAAAGGCCACTCTTGCATGAAAACGTTGTTGACTTGGTCAAATTTGACTGAATCAACATGATCCAATCCCTGTCCACACCCAAAGGTGCTTAATCTAGCTGCTTATTCTTCCTCCTTTCACATTAGGAGTGTTATTATTCCTTATAAAAGGGTTTTATGGGCCTCCCCACCCACTTATTCACCTAACTAGTGATAAAACAAACTATAATTTTCCATTTAGATGAAGGCTAAATTTTTGGAATATTATAGTCCTCCCCTCCAAAATGTTTCTTGTCATCAAGAAACTATAAAGGTGGAGCAAATATCCTCCCTTCCTCTTCTTGTGGCCTCCTCCTCAATAGATTCCACCACAGCTTAACATAATCTGCAATAAATCTACCCTCCAATGGTTCCTCCCAAGTATGCAAACCCAAATGGTTCACATCATGAAAAAGTGGAAGGTGTAAGTGGAAACCTTCATGCTATACAATGGCCTTCTCAAGGTAGGAGTGATGATAAAAATAGTCAATATTATCCCCAATGAGAGTCTCCCCTACCCATGCTATCATCCAAATCAAATGAGCCATTCTAGGTAGCTCTTCAAAGAAATCATCAACCCCTGATTTATACAATGTATTGGGGCTGCATGGAGAGATTAGATTTTTCCACCCAAGTTGTTTCTCTCTCCATTTATGGTAAGTATGGGGTTTTTTATGATCTTGGGCTGAAATGAAATGGCCTCCAAGAATGGCCCAAGTTACCCCACTAAAAAAATCAGCCATGAAGTTCCTCCTCCAAGAACTCAAGTTCTCCAAATGGCTCCTCCCACATGAAGAAAAGAGATGTAGTATGGCAATCATGGTTTGCCCATTGTTTCTCCTGAAACATGCAAAATGTATAGTAGGGAGAATCATACTCCCAATGGGAACCCTTACTCTTGTGCCACTCTCCAAACAAACCTTCCCATAAACATAAGAATATCTCCAACATATGGAATCAACAATCAATGAAAACAAGTTGCCATATGACAACCGGAAAGTGGATCATAGTTCCACACATGGAACCAACACAGTGAATTCCTTGCCTGCATAAAATAAAATAATAAAAAGTGCTTTTATAGCCACTTTTTTGTTGCCACAATCATCCTATAAGATAGGACCATGAAGGTAAAATGTGGTGTCAATGGTGCACGCCAAGAATCATGTGGCTTCCCCCACAAACCACCAATAGAATAGCCAATCTCAATGCTACATTTGGCCTCAAGTACATCATAATATAATGTATAAGAATAAATGACCCTCCTTAATACAAAATTCTTCTCATATAAAGTAAATAAGTGCAAATCATAATGCAAAAATGTACCTTCTCTACTATGTACTTTGGTCATTGAGCTGAAATGGCTCATCTGAAAGTTCTCCCTCACTCTCAATGAGTAGGGAAGTGGCTGTGCCAACCTATCCATCAGCATCCGGGCTATGCATCTCTCCATATGCTGAAATATATAATGTTGGATGCCCTCCCAAGTGAACTCCTCCATTAAAGAATGAGATGCATCAAAGTCCATGGAAAGAAATTCCACATTTGTTGCATGTAGTAGCTTCCTCTTGAGCTCAGAAGCTCTAGTTAATATGACTCTACCATAAGAATATATGACCTCTCCAACTACCATGTATCTATCATCTCCCTCCAGGTCATCAAGAATCATACAAGCACCAAGATCCTTGGAGTACTCTACCAAGAGTTGAGATCTCCAATATGGATCAATCCTCCTAAGAGACAGTGTTGAAGATCTGAAATGTGAAGCTCCCCACATGACGTTTTCTTCTCCTTTGAAATCCCTCATGCCAAATTCATCCTCCAAAATGCTTCCGTTCCCATCATGCAACTGCTCATGCTCACATAGAAGTGGTGAGTTTTGGAAGTTTTCCTCCCATGAGAAGCTACCATCCAAAAAGAACCTCTTGATCTTGGCCAATGTAAGCATGAGTGGCATCCATATACTCTAAATTATGGAGGATTCATTCCTCAAAGGAATTTCCCTCTATTTCTCCAAATCCATGGAGCATCTCCCTTTCACCATGAAGGTGCCATCCTCCATCACTGCAATAACTTCTATCAGTGCAGTATATGTAGTGAGAGTGGGTAATGCTGAAAATGGGAGAATGTCTCCCTCCTCCTTGAGTCTACCCCAAAATCTCTGCATTGTAATAGACTCCTCCAAGGTCTTCACCCCTTTGGAATATAAGAGTGGTGAACCAAATAGAAATATGTCTCTCACCAACTCTATATCTGGTGGCCTCCTAGGTGGAATTCCCCCTTGTAATGAGACATCAAAATATGAAGTGGACTGATTTGTCCCTCTCTTCAATGCGCAATACAATCTCCTTCTTTTGTGTAGAAATATCTCAAAATAGAAAAGGGTGAATGCTCATCATCCCTTGATGTTTATCCTTCCTTTCTTCCCCTTCCATCTCACAATCCACAAAAACTGATGCATGCTGCTTCAGAATTGTGTTTTGGTCCCCACATGTTGAATCATTTGGAACTCCTTACAAAGACACAAGGGCTCCTCTAATTGAAGCAATGGTTCCCTTTCCACCTCCATGTGGTGATATATATTCTCCCAATGGTATAGTGTTGTTAGCTCTTCTCTACTCTTCCCCTTCATCAGTTTTTGAGAATGCCTCATCATTAATGAGAGACCCTTGATCTTGGTCTTCCCTTGTAGGAGGAACCTCCATGTATTCATCTATAGAATATGACTCTTCAAAAAGTGGGGATCTTGCCCCTGGCAAGACATCATGCATGTTTTTATCCCCCTTAATAGAAATATGGAGTGGAGTTGGCAAAATAGATCTCTCCAACTCATGAAAAGGTTTTGAGTTTTTGGGTTCAACAAAAGATGTTTCACAATGTTTAATATCAAATATTTTCACTAATTTCTTAGTGAACCCAGCATAAGGGTTTAAATTTGCATGATTAAATGAAGGATAGCTACAAAATGACCAATCATAGGCCATACCTTTGAGGTGCAGCGCTGCTACTCTAATGGCCTCCTTTTCTGAAACTTGGTGTAGCTAGAAATAGAAATCTAGCTCCTTCACCCAAGCTTTGGTTATGCACTTTGCTGATCCATCAAAGTTAGATAAAAATATTCTACCTCTATTGATTCTATTATGGTTACTAGATATTCTATCTTCTTTGATTTGGAAAAACCCTTGGAAGTCCAAGTTCTTTTTGAATCTCCATGATTGAGACTCATACTCCTGAAGATAATCACTCAAGGTCTCCTCCCTTGGTGCATCTTCTTCCTCCATCCTTCTTGCAGTGAATGTGGGCAATAAAATATGATGTGGATCCACAGGTGTGTCTGAATTTCTACACCCATCATGTGAATATCTAGGGCTTGATTCACTTTCAAACCCTCTTGGAGTTTTTCTACACTCTCCCCTTTCATCTCCTTGAGATCTTTATTGATATTTTTCAAAGTTTGGAAAAGAAGTTGTGAGATCCTCTCTTCCTTCATTTCTCCAAGTAATGGAGTCATGCCTTTATTTCTTTTGTACAACTTCTCTTTTATATGAGAATAATATCCTCCTTCTAATGACATAATGTCTTGAATGCACAGGTTGAGCCAAGATTATGCTCTGATAGCATTGTAATATTCCAAATTGGAAATAGAAACAATACAAGATATAATAATGTAGAACATAGAAAATATTATCATGACATGAGAAGGATCAATATTCAACCATAATTTTATTAAAATATTAGCAGAAATATACAAAATATCTTGAGGAACAAGCCACTCAAGAAATAAGAACAATCCTCCAATGATCAGAACAATTACAACACATGAGTTGCTGCAACTATATAGAATGCCAGAGAGTAGTGACAACACTATCTATATCAGTGTAGCTACTGCTGTAAAAATACACAAATGATATATGGCTGATAGAAACAAAATAAATGCCCAAAAAATAATATTTGGGCTATAATACATGATTTCTAGCCAACCAAGAAAAGATTGCTAGAAATACCAATAAATATACAATGTGATAAATAACCCTAGGGTTGAGATGTCATTGCAAAATTGATCTGAATATAATGAGGCTATGACAGATCTGAAATGATGATGTCCTCCTCCAATAGTATTTCTAAATAGAAGGTTGATCCCTCTACTCAGAAATAGACCCTCCTGATGAGCTCAATGAACCCTCCCAACAATTGCCTGCAAAAATAACATAGTTCAGAAATGTGACTGCGATGTGAGGGATGGTAGATGGTTGGAATGATGCCAAAGATGTGAAAATATTCCTAGTATCCCTCCTTTTTTATCCTAAAATGGATAGGCTACCTCTCCAATGAAAAACAAGCCCAGAAATGGCTCTATGTGATCCTCCTTTGTTGCACCTTGCATCACAATGCAACTCTAAACAGAAAATGCACTATAGCTGAAGGAGGTAGCTTGGCCAGAATGCTGGAGTGAGGAAATTCAACCCAAAAACCTCTCCTTCCCTGAGGATGAGGTAGGTGTTATCACCCTAGTAATTCTCAATTTGTGGGATGAGGATTTATAGTTGAAGAAAACCAGGGGTAACCAAGAACCTACTTTTGAAATTCAGGATCTATCTCTTCTGTTGTTTTGGAAGAGGAGGGAGCTTCTGAATTTACCTGCATTTCCACTATTTCTCTATCATGTTCTTGTGTTAGCACTAGCTCTTTCTGAATTTATTCTAGAGTCTCATTCACAATTATAGTGGCTTCATCATCAATTTGTTTATCATTATTATTTGCTTTATCTTTAGTGCCATCTATTTCAATTTTCTTTTCTATCTCAGTAGTAGTCATTTTTTCCCTTTTGTTGTAAATAATTTTGAATTTATTTTCTGCAATGGTCTCTACTGTATAGCCTTCTTCATTCCTAGTAATTTTGTTTGAAGCTTCTTTCTGCTCAGTGACTATTATTTCCTGTGAATTATCTGTTTTTGTCTCTTTCTATGTATTGTCAGTAGGATCAATCAATGTATTTTCTACCCATTCCATTTGATTTGCATATTTTTCAATTTTTGGTCTGGACTCATGAAAGAATGGTGTTAATTTACATTTGAACCTTATGTTACTCAAAATGCCTTGAGGATCACAGTTCCAATAAAATATTTCTTGGAAATTGAATTCTGACAATTTGCTAACTATTTCTTTCAAGGCATCCCTGTTATTTACTATGAAGGGACCTATTTGATTTTTGAGCTTAAATTGTTTCTTCTTTTTGGAAGCCATAAAATTCACTGCATCTGCATTCAGAATTTGGCTCAAGTACTCCAAAGAAAAAACCTTGATAGTTATAAATTTGGGTAATTTATAAGGGGCCAGGTTTGCTCCAAATATCCTTAGTTTTGTGTGATTTTCATATAGGTACTAGTCACCTACTTTGCAGTTTTCAGACAACTGTAGAATTCTCTTTATTTCCTCATTAACCCTTGGTTGCTCTGTCTTGTTCAATAAACTCATGTCTGGTCTGATAAAAAAATATGTGAAGTCCTTATAGCTGAATTCATTTCCATATTTTATGAGTAATGAAGTCCAAAGTACCACTGAAAGAGGTTTTCCTTGAACATCCATCTTCTGTAATGCAATTGGGAACTGTTCTGCTTGGAAAAAGAGGAAGAGGTGAAATAGATATGATGAATATCTAAACACTCCTTCTTCAGGAAACTTGGTCAACTGATAGTGTATATTATCAACAATGAATCTGGAAAAATTGAATACCATTGCAGGAGGTTGCCATGGGGATAAAGTAGAAAGGAAGCCTAGAATTGATGCATCAGTGAACTCATCATTAGAATAACCTAGAATGAAGGAAAGCATAGATATGATTTTTCTGGAAGATTCAAGAAAATAAGAGGTGGAATAGGGTGGATTTACTTTTGGGAAATCAACATGAGTAGGCATGAATTTATGAAGAATCATAAATTTCCTAGGAAAATCCAAGTCTAGGTACAACTGAGTTAAATCTTCAATGGATAACGAGACAACTCTTGAATCATGTTTCAGTTGGAGTAATTCATTAATGGATTCTGCAGTTATAGAAAAAAATACCTTTCTATCTCTATTTACAATACATCTCTGGTCAGGACCATAATGTAATTGGCATAGTATAATCAAGTCTTGAGCTGGATGAGTGATTGGGACCGCATATTTAGGCAAGTTTGAATCTCATAAAGATATATCATTTTCAACTTTCTTCACAAATTTATCATGACACCAGTTATGCACTTCAAGTAGATTGAACTCTAATGTAGCATCAATAATTCTGTAGTCTAAACCAATTAAGGAACTGCTCTCTTCAGAAGTAACAGGTGGTTGTAAAGGTCTGACCACTTCAGTAGAATATGTTGTTAGGGCTAGGGTAGGCTTATTTACCTTAGCAGATTTAGGTTGTGGAAGCTTGCTTGAGGAAGATTTTTGGGCTTTTGGACCTCCAGTCTTGGGGGTGACCTTTTTTCTTGTCATTTTAGGGAAAACTAAGCAATATTAGACTATTTTCTTAGTTAACTTCGAAAACAGGGGCCAATTGAGTGGATCTTGGAGAAATTTGGGAATCTCGGTAAGGGTTTTGGGATGAAAACACAGGTTTTCAAGGTCTAGAGGACTGAAAAAGGGATTCAATGGCTCTTAGTGTAATTTAAATCAAGTTTAACTGTGGAAATTGCCTTTGGATGACCGGAAACACTTAAAAGCTGAGTCTGGAGGAAATGGAAAATTCTGAGAAGATTTTGCGAGGGTTTGCCCTGTTTAATCAAGGTTTGGGTATTTTCAAATTTGGCAATTACTAATTTTCTTTGATAAAACAAGTTCACAGGTTTAATTTTTCTCTTTGAATGTACAAATTGGTGAGTTTTTAGAACATAGAGAAATACCTTTTGCAGGTATTGTGGTGGTCGATGAGGGTTTACAGGTGGTATCAGTCTTCAAAATAGTCGCAGTGGCTTCTATGGAAAAATTTTGTGGTGAAATCTGCTTCAGGGGGGGCAATTAAACAACAAAGGTTTCAAACTAGGATCTGAGCGTAGTTCTTCAATAGGTGAGGGGAGAAAAAATATGAAGGAAAGTGAAAAAATATGGTTTAAAACTTTACTTTTATTAATAAGAAATGCATTAATGGTAGGTTGCAGTCATTGGCAGAAGCGGTTTTCATTTTGAATGCGAAAACCATCAGTGATTATCGTGCTACTCTTAGGCGGTAAGCTGTTTTTCACTTTTGTAACGCGATCCAATTAAAATTGGACACGTAGCAGATGGTGGTATAGCGAAACAACTTTTATCGTGTAAATTTTTGCAAACTGCACCCGTTCACTTTGGCGCGTGATATGAGATCCACACTGTTGGATCGGGATGGATGAAGTGAACAGTCAGGATGTCTCGAGAAGCTGTGGGGACAAGGTAAGGTGGAACCGAGCTTTTAATATGGGCCGTTGATATGATAGCATAGATTGACGATCATAATTCAATGCGATAGGGAATGGTGAGAT
Source organism: Pinus albicaulis (assembly GCA_034641835.2). Taxonomy (NCBI): domain Eukaryota; kingdom Viridiplantae; phylum Streptophyta; class Pinopsida; order Pinales; family Pinaceae; genus Pinus; species Pinus albicaulis. The sequence continues at coordinate 940,220,095 of CM076578.1, forward strand.
ATGAGACCAGGTTATCGCGCTCAGTGTGAACCGTTGGATTAAAAAGAGTTTGTGGATCGGACAATTATGAATGAATGCGGGGGCCTTTTTATTGAATGATGGATTATATATAAACCAAGTTTATACATAAGGTTAAAGTGCATGGGGCGGGTTATTTCTTATGTGGAAAAGGTAAGTATATGTTGTATGGTGACATATAAAGACTTCATGTTTTAAACCTTGGTTTAAACCAATATTTAGAGCAAGTATCGGAAAGATGTTTATTTTTCAAATATACTGTGTATTTCTGAAAGCTTCATTAATATTTGTATTATATAGTTATTTAAGCCAAATAAGCTTAATAACTATAGGGGGCGGGATAATTGTTTATTGGTAGTTTTATGTCAAAGGGATAATTTCGGGATGTAATTTTCAACATGTGAGTAATATCTTTGACATAAAAAGCATATAATAAGGGGTTTTTTGGGATAATTAAATTAAAAGGAGTTATATTAATAGGACTAGGATTTTCTATAGGGAGTTAATAAAATAAGTAAGGTGTTAATATGAAAAGGGAAAGTGAATACTCAAAACATACAATTATATCCAAGAAAAGTGAAGATTAAAACCAAGCTTTCATTGAAATAATTTCATCACTTCAACTTATGATAAAATGCCATTTTGAGGGTTTTATGATTCATGAGATGTAGGAAGTTAATCAAATGAGGGTTTAAGCATCATTAAGTAAAAATGGGGTCTTTACTTATGATTTTTCATGGTAATGAATGCATGAATGGAAAATGATGTGATTTCTGGGATTAATATAGAAATTTAACACTTTAAACCAGTCAGTCATCGAGCCTTGGGTCCAGTCCCTCAGGGAAATGCCCTGAGCGTCTTTGACTGATAGTTTAGAATGTAAAATAGCTATGGGGAGGGGAAATTAGTTATTTGTAGCCTGGTGAAAATTATTTACAATGGATTTCCCGCTTTCTTCTACCTACCCGATCATATCTTCTAACATTTTTTCTTCTATTTTAATCAGGTGCATTTGAGCTAGCAACCTTCAAACATTTATTCTTTTTGAAAAGAGTAAAACAATCTAACTTATTTCCTCCAAGAATCCAGATATTCTCTACCTAACTACTGAATTGTCATGATTAAACTGTATGAAAATTCTTTATTCACTATCTACAACAATTAAAATTGAAACATGACAAGTTAAGATTAAATTGTTCAACTCATCATGGATTATGGAATTTATTGATACTCTACCATAATCAAATGCAAAAAGTAAAAGTAGTGGAATTTAGACTTGCACACTTTCATGCTTTATTCATCTTTTTTCTTTTGGGGTATATTATTTTTTCTAAGTCCTTTGATTTTTCTTTTAGGACTTTTTACCCTCTTTTTGATTTTTGATTTTTTATTTTTTTACAAAATATGGGAAAATAACTTGCAGCAAGAAAATTTTGTACATATTTACAAGACTACCATAAGTCAAGTCAAAATTATAAATCCTATATTTATAGGTTACAAACATCGGCTTCACTTGGGGATGGCATTTCCTGGTGGAATGTGAAGAACTCTGAGATCAATAGCCTTCAACTTTTAACCTTGGTGATCCTATAATTGTCTTCTGATTTCTGCAACAATTTATACTTATGATATTTTATACTGCAAATCTTAGGGCCTTCTCTTCGGGCTTCAACTTTGTAGATAAAATCTTCAATCCAATCTACACACTTGCAATGAATATTTACAATGGTAAAAGTTAATCAATCTAACTGGTGACTGACTCAGAAGATAGTAGTGTTTCAGCATCCTACCATTCACTGGTCCTTCTTGAAGTTCAGTTCCATCCAAATTCTTGATGAAAAAATAATTGTTACCTCTATAACAATATATCACATAAGGTCCTTGCCGTAGAAAGTCAAACTTTCCATGTTTACCTTTGTCCTCTCTTCTTGAATCCCATCTCAAAACTTGATCTCCAATGAAAAAATCATCTTCTTTAATCCTTTTGTCAAAAATATTTTAAATTTTATCATGTAAAATTTGTGATCTTTCATAAACTTCTTCCCTTGTTTGTTGAAGATGTATGGTTTCATTAATTATTCGTTGAATATCATTTTTTTCCACCTGTGATTCCTAAATAATATTCATGACTGGAACACCCAAGGAAGAGGGGAAAACTGCATCCATCCCATAGACAATCTGATAAGGTGAAGTTCCAATAGACTTCTTCGTGGTAAGCCTATTTTCCCATAAGGCATAGACTAGATTTTTGTTCCAGGTCTTTTTGTTTTCTTGAAGTAATTTTTTGATGATATTGATTAAGATTTTGTTTCATGACTCAGATAAACCATTACCTTGGGGATGATAAGAAATGGAATGACCTAAGGTAATATGGTATTTGTGATAGAAAAAAATCATTTTATTGGATTTGAATGCAGCTGCATTGTCAGTAATAATCTTATTTGGACATCCAAATCTTGACAAAATATTACTTTCTATAAATGAGATTATAACTGAATCAATGGCTTGCCTAGTAGGAATGGCTTCTATCCACTTAGTAAAATAATCTGTAGCAGTTAAAATCCATTTATGTTGGCCTGAGGATGGAGGGTGGATTTCACCAATGAAGTCTAACCCCCATTGTTGAAATGGCTTTTCAATAGATATAGGCTTAAGAGGTAAGGGAAATAGTTTATTTTTCCCTTCAAAAATGTAACATTTGTGACAAGAGGTAACAAATTTTTTGACATCAGAAAATAAAGTTGGCCAGTAGAATCCAACTCTCAGTATTTTGTTTGCTGTACTTTTCTAGTATAAGTGGCCTCCATAGTCACCAGCATGAAATTCCTCGAGAATTTTATTAGCCTCTGATTTTAATAAACAATTTAGTAAAATCTCACTATTTTCTTTCCAATAAAGTGCATTATTTAGTATAAAAAACCTCATTGATTTTTGTTTGATGAATCTGGCTTTGGTTTTAGTTAACCCAGGAGGAGCTTCTAAATTTGTGAGTACAAAGATAATATCAGAGTACCATGGTGAGTCTAGATAGGCCTCACTGATCAATGGAGTCGCCATCTCCTCCTGGTCATCTATTTTTGCAATGAAATTTATATATAAAGCATTACAATTAGATTCAGCCATAAATCTTGCTAAACCCTATCCTTTAATGAGCTCTATAGGTTTGATTTCCAAATCATATTCAAGGATAGTGGCAATCCACTTTCCTCTCCTATCATTAGGTCCATCTTGTGTCAGAATATCTTTGAATACAACATTGGGGTTATATGAAATGATGTGGGAATGGAGTATGTAAACTCTGAAATCCTTTATGGCTTTAACCAAGGCTAAAGCTTGTTTTTCCATTATATTATACTTCAGAGGTGCATCTCTAAGGGCTTTACTAAAAAATGCTATTGGCTGTTCAAAACCTTGATTTTTTTTCTACAGTAGAACTGCAGCTATGGTATGTTCTGAGGAAAATGAAAAGATTATGAAATATTTGTATAATTTGGGCTGATTAGGTCTGGTGATTTTGTCAAGGCTTGTTTTATGGATTCAAAATATTGGTTGGATTTAACAATCCATTTTATTGTAGAGTCTTTTTTAAGCATATTGTTGAGTTCTTTTATGATTTCAGCCAGGTTAGAGATAAATCTTCTCAAAAAATTGTTTTTACCCAAGAATGCTTGAAGTTCTTTTATGTTCCTTGGTGGTTGAATGTTCAAAATAGCTTCAATTCTTGCGGGGTCTATCCTAATGCCTTCCTTGGAGATTATGTGTCTTAACATTTTTCCTTCTTCTATTCCGAAAAGAGTCTTTTTAGGATTTAAGGATATACCATATTTCCTACACTTGATAAATACTTTTCTCAGGTGATCCAAGTGTTCATCATTTTTTTATGAAAAGACAGTAATATCATCAAGATAGATAACTAAAAATTCATGGAATTCCTTAGAAAAGGCAATATTCATGGCCCTCTGAAATGTAGCTCCTGCATTTTTCAATCCAAAAGGCATTTTCACATACATGAAAGTGCCCCAAGGAGTGGTAAATGCAGTTTTAGTTTGATCATCATTATGAACTAGAATTTGATTATAACCAGAGAAACCATCCAGTAAAGAAATTCTTGAAGAACATGCCACCCTCTGTAAAATATGGTCCATTTTAGGCAAGGGGTAATTGTCTTTCAAAGAAGCTTTATTGATATTTATGAAGTCTATACATAGTCGAATTTCTCATGTTTTCTTTCTGGTAGGCACTAAGTTAAAATCTAATCAGAATATCTGACTGGTGCAATTATGTGTGCATCATACATTCGTTTAACCTCTTTTTCAATTAAAGGTAACACAATTGGAATAATCCTTATTAATTTTTGCTGAAAAGGTTTTTGATTTTCTTTCAAAGGAATCTTACGTTGAATTATGTCTTTGTTGTAAGTTTTTAGATATTCGTAACCCCATGCAAAGACATCTTGATATTGTTTCAAAAGTTCTATATATTTGACCTTTTATTATGATGGTAAGGATTTTGACATTTTGATCATTTTTAGTTTTTCATTTGTTCCTATGTTACACTCTTCAATATTAGACCTAACTGGTTCCATTTTTGGATTTTTAAGCACTTCATTGGAATCAGACAAGTCTTCTAAGGGAATCAAACCTTTTGGTAAAATTTTATTTTTCAAATCTATCTCATCTTCAATCATTTCTTATATATCTAATTTTTCCAAGTCATCTATGTCACTCTGAGTAACTATAGTGGGTCTATCAAAAGTTTGTACATCTAAATCATCTTTTTGACAAAAATTCGAATCTATGTTACAAGGTGAATCTATATTACAATCATTATCAATTTGGAAGTTTTGAAACTCTCCTTTGTTGTTCAAAAAGTGATAGATTTGTTCGTCTTTTGAGAAAATTTGCCGGTATTTTACATTATCTGGGACAATAGGTCGATGTTTGATTTCAGCAGTGTATTTTTGTATTGGTGAAAATGGAAGTTTACAGGTGTTGGAAAAGGTTGCTAAACAATGGGCTTGTAAATTCTGTTTTCTAGGAATAATGGCAAACTTGCTTTCTAACAAATCCTCAACCAAATATTTTGTTGTGTCCATGTATCTGGCCAATTTGGGATTGTGGACAGAGTATTCTGCGTTTATTTGTTTGATAACTAACTTTGAATCTCCCATGATCAACATTCTTTGACCTCCCCATTTTCTAATGATTTGAAGACCTAATATTAAAGCCTCAGATTCAACGATGTTATTGGTGCATTTTAAATTCAATATAAAGGCATGCCCTTGGGAATGGCTAGTTTCAATGTTGGTGATCCACACACCAGCTCCAGCTCCTAATTTATTTACTGAAACATCAAAATATAAATGCCATAAAGCTTCATGACCAATGTAATCCTCCATTATTTTAGGTTTTATATCAGTGAGTTCAGTTCAGATATTATTATGATCAGAGTTACAAAGAATAAAGGAATCAGGATCAGTGGGAGTTGAATATATTGGGTAATTGGTAGGTATTTTGGCACTGTTGATCATAAACTTCATTAATATTTCTCTGTAAAGCTTTTTGGGCTATCCAAATATCGAGATAGTGGCATAATTCATGTCAAGTTGTAGAGATCCCTGCAACTTTTCTCCCCATGAGCAAAAAAGAATCATGCCATACTTTAGTGGGATATCAGCTACCACAACATCCATGATCATGCTTTTACCAGGATATTGGACCAAGTTCACACATAAATCCTTAATCAATCCTATGCATTGGACTTTACTTGAGTCAAAAGAGAATAAATCTTTATATGGCCGCATTATGTCTAGACTCAGAGTTTCTATTATTTCTTTGGGCATTAGATTATGGGAAGCTCTAGTATCTAGCATTGCATTATGTAATATTTGATCATGGATAGTAAGACTTAAGTAAAATGGAGGTACTGACCCATCTGAATGCTTACCATCTACATTGGGACCAAATATTAATTTAGGTCTATCATCACTCATATTAATTATATCCTAATTTTCATTTACATTTAATGTTTCAGTAATAATAGATCTATACAAGTCATTTTTAGCCAATTCAATTAAGGAAATGGATATCTTCAACTTAGATATTTTCGATTGAAAATTAAATGTTGACTAAGATTTGATAGCATGAATTAATTCATTTTTTGGAATTATTGTTTGGGATGATTTTTCTTGGGTTTCACTAGTTGTTTTACTGTTTCCAGTTTGATTCTATTGATTACTGCTGTATTTATTTCCTTTTTCAAAGGTAGTTTGAGTAGAAGCATAAGCTTTATCGGTTTTTGAACTATCAGCCAAAGGCTTTCTTTGACTGTCATTTTTAGAAATTGCTGATTTAGAATCAGTAGAAGTTTTCTTCGGATCTGGGATGGTTGTTTTCACTGAATTAGATGATTGAACACTTTGATTAGTGATATCAACAATCTTTGGACTTGAGGGATTGGAGTTTTGTTTATTCTCTTTAGGGAGAATTTGCAAAACTTCATTTTTTGGAGTTTCATCCTTCTTTTTATTCTGGTTTGAAGTAGATGTTTTGTTAGAAGGATCATTGGTTTTCTTGCTTCGAAGGTTATATTGACTATGAATTTCGTTTATAGCAGAATCATAACCTTGTTTAAAATCAAAAGATTCAATAGAGTCTAGTCTGAGTTGTTGAAGCTCAACTATTTCTAAATTTTCCTGTGTGAGGAAAAGGGTATTGCTTTCATCTATCCCTATCACTATGTTAATGTCTTCATCTTCATCATCATGATCACGAGAATTTTCAGCATAGTTCTCTTGAAATGGGGTTCTTATGTTTTGATCCGGAGCAGCCTCTTTAGCCTTTCCAGGATTGTTGTTTTTCTGAAAATTTGGATTCCTTATTTGGGATTGATTGTCCCAAGCAAGATTTCTTTCCATGTTATCAAATCTATCTACCACTCTGTCTAAATTTCTGGCAAGAAGATCTAATTTTGTTTCAGAATTTGATGTTTCCTCTTTTATAGTAACCCTTCTTTCATTTCTTAGTCTTTCTTTTCTGGCTAAGATATTAATTTCTACACTAACAGTATTTAGTTGCATTTTTTCTAGAGTATCTGCATCTCTTTCTCTTAGTTGGTAGGCCATGTCTACATCAAAAAAATCAGGGAATTTGAGCAGCACGGAATATGGAGTGGGTTTAATATCTGCAGGAATAGAATTGTAGATATTGTTGTATCTAGTGAAAAAGTCCTGAACTGTCTCAATAGGATTTCTCTTCATGGAATCAAATTCTGATAAAATTTGTAAAGGATTTTTAATTTTCTCCCATTTATTTATAAAGGCTCTATGAAATGCAGCTAAATATCTGATACTACCAGCAGCTAAATTCTTAAACCATTTTTTTACTTCTCTAGTTAGACTTTGGGAAAATAATCGCATTTGAACATCATCTTCATCTATTTCATAGATCTCACAAAATTCATTCATTTTGGTTACATGTTGTTGTGCAAAATATTGTGAGAGACCATCAAATAAGGGAACAATTTTCTGATATCCATTTGGCATATCATTGAGAGGTTGGGGTAAAACCAGGGGAGCATATCTAGCTGCCATGGCTTGGATTTTTACTAAACTGGGAAGTATAGTAGTAGTGGCAAGAATAGTGTTGGTTATAACAGCTGATGAAGTAGTGCTTATAAAACTAGTATATGCAGTGTTAGTGGATGTGGTTAACTGAGTGTATGATGGAAATACTATCTTTGGATGCACAGGAAAATTAGGAATGAATGGTTCTGTGGATGAACTTGCGGCAGAGTGAGGGTATGATGAATATATGATCCTAGGCTGCAAAGGAAACTTAGGACTAACAGGCTCTGTGGGTGAACTGACAGTGGAATCTATAAATGAAGTGGCAGCATACAGAGTCGAATCTGCTGCTGGAAACATTTTGGTGTATAATTGAGAAACTGGAGGCTTAAATTGAGATAAAAAATTAGCTAATTTAATAGCTTCATAAATTTCTTTAATTCGTGTAACATTAACCCTTTCTACTAGACTTTGACTTTCAGATTTGTCTAATTTTATTGATGATGAAATAATTTTTTGTTTCTCATTCACAAAAGAAGTAAAAACAGGATCTATGATAGTTTCCTTTAAATCAGTTTCAGATTTATTTCTAAACAATGAATTTTCAAACTTGAAATCAAAATCAATATCTGATAAGCTTGCTAATGTTGGGAAAAATACTGAGAGGGGGGGGTGAATCAGTATTTAAAAACTGAACAATTTTTCTTTCTTTTCTCTTAAAAACATATGTTACAGTACTGCATCCAGCATGTATGTCCAGTTATCTTATTATGTCTTTACTTAGAGCATTGCATCAGATAAGCATTAAGCATGAACAAAAATAAGAGAACAAAGCATGAACTACACATATGGACACCAGGATTTAAGGTGGAAACCCAATTTGGGAGAAAACCACCGCTGCTGCAATCTCAGTCTTCAATATTTTATTATAAATAAAACATATTACAATTTATGTGCTGGCACAGACTTATACCAGCACGTAGGCACCCACCTGCAAAAGGTTGTAGCCTTCTCTCGTTTACCAGTCTCTCCTGGAAGGGAGCTACAACCCCCTGCTATGAAGACTTTTATATATAGATGGCTTCAATCCTCTGACCCACTGCTGACAACGTTTCATCAATTTTCACACTAATCAAGCAGCTTCAACACAACCCTTCAATTAATCATAAACACGCATACTTTTCCCGCTATAACCAGAGTAACCCAGACTTCAGAGAGGATATTCATTTACTCATTCATGTATACTTCTGTGTAATTTAATCTTCTGAAACCCCAACTGCTATAGGCACTTTTAATGTAGATGACTCGCATATATATATATATATATATATATTCATGCTTTTCTTGTATAGATCTATAATAACAATATGTTTGCAAAACAGACCTGATCTACAAAAACTTACCCGGATTCATATATGTTCTTCAGCAGTTATGCACTAGCTCTTCATCATTTCTTCACGACTCATTACCTTTTAGGTTAATGTCTCGAAGGGTACATCATGGACTTAGAATCAATTAAGCACGTCGTCTGTCCATGCAGATATGTCTTAGAGGAATTCCTTCTTCGCAAACTCTCACATCCACACCATCGAATAATAATCTTTTTCCTTTTATATAGTTCTCGCCTTTATTTAAAACCACGAGCCAAAAACCATTTTAACCACTAATGGTATTCTTTCTACACTATTAGTTTGGCCCTCGGGGTTTTTATATTTCTTTTTAATTTATTTATCAATTTCGAAGAAATTGACAAATAAATATATTTACAAAGTTTTAACCCTCCTTCGGACTTTATACACAATATCCAAGGCTTTCAAATAGATTAATATTTCAATAAACTTTGACCCCTGGCCCACATATGCGCCCCTCCATACCAAAATAAACTTCGCGCAATTTGATTAAACTCTGAGCAAGTCCGATGCACGATCACCATCCGATTGCCCCCTTTCAGATCAACGGTGCAAAAATAATTTCGCTGTCCATCTTGGTACGGGCTTTAACGTGCGATGGACTATCGTTATCGTGTGATTGGCGGTTTTGTCAAGGACGCGTGTCAACACCTCTATGGAATCGCTGTCAATTCGTAAATACCACTTATCGTCCAAAGGTGGTGCGAAATAAAAACGGAAACCACCTTCACTATTCATTCGCAGATTTTTAAACAGTGATCATCCATCCAATCACTCCGTACTCCAAGTTTTGTTTGCTAATCTGCTCCATCTCTAAAGCTAAACATTGTTTCAAGTAATCTTCCGCAGGTTATATATATATATATATATATAGATAATGTGTTATGTACATACAGAACGCGTCCACGGCTCATTGTACCGAGACCTTAGCAATCCAATTAAAGCACGAATCTATCCATAGTTCAACACACAGAGTTGCAGGGAATTTCATACGAGAATTGAACCAATCAATACCCCAATTGCTCTGGGTATTTTCCGCCTAACAGAGTATCACTGAAACTCAACCATACACCAATTTTCTTTCTCCTCCATACATTATATTTATACAAGAATTAACTTTCATAGGGATTATAATTTATGTAAATTCAAATCAACCTGTCTTCGGATAATGCATTTTTCCTCTGTTCTTTACTGCTAATCCTACTGATCGTTGATCTTTGCAACTCTGTTGTTCTTTCTTCATTGCTCGATCGCTGCAACTCTATTGTTCTTTCTTCATTGCGTATGACTTTTCCAAGTCCTTTGCCACATCCTTTTCCATCAATGACAATATTCCAACAATCTCCCCCATTGGCATTGATGGAAATACTCTTCCTTTGATGACCTTATAGACACCCTTTGTTGCGTTTCCTCCCCCTTTGACATCAATGGCAAAGAGTTTGAGAAAGAACCGTTGAACCGCCCATCCCATGCTCCCCCTGAGATCATGCTGCATCTTCAAACATAATATGTCCAACAATTCATCCTTTTCACATGACCAATGCTCCCCCTGAGCCTGTGCATTCAAAGATGCCTGGCAGCACCTCACAACCAATTTAGTCTTCTGTAATTAAGTAGTCTTGATCCTCTGCATGGCATGGACTACTCCCAATTTCTGTTTGAGATATTCAAATGCTTCCCTGGGTAGAGGTTTGGTAAATATATCAAAAATTTGTTCTTTGGAGGAAACATATTCTAATTTCACCTTTTGCTCAAGCACTTGTTCTCGTAAGAAGTGATATTTGATGGGAATGTGCTTGGTCTTGGAATGCATAACAGGATTCTTTGAGATACTAATGGCACTTGTATTATCACACATAATGGAGATAAGGGGTGAGCATTTGATTTGAAAATCTTGTAGGGTTTGCATCATCCAAATAATTTGAGTGCAACATGATGATGCAACCACATATTCTGCTTCTACTGTAGATAAGGCAATGGAGCTTTTCTTCTTGCTAAACCAAGATACTAATCGGGGCCCCATAAAGAATGCACCACCACTAGTGCTTTTTCAATCATCAACACTTCCAGCCCAATCTGAATCATTGTATGCATGAAGAGTAAGATCAACATTCTTTGGATACCATAGTCCAAAGTCTTGAGTTCCCTGTAGATATTTGAATATTCTTTTCACAGCCTGAAGATGAGACTCTTTTGGATTGGCTTGAAATCGTCCAACAATCCCAACTACATGCATGATGTCTGGTCTTGTCCCAATGAGATAAAGTAGACTTCCTATCATAGATCTGTATTCTGGTTGATTTACGGTGGGGGAATCATCATTAGAACTGAGATTGCATCCGGTTATCATTGGTGTACTTACAGGTTTGCAATCTTCCATGCCGTACTTCTTCAGGATTTTCTTAAGATACTTAGCTTGTGATAAGAAGATACCATATGTTGCTTGTTGCACTTGCAGGCCAAGAAAAAATGTTAGTTCCCCGAGTAAATACATTTCAAATTCTTGTTGCATATCAGAAGAAAATTTCTGACTCATAGACTCTTTATTACTTCCAAAAATGATATCATCGACATATACAACCACAATCAACAGTTTGTCATTTTCAGTTTTTGTGTATAAGTTGCTGTTAGCAGACCCCTTTGAAAAACCTTGTTGATGAAGATATTTGTCAAGACGATAGTACCATGCCCTTGGAGCTTGTTTGAGACCATATATAGCCTTTTTAAGTCTACAAACAAGTTTTTCATCATTTCCCAAAATAAATCCTTCTGGTTGTTCTATATAAACTTCTTCTTCTAGATCACCATTGAGAAAAGCAGATTTAACATCCATTTGGTAAACTTTGATTTGTTGGAAGCTTGAAAACGCAAGAAACATTCTTATGGCTTCAAGTCTAGCTACAGGAGCAAAGGTTTCTTCAAAGTCTATACCTTCTTGTTGAGCATACCCTTTGCACACAAGTCTAGCTTTATTTCTTATAACATCCCCATTCTCATTTAACTTGTTTTTGAATATCCATTTAGTTCCAATGACATTTTTGTCATGAGGCCTTGGTACTAACTCCCACGTGTGATTATTTTCAATTTGATCAAGCTCTTCATTCATGGCTTGAATCCAACATTCGTCTTTACTAGCTTGACTGACACTGTGAGGTTCAACCATGGAAAGAAATGCCAGATTGCTAGAAGATCCCAAAAGAGTTCTTCTTATTTGTACACCTGATTCCTTTTCTCCCAAAATTTGAGATTCTGGATGATTCTTTTGAACATATCTAGATGGAGCCTTTTCAGACAGCTCTTCTTCAGGTTCTTCACTGGGTTCACTTTTTGTATCATTACTGTTTGATGTAGAAGGATATGTGTCCTCATCATCTTCATCTGTTGTTTGCTTTTCTTCTTTTGGGGCTGTAGAAGACTCATCAATAACAACATCAATACATTCAACAATCTTTCGAAGTCTTTTATTGTAACATTTATATGCCTTACTCCTAGAGGAGTAACCAAGAAATATTCCCTCATCAGCTCTGGGTTCAAACTTGCCAAGTTTTTCATCATTATTCTTGATAAGGCATTTTCTTCCAAAAATTCTAAAATGCTTTATAGTGGGAGGATTACCATACCAGAGTTCATATGGAGTTTTATCACTATTTACACAAACATGTGCTTTGTTGAGAATGTTTGCTGTGGTATGTGCTGCTTCTCCCCAAAATGTGTCAGGTGTTCCAGAATCATCAAGCATAGCTCTAGCCATTTGCTGAATTGTTCTGTTCATTCTCTTTGCAACACCATTCTGTTGTGGAGTGCCAGCTACAGAGAACTGTCTTTTTATGCCGTGTTGTTCACAGAATTCAAGAAATTCTTTGGATTTATATTCTCCTCCTTGATAAGATCTAAGACACTTGATGTTTAATTCTAATTCATTCTCCACTAGTGCTTTGAAAATCTGAAATTTCTCAAATGCTTCATCTTTGTGTTTAAGAAGCCCAATCCAACACATTCTAGAGAAATCATCGATGAATAAGATATAGTATTCTTCACCACGGGGTGAATTTTTCCTCATAGGTCCACATATGTCAGTATGAATGAGTTCAAGAGGCTTACTTGATGATCCTTCCTTGGCATTAAATTGTACCCTGGTCTGCTTACCGAATTAGCAAGATTTGCATATGATATTTTCAGGTAGAGTAATATTGGGGAGATCACGAACAGCTTTAAGTCTGCTTGATTTGTTGATTTGAGAGAAGCTCAGATTCCCCAAACTTCTATGCCATAGCCAATTTTCTGAAGACTTACTCAAATAACATTGTTCTTTGGGGTTCTTCAATATATACAGGTTGTTTGGAGTTCTTTTTCCTTTTATAATCATTTTACCTGTATCAAGATCACGTACCACACATTCTTTTGAACTAAAGACAACTTTAGTTCCTTGATCACACATTTGACTTACACTTAACAAGTTATGCTTTAATCCATCCACATACATGACTTCATTAGCTTTCACCTTATCTTTTAAGAAAACAAACCCTTTTCCTTTAATTACCGCAGGAGTATCATTTCCAAATGTAACATTCTTCTCTTTTTCTAGAGCAATATATGCAAGAAGTTTGTCTTTATCACCTGTCATGTGTCTTGAACATCCACTATCAATGTACCATTGGTTTTCTTCATCTTTTGCAAATAACACTATGCCACAATTTTCAACCTGTAACTCCTTCTTTTTCCATACTTTGGAGCTTGAAGGAACATGTTCTTTTGGCTGAAATTTGCTCCTGCATTCAGATTCTTTATGGCCAAAGTTATTGCAATAAGTGCATTCAACTTCATTTTGAAGAGGAGAAAAGTTGTTATAAGTATTCTTCTTTGCTTCAATATCAATCCTTTTCTTTCTTTCTTCTCTTGTCATAATAGTTTTATATGCTACACATTGAACAACTTTATGACCAAAATTGTGACATGAGAAACATTGTCCATTGAAGAAGAAATTTCTGCGATCATAAGATCTTCTATATGAATTTAGTTGTTCATTGGTGTTTCTTTGAAAGACATTCCTGTTAGTGTTCCTTGAATTGAAGTGATCATGCTTTACCTATAAAGATTCTTTATTCCCTTGCTGAGTGACAGCATGTTGTAAACCAACTGTAACTGCTTTTAGATAATTTGGTGCTAAAGCTTGAGAAGCTTCTCCAATATATCCAAGTCCTGTCTTTATAAGAGGAGAATGTTGTACCTTGATAATCTCATCTAAGGTTTCAGACCCTTTAGCAAATCTAATATTCAGAGTCTTTACTTTCTCAAGTTCTTTTCTTAGATCTACTACTTCACATTCTAATTTCTCATTGTGTTTTTCTTTATCTTCAAGCTGATTTTTTAGAGTTTCTATGATTATTTTGCTCTCTTCTAAGCAAATTTTGAGTTTATTGTTTTCATTAAGAAAATCACTGTCTTCTAGAGCATCCACAAAAGTCTCATTTTCTTCTCTAGATTCTTTTTCAAATGCCATGAGAAGTCTCATATCTTGTTCACATTCTTCCTCACTATCAGATAACCCATCACTATCTCCATGAGTATAGAAACTGTTTTTAGAGCTAAAATGATTCTTATTCCTTCTTGTTACTTCCTTCCCCTTTTTATGTATTTCTTTATAAGGACACTTAGAAGCATAATGACCAACTCTTCCACAATCAAAACATTTGAAAGGTAGATTACCTCTTAATCATCCTGTGCCAAGTTGAAGTTTCTTTACGAAGTTTATCTCATCTTCTTCTGAGATATATCCTGATCCTTCTATTATTTGTACTTCCTTTCCTTTTGTAGAAGTTCTAAAGACTGCTTCTTTGACTTTATATGGTCCTCCTCTTCTCATTTTGTATGTAGTTAGTATGCCATGAAGTTGTACCACAGTAAGATTTTGAAGATCCTGCTTTTCTTCAAGAGCTGAAACTTTTGACTCAAATTTTGCTGTTAGAGATCTGTTGAAGCCTAGAAAATCTCTGCTTCAAACATTGGGGAACACCACCTGGTCGGGACCTTAGGACAGCTCCTTTTCCGTTTGGTATGGTGGCTCCGACTGGATTTAAAGGACCAGTTTCCTTATAACTAATGGGTTGGTGATGGGTTGATTTGGATGAGTGAAAGTGGGACTAAATTGACTGAAATAAAACTATCTAATTTAAACTAAATACTGATAAAGAAATTCTAACACTAACCCGGGTAATTATATGTGAATACAACTTAAGATTATTCCAATTTAACAATAACCATAAAAATGTATTATCATTTAAATTGAAATGTGCAGAAACAAATCAAGATAACTCTGTTTAAGAAATTAAACAGAGTTGTATTAACATATTGCATTTATCATAACATATCATCTACATATACTTAAAAAATAACATTTCAATTATACTAAAAAATGATATATACAAAGAAACGTTATGAGAACAAATATCTATAAATGATAGAAAATTTTAAAGCGAATATCATAAAACAAAAGAAATCAACAATGAACAGATAGAAATACCTTATTCATCTTGAAAGCTTTCAAATGAAATCTGATACTCTAATCCAGTAATTCTGATGCAAAATCAAATTCCAAAGTACAGAAATGCAACACTTCAAAGACAATTTCGCATAAAATCACCAGATGTGATCCTTTTAAAAAATATATAAGTCAGTGGAGTACAGAAATGTAATCTCCAAGTCAAAAATATTAAGATCCAGGACCCCTCCTTAAATGCATGAGAAGGGTTTAAATACTACTTAGCTAAATATAAAAATAGTCTATTACAAAAAATTAAGGATTCGGTTTAATGACTGTCCTTTTCCTAGGCTAAAATACAGTAAAATTAAAACTAAATCTAAAAAAATAAAGACTATTAACTAACTATTTATGAACTTGATCTTTAAACTTGCAGGCATCTAGCATAGTTTTGAGAATATGTGGTTGACCGACTTCAGAATTCAGCCGTCCCGAAAAGACAGAGTCGGCAAGTGTAGGCGCAATCCTCTCTGTAGAATTGATGATACAATTAAGCGCACTGTGCTGATTGTGTGGCTTCACTAAGTATGTCCAGTAAGAGTCCCAGTTTAATCTTGTCAGCCCTTGGATTGATTTTTCTCTTTCTTCTGCCTTTTGCCTCCATTCTGTTTGTAGTTGATGTGCCTGTGGGAGATATCCCGAAACAGTTTCTGAAATCAAATTAGCTTTGTGTAAATTATCATTTACACAATCAGTAAGAGTGTTTGCCGCTGTAGCCGCCTCCTCTGCTGCCTTCTCTGCTCTTCTGATTTGTGCATTCTCCTCTATTGGAGCTTTTCGCTCTGCTATTAATTTTGCAATTTCATCTCGATTTCGGTTCACCATTTTCTCCTTTTCCTTTTTCTCATATCATACTTCAGCCAAGGTAGTTTCTTCTTTATAGATTCGACCTTTCGCAGTAGTTTTTCTCTTTGCTGAACACGCTCCACATCTTTTTCTTGCTCAGCATTAAGTGCCTTGAATTTGGTCAATGTTTCCTCATTTTTCTTTACAGTTATTTCAAGTCTCTTCAACTCCCGACTTTTCTCAATAAGAGCTTTATGTTTCCCTAAGTGCTCCTGATCTCCAACAAATTTTTCAGTAACTTTTAAAAGCTCTATAGGGGATAATTTGGCAAACTCACATACCCTATCTTGTGGTAGAAACTGTGTCAAATTGCCCACTTGGATATTGAATTTGTGAACAGTGTCTAAAACATCCTTTTTGGTACTGTCCACCCGTGTTTGTTTTTCTTCAATGGTTCATCTCTTTTGGTCCACTCCTGTGTTCATTCTAACAAATTCGCATGTTCTCTGGAAAAATCTTCCATGAATTGCTTATTATAAGTCGCCTGAGGTTCCGACAACTTATACATCAAACTCAAATCTTCCATGGTGAATGACCTGATTAGCTCTTGAGATGGAGTTCTAAATTTCCTGTTTGAAATATCGGTGCTGTCCAGCACCCATTTCACCATGTCCGTATACGGGAGAATCCTCGGCCTTGCCGCTATCCTATGTAGAAATGAGAAAGCCAGTTCTTTAAGAGTTGCCTCAGACATATTACTGGAACCTGTTGTAGCCACAACTTTCAACACCACAAGATTTTCTTCTTCCAGCACATTATACATTTCTTCCCATGTGGTTATACCGGCATCCTTATTGCAAGCGGTGTCTGCATACAGTGAAGCCACTATTTTCAGAATTCGAGCTCTTCTCTTTCTTACCCATAATGTTCTGTGAAAGCTTTGTATAGATGTTTGCTCCTTCGTGCCTGCGTTTTACGAGTTAAATGAGAGTAATGGCATAAGAAAAGTGATGAGATAGTTTTAAATGCAAAGGCGGATGAAATATATTATTTTATCATGAAACGAATTTCAATCAAAACAAAATCTCATTTACCATTAATTGAAAATCCATTCATTTAATCCAATCATTAAAGCGCATAACAGATATTGATATATGGGAAGATTTTCTTTGAACAACGCGCTTTTATGAATCTGTGACATTGCGATCTGCGATTTGCTGCGCAATATCACAATATCGAAAAATGAAACCATCGCAATTTTGTAAATAGCGCAAAAGCGCAAATTGCGAAATAGCGCAAAAGCGCACATCGCAAATATCGCAAAAGCGCAAAATTGTAAATAGCGCAAAAGGTATTCGTTTAACATTTCTCTTTTCTGCGCTATGTGATCTGTGACCAATATGTTATTGTATAAGCTTTTTGGGATCACATTATCGCAAAATCGCAAAATCGCATTTTCAGTTTTACAAAAGATATATACCATTTTGCGATGGACGCGGTATTTTGTTTAAAGAATAATTTTATTGTAATCTATCATAAACTTAAGTGTTTCTTAAGGTTCTTTCTAAGGGATTTCTCTAAGTTTATGATAGAAAGTTTTATTTGAAAAGGAAAACAAATCCTAATTGATTTTTTGAATTTTTTAACTAAGGGTCCCCATTTATTTAGTATTATTACTAATATTAAATAAAAGGGGGGTTGTTGCTGGTCACAACAATTGGTGATTCACTGAAAAAAATAGTTATCTCTAAAAAAATAAAATGAACACTATATTTCTAGTAAATAAAGATTTTTAAAGATAATGAAAACTATCTTAGGATATTTTAAATAAAATCTAACTATGAAAAAGAAATAAAAATCATTCACAATTTCTTTCTAATTCCTTAAGAATAAAAACATTTTTGGGTTATCTCAAGCTTTGATTGGTGTTAATAATAAAGTAAGTGGATTTCTCCAAGTTTTGGTTTTATAATATACTCTATTGCCATAGGTATTGCCTCTGCTGCCAGCAAACGTTCATAGTCTCGACACGGTTACCTTTAAACCATTAACCATTCATTGTCCCATCAACTAAAATTATGACTTTTTAAAAGATAAATTCATAAGACCTATTATCTCATGTTTTTGTCTTTTACTTATTTTTTATTTTAAGAGCCATTGTTCTGGTTTGGTAGCCAGTTAATAAAAATGCCATTCACTAGTTATAATTAAACTGAACAAGCTGGCTCGTGATGAGACCCCTTGTCTTATATTTATAAGCCATTACCCTGTTTTGGTATGCAGTATTGGTAATGTCAGTTTTATTACTCTTTATGAACATGGTAAGTCGGCTCATAATGAGACCTCTTATCTCTTAAATTTTCATATAATTTCTTAGAATCACATTCTAAAAAATCACAACTTAAATGGATGGGGTGAAATAGTTTTATCCTTAAGAATCAATGGATGACAATTTTCAGAGTTTTTTGAGTACCAAGACTTTGAAAAATCTTTACTTTTATAGATAACCTTTCTCTGCTCAATAAACTTATAATGATTTACATTATCCTCAAGTTTTCAAAAGATAATGCAAATGATTGGAATAATCTTTCAAAGTTTAACATCTTATTTTAAATTATCCAAAAACTGTGATTATCTCTTTTAAAAATTCTTATTTACACAAAATAAATATTTATAATATTTTTCCTAAGAAATTTTCCTAAATAGTAAACAGTCAATTATAGACTTATTAACAACCTTTATTTACAAAAACAATAAAAAAACTTTGCAGAAAGGAATATGTAAAGTTTAAGAAGGGGTTACCTTCTTATGAAAATAATTTCTTCAAGATAAGCCCATTTACAGGAAGAGATTCTCTCTTACCTGTTAGATCTTGGAGTATGAATGTATTTGAGCCTATCTTTTCAACGATCTGAAATGGTCCAAGCCACATTTTCTGAAACTTGGTATGTTTACCTTTTTCTTCGTGTGCTTTATCCCATTTCATAACAAGATCACCAATTGACAAAATTTTTGAGTCGGTAGAACTTGCATCAAAAGAAGATTTTACAAGCTGTTGATGTTTTTCATGAATAATTTTTTCTTTATCTCTATATTCTTCTAGTTTAAGGATTTGATCATATCTCAATTGAATGGATGAAGAAGGATTTTCTTCAATAAATTGCACTAGGGCTAATGATGGAAGAGTTAAATTTGATGGTATCACGGCTTCTTTTCCATAAACTAAATTGAAAGGTGAAGTTCCTATTGAAGCTTTTTCAGTGATACGATCAGCCCATAATGCAAAGATTAAAGACTTGTGCCAATTCTTTTGATTTTGATCAATGGTCCTTTTAATGATTTTGATAAGATTTTTGTTAGTGGATTCAGCCAAACTATTACCTTGTGGATAATAATTTGCTGAATATTTCAATTTAAAACCTCTTTTGACTGCAAATTCTATTAAACTATTTACAGAGAAGTAATATGCATTATCAAAGACTAGAGCGTTAGGTACACCAAACCTGGTTATGATGAATTGATCTATGAAATCAATAATTGCATCAGAATTGGCTACCTTCAACGGGATTGCTTCTGCCCATTTTGTAAAGTAATCAGTTGCAGTAAGGATGTACTTGTGCTATTTGGAAGAATGAGGTACTATCTCACCAATAATGTCAAGCCCCCATTGTTCGAATGGTTGCTCAATACTTACTGGTTGCAAAGGAAAAGCTGGTTTCCTTTGTCTTCCACTTGCAGTTTGACAAATTCTGCACTTCCTTACGTAATCATGTGTATCTTTAAAAAGGGTAGGCCAGTAATAACCAGCACGAATTATTTTGTGAGCTGTGGTATCACCTCCAAAATGACCTCCTGCTGGTCCATCATGCAATTCTTGCAAAACCTTTTCAGCTTCAGTCTTTTCAAGACATCTTAATAAGATTGAATCATAATTTTTTCTGAATAACACATTATCAATGATCTCATATTTAATAGCCTTTAACCTTAAAGCGCGTTTACTCTTATAACTGAGATTAGAAGGAGCATACCCATTTTTCAAGTAATAGATAAGATCAGCGTACTGAGATTCATAATCTATAACACTTATCTGACTTATTTGAATATCTTGATTTGAATCTTGATTTTCTGGTATGTTATGAACTCCTGCCAATAATCTGCAAAAACCTTGTCCTCTAACAATCTTAGCTAGTTTAATGTCAATATCATATTCTTGCAAGGCTGTTACCCAGTTATCTCTCTTTTCTCCTACTTCTTTTTGAATTAATAATTGCCTCACTGCAGAGAATGGGACAATGATTTTTGTATGTGCTTTCAAGAGAAAAGGTCTAAAATGTTTGATTGATTTAAACACGGAAAAGGCTTGTTTTTCAACATCAGAATAATTAAGCTCAGCTCCTTGCAGATTTGAGCTAAAGAAAGAAATTGGTGCTTCAATTTTCTGATCATTGAGCTGTGTTAAAATAGCTGCATAAGATGTTTCGGTGGCCAAAGTATACATAGTAAAATCTTTAGAAAAATCAGGGGTATCCAATGCTGGTGCATTAATGATCGCTTGTTTGATTGCCTCAAAGGCTTCTTTCTATTTATGCCCCCATTTGAATACTGAATTCTTCTTGATCATATTTTGCATAGGTAAAACAATTAAAGAAAAATCAGGAATGAATATTTTAACAAAATTGATCTGCCCAAGAAATGATTGCATGGATTTTTTGTTATGAGGTAAAGAAATATCAGAAATTTATTTCACTCTATCTGGATCAATATATATACCATCTTTTGACACAACAAATCCTAAGAGTTTTTCTTCATCCAAAGCAAAGACATATTTCTTTGGATTTAAGGAAATACCAAACCTTCTACATCTTTCAAATATTTTCTTTAAATCATGTAGATGATTGGCTCTCTTTTTTGAAAATACTGTTATGTCATTAAGATAAACAACAACTGATTTATTGATCAGACCTTTAAATGCTATGTCCATGGCTCTTTGGAAAGTTTCTCCTGCATTTATTAGACCAAAAGGCATTTTCTGATAAGCATAAGTTCACCATTTTGTTCTGAAAGTTGTTTTCAATCTGTCATCTGGATGAACTAAGACTTGATTATAGCCTGAAAATCCATCAAGAAAGGACATAAGTTCAGAACCATCTACCTTTTGAAGTATCTGTTCCATGGTTGGCAATGGGAAATTGTCTTTTAAACATGCCTTGTTTAAATTTCTGAAATCAATACAGATTCTTATATCACCATTCTTCTTCCTTACAGGTACCATATTGGAAACCCAATTGGAGTGCCTTATAGGAAAAATGATTTTGGCTTTTAAGATTTTATTGAGTTCTGATTTGATTTGTCCTTCAAGATTTGGATGAACTTTCCTTAACTTTTGTTGAACAGGTTTAATATTAGGAAGCATTGGAATTGTGTGTTGAATAACCGAAGTATCATACGTTTTTAAATCATCATAATTCCAAGCAAAAACATTTTTATATTTGTTCAAGAGTTTAATGAAATCATTCCTTTCCTCTGGTGTTAAATTGAGTCCTAAATTAACGTTTTGAGGTTTAGAATCAGAACCAAGATTTACTAATTCAAACTTCAAAGTGGAACTTTGAAGTTTAGCATTAGTGACTTTCTTGAATCTGTCTTTAATGTCATATAAATCCTCTAATTTAACAACATATTTTGGAATGGTATTTTCATTACCTTTTGAAGCAATTTGTAAATCATGATCATTCTCATCAATAATTTGTTCATCATATGATTTCTCTGAAGTCATGAAATTTAAAATATCTTGATCATGATAGAAAACTCTCCAATTTGTGACATTATCTGGGACAGATGGGCGAAAAATCAATTCTACAGAAAACCTATCAAGACTACAATCTTCAGCAGGAAGGAGTTTAGATGCAACATTAGCTAACAAGTCAGCTGATGTATTTTGATTCCTAGGAATAGGAGAAATATCGAATGCTAAAAAATGAGTGGTAAGATCTTGTACTAGGGTTTGATAGTGTTTAAGATGTCCTGAAAGGCAATGAATAGTATTCCTAACTTGTTTTATGACAATTTCAGAATCACCAAAGACTTTTAAGTATTTAACATCTAACCCTATAGCTTTATAAAGTCCTTGAACCAAGGCTTCATATTCTGCGGTATTGTTCGTGCACTCAAATTCTAACCTACATGATAGCATGGTTTTCTCTCCATATGGATCAAGTAAGATGCATCCTGCTCCAGCTCCACCACTAGACTTTGATCCATCAAAATATAACGACCAAAATAAAGATTTATCTATTGACTTATCTACAATTACATCAGAAATATTTACAATTCTGGAAGAATCAGATTGTGAAAAAATTTCTATTTGAGAAACAAAAGTATTTACAGAAAAAGGTGATTGAGGTTCTTTGAAGTTTCCAAGAAATGATTGAGCAAAATAACCTCCTAGAATATTGTTGTTGAATGCCACAGGCTCATTAGGTTTTTCAAATTCAGTGACAGTGTGCGTCATATGTTTTTCTCGTTCAACTTTGATTTGATTTGGTTTCCCTTTGTAGGGAAGCCACATATGTGAATAATCAGTTGCGATATAACCATTAAGTTTCGCAGACCAGTCCCTGCTTAAAACTAATCCATAGAATTCAGGAAATCTGCAATCAAAATATCAATTCTTTGGACAATCCTAGGATCGAAAGCTAATCTGATAGTAACTGAATTGATTTCTCCTACAACTTGAACTTTAGAGCGATCCAATTGACCAATATGAATTGTCGATTTCTGTGGTTCAATATTCAATTTGGCACAAATAGAAGTAGGCATTATATTAGAGTAAGCTCCAGAATCAATTAAGCAATTATGCAGATTCTTATTGTACATTTCATAAGTCAAAAGAAAAGGAGGAGTTTGAGAACTTGATTTTTCTCCAATGAGCACTGTATCAGTAGCATCTACCTTATCTGGTGGCTTACCAGCTCCTCTAGCTGCTTTTGCAAATACACCACTTGGTAAAGGAGCAATTGGTGTAGCGTTTAATTCTTTCAATAGCAAATTCTGCTGGTGTTTTAGTTTGCTGAGTTCATGTATGGAAATGTTGGCTTTAATATTTTTCATGTCTTCAACAATGTTATACTCCATAGGATCTGACACCACTAAAGTCTTTATTGTCGATGAAGGAGGATTAGAAGAAGATGGTTTATTTTGAGTAGGTAATGGAGAAGATTTCTTTGCAGGGGATTTGTCTTTGGTATTTGGAGTTGTAATTTTCTTTTTAGGAACTGTTTGCACCGGTTCCGACGTAGATTTACTCCTAGTACTTACAGGCATAGCTTCTTGTTCTACCTCACTATCATAATTAGGGAGAATAATATCCCACATTCCATGCAGTTCAGCTACTTCTTCATTCTCATCTTCCTCATCTGATACTAAAGATGTATCTTCTTCTTCTTCCTCTTCTTCTGATTCTGCATTAGAGACTGCATTAGGAGGTTTAGATTCAACTTTGTTTCTTCTGAAATTTCGGAATGGTTTTTTGGTAGAAGTTTCAGCTACTTGTTTTTTAATTTCAACCATTTCATTTGACATGGTTTTAAGGACTTTCTGTAAAACTTCCATGTCGTATGGGTCTTTGGCCTTTTTCTTTGAATCATATTTGAAGCTAACTTTCTTTGATTTCCTTTCCTCAATAGCATTTTTCTTTTCTAGAGAAATAATTCGTTTTTCTACTGCAATAGCCTCTTTCATATTTTCGGCTAATGTAGGTTTTTCAGCTCTATCTACAAAAATTGCTATGTTTGAGGGTAAGGTAGTTATGTACCATTCAATTCTGACTTGTTCACTAGGCCTTGAATCTATGTGAATTTTGTTCAAGAGTTTTTTGAATCTAGCGTTGAAATCTTTAATGGGTTCCTTGGGTTCTGCTTTCAAATTTGAGAGATCGTTGATTAAAGTAGCTATTGATCTATCATCTCCAAATTTGGTTAAAAAATGATCTGCAAAAATGGCCCAACTTGTTATGGATCCTGATGGTAATGAAAAGTACCATGATCCTGCTGCTCCTTGAAGAGTATAAAGGAATAGTCTGACTACAACATCTTCATGTACGACTCCATTCAAATTTATAGCCAGCATAAAGTTATTGATATGTTCTTCAGCTTGAATGTTAAGATCTGGACTAAAATTTGGAAGCCATTTTCCAGGATTGTTAGGTAAATCATGTAAAGGTGCAGGCATGTTGATAGCTCCTGGAGTAGCCCATGGTCTAGCCATTATTGGAACAACTATTGGAGGAGTAGTAGAAGCTAGTGGTGTTTGAATAGAAGTTGTTGGAATAGATGATGTTGAGATTGATGATGATTGAGCAGATGATGATTGAGGAGATTATGATTGAGGAGATGATGTGGAAACAACTGTACTTTGTTGAGTTGGTATTTCGGAAACAGGTAATTGAATATTAGATGAAGAACTTATATCACTTACTGATTTCGATTGAGTTTTTCTTGTCTTGACTCTACTAGGTAAAGGGAATTCTTTCTGAGAAATACCAAGTTTTTCACTTTGAAGCCTAGTAAGAGGTTTTGAAGAAACAAATTTTGAAGTTACACTACCTTCAGATATTTCAGACTCATCTAGAGATAATGAGAATCCTTTCAATTTATGAATTAAATCTTGAACTTCAGGAGACTCAGGATTTTGATTGTCTGAATGTTTTGAGATTTTGGTAGTGGGTGTATGAATATTCTTCTCAATTCCTTCTATAGGATTTTGTATTTCAGAAGAAATTGAAGAAGTTGATGAGGGTGTTTTGCTCTTAGAATGGCTTGTGGGTAAAGATTTAATTGACATTCATAGCTCATGCCCTCCTTCTAGCGCCAAAAATGTTGAAGCCTAGAAAATCTCTACTTCAAACATTGGGGAAAACCACCCGGTCGGGACCTTAGGACAGCTCCTTTTCCGTTTGGTATGGTGGCTCCGACTGGATTTAAAGGACCAGTTTCCTTATAACTAATGGGTTGGTGATGGGTTGATTTGGATGAGTGAAAGTGGGACTAAATTGACTAAAATAAAACTATCTAATTTATAGTAAATACTGATAAAGAAATTCTAACACTAACCCGGGCAATTATATGTGAATAAAACTTAAGATTATTCCAATTTAACAATAACCATAAAAATGTATTATCATTTAAATTGAAATGTGCAGAAACAAATAAAGATAAATCTGTTTAAGAAATTAAACAGAGTTGTATTAACATATTGCATTCATCATAACATATCATCTACATATACTTAAAAAATAACATTTCAATTATACTAAAAAATGATATATACAAAGAAACGTTATGAGAACAAATATTTGTAAATGATAGCAAATTTTAAAGCGAATATCATAAAACAAAAGAAATCAACAGTGAACAGATAGAAATATCTTATTCATCTTGAAAGCTTTCAAATGAAATCTGATACTCTAATCCAGTAATTCTGATGCAAAATCAAATTCCAAGGTATAGAAATGCAACACTTCAAAGATAATTCCGCATAAAATCACTAGATGTGATCCTTTTAAAAAATATATAAGTCAGTGGAGTACAGAAATGTAATCTCCAAGTCAAAAATATTAAGATCCAGGGCCCCTCTCTAAATGCATGAGAAGGGTTTAAATACTACTTAGCTAAATCTAAAAATAGTCTATTACAAAAAATTAAGGATTTGGTTTAATGACCGTCCTTTTCCTAGGCTAAAATACAGTAAAATTAAAACTAAATCTAAAAAATAAAGACTATTAACTAACTATTTATGAAATTGATCTTTAAACTTGCAGGCATCTAGCATAGTTTTGAGAAGATGTGGTTGACCGACTTCAGAATTCAACTGTCCTGAAAAGACAGAGTCGGCAAGTGTAGGCGCAATCTTCTCTGTATAATTGATGATACAATTAAGCGCACTGTGCTGACTGTGTGGCTTCACTAAGTATGTCCAGTAAGAGTCCCAGTTTAATCTTTTCAGCCCTTGGATTGATTTTGCTCTTTCTTCTGCCTTTTGCCTCCATTCTGTTTGTAGTTGATGTGCCTCTGGGAGATATCCTGGAACAGTTTCTGAAATCAAATTAGCTTTGTGTAAATTATCATTTACACAATTAGTAAGAGTGTTTGCCGTTGTAGCCGCCTCCTCTGCTGCCTTCTCTACTCTTCTGATTTATGCATTCTCCTCTATTGGAGCTTTTCGCTCTGCTATTAATTTTGCAATTTCATCTCGATTTCGCTTCGCCATTTTCTCCTTTTCCTTTTTCTCATATCATACTTCAGCCAAGGTAGTTTCTTATTTATAGATTCGACCTTTCACGGTAGTTTTTCTCTTTGCCGAACACGCTCCACATCTTTTTCTTGCTCATCATTAAGTGCCTTGAATTTGGTCAATGTTTCCTCATTTTTCTTTACAGTTATTTCAAGTCTCTTCAACTCCCGACTTTTCTCAATAAGAGCTTTATGTTTCCCTAAGAGCTCTTGATCTCCAACAACTTTTTCAGTAACTTTTAAAAGCTCTATAGGGGATAATTTGGCAAAATCACATACCCTATCTTGTGGTAGAAACTGTGTCAAATTGCCCACTTGGATATTGAATTTGTGAACAACGTCTAAAACATCCTTTTTGGTACTATCTGCCCGTGTTTGTTTTTCTTCAACGGTTCATCTCTTTTGGTCCACTCCTATGTGCATTCTGACAAATTCGTATGTTCTCTGGCAAAATCTTCCATGAATTGCGTATTATAAGTCGCCTGAGGTTCCGGCAACTTATACATCAGCCTCAAATCTTCCGTGGTGAATGACCCGATTAGCTCTTGAGATGGAGTTCTAAATTTCCTGTCTGAAATATCGGTGCTGTCCAGCACCCATTTCACCATGTCCGTATACGGGAGAATCCTCGGCCTTGCCGCTATCCTATGCAGAAATGAGCAAGCCAGTTCTTTAAGAGTTGCCTCAGACGTAATACTGGAACCTGCTGTAGCCGCAACTTTCAACACCACAGGATTTTCTTCTTCCAGCAAATTATACATTCCTTCCCATGTGGTTATACCGACATCCTTATTGCAAGCGGTGTCTGCATACAGTGAATCCATTTCTCTGTTTTCAGAATTCGAGCTCTTCTCTTTCTTACCCATAATCTTCTTTGAAAGCTTTGTATAGACGTTTGCTCCTTCGTGCCTGTGTTTTACGAGTTAAATGAGAGTAATGGCATAAGAAAGGTGATGAGATAGTTTTAAATCCAAAGGCAGATGAAATATATTATTTTATCGTGAAACGACTTTCAATCAAAACAAAATCTCATTTACCATTAATTGACAATCCATTCATTTAATCCAATCATTAAAGCACATAACATATATTGATATATGGGAAGATTTTCTTTGACTAACGCGCTTTTATGAATTTGCGACATTGCGATCTGCGATTTGCAATATCGCAATGTCGCAATATCGCAATATCGCAAAATGAAACCACCGCAATTTTGTAAATAGCGCAAAAGTGCAAATTGCGAAATAGCGCAAAAGCGCACATCGCAAATATTGCAAAAGCACAAAATTGTAAATAGCGCAAAAGGTATTCGTTTAACATTTCTCTTTTCTGCGCTATGTGATCTGCGACCAATATGTTATTGTATAAGCTTTTTGGGATCACATTATCGCAAAATCGCAAAATCGCATTTTCAGTTTTACAAAAGATATATACCATTTTGCGATGGATGCACTATTTTGTTTAAAGAAAATTTTTATTGTAATCTATCATAAACTTAAGTGTTTCTTAAGGTTCTTTCTAAGGGATTTATCTAAGTTTATGATAGAAAGTTTTATTTGAAAAGGAAAACAAATCCTAATTGATTTTTTGAATTTTTTAACTAAGGGTCCCCATTTATTTAGTATTATTACTAATATTAAATAAAAGGGGGGTTGTTTCTGGTCACAACAAGATCTTAAAATTTTCTCAACCAAAGTGGATTCGGTAATTGTTTCTCCCAGATTTCTCATGCGATTTACAATATCATCAAGATGTAGAAAGAAATTTGCAATTCTTTCTTCATTAATAATTTTAAGATTCTCATATTGGATTCTGAGAGTTTAAAGTTTAGCACTTTTTACCTTTGCATCACCTTCATAGCTTAGAATGATTTTGTCCCATATTGCCTTGGCTATATTCAGTTGCATGATTTTCACAAATTCTGATTCAGTTAGACTTCCCAATAGAGCATTGACTGCCTTTGCATTTGTTTCATAATTATTTCTTTCCGTTGGATCTGTTGGTACTGCAGCTGGATATTGATATCATTGTTCAACAATTTCCCATACCTCTGCTCCCAGAGGCTGAAGATAGGATCTCATCCTTGTTTTCTAGAAGATTAAATTGTTTCCATTAAAGTGCGGAGGCCTGATAGATGCTATTCCATCTTGATTTCTCATCTTGCTTGATCTTCCTTCTAGCGACTAAGCTTTTTCAAAAGGACCTCCTTTGATACCAATTGTTGGGAAAAATACTGAGAGGGGGGGTGAATCAGTATTTAAAAACTGAACAATTTTTCTTTCTTTTCTCTTAAAAACATATGTTACAGTACCGCATCTAGGATGTATGTCCAGTTATGTTATTATGTCTTTAATTAGAGCATTGCATCAGATAAGCATTAAGCATGAACAAAAATAACAGAACAAAGCATGAACTACACATATGGACACCAGGATTTAAGGTGGAAATCCAATTCGGGAGAAAACCACCACTGCTGCAATCTCGGTCTTCAATATTTTATTATAAAGAAAACATATTACAATTTTTGTTCTGGCGCAGACTTATACCAGCACGCAGACACCCACCTGCAGAAGGCTGCAGCCTTCTCTCATTTACTAGTCTCTCCTGGAAGGGAGCTACAACCCCCTGATGTGAAGACTTTTATATACAGATGGCTTCCATCCTATGACCCACTGCTGACAACGTTTCATCAATTTTTACACTGATCAAGCAGCTTCGACACAACCCTTCAATTAATCATAACCACGCATACTTTGCCCGCTATAACCATAGTAACCCAGACTTCAGAGAGGATATTCATTTACTAATTCGTGTATACTTCTGTGTAATTTAATCTTCTGAAACCCCAACTGCTATATGCACTTTTAATGTAGATGACTTGCATATATATATATATATATATATTCGTGCTTTTCTTGTATAGATCTGTAATAACAATATGTTTGCAGAACAGACCTGATCTACAGAAACTTACCCGGATTCATATATGTTCTTCAGCAGTTATGCACTAGCTCTTCATCGTTTCTTCACGACTCATCACCTTTTAGGTTAATGTCTCGAAGGGTACATCATGGACTCAAAATCAATTAAGCACGTTGTCTGTCCATGAAGATATGTCTTAGAGGAATTCCTTCTTCGCAAACTCTCACATCCACACCATCGAATAATAATCTTTTTCCTTTTATATAGTTCTCGCCTTTATTAAAAACCGTGAGTCAAAAACCATTTTAACTGCTAATGGTATTCTTTCTACACTATTAGTTTGGCCCTTGGGGTTTTTATATTTCTTTTTAATTTATTTATCAATTTAGGAGAAATTGACAAATAAATATATTTACAAAGTTTTAACCCTCCTTCGGACTTTATACACAATATCCAAGGCTTTCAAATAGATTAATATTTCAATAAAAATTTGACCCCTGGCCCACATATGTGCCCCTTTGTACCAAAATAAACTTCGCGCAATTTGATTAAATGTTGTGTAACCAACTCAAAAAGAGAAGAAAAGAGATATAAACGCCTTAGAAATGAGCCACTTTGAGGGGGAAACCTCCAATACATTACATAAATGAAAAATTCTTGGATGATACAATTCACAAAACCTCCTTTCTATATATAGGAGTCCATGGGGCCATAATGTAATCCTAGTGAGCCACAATGTAATCCTAGCCGACCTAACAATAATAATTTAAGGGCACAATAATAACAAAATGGGGGTTACAAGGGTACAATAATAACAATAAGGGGTTTACACTAACAATAATAATGGAC
The DNA here is from genome assembly GCA_034641835.2 of Pinus albicaulis. Lineage (NCBI taxonomy): Eukaryota > Viridiplantae > Streptophyta > Pinopsida > Pinales > Pinaceae > Pinus > Pinus albicaulis. Next base: position 940,250,470 of record CM076578.1, read on the forward strand.
TATACTAGTGATATAGGGACCTAACATGCCCCTCTCCTTCAACAAAGTGTTGTCCTCAACTCTTGAGTAGCTCCGAGTGCTTCTGTATAAAATTCTCATCCTCCCATGTAGAATCTTCAGTGGGTAAGTTCTTCCACTTGATGAGATACTCTGAAATTGATCGATTCTGTAGCTGTCGAGTTCTTGTTTCCATGACTGCTTCAGGTTCCAATATGATTTTTCCTTCCTCATCAAGTTCTGGCAATATTGTTTGAACCGGAAGATTTTCACCTATAACCTTCTTTAAGCATGAAACATGGAAAACTGGATGTACTCGCGAAGAATCAGGAAGCTCCAATTTGTATGCCATAGTACCAATCTTTTGCAACACCTTGTAAGGACCATAGTACTTTGGCGATAATTTATTATTCTTCTTTGCTTGCTTGAGGGACATTTGTTTGTATGGTTGTAGCCGTAAAAATACCCAATCTCCTACATCAAAACTTCTCTCGCTACGATGTTGATATGCCTGTTGTTTCATTCGATTTTGTGCCAAATTCAGGTTATCCTTTAAGAGTTGGAGAACTTCTTGCTGATGCTCGATGTGATCTTCCACTGCTTGAACCTTCGAATTTTCCTTAAAGATGATGTGATGGATGGTGGATGATATCCATAAAGTGCCATAAATGGGGTCATTTTTGCTGCAGTATGGAAGGAAGTGTTATACCACCATTCAGCAAGAGGTAACCACTTGACCCATTGTGTTTGTTTATCGGATACAAAACAACGAAGATATCCTTCCAAACATTTATTTACTATCTTAGTTTGACCATCAGATTGAGGATGATAAGATGAGCTATGAGCTAATTGAGTACCCAAACAAGAAAATAACTCCGTCCAAAAATTTCAAGTAAAAATGGGATCTCTGTCGCTCACAATAACCCTTGGGTTTCCATGTAGCTTTTGAATTGTGTCCATAAATGTAGTAGCAACTGTACTTGCTTTAAATGGATGAGATAATGCACAAAAGTGTGCATACTTGGTAAGTCTATCAACTACCACCATGATGACACTCTTTCATTCGGACTTAGGTAAACCTGTGATAAAATCCATTGAAATCTCCTCCCAACGTTGACTTGGAATGGATAAAGGTTGTAGAAGTCCAGGGGTCTTAATTGTTTCCACTTTATTCTGCTGGAAAACCAAACATTCCGCCACAAACTTTTGAATATCAGATTTAAGGCCATCCCAAAAAAATTCTTTCTTCACCCTGTGGTAAGTTTTTAAAAATCCTGAGTGTCCTCCTAAAGGAGAAGTGTGCAATTCGAGAAGAATCTTTTGTTTTAGTTGGGAATTCTTACAAAGATATAAGCGATCTTTGTACCATAAGGAATCATTTTTCCAACTAAATGTATCGGATGTACTAGGATCTTGCTGCAACTTTTGAATGAGTGTCCATACATCTTTGTCCTTCTTCCATTCATCTCTTGCTTCAGTTATCCAATCTGGTTGGATAATAGAAATGGCACAAAGCAATGTTTCCACCTCTTCATTCTTTCTTGAGAGTGCATCTGCAACAACATTTAGCTTCCCTTTTTTGTAGATTATTTCAAAGTCATAACCCAACATCTTTGTGACCCATTTTTGTTGCTCTTCTGAAGATAGTCTTTGTTCCAAAAAGTGTTTAAGACTATCATGATCAGTTACCTTGAAGTGTCTTCCCATTAGGTAAGTTCGCCATTTCTTTAGTGCATGCAGTATTGCTAACATTTCCTTCTCATAAATAGGTTTCTGTAAATACTTGCCTTTGGTTGGACGACTTTCAAAAGCAATGGGTCTTCCTTCCTGCATTAAAACTGCACCAATGCCATTTCCTGAGGCATCACATTCCACAATAAAGGTTTTTGTGAAGTCTGGTGTAGCTAAGACCGGTGCTAGGCACATTGCCTCTTTAAGACATTCAAAGGCCTTAGTTGCTTCAGGAGTCCATGAAAATGCATCTTTCTTCTATAATGTTGTTAGAGGTGCTGCTATTCTCCCATAATTCTTAACAAACTTGCGATAATACCCTGTTAACCCGAGAAATCCTCGCAACTGTTTTATGGTTGTGGGAACTTTCCATTCCTTAATGGCTTTAATTTTGTTAGGGTCCACTTTAACCCCCTCGTGAGATACAATATGACCCAGATATTCCACCTCTTGTACTCCAAAGAAACATTTGGATTTTTTTGCATATAATTGTTTCTCCTGCAATAGTTTGAGCACCTGTCAACATGTTCAACATGATCCTTCCAAGACCTGCTGTAGATTAGTATATCATCAAAAAATACTAGCACAAATTTTCTAAGGAAGGGTTTGAAAATGGAATTCATCAACCCTTGAAATGTAAAAGGTGCATTGGTAAGGCCAAAAGGCATGACCAAAAATTCATAATGACCCTCATGAGTTCGAAATGCTATTTTTGGAATATCTTCAGTCTTCATTCTAATTTGATGATATCAGAACAAAGATCCAACTTGGTAAAATAAATTGCTCCATGTAATTCATCCAATAATTCATCAATCACAGGAATGGGAAATTTGTCTTTAATGGTGAGCTTATTGAGCTCCCTATAATCCGGACACATTCGCCATGATCCATCCTTCTCACTTGAAATAATTACGGTGACTAACTTTTTTAGTCACCTAGTCATTAATTTCATCATTTTCTACTAGTGCCTGCCTCTAACATTTTTGCAATCATCTGTTCAATTTCACTCTTTTGGACGTAAGGATATCTATAAGTCCTAATGTTTGGAGGAACACTTCCTGGAATCAAATGAATAGCATGATCATGATCACGAATAGGTGGGAGTCCTTTGGGAGTTTCAAGCACCTTGGAATGATTGTCCAATACTTGTTGGAGATCTGCAGAAATGGATGATTTTGATGTTGGAACTTCTAGTGAGCATAATTGTGCAATTACACCTTGTTTTTCTTTCTTTAGAATCGTTTTCATGACATTAGAGCTTATTATCTTTCCCATCTTCCCTGCAATACCCCGTAATTCGACTTCCTTTTCTTCTAAAAATTTTTTCAAGAAAAGCTCTTGAAAATTAAAAGCTACCGTCCCCAAAGATTGTAGCCATTGTACTCCTAGTACAACATCAGCACCTCCCATAGGAATGGAAATCGTTGGACTAGTCAATACATATTCCCCCATGGTTAGCTTGATATTATGGCATTTTCCAGAGAAATTTATCGTTCCTCCATTTGCCACCATTACTTGACATTCTGGTGTTGGGTATAGGAAATAGTTTAATTCCTTGGCTACCTTGCAATCAATAAAATTATGGGTGCTACCTAAATCAATCAACACTATGACCTTTTTCTTCTTGATATGTCCTTCTATCTTGAGAGTTTGAGGAGTGGTAATGCCTGCCAGTGCATTACATGATATGGTCAAATTCATTTCTTCCTCTTCTAGGGCTGGTTCCTGGTGTATATCCTCTTCTTGTTCATTTTCTTCTTCTTCTTCACAATCTATGTAAAATAATTTCTTCTGAGCACACTTATGACCTTTAGTGTATTTGCTATCAAAACTATAGCAAAGCCCTTTTTCTCTTTTTTCTTCCAATTGTTTTGGTGTCAACCTTGTAGGTTGTGGAAATCTAGGCATAGAAACACTTCCTTCTTTATAGAAGTGAGTGGTAGGCTTCCTTGTTGCCATACTTTTACATTCAATTTTTCTTTCCAACCTGAATGCCTTCTCCAATGAATCAGGTTCCAAAACGCGAACTTCATGTTGGATGTTATCCTTTAAAGTGCTTATGAAGAGATCAATCCTGTGATCCTTAAGAATATCAGTTACCCTTATATTCAATTTTTGGAAGTTCTCAATGTGCTCCCCCACTAAACCGTTTTGTTTGATATTTATCAATTGGCTAAAGAAGGTGTTGCTCTTTGTATCCTCATAATGTGCTATCATTTCCTTCGTAAAAATTGACCAAGTGAAAAAAATTTTACGGGAGAAAAGACATCAATGCTATACAAATTCATTTTTTTCTAAATGTAAAGTTGCAATGCTTACCTTTTGTGTGTTTTGCACATTATGCAGATCAAAATATTGCCCCATCTGTAGTATCCATGTTACAGGATCCTTTCCATCAAACTTCCTCATATCCATTTTTGGAATATGGTGGTTCTTCCCGCCAACATTAGAGTTTATGAAATCGCGATTAACATTTATTTTGTTCTCATCATGAGTTTCCTCTACTATCTTTTCACCATTAGGGAACATTTCTTCTATCAACTTTGTCAAACCTTCTATGTCTTCTTTTAGATCATTCTTCATGTTTTCCATTTTAGATTCCATGCCAGCTTCCATGTCATCTATCTTAGATTCCACGTCTTTCTTCAAACCGTCCATATTATTCTTCACACCATCCATATTTTCTTCCATGCCTTTCTTCAAAACTTCCATTTCATTTTTTGCTGCTCTTTGTGAGAGAGAAATTTGGTGCATTTTCTCTTGTAATTTTCATAGATCATGTTGCAATTCTTCATCTTCATGAGTCATAGTAGAGCCTTCTGAAGGCTTAATGGGTGTTGAATTATTTTTACGGGGCATTTTTTAGAACCCAAAACTGATATCTATTCTACAATATGCCCTTGGAATCAATTCAAATTGATTTTTCAAACAAGACTTATGTAATTCGGAAAAACATACACACCTTTTTCTTGCTTTTGAGGAGCTCGATATTGAAATTTTATTGTCTCTGTGATTGCGGCTCTTCAATATATCAAATTCAGCTCTGAAGTAGCCCTATGAATTCTCTTTTGAATGCCACAGGTCTAACCTGATTTGGATTCTCCAAGACAAAGTTATGTCCAATCACCCACAATGACCTAATTATGGACTGGTTCAGTAGAGTGAACTTCTACGACTTTCCACGTGTCACTGTTTCATCCTTTACCTCTGAAATTGATAGCCAAGAAACTTCAGTTTGTGTATTTGTGACCACTTTTTACGGCACTTCAATCTGATGCTCAGAGAGAGAGTTATTGAACTTTTCCCACGATCACCTCTTTGAGATGAAATTCAGGAGCCTGAAAAAGCACCTCCTTCCATAGATCATATCTCCAAAAATGTTTCTAATCAAGATCTGAAATTTTTTGACGTGTTTCCTTGGGATTTCAGCTTTGCACCCTAAAAATTTCAGATTCTGAACCTTCGTAGAAAAAAATTTATAGCACAAATTCCACGATGACCTGTTTAGGAGCCTGAAAAAAGACCTAACTTCCACAGATCATATCTCCGAACATATTGCGAACCAATCTCTGAAATTTTTAGAAGATCTTCCTCAGGATTTCGGCTTCACACCCTAAAAATTTCAACTTCTGAAACTTCGTAGAAAAAAAATTATAGTGAAAATTCCACGATGACCTGTTTGGAGCAGAGAAATCCTAGAATCCAAAGCTCTGATACCAAATGTTGTGTAACCAGCTCCAAAAATAGAAGAAAAGAGATATCAACGCCTTAGAAATAAGCCACTTTGAGGGGGAAACCTCCAATACATTACATGAATGAACAATTCTTGGATGATACAATTTACAAAACCTCCTTTCTCTATATAGGAGTCCATGTGGACATAATGTAATCCTAGTGGGCCACAATGTAATCCTAGCCGACCTAACAATAATAATTTAAGGGCACAATAATAACAAAATGGGGGTTACAAGGGTACAATAACAACAATAAAGGGGTTACACTAATAACAATAAGGGACTATACTGGTAATATAGAGACCTTACATGCATGGTCATGTGACTTTATAGATTAGTGTTCCCATTAGCCTCATCAATAAGTTTATATAAATGAAAATTCACCTTTTCAAGCCAAAATTCCTTATCTTTCTCAATTTCTGCCGCAACCAAATCATCAAATTCCTCTTAACCTAGTGAAGGAGATGGTTCAGTTTCTTACTCTTGTTTCCTCTTGAGACCTTTTGTTCTTGGCATCCTTGGTTTGATTTTTTATTCCTGATCCTCAAGCTCATCAACATTAATCATTGACTTACCTTTTCCACCATCCTTCTCCAAATCCTCCTTGGGTTTACTAAGAAAGAGTTGTTTTACTTTGAGCTGACTGTTCTTGTGCTGGAGAAATGTGATCATGAAGTTTACCTTTGATAATTTGTCCTTTAGCTCCTTGATATCAACTTCCTTCTCTTTGATGATTTTCGCAGGTGACTTGTCCTCCTCGTGCATCTCTATGTCTTCCATGTCAGTGTCAAAATATACTTTCTATTCCTCTTGCAATGGCGATTCATGTTGATGTGTCAGGGTCTCTTTTTCTACTAATGTGGGGTGAGCCCTTTCCACACTTCTAGGAGCAAACATCAGCCTATTTCCTCTAATATATTTTTTAGTCACCTCAACCCTAGGTTTTCTTGTTAAAATGTTTCTTGTGGACCTCTCTTCTTATTTTCTTGGTGAATTCAACGGTGTATACTAACTCCTTGATTGAATTGGAGAAGGAAAAAGAGAGCTTGAATGCATGAATCCCTCCAAATACAAGTTTACTTGTGACAGCTGGTGAAAATAATTGATTTTCACCAAGCCATTATGGAACAATCTTGGATGATGATATTTCCTTTTTCTATATACTTTTTCTACCATTTTGACCAAGCTTTTGTAGAGGTAGTGAGGTAGGCTAAGAGATTTAGCATCGGTGAAATGCATAAATAATATAACATTTTGATGATATATCAATGAAAACCTACCCTCACATGTCAAATATTTCATGATAATCTTCATGAGAGGGGAATAATTATCAAGCAAGTGTTTGAAAAGAAAAATTTTCTTTAGAGCAACTTTGTAAGGAGGCTTTAAAAACATCTTGTAATTTTCAATATCTAGGTATCTCTTTCTGAATCAGAGCTCTCAATGGTTTGGGATCCTAGTGGCTATGGAAATGGCCTCTATTGAAATAGCAAAGAAAACCCATGCAATTGTTACCTTATTTTTTTAGTGTGTTTGATGCACGTATGTACGAAATCACACCAACTTAAGGGGTGTGGTTTATCCACTTAAGTTATTGGTAACAGGAAGAAAAAGAAGCGGAGTCAAGCAAGTTAGTGGAACAAGCTAGAATCATAAACATACTAGGTAGAGAAATAGCATGCATATATAAACTAAAACTAAACTAAAACTAAAAAAAAATAAACAAAAGCTCTAAATAGAGTAAAAAAACTACAATAATCCAAACAGTCGCTCTTCGACCCCTCTTATTGAGTGTTGGTAGGAAATGAGAATGAAACTTTAACCCTCTTGCCAAAGGGCCCCTAGAAAATGGGTTTTAAGTCCCGATGCAAGGATGTTTTTACTCCCAAGCTTACCTCGGTGCAAAGTCTCCCTCTCTCTACTGTGGTGGAATGAACTTGTTGGATGGCCAACAATTGAGTCCCCTCTACCTTCAGCTCTAGATCACACACTGCTGGTATTTCTTGGGAAATTCTGGCCAGCATAAAAATGTGTTCATTGTTTCTTTATCTCATGGTGACCTTATATAGGAGAATTAAAATCCTTCTTCCCTCCCTTGGTACATTGTTGATGGTGACCCAAGAGAGGGAGATAATTCCTTTGTGTGCCACAAATATTCTATTATGTGCTCACTTGATGTTTAAGGAGGCTTTGGTGGCTATCCTTAGGCAGCTTCAAGTGAGGAATCACTGTCTTGGAGTGTGCTTTTTTTTGGTCTGGGAAAGTGACTTTCGCCACTCCCAGGATTGCATGCATTTCGGGTCATAAGGCACATAAAGGCGCTCTTCACAAAGGATAATGCATGAAAAAGCATTTATGACTTGCTCAAATTTAATTTTTCCTCGGGCCTTAGATATTTTTAAATAATTTTCAGATTCTGTAATGTCTTCTAGCCATGTAAATCCTTCTGCTTGAAATTAAATAATGTCATCTTATGCTTGTACGATTTTACAGTGTTAATAGTTTCCCCCTAATGTGTGAGGTCTAGGAAGAACTGTATAGCTGAAATACATTGTAGTTTATTTTCTGTATATCATGTGTAGAGAGAGAGAGAGAGACTTGCGTGAAGCTTGGAATTGGAAACACCCTACACCGGTTCCAATAATGATAATGTCTTATGGGACCCTGTAAGAAAATATAATACAATACATATACAAATTTTCTATGAGGCAAGCATGTCACATGCTGTGGCTAGTTAAACAAATCTATTTGACAGATACATGTTATTTATGTGTCACTAAAATGGTAGTGATATGGTGGTTGCTAACGACGACTGCTGACACCCTCTGGGGAATTTTTTATTTGACAATAGGTGGAATGTGGTACCCATATGCGTAAAATTGGTATGGCATATAGCTGTGCATTGTATGCATAGGTGTTGTCTGGGACCTTCCCGTGTAAGCATTGTTGAAAGAGACGCTTATGAAAGAATGGGTCTTCGACAAATTTAATCAAAGTGCAATGGTTGTAAGGTACGATACCATCTTGACATGAAAGCTTTTGTTGTAGTCAAATGTCAAGAGGATCGATAACATCTGTGGACATTGATGTCTCCCACAGTGCCACTCGATGATTCCCCTTTTATGGAGAGGGGTGATCCAAGGTACCACTTCCTTTTTGGAAAATAGGTGTCGAAGTCGACAAAAAGGAAGCCTCAACTAAATGAAGGGTCGCTGACGTGAGGGGTCAGGGACCTGGATGTGATGGATTTAACATAGGCATGTTGGAGAGGGGTGACTAAAAACTAAAGATGGGGATTCAGTGGCCGAAGGTTGGAGTATACTAAGCATCTTGGCGGCAGTCACAGTTATTTCTAATGGGGAAATCCCTAGAGTCAGTCGGACTTCCAGGGTGGCTATAAACTGGCTATGAATGTCATGGTGGCTTGTGCGTGGGGATGTAATACTTCGACCAAGGGTGGTCATGGACTGCTGCCATGGGAGAAAAATATGAATGAGAGGGTGGAGGATGTAGTGCGTCATTTGCGATCTTTGCACACTTACCAAAAGAATAAAATATTGGGGTTTGGTTTATACAAAACATAGAGATGGGTACCCCAGAACATGAAAGTGTTTTCTCACTGATGTTTTGAGGAAGGTGTTTTTCTAAGGGTAGGGGTCACATTAGATGGTCTCCTGTGTGGAGTTGATGAAGCGGATGAAAAACATCACATATGGGATTATTCTCATGGAGGTATCATGGGTCAAATGTGAGGTGCGGTAGTGCAATTTGGATCTACTTATACAACCTTGATTTCCGTGAAGGGGGTTTTAGTTTGTATGGTAAAACTTGACCTTGTGCATGGTGGATGGATGAGCATGAGGTGCTTTCTCGGACAAAAGTGGTATGGCCATGGCATCACTTTTGCTATGATATGTTGTCTACTGTGGGTGACGAGCGCCATGGAGGGGAGGCTCTACTGACCAATGAGGATGTTTATCATGTCCAGGGTGAGGTGATGATAAACACAGTCGGATATCTGGAACCTATGGTTGATTTCTGATAGAGAAATGATGTTAGGATATGCAGAGTTTAATGGGACTCTATCATGCTGGGGATATAATGATAACTACTCTGGAACTTTTATTAGGTGGAGTGGTCAATGGTTTGTGAGATTTTTCCTACAAAAACAACTACCTAAAGTGAAAGCATCTTCTTTATCAAATATTATTGAAAGTCATGAGCTTTAAAAAAGAAGATGAGCGAGGGCATACCTGCCAGCACTGAAAATTTATTTTTTCGAGAGTGCGAATGTGTAGCATCACCTCTGTTCGCCATGGAGTGTTGTTCACAGTGCTTCTTGTGGTTCGTAGAGCGGACCTTTTGACCGCTCGTTATGGTCATCCAAATTTTTTGAAAAGGCCAATATATAGGCGAATATGGCCCTAATTCAATTCATTTGTACTTGCTGAGTTCTTGAGAGGTCAGAGGCTTCTGCGTAGCATTTCTTGCTATTGCGGTGAGCCTGAGCACCACGGATTAGCAATATCATGCCCATGTAACCTCCATGACGTCCTGCACTTTAATTTTTTGAGTTTGATGGTGTCGGGGTCCGTACAGACTTGGTTTGTATGGATTTTGAGTGTTTTTTTCCCTAGATTGTGCGGGTGATCAGGGTAAAAGCACACCCTCTGTGCACATTTTTAAGGCATAAGCGCACTTAAAGTGATATGTTCCCCTTCTTCGACACACCTTAAGCACCCCTGTGGAAAATACAGTCATGCCCTAAGCGTGCCTATGTGAGGGACAGGCGTGTAAAAGGCCAAGGAAATATATTTTTTGAATTTTGCCTATTTTTGATGTTTTTTCTGTTGCTGATGGGTACCTATTTGGATGACAGATTGTTGTGGAGCACTAGTAAAAAACGATGAAATTAATGGCCAGGTGACTAAAAAAGTTAGTCAGTGAAATTATTTCAAGTGCATTACTACTAAATTTGAGCAATTTTAAGTGATCTAACTAAAAATGACTAAATTAGTCTACGAATAAAATATACGACTAGATGATAAGTGACTAAACTAAAAATTACTAACTTAAATGGCTAATTTAGTCTTGGGATAAAATATATGACTAGATAATAAGTGACTAAACTAAAAGCGACTAACTTAAATGACTAATTTAGTCTAGGATTAAAATATATGACTAGATAATAAGTAGAAAAATTAATATGATGAATTTAAATGACTATCATAGTCCAAGAACAAAAATATGACCAAATAACAAGTACAACAAGTATATGAATTAGTCATATATGTTAGTAATTTTTAATTGTGTCACTCCATAAATGAAAAATTACAATTTTGATAATGAAGTGTTACATTTCACTATAGCGGTCTCTGAATCCATCTACAGTGTTAAATTTCTCTTAGTCATGTCCACTCTTTCCATCAGGTTTTTGATAAGTGCATGACAGTTATCTAAGAAACAATGTCGAATACCCTACCCCTCATTTACCTCAGAGCGATCAGACCCACGATTCCCCTTGCCACCACGGGCTCCTCCGCCTTGACAACTCTACTCTTGAACCATCGAATCCCCACCCTTTCTATTCCCCTATCTACCTCCTCCACAACCCCCACGTGTGGCCACACTAGCCAGCCATGCATGCCCCGCAATATTTCCACCCCCGCATGGAGTCTCCATGATTATTGTCGAGTCCACCACCCCCACAGGGCCATGAATGACACGGGAGGGATAACACACATAACGCACCGAGGGCTTCATAATTCAGCAAGGTCAAGAAGCCCCGGCATGTGCAGAGTCCAGAGACTAGACGCCCCACTAGAGAAAACAACCACCACTAGAAAAGGAGCCAAATGTCATATCCCGCCACCGTAGGGAAGCGTAAAGCCACCTCCCACTACCAAATAAAGATTGCCACCACCAGGAAAACAAAACACCACGACCCACCAAACCAACACAGGAAATTGAACAATAAATGACGAAAAATTAATTTAAGTCTAAGAATAACGTCTCCTAGGGCAGCAACCAACCTCCAAATTCTCTGCACAAAGACCACACACTAATCCACCAAACATCGTCGCACCCATGCCAAAGGGCACACAATTGGGAAAATAAACTAGTTTTCTGCCACCACCCTCGAGGTTTCCTAGACTGTAGATTCCAACTTCATCTCTTAGCACGAAAAAACAGGCTCCCCAAAAGCCAAGAAAAATGGAAATGGGTGAGCTCACTTTCCTTCTACTTCCTATCCTCGACCTAGACAGAGACAATGGCTAAGAAACTGGGTAGCAGGGGCCAATTGAACACACCACACCAACAAATTCCCATGACAAGCACACAAAATCCACTCTCCATGTAAACATTCCTATGACGTTTATGCTTCATCCTCGAAGGCCACTGCTAGGAGGTCATTTTATCCTAGGTAATATTATTACAACTTGTGAAGGCCTTGAATGAGTATCAAATACCAGTCACATAATTATATATGAAGATAGGAATAACATATATGATTCCAAATTCATAATTTCTACTAGGGTGAGCTTCTTCAAGCTTGGAAAAATAATGTAAATCTCCAAATTATATACCCTCTTTCATGCTAGGAATAAGGAGAGAATATGGTGCAAATCCTTCATTAATGTGCCCTCCATGCAAGTGGAAAAATACAAAATGTATTCCTTTCAAGTGCCAAAAACGTGATAATTTGTAACTCTTCATGTTGCCATGAATAGGTAACTGACTCCCTCAATTGGAGTGCCCTTATTTTCTAGGAATGAGCACTGGAAACATGTCAGAAATAGGCTTTAAAGGAGAGAGTTCACAACTGGTAACTGCCACTACATCAGTGCCTCCCCTGTAGCTGAGTGATGCATCCTATTTGTTGCTAAGACAACTCCCATTGGTGTGTTCTTACCCTCACTACTATTGTAATGAATGTTTAAAAATGATCGCAAGGGATGTGTCCTTAAGAACGCTAATATAAACCAAAATTTTTTGCTATCATGCTCGTAGATATGCATTCAAAAGGTGTAAATACAACAAAAATATCTCCTCAAACAAGTGCTGATCCACAAGCTTTCTCTCAAATATGACTTTCTTTTGTTGTTTGACTGTGTGATTGTTGTTCATGGGTGTGTTCACACTGGTAAAAAATGTGTATTCTTCTTTTCCTATATGTTGTTTCTACAAATTTTTCACAATTGACATTTATACACAAATGGGAGTTGAAACTTCTCTTTTACAAATAATGTTCTGAAAAGAGTTGAAAGTAAAGATTTAACATATTAGTTTCATCTTTGAACACAAAAAATTGGAGATGATTCAATGCCAAATTTTGACAGTGGATGAATACCATGCACATGACCAAATAAATATGAATGAAAACTACATGCAAGGGGCTTCTCCTCAAATCGGGCCCACAAACCAAGTGTGAAATATTCATGTCATGAAGACCAATGCTCCTTGGGGTCCTCTAATGAAATTATAGGAAGAAACCCCACAAAAGATGGTAAATATTTCAAATTAGCTGGAAAAATAATGTGTAATATATCCAAATCAAGGTATACAAGTTGGCGTCCAAAATGAACAGGCTGGTCTAGTCCAATTTTGTAGGTCAGCTCATCAAAATGTTTTCCAATGTGGCACATGTAAATACATTTATATATACACCCTAATTCCCTTTATCACCATAATCATGGATCAGGATGGGCACATTCCTGTCTCTTTAAGGCATGTGATATTGGACAAGGGTTGTTTGGGATCCATTTTCCTCTATGGATTATTCCCTCAAAAGAAACTGAAATCTACCACTTGACCTTTGCTAAATGTTTAGAAGAGGCTTTAGTTTCATATTTTTAATCCTCAACATCTTCGAAAACTTATCCTTATTTCACATATTAAGATGAGGGCCTTTCAAAATGATTTTCTTTCTGGTAAGCATATTCGACAATGCCAGTACTTCTTTTCCTAAGAGCCTCAATTCCAAGTCTGCTATAGGTGAACAATCATTGCTTGTCTTGGAACATCAAGTTTTATAATGATTCCACTATCTTCACTTGGAAAGAAATACTTAATGTGATCTAAGGTTTGTATAAAAGCACTATTACCAAACAACACTCTTAATGCGAAGAGTCTCATAGAGAGTCCATATGTGTACAAGTTTCTTGATTCAATGATAACAATCTATTTTCTCAACAAGGCTTTATTTTCCATATCATTGGATCATACAAGGTATTTCAAAAATGGAATATGGAGGTCCCAAAGTATAATCCTGTCCCTAAATTTTGAAAGAAACATTGCATCACTTTAAAAATTACAACCTCATCATCAACTCCACTCTTTCCAATAATTCTTTGGACTTTAAAAATAGTTCTCTCCCCTTGGAGTTCTCACTTCCATGAAATATCCTCTAAACATAATCAACTTCCTTGACTAGGGATTTCCTATCCCAATCAGGTGCACTTTGCTGAAAAACATCCTTTACCCTAATAGTTCTAGTGTGCTATGACAAGCTATACATATGAAAAGCATTTCAGTTGACCCTGCACAACCTTCCTAGTGATACCCATGCTTATTTCTCCTTCACTGATTGCATAATCTTTCTATGTCTAGTGCGAAAAAGTATCATAAGCTACCCAAGAACAAGTGTTCACTTCAAATTCAAGTTTACTCCAAATAACACACATGTAAAGACTGCATGGTGAGATGTTATCACTTGATGAAATGTTATCACTTCAATAAATTTAATTACTCTAAAATGTAGTAGAATCAAAGAACAAATAAATTTAAATTGGTTTTTAATAATATTATTTATATTTATATAAATTTCACTTCTTTATATCTAAAATTATTTTTAATATACATATTTTTTACTTCAAATATTTAACACATATATCATATTTATTTTACACATTATCTATTTGAGCTAATAAAAAAAATCATACATAATCCTCCCCGAAAATAAACCTTAAGAATTGTTGGACCAAACAACCACACATTAAAATACAACCACAAAGCTAACCACAACCTCAAAGCTAAACATAGACGATATTTTACCCAGCCACTCAAACTAAGCTCTGGAGGTCGTTAGGAAAATGTGGTTTCTTTTAGTCAAATATAAACCATCGAATGCATAGACCGCCCATTTGTATTCAAATTTTAAATGGCGCCATGACCGACTGGTTGATACTTTTAAACGAATATTAACCATCCACGAGTAATTTTCTTACAATGTTATGCGAATGGATGTACTCCACTCTCCGGGGCTGTATTTTGTGGTTTTCATCCATCGTTTATACCTTGGCTTCAGTACTAAAGCTCTTGCTTTGTAGTTCAGGAAGAATTTGTTGGGTTTTCTTCAGAGTTGAGGATTTTATCCAATTTTTAGGGTTTTGATGGATTCGAGGGATTTTAGCTCCATACCCTAGTGTCTCTGATTCAAACTCAGTCTTTCTGGGATATTTTTTCCCCAAAATTTTGGTCACTTTCTAGGGTAATTTCAAAAATAAAAGATGGGAAAGGCTTAAGCGGAAAGAGCAGAGGCGTAGAGCCCAAAGTGCAGCAGGCCAGAGAGTACAACTCGATATTTGGATTCATGACACTAAGAGTTGCGGTGAATCAATAAGTAAGATCTTCGTTTAAGACGTTAATTGTTTTATAGTTCTGTTATGAAGAAAAATTCATTAATTTCTGCTAATCCGCTTGGTTTATGTCCATTCAAAGTGTTAGAGAAATTAAAATATGTGTATTAAAGAATTTTTTGACATTTTTTGGCCATAGTCTGCTCAATTGTGTTTATAACGTCATTTCTGCGGTCTTTTTATCCATTTTCTGCAAAGTGAGGGGAATTTTATGTAACTTCCAACTTACAAAATGCCAGCTACAAGTTTTTCAGCTAGCACTGTCAAACCCAAACGATATTGCATCTCTAACAAAATCTTCTCTATGCCAGAGCATATACGATACACCATAAACCTTTTAACTACTAAAAATGTTGTAAATTCTAAAAATGGGTGCACATTTGCCAGATTTGGCTCTGCAAGCCACTTGAATATACATATCCTTTCCCTATACACAATGGTTTCATAACCCCATATTAACTATCTCGCTTACCAGAAATTTATCTAATTTCTGTCTGTAGCATCCAAAAGACAAAATATTTTGTAGTTTGCACATGGAATTGCAAGAGCGGTTGTTCTCTTCTCTTATCGTCATGATTCACAACAACCTTTTCTACATGGATTACACGAATCTGTAACAAATTTTAAAACCCTTCTCCAGCAAATAGTACTACTTGTATGAATATTTCAGAGCTTTTGAAAGTCTCTATGCTCAGACCGAGCTGCTCATAGATTCTCGATGGGGGAAATTTTGAAAATCTGCGAACAGAATGACTGCACCTGTAGTACTCTAGGAGGAAATTAAAACAGATAGACTTTCAAATGTAAAATATGAAAGTTAGCAAGCCAAAATGTGCCCCCGAGGACACTAGGGACCGACCGAGGATGAGAAATTGAGAGAACTTGTTGAACAATATGGACCCCAAAACTAGAATTCCATAGCTGAGAAACTCCATGGTAGATCAGGTAAAGGATTGGCTCAATGTAATAATAATACAAGGGATTTTTTGTTTGTAAATATATCCAAAATAATCACTTTCCCAATTCCCTAGTTTGTATTAATATATGAATTAAATAATCACCATGGACTAATTCGCCCTAACAATGTTCTTTATTTGACAATACCCTACGATGTGGCCTCAATGTAATCTGAAACCCTAGCTTGGGTTGTGGTTTAACAGTAGACCTATTGAGTTCTCTGAGAAATCATCTACGGTTTTTTTTCTTTCTAAGATTTCCCAAGAAACACGATCTGGGAGTTTTCATACTACTTTGGGTTAAAATGGGGATACACGTCCTCGGGGAATTTGAACCCATGCCTGAGCAAGTAAAGTGTTTTTTGGCCATAGTCCACTCAGTTGTGTTTATAATGTCATTGGTGCGGTATTTTTATCCATTTTCTGCAAAGTGAGGGGAATTTTACGTAACTTACAACTTACAAAATGTCAGCTAAATTTTTCCAACTAGCACTGTCAAACCCAAACGATCTTGCAACTGTGATGAAATATTCTTAGCACTAGAGCATCTGGGATACACCGTAAATCCTTTAACTACTAAGAATGCTATAAATTCTAAAAATGGGTGCAAATTTGCAAGATTTGGCTCTGCAAGCCACTTGAATATACATATCCTTGTCCTGTAGACAACGGTTTCATAATCCCATATTAACTGTTTATCTTACCAGACATTTATCTGATTTCTATCCGTAGCATCCAAAAGACAAAATATTTTGCAATTTGTACGTGGAATTGCAAGAGCGGCTATTCAATTCTATTATCATCACAACAACCTTTTTTACATGGATTACACAAATCTGTAACGAATTTGCACATATTTCTGCCAGCTTGATGAAGTGGGTGAAGATCGGAGATTGCCATCATTATGGAGAAAGGCGTTGGCATAACAATTTTTCGTTGAGGTTTTGGTAGACCCAGGGAATAGAACTCACGTTAGCTGCAAAGATTCTCAGTGCTTTAGTTTATTTGGAAATTTTCATGCGTAGAATTGGGGCAGACGGTGGTCGTTAGGTGTTTTTTAAGATATGTGCAATATGGAGAGTCAGAAAATTTTTAGAAAAGCATCTACAGAATTTGTGACTGTGGCATATTAAAACAGAAAGGAAAACAAAAAATTGAAGAAAAAAGTATAAATGTAAATGTCACATTAAGCATGTATGACCTTTTAGCCATGTTCCACACCATTTGAGAGGTCATAGATGAGGAAGGTCACCTCCAGGAGTTCCACAGCAATTTTGGGGAGCTCATCAACAGTGGAAATGAGTTCATGCAACATATGTGTGACAGTGGAATTGAGTTCATGTTGCATATGTGTGAAAGAGATCCCTTCAAAAGAGAAGGATAATTCTCTTTATGTCTTGAAGAATAGAGTTAAGGTATATATTCTCAATTTGGATTTTATTGTTTGCCCAATAGATGGCAGGACTGAAATTCCCCATGGGCCATTACTTGATTATTAGAAAATTGTAGCAAGGTGCACAATGCAATAAATTATGAGTGGTTATTTGTGCCTTTCATAAGAGGGATACCATACTGGTACATCATGTGATTGAGTGATAAATAAAACCATACTAACACCACAATGTGTTAGGTGCCCTTAAGCTGCTTTGCAAGAGGGTGCATGATCATGATGCACCTGCTCTATGGCTTGTGATCAACTTTATGTTTCATGCAGAATTTTACCACTAAACCCATTGTGATCTCTAGAAGAATGTTTGAAGTGTTGAAGATAACTTTGTTCCTACCCTACCAAAT
This sequence comes from Pinus albicaulis, assembly GCA_034641835.2. Classification (NCBI taxonomy): domain Eukaryota; kingdom Viridiplantae; phylum Streptophyta; class Pinopsida; order Pinales; family Pinaceae; genus Pinus; species Pinus albicaulis. Next base: position 940,268,320 of record CM076578.1, read on the forward strand.
ATTGTTTACCAAAATAGTGGGGATGCCCATGGAAGAAGTTGTCTTTATTTTCCAGCCATGTCATGAGATTATCTGCCAAACTTGTGGAAGACCATGAGCCACTTATATGCAATTATGACACTACTATGTTGATTACTTGCATTTTTTATGCAAAGGAGATAATTAAGTGTGCAATGCTCTTTGATGAATATTTGCATTAATAGTAGAAACTAGGGCCTTCCTAGTTCATCTTCATGAGATTGTCCGAACTTAAAAGCTTTTTATTTAATGCTAGCCAAAGTGTAGTTTTATATTTTAGGGGTGCTTGTATTTTTTGTAGAGGTTTCCACCGACAGCGTGTTTCCCTAGTAAATATTGAATCAATGTGAGACTCGTAGCCCAATTTTGTAGTGAAATCCCCATTATTGTGATTTTTTGACAATAACAACTTAACATTGATCTCCTTCCAAAGTTTGATGAGATTTGTAGTGAGGGGATTGAAACATGTTTCCCATTCTACAACATCTTGTCCAACAAGGTGCAAATTTGTGAAAGTTTTCCATCTTGTAGGCCCCAATGCTAAGTGGGATTGTGCTTTTGCATTTGTGAGGAAATAACACCACTTTCAATTTAAGTGCTAGGTGAACTTGTTTGATAATATATAGGCCTCAACTAATCCCATGCATGGATATAATCCTAGCTTCACACTTACACGATTACCACTAGTACAAAATGGCTAATTTGTTACTAAAAAAACGACTA